>CP025647.1:3650444-3824204 GCA_003576665.1 Ipomoea trifida | reverse complement strand
ATGGCATTCTAGTAATTTTTTTCAACTTTAAAAATGTAATTTTTAACCAAACAGAGTGCATTTATGAATAAACTCTAAGAATTTAAATTAAAAAATTAAATCTTAAACCTAAATTGTTAATTCAAATTTTAAGCAATAAAAAGTGAAACACTAAATCAAACTAAAAACTAAACAATAAACTCTACTAGCGAATGCACTTAGAGAATTTATTCTTAGGTTAAAATTAAGAATCAATCATAGTTGTTTATCTGAAAAAAAAAAATCTAAAGGATATGATGTAATTTGAGAAAAAAAAAAAAAGCAATAGCATTCTAGTAATTTTTTTCAACTTTAAAAATGTAATTTTTAACCAAACAGAGTGCATGTATGAATAAACTCTAAGAATTTAAATTAAAAAATTAAATCTTAAACCTAAATTGTTAATTCAAATTCTAAGCAATAAAAAGTGAAACACTAAATCAAACTAAAAACTAAACAATAAACTCTAAGTGCGTTGTATTTTCAAACTAACCAAAATACACATTATAGTGTTGCAAAGTGCACCGTATATTGTTAGAAAATATACCTTTATTGTTAGAGAAGATTATAAAAATGTCATTGCAATTTTTTCCTCACTCTAATTAAAATCGTTAAATGTAGCTAGATGGGTGGTTGAGAGCGATTTTTAGTTTTCTCTTGGGAACGAGTTCTCATATTATTTACTTCTTGTGTGTGTATGTGTGAGTGAGTGAGATTATTATGTGAACTGTACTTTTAATGGCATTATTCATGTGACCGACTAATTCATAGTTAGGCAATTAAGTTAATTTACTGATAACTAATATATATATATATATATAAATATTTTTAAGAACATGTTAATGAATGAATATTCTATTCTTTCTTTCCAATTATTTTATAACACTTCAATTCACTTATTTCATGATAATAAGAAAATGTGGGACAACCCCAACCAAGTTGGTCAAATTGTTAACTTAGTTGGTAATCGCAAAGTTACAAGTTCGACTCTCAACGGGAGCGATCTATTAGGATTTTTCAGGATTTACCCGATTGTGTCAAATCCCATTTTAAAGATAAAACATAATATTTAAAGATTGGTAGGATTTTCTTCTTTATAAAACAATATAATAATGGCCAGTTTGGTTCGAATTGTACTTTCATAGAAAAATTGATTCTATTGTTTGGTTGGACATCCAGGGCATTGGTTTAGTGGATGAGAGGCATCACTTAGGACATTGGTTTAGTGGATGAGAGGCATCACTTAGGACATTGGTTTAATGGATGAGAGGCATCACTTAGGACTTGCTCCAGTAACAGGGTGGGTGTTCGGTGCCAATTATGATGTATACAAAAGTTGTCAAAAGGTCCCCGATAAAGCGCCAAAAGTGATCCGTTATACTAAGAAATATTTAAGAGATATATAAATGAAATGATAAAGCAATGTGAAACGATGACTTTCGGTGGCTGCCAAGCATTTGTTATTCGGTGAATTACTTTTGTCAAGAGCTAACACTCGATAATGTGCAGTCCAACTAGTTGATATAGAGTACGTTCTTCAATTTGAAGTTGAGATAGAGTACATTTTTCAATTTAATATCATAGCTAATCTTTCATAAATATGCGTTGCGGTTTATTCGCCTTAACCTAATATATTTGTGTCAAATCTCATTTTTGCTTAGTTTAAAGAAATGGGCTTTGAGTTCAATAAACAAGATTTTAGCCAAATAAAATAGCATAGTGCAAATTTGGAGAAAAAAAGATGTAAAACAATGATATTTAGTGATTGGTAGGCTTTTCTTCTTCATAAAATAATGGTCGGTTTGGTTCGTAAAAAAGAATTAAGAATAATTTGAATTGAATTTTCATAGAAAAGTTATTATTTGAAATATTGATTTTATTGTTTGATTGGACATCCAGGGCATTGGTTTAGTGGATGAGAAGCATCACTTAGAGCATACACATCATGGACTATTCTAGTTTTTAATAATAAATTGCCAACTTGGTGGAGAGAAGTGCAAGAGAGAGAGAAAAAATTATCATGCAAATGAAGAGTTTATTATGACATTTGGGACCCACACCAAATTTATATCACATGTGATAGCCATGCGTCGTTGTCACTCTTGCGCCCATCGTGCGAGTGCAGTGCGCCCTAAACCTCATTAAAGGTAATTTTAAAAAAAAATAAAAAATCAAGTTTGTTTATTTATTTATTTCCTTTTCCCTCTCATATTCTCTTTTCTCATCACACTTACAAAAACTCCTCAAAAACCACTAAAAAAACTAAACTACAAAGGATGCTTTTAGGACTTGCTCCAACAATAGGGTGGGGGTACGATGTTAATTGTGATGTAAACAAAAATGGTCCAAAGGTCCCCGATAAAGCACACCAAAAGTGACCCGTTATACTAAGAAATATTTAAGAGATAAATAAACGATGACTTTTGGTGGCTGCCAAGCGTTTGTTAACTGCCACATGCCACTGTTGTAGACTCATTGTTAGCAGCTTTTCAGGGAATTCAGTGAATTACTACTTTTGTCAAGGTGATAACGTTCGACTCATTGTTAGCAGCTTTTCAGGGAATTCGGTGAATTACTACTTTTGTCAAGGTGATAACGTTCGACTCATTGTTAGCAGCTTTTCAAGGAATTCGGTGAATTACTACTTTTGTCAAGGTGATAACGTTCGACTCATTGTTAGCAGCTTTTCAAGGAATTCGGTGAATTACTACTTTTGTCAAGGTGATAACGTTCGCTTTTCAGTGAATTCGGTGAACTAATTGTGTCAAGAGTTAACACTCGGTAATGTGCAGTCCAACAGGGAATTCGGTGAATTACTACTTTTGTCAAGGTGATAACGTTCGACTCATTGTTAGCAGCTTTTCAGGGAATTCGGTGAATTACTACTTTTGTCAAGGTGATAACGTTCACTTTTCAGGGAATTCGGTGGAGATAACGTTCACTTTTCAGGGAATTCGGTGAACTAATTGTGTCAAGAGTTAACACTCAGTAATGTGCAGTCCAACTAGTTGAGATAGATTACGTTCTTCAATTTGTGATTGATATAAAGTACATTTTTCAATTTGATCATAGCTAATCTTATACCAAAAGTGTTCAACTATTGACTTATATTCTTCATTTTGATATCAGAGCAGCAAATCTTATATCAAATGTCATAGGTTTAAATCCCTACATCACTCGATTAAAAAAAAAAAAAAAAAAGACTATCTATCCACGTATAGCTTGACCCATCAAATAAGTAATGAGTTGCAATTCAACTTTCAGTTTAAACTTTTAATTAAAATAAAACATGTCATTCAATTCTGCCATATTATCTAATAACATGTGCCCCTAAACTATCCACCACCATCTACATCTTGGGTTGCTTTGGTAAATTTAACTATTTATTATTAGTTGTTCACACACACAGATGTAAGTGTGTAACTTTATCAATTAATGAATAAAGTAATTATTTTAACAAAAATACAATCCATTACTTTATAAATTTCAACGTCAAATTTAACCCTCTTCATAGCTCTTGTTCGAGAGGCTAGTGAGAAGATAAATTATAAAATGTGTCTCAACTATTCTACAAACTCTGCCCTTAGCTTAGTCCCTTACGATTATGGACTTATTTTGAGTCCATTGAGGGATTAATCTATTTTATAACAATATTATTTCCAGCATTTCAGATTCTAACAGATTGAGACTAATCGGCTAATATAATTTGTCTTTTGTCAAACACTTATTTTACTCACTTGGCAAGGAAACTCGGAAATTAATCATATCTGCAAGAATTTGACTTACAATACCATTGCCAATCATCCACGGTATTCACAAAAATGGATAGAAGCTAAAAACAGGTTTCTTACCAGGAGTTTAGCGCCTTTTCTGAGATAAGCTAGAAGAAGAGAGAGCGAGAAAAATGAAAGACATCGAAACCGACAACAAATGAAAACATGGGACTATTTTACTTGCTGTACGTGCAGTATGCGTTAGTTGTACTTGTAGGCAGCTGCCCAAGTTAATTCAATTCTCATCAAAACCACCTTCTCTCTCTCTCTCTCCCTCTCTCTCTCTCTCTCTGGAAGTTTGGCTGTTGAAACGCTAAGCTATGGGCATATAAGCTGAACTGCCCATCTAAGCCACCATTATTGAAGCTTTCTTGATTATCATTCTTTTTGTTCTGTAAATAAAATATGGATTCTGCAATTGAGAAATCTTTGGCGAAGGAGAATGGTGAAGGCTCTTCCCATCCTCAGAAGGTATTTCTTTTGGGTTCTTTACATGTGTTTAGAGTTACATATGAACACCATTCCTCTTTATGTTTCCTTTTGTTTGATCTCTGTTCTTGCTTAATTATCTTTTCTAAGTGAATTTTGGTTCTTCTTTTTCTGTCACATGAATCTAGGTACCTATGTTTGTTTTAGCTTTTTTACTTTTCTTGTTTGAATTCATCTTTTTTGCTGGTGAAAATTGTTGTTTTCTGGTCAATAGCTTTTAGGTGGCAGGTGCCAATTTCTACCTTTTGGTTTTCTGTTCTGTGGGCATTTTCAAGATTTTTATGATCTGGGTTGGGAAAATATCCAGTAAAGTTCCCAGCTTTCTGCTTTCTTGTGTTTTAGTTCAGTTTAGAATTCATGAGAAATGAACTGCCTAAATATATATATACAAGGTCTGATTAGGGGAAAAACTGTTCTTGATAAATTTGTGTCAATTTGCTTTTCATTTCAAGAAAAAAAAATATATGGTTTCAGATAGGTGTTTATTGACAGAGAATTTCATGGTGTTTTGCTCCTATGATGTTTATATGATTCTTTGTATTGAATTCATAGAAAGAAGCTGATTACTGAATTGATTATGTGCTTGAATGTCTATGTAGATTAATGAATTGAGTGAAATTGTGGAGGAGTCATCTCTGAATGTGCATCAAACAAGGCAAAACTTGGTTTCAGAGACACCGAAACGAGTGACAGAAGAATCATCGGATGATTGTTTGAGGATAAACGTACCCCTATCGCCAACTCCAAAACGGGTAAACTTTTCTCCTTTACCGAGCCCTTGTCATGGTAAACTCGATGGATCTCCAGATTCGTCATCAAGGGGTAAATCGTCATCTGTGAAAAGCTTCATTCCAAAATTAAGCTTCAAGTTCCGGAATACAACATCAGACATTGAACGGGCTGCAATGCTAGCTCTGGGATGTTCCCCGGGGAGGCAGGAAAAGCCTTCGATACTGAGGCAGCTCTCAGTAACGAAGATTTTCAATCCAAGAATGAATAGAACATCATCGTTGCCAGTGTCTCCAATTGCACACTCGAATCCTGAATCAGCACATGGAGGACTTAACTTAGCGGTATGTATTCATAACTTTTACCTCGTCTATAAATATGATGTGATGAAGAACCAATTTGCATAGTCCACTTTGATATTAACTCTAGCCCGAGGCCTAAATGTGTGTCTATTGCGTTGCTATATGGTCCTTTGTGTCTGGTTAGTATCTCGAGTCATTCAATCTGGATGTACTACTTTCCCCGGGCTGTAACTCAACTCCCATACTGTTTATTGTTTAATAGAAAATCGGTAGTGAGCACCCAATACACAGATCAAATTCAGTCCCGGATTTAAACAAAGATGGAAGCACGAGACAGGTTGGCTGTGTAGAGAGCCTATATCGCGTCATTCCCTCTACTCCTTGTGTTGCCGTCCAGTCTGTAGCAACATCAGCCGCAGCTCCAGCTGACACTGCAGGTAATCCATTCTGATCATCAGTATCTATCTCGGTTTATAATTTCCCACGCATATATACGTTGTATTTTGATGTGTAGCAATTGATACGGGGGCCTTAGCTTGCCTCTCGATATCCTAGCTTTACCTTTATATTCTTAGTCTCTTCGTTCAGATGGAACCAATGAGTTGGGCGAGGACATTACCCAAGAAGACGCTGTCTGCAGGATATGTCTGGTTGAACTCGGGGAGAATATGGACACGCTTAAGATGGAATGCAGTTGCAAAGGTGAACTCGCCCTGGCTCACCAAGAGTGTGCCATAAAATGGTTTAGCATAAAAGGGAACAAGATCTGCGATATCTGCAGGCAAGAGGTTCGGAATTTGCCTGTCACACTTTTACGGGTTCAAACCCGAGCACTTGGAATTCCCCAGTCTGCTGTTATTCAATACAGGCAAGTGAATGAAAACCTTCATCATTACAATGGATATATATTCTCTGTTCTCGAGTTCATTTATGTTATAATTGACACAAAACTTTTCAGGATTTGGCAGGATGTTCCTGTTCTTGTTATTGTCAGCATGCTTGCCTACTTTTGCTTCCTAGAACAACTTTTGGTATGCCAAATAACTTTGGAGATTGGATGGGTGTCTTTAAAGTTGGTTAGGGGCGCTTATAATTCTTCGAAATTTGTATGCAGGTCGGAAGAATGGGATCTGGTGCCATCGCAATATCTCTTCCGTTTTCATGCATCTTGGGTCTTCTTGCATCCATGACATCGACTACTATGGGTATTCAAACTCGTTCTTCCTACATTCTTTGCATCGGTTTCTCACACTTTTTGTATCCAAATTTTGTGAAATATTATGGACCTCTTTTATGCTTTCAGTGAGGAGAAAATATGCTTGGGTGTATGCTACAACTCAGTTTGCTTTGGTGGTTCTTTTCGCACACATTTTCTTCAAATTGGTAAGATACTAAGATGTCTCGGTCATTTGCTTTGCAATTTTGATCTAAACGTGACTGGACTGATAACCTCTGAACGAACGTTTAAATATGAAAGCTATGGTTTGCGTTGATTTGCAGCTCCGCATCCAAGCAGTTCTGGCGGTTCTTCTGGCCACCTTTGCCGGTTTTGGTGGTGTAATGTGTGCGACTTCCATTCTTTTCGAGCTTATGAAGTGGAGGTGGCAGACTCGGGGGAATCAGCAACCAACTTCTCAAGAAGCAGAGCTTCCAAGTCAGACTTCGCAATCCAATCCAACCCCGCAAACTGATCAGCATCCGGTTGATGTTGAAACCGGGAATGCTGGAGTTGATCGTGGCCGTCAAGAACAGTAAGGATTATATGCATACATATGCAATTGGTGCATATAGTTTGGTTGTGGTTATTTGGGACTTTGGTGTGATCAAGGAAGGCCACACAAAAAGTCATTTAGTTAGGTGGATTTTCAGTCAAAAATTTTGTAAATGTTGTCACCTTCTCAAGTACAACTCTGATGAGGAATTGTTGTTTCTGGTTTCATTTGGTTTGCTTTCATGTTTCTAGTGGGAGACAAGCACAGGTTGAGTGCACTAGGATGTTAATGCCTTCCAACCAACCTAATCCAACTAAAACCTTAATTGTCTCACCTATTCATAACGTTTAGAATGGTAACAGTAATATCAGACTTAAAACGGTTACACTAAAATTGAGACTTTTTAGATGATGTTAGAATGGTAACAATAAGATTGAAACTTTGTAACGAACATCATTGCTTTTTGTACTAGGTATGACTATGTATGTCATTTGAGTTGTATTGAGTGCTGTCAATACTTATTATCGTACAATCATTCATATTTGTACCAGTACATGAGATTGATACTGGTCGACACCTTAAAAGCTTCCCGAGAAATGTATAGCTGTTATTTATGTTGTCAAAGGGAATTTGTTCCACCCACGGAACAAAGAACAAATAGGCTTTTTCAAATGTCTCCATGACCCCCATTGTTATCTTGAGGTGACAGGGAGCTAATTGCAATATGAATTCAGATTCTAAGGTGGGGTAAGGAGTAATAATTTCCTATGAATCAAATTCCCAATCTGGTAGTGTTGTCATCTCAGATACAAAATAGAATCAGGAAAATGGAAGAAACATTGCTTTTTACACTGATTGAGTCTTTAACCAAAATTGCTGTACCAGCTTTTGGAGCCTTCTGGTAACCAGAATGCATTGTCAGCCAACCCAAACCAAATGTGTTTGACAGAATCTTTGTCATGAACCTGAAGCAAATGGGAAATGTTTTCATAGGTTGTTGCTTGAGTCTTTGTGATAGCTTAGAATAATGACAGCATAGTACTTGAGGCAAGCAATGATAAAATTTTCAGAAGAAAAATAGGAAACGCAAACCTGTGGAGCCTTTTCAGCTGCTAATTTTACGTCTGCCACAGCTCCCTCCCAATCTTTCTGTCAGGTTTTCACTTCACATCTCTGGAAAATTGTTCCCATTTCAAAAGGCTTTGTTCAAGGAAGCTTGAATTTTTGCTCTTCTTTGGTAGGTTTTGCAAGCCAAAATATGCTTTCTTCAATTCTATGTGTTTAGGATCTAGTTGTAGACTTTTCTGCTATTGCCTATAGAAGAATATAAAAGGCATTTTCATTTTCTCTTTTCCATTGGCTAGATAATAGTAGACAGGAGCAGGGGCAGTAAGGGAAAAAAAAGTTAACTTGGAGTGAACCTTATTGCAACATCATGATCAGTTAGGTCATGTAAAGACATGACCTTAGCAATAGTTAAACAAGCTCCTTCTCTTTTGGTACAAATCTGAATGCTGCAGGAATTTCTAGAGAGTAAATATAAAGAATATATAAACTTTCAAATATATTTATGTTTAGAAAGAATGAAGAAACTAATGTACTCCTGCATCACAAAAATAAATTCAGGTACATAAAGTTAAAGCTTGCAGCTTATGAATTGGCAGCAGGACAAGAAAGTTTGTAAATTCACGAGAAATAACATATAATGGCATAATGCAGATCCTTTTTAGCAATCAACACACATCCCACCTCTTACAAATTGCATCCAACAATTGGCGCAGTGACAAACTGACCACAAAAAGCCATCTGGCCCTCTCAAACCCCATATGCTTAAAAAAGCAATTCAAGACAAGAATGTTTGTAAAGTCCGGCAATGACTCAGGAAGAGTCAGCCCTTAGACAAATTATCCTATCGGAGGAAGATGCCAGCCTGTAGGCTGTTTAGGGCTTTTTACCCCTTGTAGGAGGAGAAAGAGAAGGAATAGAGCTAAGATTCAGCCTTTCAGCCAGATAGGATTTTACATAGCCTCCAAGTTGCCAGGAAAAAGACCGTTTCTGCCATCTTGCCTTTCATGGTGTAACGGTGGTTTTGAGTATATGATTTGTAGTTGGCCACTCTCATTTGGCACTGTGATAATGACACTAAGTACCCCATTGAAAGCCCAAGTTTGAGGGAGTAAATGATAGGACTCTTGGCAAGGAAGCCAGACTAGTAACGTGATTTGTAGTTTGTCACTCCCGTTTGGCACTGTGATAATGGATTAATGGCACTAAGTACCCCATTGAAAGCCCAAGATTGAGTGAATAAAATAATAAGCTTCTGGACCAGGGAGCCAGAGTAGTATACTACCTATTATACAACTTGTCTCATTGGAGCTAAAATGGAGTTGTACTAGTCATATAATGCAGGTCAGTTTTTTAATAGCATAGAAACTTACTAAATAGTAAACTAAGTAGAATGGCAAAACAAGAATAAGAACAAGAATTCCTTGCATGATGTACAGTGATGAAATGGAATTAGAACCTGCAAAAATAATGAAGGATGGTTGCTCTATGCAGCCCCCATATCCTCATTAAGCACTTCAATGTATTTCTTAACTTTCACATTCTGTTGAACACTCCCGAAAAGTTCAGCAGTATCACCATTTTTTTCATCTATTATCAAGCCAAACAAAACATGACAGATAGCAATAAGCACCAACTATTTTTTTTTAAATTACTCCATACATGGTAAAAGCAGCTAGCAGAGTACTAGTTCACATTTACTTACTAGACAAAATATTGAGGCATCATCTTTTTGTTTTTACTATGAGAAACACAAATCCATTATCTCATAATAATTAAAATCTGTTTTGGGCAAAGACCAAAAGAATTCACAAAGCAACATTAGCAACAACCTGGCAAACAATCTGCTCTGGTACAAACACCAAAAATATCAAATGCCTCAGATTAGCATTTTGGCACATAAATCCTGGCTAACAACAACCCCCAAAACTGGGGAGCGCAATATTTGTTGTTGCCGCTCATGCCTTTCTACTGTCATCACCGGCATTTCCATTGTTCTTTCATCCCTCTTAGGAACCAAAACAAATTGAACAGGAGAACAAACAAGAAAAAATGAAAGGCAAAAACCAAAGCTATAATATACCTCAGATTAGCATTTTGGCACATTAATCCTAGCAAACAACAACCCCCAAAACTGGGGAAGCGCAATATTTGTTGTTGTCACTCATGCCTTTCTGCTGTCATCACCGGTATTCCCACATCTCTTTCTTTCCTTTCCGGGATCAAAACACATGGAACAAGATAATCAACAAGAAGAAATAAAAGGCGAAAACCCTAACCCTAATTACCAAAAAGAAAAAAATATAAATTCAAGAAAATCAAATGGGTTGCCGGAGTAACAAGATAATCAACAAGAAGAAATAAAAGGCGAAAACCCTAACCCTAATTACCAAAAAGGAAAAAAAAAAAAACAAAAACAAAAACAAAACAAAACAAAAAACAAAAACAAAGATAAATTCAAGAAAATCAAATGGGTTGCCGGAGTAACAGTTTTAGGACGCCAAAATCCTGGCCACCATACAGCATCCATAAGAAAAGCATAATCTTTCAGTTATTAATCTCATAACTGCACAGATTCAATTAATATACAGCAAAAGAAAAACAATTTTCTTAACCGACAAATATCAAAGTAGAATCCCGAACAAACAAAAACTATAAACAAGCTGATCAAAAAAATAAAAATTAAAATTAAAATTAAAAAAAGAGTAGTTTTGATTTCAAATGTGCGAAAAATATGAATCAGCGCCGAGAAGAGAGAGCGCCTCCAGCGACGAAATTCAAACTACTGAGCTTTGTTAATTAACGTCTCTATCTCTAAACCTAAATCGAGGAAAGTATATTACTATATTAGGCCGAATTGCAGGATATGTGTTTGGGCTTGAAGCCCAATCTTTGTGGACTTTTGATCCACATGAGACGGAGCAAGCTTATACCATTTCAATGAGTGAGAATGCTTCGACAAATTATTGTGTGGATCAAAGTCTAAAACGACATGATGTCGTTTTGATGTTAACAAAATTGATATTTTGTGTGCATATTAGAATAATGAACATTTTGGGTAATATAATGTATTTCATAAGTTATAATAATGTACTTTATGTGTTAGAATAATGAAATTTTTGGACAAGATAATGTATTTTATAAGTTAGAATAATATATTTTATGAACTATAATAATGTATTTTATGTGTTTTTGGACCGTGGTCCAAGCAATAATGATTAAAATGCTTCACCATCACATTTATATTTGGGGGAAGAAAGGTCTTTCTCTCCGTCCGTTTAACGGTCCGGGGTCGACTAGGAGGCACAGGAGCTGGCCCAGGGAGAAGGGGTTCTCCCAAAATTCCTCCCCACAAAGAGAACTCACTTGCCACTTGAGCTACCCCACTGGGTTATTATATCTAAATCTTTAAAATATACTCCAGCCACCCCATTTTGTTTGCCTGGTTCGGTAAGTTATTTTTATTTAATTTTTCTTAATATTAAGTTTAGTATTAATATATAAACTATGATATGCAATTTGTTAATACTTTTTGAAAAGTCTTAATTTAGAACTTCAATTCTATGAAAAGCACTTTATTGAGAAGTCACAAACTTTCAAATGAATATTATCATTTTCAAAGTTTTTTTTTATAAAAAAATCTCAAAAATTACAGAATTACATTCTAAAAAATTTTTTTTTTTTTTGGAAAACAAAAAATGTTTTTTTTTTAATAACTAAAATAAATAACTTTGTATATTGTATCTGTTTGAAATTAACAAATAAGCACTAAACAACGAACACTAGGAGTTAGCTACTGAAGTAGAGCTTCCCAAACCCCAACAAAAAGTGCACCCAAAAAGTCTATTACCTTTTCATTTAAAGAGACCAAAATATTGGTCACCTTTGAAACCACACTTTCTAATATTTAAAAAGTTTTTTATTATTATTAGAACACATAATTATCATTATATAGTATTATTATATAGATTTTTTCTAAGATTTTGATCCTTAAACATATTTTATTGTCTAATAATAAATTTTCTTGACCAACCAATTAAGATCAGAGACTAAAACTAATCATGTTCATATTGGTATGACTTCAAAGGTGACAAAACACTCTCTCATAAATGACTTCATTCAATCCAAAACCTTTTTTATAAATTATAATCACGCATGATATATTGAATGCACTAAGTACTTTAGAGACAAGTGTTGAAAATACTTTATATAATCAAAAAAAAATATTTTTATACTATATAACCACGAATGATATATGTTGATATGCTAAGGTTGTTCTTTTTTAGTCGGGATCAATGGAATGAGACCCGATTTCTCCTGCTTGTATCTCGATTTAATGTGAATGTTTCGTACTGTACTAATAATAGTTGGTTCGTTTCTTTAATAAAATCTAACTAACATACATAATTGTATTTGATATAAAAAAAATTAATTATGTTGTTTAATATCATAAAAATTCTCTAATTATATAATATAAGTTGTATATGATTTTGCTGTCTTGACCTAGATGGGTACAAACTCAAATTTTCGTATATTATAAGATTACACAATGTAGCACGTTAATCTGTGCATGAGAGACAAGCTAAGATTGCCACGCTACTTTTTTCCTAGAATTTCTTAAACGACCAATTCAGTTTACGAGGATTTTTATTTTTATTTTTGGATTACCTAACATTCTGTCTGAATACTTCCAAGCCAGTTAAATGAATTCTTTTTCCCTCTTTTCGATCCATGCACACATTATAATACATACTATTTTATTTTTATATGTTCAAATCAATTAATAATAATATAATAACGCCATAATCTATGACTGTACTATATTTTATTTACTCATGTAAAACCATCCTTTTCTACTGCAACAAATAGTCTAATATATAAGAAAGAATCCGGCCACATAGTTAAGTGACTTAAACCCTTCCTTATTTGTCTGAAAAATCTGTTGTCGCTACTTAAAGGTGTGCACTTGTAAAACACATATTGTGACCTTAACGGGTAAAAAATTACAGGTAAAAAACACTCTCAGTTGTCCATAGCTAACTTACTCAAACAGAGAAGACTAATAGACTACTCCCTAAAGAGTCAAGCTTTGAACTTTAGCTTATGGTTACTATAAGTCAATTTCTGATTAACTTAACTTGAGTTGTCGAATTCATATATTCACGATTTACGAGGACCATATATATAACGTATGTTTAACTCTTGCCCACAATATATTATTAACTCTAATTGAAGACAAAAGAGATAAGACAAGGGAGTAAAGACAATAGTAAAAGAATGGTCTGATTTAATTGCGTGATGAGAGGGATTGGGTTTGATTGCTTTGTTTTGCTGATCCAATCACATGATGGTTGGGTTGTCCGACATCGTATTGTATTGTTACTTTCACAAAAGTTATAAATAAATAAAATAATAATAATAATACTCAGTAATAATAATAATCTTGGGAAAAAGGAAAATTCTACTGTGTAATAATAACTAACATTGTACCCACATACTGTTCCGGGCATGTTGAGGTTACGTCTTGTAATGTTATGTAATAAATCAACCACACTATTTTATCCTTTTTTTAGAATTAAAGAAAATAATTATATTGTCAACACACAAGAATTAAAAATGACATTTACCCAATAAACTAACAAAGAAGAATTATAAAGTATTTGTTGAGGGAATTAAGAAGCTTTTATGGGTACTGATATTTTGACTTTTTCTTCCCTTTTTGTGTTTTCTGGTTTGCTTTACAAACAAAGCTTTACTTCAAGGCAGTATTTGCGGCTAAAGGCTGTAGAAAATAAAAAATAGTATATACTAATAAAAGATTCTAAACCCACCAACGTTGACGAAATAACTTTGACCAACAGTCAACTCCATAACCTAGTTTTCTGCGCCGTTTATTTGTTTCATTGTTTTTCTAAAACCCTCTGAGCACACACGAGAGGGATCATCAGACACAAATCGTACCTGAATATTAGACAATTTTCATAATGTCAATCAAAACGGCATATTTGCACATTGCAGTTGTGTCAAGACTGGCCTCACTTAGTCTCCTCTTTTATGGAAACTATGTTCTATTCAGGCCAGCCAAGGTAGGAATATAGGAAAAAAAAATAAGTTTGAATTCGAGTTGGTCCGTTAATATCAAAAGAATTGCTATTCAATTTAAGACGCTCACCGCGTTTGCTCTGTAACATTAGTGAAGGAGGGGTCGGGTTTATTTCAAATCAACACTTGCTCTTGTAATTTTAAAAGGATTACACTTTAATTTTGAGAGTTCTTACGGCGCCTGTCCTACAACGTAACCATAGTGAAAGAGGGGTCGGTTTATTTTGAATCAACACTTGTTTTTTGTACGATATCTATTGATTTCAAAAGTATTGAAGTCCAATTTCGATGACCTTGCCTAGGTTGCCTTGAAATCTTTGTGGAGGGGATCGGTTTATTTCAAATCATCAACACTTGTTTTTGTACAATAATAGTTGATTTTAAAAGGATCACACTTCAAGTTTGAGAGTTCTTACGCCCCATCCAGCAGCCTTGATTGAAGAGCGATCAATTTATATCAAATCAACACTACTCATTGTTGTAAGATCGATATCAGTTGATTTCAAAAGGATCAAACTCCAATTCGGTGGTCCCTATTGTGGTCCAGCCCGAGTTTCCTTACAACCTTGGTGAAAGAAGGGTCGATTTATTTCAAATCCTCAACTCTTATTCCTGCACAATATCAGTTGATTTAAAAAAGGATTAGTCTTCAGTTTTGAGGGATTGATTCTTTCTCTACTATGGTCTCTAGTCTTGGTGGAAGAGGGATTGGTTTATTTCAACTCAACACTTGATTTTGTACAGTATAAATTGATTTTAAAAGGATCACACTTCAATTTTGAGGGTTCTTACCGCCTGCCCAGCAACCTTGATTGAAAAGGGATTAGTTTATATCAAATCAACCTCACCCATTGTTGTAAGATATTAGTTGATTTCAAAAGGATTAAACTCCAATTTCATTTTCAAAAAAAAAAAAAAAAAAAAAAAAACCTTGCAACCTTGATGAAAGAGCAGTCGATTTATTTCAAACCAACAACTCTTATTCCTGCACAATATCAGTTGATTTCAAAAGGATTACACTTCAGTTTTGAGGAATCGATTCTTTCTCTGCCGTTGTCTTATAGTATTGGTGGAAGAGGGGTCGGTTTATTTCAAATCTAACACTTGCTTTTATACAATATGTGTTGATTTCAAAAGAATAAAATTCCAATAATTTCGATTGCCCTACCTTTAGTGGAGGGGGATCGGTCAAATCAACTAACACTTGTTGAACAACATTGAAATGAAAACCGGCAAATTGCATTTGATGAATACATACAAGATTTGACCTCAAACGAAAATGGCTGGGAATTAAGATAGAATTGAAGAGGATGATGATGAAGAGAAGAAGATAATGTTGCAATACATTATTGTAAGGCCTACTAAGAAAGTACAAGCGCTGCAATGGTATGGATATGGAAGATCGGAAGGAGATGACATGACCAAACAAAACAAAACCGTGGCTAATGGCCGCTACTGAAATGGCTCAAACCCATGGCCGCTGAACCCATGGAGGACGCAAACTTCGCAAGCTCCTCGGCCAAGAATGGCCGCCCGTCTTCACTCCCCATGCCCAGAAAATCCCTGGTCAAATGATGAGCATTAACGTTAACCCCATTCAACGACACCCCTTGCTGCTGTCTTTGCATTAAACACGACGAATTCTCGGCGGCGGCGATGTCGAACCCATTATTATTCTGGGACATCATGTGCTGCAATTCGCTTCTGTTGTTCGAGGAAGACGAGGAGGATGTCATGAGCCCGAAGCTGTTCCCGAAGAACGCCGTGGGCGCGCTGCTTTTCGTCGACCCCATTTGCGCCGCCTTCTGCAGCAGCGCCGTGGCCGACATCGCCGCTCCCGCCGACGATTTCGTCGACGTTTGGAGACTATTATCGGAATACATCGAGCTCAACGTCTCCGCCTTGCTCATCCCCATCCCCTCCTGATCCTGCAGCCCTTGCGGCGGCGCGAGAGGCGACAGCGACAGATTCGACGTCCCAAAACTCTCCATCGGCGACGACCCATACATCATCGGAGAGTTCCCCATCTGCAAAATCTCCGGCAACGACGACCCAGACCCCCCAAAAAGCCCCGCCGAATTCGCCGGCATTTGAAGATGGTGGTGAGAATTCCCGGCCGCCGCCGCCGCCTGATCTAGCCACAACGACAGCCTCGGTTTCTGCTGGAAACTCTGCTGGAAAGCCGCCGGAATCTGCGGAATTCCGGCGCCGGAGGACAACCCATGAGGCGGATTCATCAAACTGTCATTATTGTTTCTGAAATTCAAAGTATTAGCCGCCACAGAAGTGATTCTTGCACTCTCTTCCGCCAAAGCATCGCAGAAAGCTCTATGGGTGATAAAGCTATCTTTCCTGATATATCAAAACATCAAATTCAGACCATTTATTGCATCAAACACATAAATAATGATGAGCTTCCCAGCCCGGCAGCAATAAATTCCGACCAAATGGACACACAATTAAATTCCCATCAGAACCAAAATCCTTAAAATTTAAAATTCCTAGTACGAATCCAACTGATGAATGAATGAATATAATGAATGAATGAAACAATTAATAATTAATAATTAAACTGTACCTGGAAAAGAGTGTTCCACAGTCACATTTATACTCCCTCGTCCCACAGGTCTTGGAATGGGCCTTCCAATCCGACTGAACAGCGTACTTCTTGGAACACTTGTCGCACTTCCACTTCTTCTCGCCGTGTTTCCGGCTGAAATGCTTCTTGATTCCGGTGAGGTCGCCTAGGGCCCGCGACGCGTCGTGGTGGACGCACGTCTTCTCCGGGCATATGTACACCTTCCTCTTCACCTGCTCCGTTTTCGGCCTCTGCTTAAGCTTCCACGGCAGGTTGTGTCCCCGCCGGTGAAGCTGCAAGTTCTGGTCCCTCTGAAAACCCTTATTGCAGATTTCGCAGATAAATCTGTTCGTCGCCATAAGCGTCTTCGGCGACAAAGCAATAACTTCCGCATCCGGATCTACACATATTATTTATAGCTTCACCTTTAATTTTATTGTTTAAAAATATAATAAATCCGTGTATCGCAAGAGTAATTTACTAGTACATATAAATATAAAATACCTGGTGTACCTGGGAGATTTCTCTTTTTCTTGGAGGAGGGATTGGACTTAGGGTTAGGGTTTGGATCTTGAGGAGGAGGAGTGGGTTTGAGGGAAGAAGGGATTGAGAATACATCTCCGGACATCATTTCTTGATGAGCTGAGCTTAAAGGTTAAAGCTTTTTTCTGGTTCTGGTAAAAAACTAACACTGGGTTTTTCAGAGAGAGAGAGAGGGGGGAGCTAGAAAACAAAGATGGGAAGAAAAGGGGGTGTGATTTAGCCAAACAGAAGGAGATAAAAAATGTTGGGTGTTATTCAAAATCTGAGAAGAAGTTTGAGATTGTGGCGAAAGAAGACGACGAGGAAGCTAAGGCGAGAAAGCTTAGTAGTAATTATAAGCAGAAGGCAACAATATTACACACACAAAAAACACAGCTGAGGAAGCTGCTGCCTGCTGGCTTGGCTGCTGGTTCGTGTGTTTGAATCCTCGCTACAAACACACCAAGAAAGAAAGATTAGAGAGAGAGAGAGATTTGAGAAGGAAGAGAGATAGAGAGAGAGGGAGGTGTTTCAGTGTTTGTTTGATTTCAATAGAAAACACCAAAAGAAAAACATGAAAGCTAAAGAAGAATATTTCCTTTCTTTTTCTAACCACCAACTTACTTACACCATTCTCTCTCTCACTCTCTCTCTCTATCTGTTTCTCTGTCTAACTTACAAGCTTCATCTTCCACGTCTTTTCACCTTTATCTTAGCCCTTTTGATTTTCAAGGGCGGTCAGCCATTTTTTTTTTTTTTGTTTAGCTTCTCTCTCTCTCTCTCTCTATAAATATATATATGAATATGAAAATGGTTTCTGTAAGTGTACGTAGGCATTGGCTGTATGCTGCTTGTAACCAGAATGTGTAGAGCTGTGTGTCATTTGTAGGTTTTCGAGCTTAATTCCATTTATCAAGACCCAATCATAATTTAATTCTATACAAATTAAATACTCACATTTTTATTTTAATTATTTTTCAACTTCATTTTTTAAAATATTTATTTATGGCCTTTTTTACTTTTGAAAATGTTTATAAATTTTATGTAGATTGAAAAATTTAGAAGAGAATTAAATTAGTAATTTGTCATTTATATATTATTTGAGCGGAGTCAAACTCACGCGTGCACCAACCGAGCGCGTGTCGTGCACGAAGCTAGCCTGATGTGTGGCTACATGTATCATTAAAACACACTACTAGATATTTATTCTTGAGCATTAGCTTAGACTTTTAATCAAAACAGTACGCATGCATCCTCCAAAGAGGAGGCGTACTGAATATGTAAATTATATATGTGTACGAATTCAGTTATCAAATTACTCTTTTAATTGAAAATACATATCTCTCAAATTTTCATATATACCATTTTAAATTCATTTAATTTACTCAGACAGTCAATAAATATAGGGGAGTTATAATAAATAATGATAACAAATCCATGGGCAAAACTGGTAGACATAAAAGCAAATTGTAATACTTGTCCATAGGCAAGCATGTTGGTTATTAGTCACAAAATCGCTACAATTTCCGGTGTGAAACCAAAACACATACTAAATTTAATCATACTAACATAGAAAAATGTCTACATATATATGCTGATGAAAGTACTTGACACTGATAGTGAGCATCTAGTATTACTTGCTCATTCCCATTACGCATCTTACATACTAGCATAAAAATGATTTCTTGGTGTGATATATATATATATATAGACACACACTAGAGATCAAATGTGAAGGAGGTCTCTAGGTAAAAAAAATGGGGTGAAATCTCAACCATTGATCTAACCAAAATCAATAGGTCAAAATGAAAAAAATTTTATTTTTAAAAAATATGATGGTATTATGGTAATTTTATGTAAGTTCAAAGCTTAATGCGCGTAAGTTTAAAACATAAGGTGCATAAGTTTATAGCTTAAGGTGTGTATGTTTATAGTTTAATGTGCGTATATTTAAAGTTTAAGGTGTGCCACTTTCTAGTTTAAGGTGCATCAGTTTAACTCTTAATGTGTG
The DNA here is from genome assembly GCA_003576665.1 of Ipomoea trifida. Taxonomy (NCBI): domain Eukaryota; kingdom Viridiplantae; phylum Streptophyta; class Magnoliopsida; order Solanales; family Convolvulaceae; genus Ipomoea; species Ipomoea trifida. Next base: position 3,804,903 of record CP025647.1, on the reverse strand, counting down.
TATGTTCAAAGTTTAAGATGCATCAATTAGAGACACTTGAATTGATCATTATTCGCATACATGTTTTTAGGAAGCGCATTTTAAAAATTTTCCTTCATCAAGTGATAACTACTTCTGCACTTAAGATGTTCGTACTAAGAGTGCACTCGAGTTTGTTGTACTGTAACATATCAATGCACCTTATAGTGAAAATAGATTTGAGGTGCACTCTTAGTTATTAGTGGATGAACTCTCAGACTTATCTCACGCCAGTACACAACAAAAGTTTATAATAATTACTAAATTATCACCGCATCTTTCCTTTTCTCCCAATTTTTCATCAGTTTATCAACATAAACATATGAGTGTGTCCACATTTTTTACAGGGAAAGTGTTCTCACCTGAACCCTCTCATATATATATATATATATATATATATATATATATATATATATAAAAGAAGTTAATTCGAATTTTGTCCGGGCACACTTGTAGCATATAACTTAGCACACCATTTACACCTTAGAGTTGCATTACAACCCTATGATAAATACCTCAAGTTGTTGGATTTTTTTTTTCTCATTCCACCATGGTAATTGGAATCAATAAGAAATTTGGAGTGGGATGTCCAAGAATGGATTAGATACATTACCAGACCAGATCTAAAGTTTAGAATAACGTTAATTTTAGTGTGAAAAATAAAAACTTCCCAAAAAGAAAAGGGGACAAATAAGGTTTAGAATGGATAAGTGATGTGGATGGACAATTTTCAAATTAAGTGGACCATATAAACATTAGCTACTTACTGTCCATGAAAGAGGCATTTGAGAGGGAAAAAAGACGATATCTATGCCAACTTGGACACAGATCAAATCATGATGGCTTACCGGTTTGAACACGATAAATTTTCGGTGTCTCCTAATAAAAATGAAAAAAAAAGTGAGATATTTAGTCATATTGAGTCATTCAAAAAGAAAAGAAAATAATTTCTTGTAAAACCGTCTTTCTATTTTTCTTTTTTATTATGACAACGTTAGAATATAAGATATATCGAAATCTTTCCAGCACGGCAGAGGTAAAACCCACTAGCCCCACCACCAAAATAATGCATTTTCCTAAGATTCCTTGGGGCTTGGGGTTTTAGATGATAGACAGCAGTACAATGGTTCAAGTTCAATGGGAAGCAATCATATATGGGGCATGTATGTATGCATTATTCTATCCAAGTTGAGGGAATTTTATTAGCAACATAAATAATTGAATTTTTAAAAAATTGTTAATTTCTTCTCTCAATTATACTTATTGTCACTTTTTTTATCTCTCAATTATTTACGAAATGACTATTTTCTACCCATGTGTTTTATTAAATTTAGGTTAAAAAAGCTATTTTATAGGTAATTGATAGATTAAAAAAAAAGTTATTTCATAAGCAATTGAGAAGCCGAGAGTGACACCTGTATAATTGAGAGATTAAAAATACCGATAGTTCATTTAGGGACAAAAGTGTCATTTTAAATATCTTTTTTAATTATTAAAATTTAGAGGATATATGATAAAAGGGAAACAGAAGTGGATTTGAAAGTGAGAAAAAAGAGGTTGACAAACGTGTGACGATTTGATAAGCATAAAAGCATAGTTTTTTGGGGTTGAAATTTGGAGAATTGAAACTAAAAAGGCGAATTGGTAAAAAGTGAGTTGCCTTTTCTAACCTCCTTTCTTTCTTTTCTTCTGCCCCAAAAATGATTACACCATAATTATTATTATTATAATAAAATAATATTCTTAAAAAATTTTGAAAAATTAAAAAAACAACATTGGACCCCACGAGGTCTATACGTGGGTCCCACGATGTTGTCAGGGGGGAAAGGGTAGAGAGAGAAAAAAAGTTGTCATTCCCGAGGGGCGTACAACCCCACCCAAGCAAAGCAGTAGTCCGTGAATCCTGATGCCTCGTGGGGGCCCACCGTGCTGTTTTCTGCAACGCCTGGGTCCCACCCCCCTACTGTAACGTATACGATTTTTTGTTTAAAAAAAAATAAATTTAGTACCGTATAAAGCAAAGTATATGACTATATTCGTAGATATATATTTTTTCCTTATATTGTAAACAAACCGTATAGACATTTGAAATGTGATGTGTTCGTGTGCTCCTATGTGCTTTTTGTGACGTTTCACTGTGCTTTTCCTACTTTTGATATTAATCATTTGGTGACATTTAGTGGTACAAGTAATTCCCTTTTTTTACCAAAGTAAATTCTTGTTTCAATTTTCCAACTATAGTGTACAACCGATTAAATTTGACCCTTGATTGTCATAACGTGTCACGCTTTAGGTATCCCATGATTGTTAAAAGTGACATTATAACACTAATAGTGTCACATTTTTAGTTGTCTCGAATTAGATCCAATTGATTTTAAACTTGAGGAATAAAAATCCAGTACTTATACAGTGCATTGTGGACCATTGTCACAAAATAACGTCGTTTCAATTAGTGGGAGAAACGGTTGCCGTAAATCTCCGTAACTGATACTACAGTTGTGTTGAACTGATACTGCAGTTGTGTTAAAAGAAAAACGACGTTCTTTTGATGCGCGGTCCACAGTAAAATTTGTGATAAAAATCAGTTTGAGTTGGCCTAGTGAGGCGAACTCATAACCTTTCACATGATGGAGTAATTTGGTACCACTAGACCAGAAGGTCGTTAGCGGATTCAACTTAATTAGTGTTGTATTTTGTTTTCTTGAGTACCTCTATTTCCGGTCCAAAAGGAAAAGAAAAAAAATGCAAAAGTAATCATTTTGGTTATTACTTCTTAGTTATTCATTTTTGTTAATATCGCACTCAAGTATATCCCGTTGTTTCCTTTTTTATATCATTTACTTGACGTCTCTTATTTCTGGTTTGTCTTTATCGCCTTTGTAAGGAATTTTAATTTTTATTAAAATAATATTAATAATAAACACCAAGATATATAGATGGAGTCAAATAAAAGACGTTAGGATAAATAATAACATTTACAAAAAAGGAACAATTAGACAAACACCGCACGATCTACAGATTAAAAATGCAATTTATTTTTTGTCCCATTTAAAATCTTAATACCAATTTTTATATAAGCCGGTAAGATTTGCAATTATGTCTTAGTAACACAAAAAAAGTCACATGTAATTCTTGATTATTTGAAGATGCCAAATTGTAAAAACTAATAAATAAATAATGGGAGTATTTGTTTAGCCAATATAATGTTGTTTTAGGGTAATAATTGGGTGGCAGTTTTGGGATGCCAAAACTGGGAAAAAATGCCATAATTTGACAAATGAAGGTAGTGTAATGGGAAGTAGAGCCCTAATTATAGGTTGGTGCTGTTGATTAATGCATTATTGAAACTTTGATATAACACCAACCAGCTCTAGTAACCTATAGTCCATATGACATGTTACCACCCCTAATGCTATTTTTCTAATGCCCTTAAATAATATATATGCTCTTCTATAAGATTAATTAATTACAATCCAACGAGTAAATCAAACAGGTTGTAGAGTGTAGGTTTTGAGAGTCGAATATAGCATTTTGCTATTGAAATATGGTGCGGATCACTATGTATGTATAAGGAAATCGAACTGTGTCTTTAACTATTAGACAGGCTCTGACAAGCACATATACTATTAAGTGGGCTCTGAGAGTCACAGTTATGGGGCTTGACTAGTCTGGATATACAGAGAGAAAGCATGCATATACATATTACTATATTATTATCAATAAATTCACATATTTATTAACTCAATCAACACGGATTAGCTAGTATATTAATTTTGTGGAAACAACACAACATACACCACATATATATTCATGATTGCACTAAATAAATACATGCAGAGCAGGTAACCTTTCAAGTACCAAAACAATGACAGGTAATTGAATGCAAAGCAGTGATATTATATTGGTTTAACAAAAAGTAGCTTGCTCAGAGAAACACATATGAGGCACAGATATGATTGAACAATAGGGCATGCAATATAATGCAACTAGAGTGTCGAGTTGGCCGGATGGTTAGCTTACTATTGATCTTTTTGGTTTCAGTCAATCAACTATAAGTAACCTAGTTAAGTTGATTTATCCTCTGTATGGTCCTTTACGGTTGAGGTCACCAGACTGCATCTTCGGATAGGGCAACTACAGTCTAGTAGCAATGACTTATTAACTTTTTAGTTTTGAACCGATTAGCTATATATGAGTAATTTAGACCGATTTACCTTCTCTGTGATTCTTTACCGGTTAAAGTCACTGGAGAATATCTCTGGGTAGGACAATGTATCTAACCAAACAGTTAGCAATAATCTGCAGTTGGACTAAGGCAGGATGTATCCATCCAAGCTTAGCTTGCTGACCTGAAGTGGTCCATGCTATATCAGACTTCATAATAATTATGCAATAAAAAAATAAAGTTATGTAAGAAGAGCATATATATATATATATGCAAGTAGAGAGCAATACATACAGTGTGTAAAATGAGAATATAAAATCCAACTGCTTTTGGCACCATGCAATCGGATCTTACTACAAACTGAATTATTCTTTGTTGTTCCATCTGCCCCACCCACCCCCCCTCCCATTATTGAAGACATTGCATTTGCCTGTGCCATCAGGAGACATTTGGCCCGCTATATATACCGCTCTTGCCTCATATCAGATCTCACCTAGCTCCCATATCGTCCTACTATATATATATATACACACCTTTAATAGAGTTATACCAAGTGGTAAGAGAGTTACACCTACAGCTGAGAGGTCGTGGGTTCGAACCTCAAGCCCTTGGGTTTGAGCCGGTCAGCTATGAGTAACCTAGGCTGCTGGTTTACCTCCTTGTGGAGCTGAGAGGTCGTGGGTTAGAACCTCAAGCCCTTGGATTTGAGCCGGTCAGCTATGCCTAACCTAGGCAGGTTTATCTCCTTGTGGTCCTTTGCCGGCGAGGGTTAATTTAATATATACACCTTTAATCTCGAATATTATATATTATTGTTTTGAGTTCGAGTCTTGTGAATAGCTAGATTAACACGGATTAGAACAATGATGATTCTCTCATTTAGAGTTGACAGAACTTTAACCTTAATGGCAACTCCAACCAAGTTAGTCAAATAGTTGGTGTTGATTGGAGACCGGTGAAGGATCAAGTTCAATAATTGGTGGTTAGGAAAATTGTTGGACGGAGGTCTGTGAAAGAGTCTAGAAAATGTGGTGGTGATATAACGAAATAAAGTTGCACTTTAACTACGAGCTATAACTTTTAAGGCAGTGGTAAGTGCTTGATCTAACAAGTGATATCAAAGTTAGGTCAGTGTTCTTGGACTTTTGATGTAGTAATAAGCACCATGATACTAACTGTTACCTTGGTAAATTTCAAATTTAACTTCCCAAATCAATTAACCAAGGCTAGTTTACCTCGTAATCCGTTGCTGATTAAGATTGCAAAACTGACTTCACTTAGTATGCATTTTTTGATAGCAAAAAATTTTCTGTAAATCATAAAGCTTTAACCCTAGATAGATTAATGCCTAATACTCCGTATTAACTTTGGCTACTTGTTTCAAAAAGAAATAAATAAAAATTGCTACTCAGTCTGATGCATTGTATTTGACCAAAATACCAAAATAGGAAACAAAATCAAATCCGATGATATAACATTATAACCTACTAAAATTACCACCTACTCATCATTAAAGTATGAATTGGATGTCTTGGTTCAGAGTCAATACTTTATCAATTCATTATAACTTTTTTGTCCACTATTATACGTGTAAATATATGATATGGATGTGCTCAATGAGACATATCCAAGACAAATTTTTGCGCAAAGTGAATAATGAATTATTATAATTTTTCTCTTCTTGACGGGCCTTAAGGTCTTTGACTATCATTCGAAGCTATGAAGCAGGTTATTTATCTTGACGTTGTTGGTGAGTGTTGCCCGACATAGATTTGGAGTATGATAAGAGGTTTAAACATGAGCGCTTACTTAATGGTCCATTTGGAAATCCATAAATTAAGTTCTAAAAGTTATTTTCAAGATTTTTTAATGTTTGACTTTGAGCAGAAATAATACTCATTATGGTTAAAGAAAAAATAATTCATTTCGATAAAAAATGTCTTTCAAAATTTTTACTAGGAAGACATTTTCCAAATTTCTATTTCACGCTCAGTTCTTTCTCTCTCTCCCTTTGAGTGGTATCAAATGGATAGATAGATAGATATGCTATCTATCTGGTTATTATTATTTGAATTGAACAAGACTAGAGCAGTTAAAACTTAAAATAAGGATCTAATAATACCCTAAAAGATTAAAAATATTTAAGAATTTTGTTCAATTTCTTTACTTTATTAGACTCATTATGTTTATCAATAATCGATCAAAATATGGAGTGGGTTGGAGTAGACAAAACAATAAAAATCATTGCCTAACCAACAACCCCTATTTTTTTAAAACAAATTTTCTTTTATTTCTCTAGTTCAGAATTATTACATTTATCAATCTTAAATTAAATATAAGTTAGGCCGACTCAAGCCAAACAATAAAAATATTAACTTAACTTGACTGACACCTTCTTTTTTTTTTCTTTTTTTTTAATCTTTAATTTCTTTAGTTTAAAATTATTATATATATCAATTTATATATTTATTTTTATTATAATAAGTTACAAATTCAAATTATTTATTTACATCTTTTTATTATAATTTTTTATAGCTTTTATAAATTTTAATTTGTAATTATATTTCAATATAAATAATAATTATTATGATCATTAAAATAATTAATAATACTCTATATTTTATAATAAATAACTTTGTAATAGATTTATGTTCATGTATTTAAAAAATAAACCAAAAAAGAAAAATACAAATTTCTTACTTTTCACCAAATAAATGAACTTTTTTTTAACCTTTCAACCAAATACTAAAAATTAAAAATACATTTTATAAAATAAACTATTTTTCTAAAAACATTTTTCGTATTTTTGAACCGACTCTAAATAAAGAATATAATACAAATGTTAACTTGAGCCCATAGATATTTGGGGATAATATTAAAATCGTCATAAGGCCAGGTTACAAGAAGTAACAACAATATTAAGATATATTTATGTAGTCCACATTTGGACTAGCTAATAACTACTTATTCGTATAATATAATCTTTCATATTATATATTCACATATATGTATATATGTGTATATATATATTCATGTATGTATTATCATCATGCACATGCAGACGTAAGATCAAAGAGGACTCAAAGTCTTCCAACTTGATAATATATTATAATTTTTAATAAATAAATAAATAAAATAAAATAACGTAACACACATATTATATTATATATCGTATCATATCCGACCACATACGACATCGCTTGCACCCATCCGTTGCATAGATTCTTTCCGTCTTTCCTCAATGCACGTCAAAATTTTGTACCTTATTAATTATTAATTAATTAATTATAGAATTAACAATTATTTAATATAAAATAATAACAACTCCAATTATAATATTGATTAGAAGAATTTTTTGTTGAAAATCGCATCCCTTAAAACGCGTTTCAGTGTCATAATTCCAAGGTAAAGTATACAGTATTACGATTAATATTAAATTATTAGTAATATAATTATCTTAATTAATTTCTAGAAGATTTTAATTAAGTAAAATCAACTTGTGTATGTATATTTGTGTATGCCGATTTGATAAATTAATGAATATTTTGTAGCTGTCACAGACCGACAATTTCGGTAACAATAATTATTAATCCCATGTACTATAATGTTTAATAACTAAAAGACAACGACAATTATCTATACTCCACATATCAATCCCTCCCCTATCCACCTGCAAAAATTCCATTGAGAATAATACGTGCGTTAGATGTCATTAGTCATAATACGTATATATCGATATTGGATCATTTCACATTAAGTTACCATTTTATTCATTAGAATCTGTCGATTGGCAAGGGACTCATCCATTCTTAACCATGTCAAGGGTTCAATCCTTAGCATTAGGTATAGAGTAACCTTAAATCTGCAGGTCGGTTGTTACACCCAAAAAGTGACTAATTCAGTTAGGGAATTAGTCACTTTGTTAGACGGTGAAAACCTTGAGTACACTCAAAAAATATTAGAATGTGATATTTTTGTTTTAAAAAAATGACAATTTTTTTTTTTAATCAAATGTGTTGGTTTTTTTTTTTTTTTTTTTTTTTTTTTTTTTTTTTTTTTTTTTTTGGGGGTTGGGGTGATGTGGGGGGGGGGGGGGGGGAAGGGGTTAATAATAATTACAGAGAAGAAACAGAACACTTTTCCCTGAGATAATCAAAGACAAAGACTTTGGTTTTGTTGCATGATTGCATGAGTTTTTATATATAAAAATTAAATATTTGAAAGAAAATATGGAAAATAATTGAAAAGAAGAAAAAAGATGCACAAGTTGCACGTTCCCCTAAAGCCGAACATTTCCATTCCTTGGGGAGAAACCACACATGGGGCTGTCTAAGTACACAATATGGGATCCTATGCTTACTTATACATATAAATAATTTCACATACCTTTTCTCTTTATTTTATAAATATATTGTTTAAAAATTAGATATAAATGAAAATCAATGGCCATGATAAAATTAAGAACTCATCCTAGTCGTTGATGTGAAAAAATCAATGACTTCGAAATAAAGAGAAAACATTTCATACATTTTGGGAAATATCTTGATAGCAATTTAAAGTTTAAGATAGTTATCGAAATGTCATCACGTTTTTCCCTTTCTTTAGAGTTATTGATTGGCCATATATGATGTGTTCTTAGTTTTCTATTGGAGGCCAGTTTTTATTTGATTCATCTCTTTTGTATATATAAAAAGTTGTGGAATATAGGTTAAGGAATATTGACATAGAGAAAAACTTAGTTGATGACCGTATAGACAGAATTTCTAAGAGATCATAGTAAGAAGGAACGAGGAAAATTCGTGTGTGCATATCATTAAATCTATCTAAGATTTCCAATGAGATTGAGGTTTTATTATTCTATAGTTGAATACTTGTCCTTAAGCAGTCGGAAAGTGAACGTCCGATAATCGGTAAGGGCAAATTAGGTAGCTATTATTGCAATGTATAACAACATAAACACAAAGTACAATAAAATTCGCCTGAAAATGTCTTGGGCAAAAATAAGTGGCTCTTTATATTATTTAAAGACATATTCATTGTGAGGTAATACATGTAGAGGATCATCTTGGTCGGGGTATGAATCCTCGATGCCTCTTTGACGATTGTATATTTGTATTAGGGTTGTATATAGTATTTTGCATAATACACTCATCAAGTCATGTACCGATTAATTAACTATTTTGATTAGATTTTATTGGTCGTCTTATAGTTCTCCTCATATACTAAGTTGATAGCTAAACTATACATACTTAACACACTTCTCACATGTTTTGCATGGAGCAATTTCACTCGAATATCAAATTAAAAGATGTATTTTGTCTCAACTAAAAAAAAGAGTAAACTTATTGTTAAAATGGTGATTTATATATTATATTATATGTTGAACCGAATTCGTTCTCATCCAAAACATTCTGTGGTGTGTTTGTATTTACAGTGGACAACATGAAAGGTAGATGTGGAAGTGTGAATGCAACAATATTAAATATGGTGTCATGTTCATGATATGAATTGATTAAACTGATGATGGAAGAGGGGAGACACTCCAACCACAAACAGACAACATTAAGAAGCCTAATTGCAAGTATATATAATATGGTATGTTTTCATTTTCATTTTTATAATGTATGTTTTCAATCATTTTACATTTATGTTTTTTAATGAATATATAAAAACTTTGTAATTATCAACTTAACTGCTCAACCGACTCGGTTAAGGTTGCCCCTCCATCTTTTACTTATATATGAGAGGCATCTATATTGTATGGCTGAAGATAGCCTGGGTAATTTGTGATAGAAACTCTAATACCAATCGCAATAACTTTACCCTGCATAACATAAAAATTAGGGTTGTTCATTTAGTTAATTAAATAATTTGTTTTAAAAATTGGTTATTGAACCGAAATGTACAATTTCGAATTTCATCTAATCAAAGTTTGTTTCAAAAATCTAATCAAAGTTATATTTTCCAACGAAATTAGCTAAAAATTGCACAAGTATATTGGGCTAAACCATAAATTTTGCACTTTAAATTCATATTCCATCCAACTTAACAGAATAACAGATGAAGAACTAACTCCTCATGCAGTACTGAGGACAAGAAAAACAAGGATTGCATTCTCAACAAGTAGTAATTATGTATATAATTTAAATAGAATTCCAAGAAAGGAAAGCAGCAATCATATATAGTAGTAGGCAACTGTTGATGCCAACAGGATTGCTGACAGTTGTCATCATTCCTGCTTTTGCATCAGAATAAAGTGCAATAAGTTGACTGTTCTATATTTCTCAGAATATGATTGGAAAGAGTATTGAGCTTTTCAGTGAATACATTTCAACATGGACTAGTTTCAAATGAGTTGGACAAAGTATGAAATCAATTTCATCCCTGTAAGTAAAGTTTGAACAGATGTGTGCTGCAAAAAATTTAGGTGCTTGCGATTTGAGTTTCTAGACGCCCGATGTTTTCTTCGAATAATTGCAGTTCCTGCATAAGGGCAGTCAGCTTCGACATATTCTCGTCATGAACATTAGGCGGAACTTTCTCTTTATATCCCGATGCACTCATGACCTTTGATAGGTTGTTGTGTTGCCTGCCAGAATTAAATGGATCAACAATATGGCTTGGTAGCCAAATTAATGAAAGTAGAAAATTTCTGAAAATATTGAGAAACTACTGCAAAAGTGAGACATCATTTTACTGATTTTAGATGAGTGAATCTATGTCACCTCTTGGTCTCCTCCATCTTTTTCCTGAGCCTTTCAAGTTCAGCCTCTGGATTAGTGGAAGTTCCTTTTTCTTCTAGGAAAACTGTAAGGGATTCATCTACAACTTCTGTCAACCATCCAGTTGGAGCAGCATCAATATCACACGAGACCTGGTGAAAGTTTGCAGGTGAGAATCATGGTAGCATGTCAAAAAAAAAAAAAAAAAAAAGAACTAGAGTGCCTATAATTATATAACATTACGTTCACAGCTTGACTTCTGCACACAGAATTCACCAAGCACATACCTTCAATGATGACAAACTAGCCAGTGTAGAGATCTCCAACTCACGGCTTTTGACTATTTCCATAAATTCATCTGTCCGACACAGCACAAAAGCAGCTCGCCTGGAGACAGGAAATTACACTTTATATTTCAATCAGCACAAATTTAAAATCTAAAAAGTCATAACATATTGGACTTTCAACACACTGCATAGGACCTTCCAACAAATAATCTCCTATTCAGGAATAAGAGACTTCCAAATAATATAGCTATATTAGCAAGAAATGACTATTGCCAGAATAGAGTATATGATCATTAATGTTTACCTTTCAAATCTTTCTTTTGGAGGCAGCAATGCCCTCTTTGACCTCAGCCCTTTTACTATAGATGTTACCTTTTCCATCTCATCTTCAACTTTATCATTATTCCAGCTCTGCAAAAATAAGATTTGAGTTTCAAATGCCATCTTTAAGACACATTTAAACAAGCATACAAAAATTGTTAATTGTAGGCAATTGCTATCATGATGTCACTGTCCATTATATGAACTGGGAAAAACAATTTGCATGACAGAATGGCAGCATTTAGGATACAAGTATCAATTATCTGTTATGCTATAAAATGCTACAAAGGAAATCCACCAATTCCTTAGAAATGCACACAGATCTCACCTCAACAGTTGAAGGATATTCACTTATAACTATAGATTCTTTTTTGGAACAATCTCTCCTAGCTGGAAGACGCTGCCACAGTTCCTCTGTGACAAATGGCATGAATGGGTGAAGTAACCGTAACCCATTATCCAGGCACAACCATAATGCATCCTGTGCAGATCTTTTTGCAATTGCAACTGATGGATCATCACTACCAAAATATGGCTTGATTACTTCAATAAAGATGTCACATAATTGAAATTGCCACCATGAATATACTGATGTTGCTGCGTCAGAGAATTCAGAAGATTCTAGAGCTGACACTGTCTTTGATATGGCCTTGTTTAGTGCTGAGATTATCCATTGACAACTAAATGGCATGGTATGTGGGACTATTTCTGCTGGAGGTATGTAATCATCTCCTAGTTTGCTCATGGCAAAGCGAATTGCATTCCACAGTTTGTTACACCATTGACGATACCCAACCACCCTCTGAATGTCCAGATTGATTTTATCCGACTGCAAGAAGAAATTAGACAAATTACCAAACTTGCAAAGGCACTGAAAGAACCTGGAAACCTAAGTCAAGAAACTTATTTAACCTGAGCAGTGTACGTAACAAGGGCAAAACGAAGAGCATCTGCACCACATTCTGGTATACCACTAGGAAAGTCCTTCTTCTGACCTTCTTTAGCAGTTTTCAACTCCAATGGATCTAAGTTTCCTTCTTCTAGTCTCTTATGAAGACCTTCAAGAGCAATACCATTAATCACCTCAAGTGGATCAATGACATTTCCTAGAGACTTGGACATCTTACGCCCATGGGCATCACGAATCATTGGATGCAAATATACCTTCAAAGTTAAAGTCCACAAGTCAAGTTTTTCCTAATATATAGGTCGAAAAAGTATTATAGCATATTGAAACTTCAAAAAATTATAAATTAAGATAAACACTAAAACATGACATAACTTTTCAAAATCCTCTTGTATACTCAATCAGTTTTTTTCTCATTAAATTACTTCTTCTAAAAGGACCAGAAAACAGTGAGGACTAATACTCATCCTCAAGATATATAGACACTGGAAATTCATGAGAAAAAAAAAAAGTTTGTCAAATCTTACTTCATGAGGTTTAGAGTTATACGGTAAGAGGAGTAAGTACAGCAAAAGACTCACTTTTATGAAATATAACACAGCAAAAAGAACATCACTTTTAATGGACCACATTCCACTGATTAATTTAATACAATAAAAGTTCACCTTTGTAAAAGGCACATCACCTCCCAGCTTGATTCCCAACATCACCATACGAGCTACCCAGAAAAAGAGAATGTCATGACCAGTTTCAAGAACAGAAGTTGGGTAAAATGCTTTTAAATCCGCAGTATCATCTGGCCAGCCCAATACAGATAGTGGAAAAAGACCAGAAGAAAACCAGGTGTCTAATACATCAGGATCTTGAGACAGCTCAAACTTCTTGGCAAATTTTTTGTGAGCCAACTCTCGAGCCTCAGATTCGTTTCTAGCGACCACCCAGCGGTCATCATGGACACCGAATTCCTGCTGTTCATCACCCTCTAACACCACATACCATGCAGGAATGCGGTGACCCCACCAAAGCTGCCTTGAAATGCACCAGTCACGGATGTTATCAAGCCATCTGTGATATTCAAAACCCACTTTTACGTTTGCTCACTTAAGTAAGAATGAAATGCAAAGCAAGTACCTCCAAGAGAAATGTAGATGAATAGAGATTTAGAAATCTGCATTCCTTTGTCAATCACTTTGAACTACTTATCTGATATGAGTGAAATCCAGGCCTTAAGAATCCATGTAATAAAAATTATTTTTAAAAAAAAATTGCCATACATATGTGGGTGGCTAGGTGTGCATTTATGAATAGATGAGGCATCATCTATGCTGAGTACAGTTTATCACAATTATTCAGGTACAAATGGTGTAAAAAGCAAAAAAATAGATTGCAGCAATCGTATGTCAGATGGCCATCAACTTCTGAAACGTAAAATAGCATGCAATTGACTTATATAGAAAAGGGAGTGCCTTCAAAGAAAGCACTAAAAAAAGTATCTCAACTACTTATATATAAAGGAAAAAGGCTTGTGTGCTCAGAAGTTTACCTCTTCCAATCAGCAGCATATTGTTTCGGGATTATCTCCATTTTCTTATTATTTTCATCCATAACAACATCAAGTGCCTGCTTTGCCATGCTTTGACAGTCAACAAACCATTGAGGTTTAACTAGGGGCTCCACTATATCATTACTCCTTGAACAAATACCAAGACGCATTTCATTATTTTTAGTGTCTCTATAGAGGCCCTGTATTAAGCAACACATAAAACAGTATATTTCAGATATGTCTACCTTCCACAAAATCAAAATTATAAATTTCATAAGTCAACTGAGGGAGTTTTCACTATAAAGCCATAGCAAAGTTCTAAAACAAACCCTGCAGACCATGCTATCAAGTTGCAGTGCAAGTTCACCACCATCTCGGTCAAGAAATAATAGAAAAAAAATAAATTAGTGCAATCTCACAACATAACTAATTTGGATATGGCAGGGGATACCTTTGCTTTTAATGCTTCAATCACAGCCACACGTGCTTTAAAACGAGGCATCCCTTCAAAATCTGGACCACCATTGCTATTTATTTTCCCATCATCAGTTAAAATGCTAATGAGCTCAAGATTGTGACGCTTCCCAACCTCAAAATCATTTGGATCATGCGCTGGAGTTATCTACATAGATGGTTAGAGGCACTTAATCAATGTTGAAGATTTGAAGTATATAGTGGATGACAAGGAATCAGTCCATACTATCACATATTACAAAGGTAAGACTCACCTTAACAGCACCAGTCCCAAAGTTCATATCTACAAGGATTTCATCACAAACTATTGGAAGCTTTCTTCCATTAAATGGATGAATAGCAAATTTCCCATGAAGATGGCTGTATCTTGGGTCTTCAGGATGGATGGCAATTGCTGTATCACCAAGCATTGTTTCAATCCTAGTGGTGGCCACAACAATCTCACCAAGCCCTCCTTCTAGAGGATAAGCAAATGAAATAAGAACTCCAAATTCCACAGGTTCTTCATATCCAGGAACCTTAAGCAATGTTCTCTCTTTAACATCTATATAATCAACCTACAAATACAAAGAAAACTCATTAAAATTTTATCTCTAAACACCCATCTAAAGCTCAGTGGGACAGACAAACCTCAATATCAGATATTGCAGTGCGCAAGACACAATCCCAATGCACCATACGTGGAGCCCTTTTGTCAAAGATAGTAAATAGTTATTGAAGATATATATTTATTAAAAAAAAAACCCTCGAAAAATGAAGGCAGTCAAATGAGATGAAAATTCAATTAGAAAATGGCAAATGAGAGTATGAGACTGTTATGTTTCAAAAAGCATTAATATGCATACCTATAAAAAGACTTAGGATGGATTTACTAACTGAAGAAATTCTCCATTTTTCAAGAGAGAGAGAGAGAGAGAGAGAGTGGAAGACATTGAAATATTTACTTGTACATTTGTCCAATTTGGAAAACAGAGAATGGCAAATCAAACTTGGAGAATTGAAGTAAACACAACCTTATATTCATTTCACTTTCAATAATGCAAGTTCATTAGGGAAAGATGGAGTAAACCCAAATTTGTGGGCACAATAATCATTTCAGTACCAAATATGAATATATCAATTATATCCCTATGATTGTAATCAGAACTTTAACCCCTCTCAAATAGCAGTAATATTGTAATAGTGTAAACAAATACTAAGCACTGATCTCAAATGAGAGAAGATGCTTACCTGTAGATAAGAGATTCGTTGGATAGCCTAACAAATGCTTCAGTGACAGCTTTCGAACGTTTTTCATCCATGGTAAAGCACTGCATCAGTAAAAGCAGTAAGGAAATGAAGAAAATTGAGGCAGGTCTAGGGATTTATTAACTATAGACAATCCCCACACTGGTTTACTGGGCATATAAGATGTTACCTCACGGGACCAGTCGAGAGATGCACCCAAGCGTCGAAGTTGTTTCAGTATTGTGCCCCCATATTCATTTTTCCAGTTCCACACCTATTTAAAAAAAAAAATAAATAAAAAAACCATTAGCAGATCTAACAAATAAATATAGAGTAGCAAAAGCTTCTCTATTACAAAAATGTAATGTCAGATCTTAGTAGACTGAATAATAAATAAATATGGAGATGAAAACCCTTCAACTAGACAAATGTATTCATAAAATTCAAATTTTGTTTTTTTTTATATAAGTTAGGCATCAATATTTTATATGTACATCTTTCCTTATAAGTTTGTACTCGTAGTTTTTTAAATGCATGTATATAGTTTGATTTTGTAGCTTTCTGAGTTTTGTAACAACTAATGTATCCACACTTAGGCTAGCCCTTACGTCAGCTCATAAAATATGAGGCATTAGAATACGGAATGTGCTGCAAGCCATGGTTAGTTTGTACTCACTTCTGATACAAATTTTTCACGGCCAAGATCATGCCTAGTCAATTTCCTTTCCCGCATGATCTTCTTCTCCACGACCACCTATGTTCAAATTTATGCAATATAATTAGGGAAAAGAAGGCAGTGAAGGAAATGTTCAATGAACATATAGACTAAGATAAGAATCCAGCATTACAGATTATGTGCCAGAATTTCATGTACTATCACAAACCATGATCACCAGCATTAACAACAGCATCATTATCACACACCAATTGAATTTTGCATGGTTTCTTATTTTCTTTATCATTTTCTGATAAGAAACATTCTCTAATTTCATGTGAATCATGTGATCATATCATTCAAGACAATTTCTTCTAGCTTAAATCAAATGTGCATTGATTAACAATCAATAAAATAGGCTACGGGTATTATATTGATAAACGATCAAAAAAATAAACTCCAAGGGTAAAATATTATACCTGTGTTGCTATTCCAGCATGGTCCATTCCAGGGACCCACAAAGTATTGTACCCAGACATTCTCCGCCAGCGAATGATCATATCCTTTTGTGCAAAAATAATAATCAAATTTGAAAAGAAAAATTTCTCCATTATAGTTACTGCGTAAATGATAAACCCTCAACACTTCAAGCATGTGTGTTATTAAGATACCTCAATTGCAGCAGTCAATGCATGGCCTATATGTAGTGCACCGGTAACATTCGGCGGTGGCAAAACCTACATTTGTGCATAGGAAAAAGAGCATTCAACTTAAGTGACATTACTGAAGAACAAAAAGTGCTTGAAACAGCGTAGCTCCACCACTTCTCATTCATGCTTCCTCCCCTTGCTCACCTCCATTGATCTCATTTTCACTCACATGTCCGGTTTTATAGTTTACATCTTCAGTTCACGAGCATGTCATGATATACTCTAAACCACAGTTCATCTTGTCTTTTCCCATCACCAGACATAATACAAAGAAACCCTCATTTCATCTTGACTTACGTTCAACACTAAGCAATAACCATTAAAAGTGAATGTCACCTTGTTTTACTAACTTCAAAACTTGGAGTCTTGGACTGTTGTTTGAAATGACTAAGGCTTAATTGAGCAAGCCACCAATAATCACAAAAACAAGCATTTAAGATAATTAGGAAAAAACTTACAATTACAAAAGGTGGTTTGGAGCTGCTGGGATCAGCAACAAAGAATTTTGATTGTTCCCACCATGCATACCACCTATATCAATACATATTCTGAATTAGAATCACACGGCTAACTTATCAAGAAAAAGTATAACACAAGCACTGATTCAAAATTGAATCTACCATCAAGACATGAAGTAGCAAAAGCGTGATAACCAAACTCACGATTTCTCAACAGCATTAGGATTGTATGCCTTTGCCATTTGAGTGGAAAGTTTTTTCTTCTCCCCCAAGGGTGTTTCAGGATCAACGAAATCCTCTGGATTCTCATCTCCGCCCTCTCTTTTTGAGCTTTTCTTCTTAGATGTCTTGGGAGCGTTGGCAGCTTGTTGTGCCTTAAGAACAAATTAAGAGAGTCAAAACCAAAAAATAAATAAATAAATAAATAATCTGGCAATGAATCCAATGATATGATAAAGTTTAAAGGCTGTTATTCTCTTCAATGTTGAGAGGAATGACAGAGACAGGTACTGCACCCCTTCATATATGCAGGATCAAAACAATCACAAATGGATGGAAGGATGGTTCAAATTTACCTGCAGTTTAGCTGCTTCTGCCTTTTGTGCAGCCTTGAGTTTCTTCAGTTCTTTCTCCCTAGCCTAAGATAAGAAAAGAAGATATTCATCACTGTTAAGAGCAAAGGTACACTACAAAATAAATGCAAAGTAACAACATTCATTTCATTTTTTACTGCATTCTATTCAAGATGAGGAAGATTATGAAATTTCAAATTTCCATTTTATCTCAATTTAAAGATGCCATAAAAGTCAGCTTCCAGTTGGAAAAATCTAATAACAACTATTTGGAAACACAATAAGCACCAAAAGATTAAAGAAACAAATAAATAAATAAATAAAAGAAGAAGATAGCATAAGGAGAAATTGAATTCATGAAGAAAGCAGTGATTATAACACATATTTATAGGTGCTTAAACCTTTTCCTCTTTCTTCTTCTTCTTTTCGAGCTCTTCAGGAGTCAACTGTTTCCCCTCCGACGCTGCCCCCGCCTATGAGAACATTTAATCGCGTTAAGCTGAAAATTATATCTGCAATTGCGAATACTAAAAAAAAAAAAAAAAGGCAATCATTTACGAAACTTTTACCCCAATTTTGCCATTGTTCTCCATTTCCTGAGATTTTGTCTCTACTCCAGCCTATGAATCAGCAAAGTGAGTATAAAAGCATAAAGCACCAAAAGATTGAATTTATAACTTAAGATTTGAAACAATCTGCCAGCATTTGGAGCTCACCATGGTGGCTGCTTTAGTGGTGAATCGATGAGCAAATGGGCGATGCTTTGAGACTTGTCGCTCCGCAAGGTAGGGCGCGAAGCAAGAAGCCGGCGGCGGCAGTGATGGGCGGCGGATTGGAGTGAAGGAAGGGTTTGCGAGAGTGCGGCGGAGCACAAAACTAGCGTAAGAAGCCGTAATGGAATCCTTAGTCAGTGTGAGTCACCCTGTGACGCTGTAAATTACCCCGTAGAATATTTCTATTTTGGAAATGATAATGTAATACTAATAGGAGAATTATATATATAAAATATTGGAAGTGTAACCACAGTCATTTTGGCCAAAACGGACCCTTAGCCAAGTTCGAAAAATGACTTCCAGAAAAAAAATTTGGAAAGTCATTTTCTGAGAAATTGTGTTGATTTTTCATGATCAATCGCATTTTCCAAGCGCCGCCAAACATCCAAAGCCCGAAAAATGATTTTCAGAAATCATTTTCTGAGCTACCAAACACGCCCTAAATTTTATTCATCTTTAATCCATTACACTAAATTTTATTCTACACTCAAATCATTTTATTTTTCAAAATTTAAAAAAAAATTTATTAGTTCGAATTTAATTAGTTTAATATAAAATATAACTTGTGATATAAATAATAATATTTTAGTACAATTTAATTTTGTTAAAATTATGATTTAGCAATCTAATTTTTAATTAATATATATTCAATATTAGTCTTGTTATAAAATATTTCAAACGATATAATTTATGTTTAATAAAATAAACTTATGTATAAATATTTCCTAATATTTAATAAAAATATATTAAAACTTCCAAATAAAATAAATGATCTAAAAGAAATTAACAAAAAAATAAAGGTAAAATAGTAATACAAATTCTACACCATAAATGGCGTGGATGGACAGTGTTGCGTCATATTTGGCGCAGCACGGTTCATGAACGGCAACAAATTTGTCGATTTGTCGATTCCTTGGAGATGACCTTAGTAAACGACATGTTTATTAATAGTGAGTAACATATAAAATGATTTATACGACGAGTTTATTAATATAAATATTATAATACTTATAATTAAACTTGTGATACTTATACACCTAATTGTATATAACTCTATTTATCTTACAGATAAAAATACTTAAGACAATCTCACAAAATTTTTTACAATTAATGACTAACTTCTCTCCACACACCATCCCCTCTATGCATGGTCCCTTGTAGGCTTGTACTTGCTAAACCCTTGCCACATAACAAGGGCGGCCATCCATATATAATATACCAACAATAACATATAGTCCAAAGTAACATACTTCAAATTTGTTTATTTATTTATTTTTTAACTCATCCAAGTTGGTCAAATTGTTGATAACCACAAAAATTTAAATTTGACTTTATTGAGAGTAACATATTGACTCTTTTATTTGAATCAGACAGTATGATCCTTTGTGAGCTAGAATTACAAAGTAAGACTTATCATGTAGCGACATAAAAACAAAATTGTTCTTTTTCGTACAGGGATTGTGGATGATGGCCGAATGAACTTGTGTATGTATGTCCTCTCTCATCGTATGATCATTGCGGGCAAAGATTTTATTATATTTGGTTGCAGTCTAAGTAGGAATTTCAATTGAAGTTTCATTTTTGTACACAATTGATTTCAGGAAAATCTAATAATTAACACCACTACTACTTAAGAGCTATGATTTCTACCTATCATCTCTCTCTTTTCTCAAATGAAAACTCTGCTGATTCCATTTCAATCTCACGCTGCAAAGGCTGGGGCTCACGCAGCTGATTTCTGTTCTCTTCAGCTTGATCAACCTCTCTGTGCTGATTAGACCATGGCAGGTTATCTTCAATGTCGTGTGCAGAAGCCCGGGCTGGCGAAGCCCCAACGCTGTCGATCTCGCTCCTGTAGTACTGCAGAAGGTGGATGGGAGACGTGCCGTGCAATGGAGTTCCTGGTCTGCTCGACAATGGCGTGACTGAGCCCGAATGGCGGTTCTGTCTTAGCTGCTTTCTTGCGGTCTGGTGCCAGCTCTTCAGCGCCTTCGCCACTCTCTCGTTGAAGATGGTTGGCTTCATGTTCGAGCCCATCTGTTGGAATCGAAACAACGTGGAATTTCACTATAAGTTTAAGGTTTTAGTTGGGACAGAAGAGTTTAGATCGCGAAGAGTCTCACCTGTGTCACTAGAGCGTATAGGGGAAGAGTGACATAACTGCAGAGGACTTGAATGAGCACTCTGGGGGAAACAGAAGATCAAGAATGATGTTATTATGGACTCTTAGCAATGCTAAAGTAACTAAAGTGTGCACTAAGAAAACTCTGCATTGTAATCATAGTCGGACCATATTCTTACAGACTTTAACCAAGAAGGTCAATAGGTTGCTTTAGTTTCCTCGAGAATGAATGGATGGTTTGTAGAAAGGACTTACCCCATTGAGATTCTGATAACCAAATCTTCTGTTTTCTCATGAAAGCAGGATTTCAACCCAAATTCATACTGCATACAATACAAGTCCAGAAGACTCAGTGAGATGGACTGTAAAATTGTAAATGTCTAATCTGTTCATATTTCAAATATGTTTCAAGTGATGATCTGACTTACCCAAGCCCATGCAAAGAAGGCAAGCTGGAATGCATTCTGTGAGAGTTAAACCAACACCGAGATAACTATATGTCAGTCAAAGAATTGAAAAACGTATTCTGTTTTAACTAAAAGTAGTATGACCGAACCTGAAAAAGGACAAAGTGGATGAAGTAGAGCATAAGACGAGGGCGGTTAAACCAAAAGAGGTCATCGGCCGGTTGAACCACCGGAGTTCCCTTGACCACCTCTCCTCTTTCTTGGATCCTCAACCCCATCTTGGTTATTATCACCTGAAGCTTTGTCCCCACCAGCAAGATGATCTGCACAGATAACATCACCCCTGGTCAAGCATATAATATATAAAATATAAACGTGCAGTCTCACTGTCAATTTAATTAAGAGTCATTTCTCGAGCATAGAGTCCTTACGACAAGTGGGATGAAGGGCAACCATAGATAGGAACGCGTGCCTGCAGGTTATAATTGCTGTTAGAAACAGTGAATTCATATATTCACAAAGATGGGAAAGATGAGAATTGCTGCTGATTTCTTACCATGAGTGTTGAAAAGCAGGAAGATTACTGCAAATAGCCATATTGGTGGACTGGTGCAGAAATGAAAACCAAGTTATTATTATTATCTGCTAAACATGAAAGGGCTGGAGATACATACATACATACATACATTAACAGTTGGATTATTGGATTAAGGTTGTCACCTGATTCCTACCACAACTTTGAAATCTTCTTCCAGTGATCTCTTAATGTACTGCTGGAAATCGAAATTCAGTTGACTCTGTGGAGCTAAATGTGCCTAACAACAAAACACACCAAAATATTATTTAGGGTACCTAATAACAGAAAAATTGAAAGATGTGTTCTGTCTAAACTAAAAGTAAACCAGCCAAGTCTCTTTTTATGGGGTTAACTTTGGTACAAATAAAATTGATAAATGTATGTTACGTTTCAACTAAAAATCTAATAATTGAAAGTGATCTGAAGAGCTTACAATGATAAATCCATGGCGTAGTGTCATATAATCCACCTTAGGAACTGACCTCACAAACTGTCTAAAGAAACACACCTGCAATTCCCCACAAGTAACCCCACATTAATACATGCAAGGAAGTTAAAATTGTGTCCCCATGAGCAGCTCAGTTAGTTACATATGTGAAGTTTGAGAACAACAACAAGAAAGTTAAATTTGTAATTAATGTTTAATCTCGGGCAATGTTTAAAATATTGATAAAAACAAAGAAGTTTTGGAGTAGTGTCTTACAATCCAAAGAAGAAATGGAGAACGACTCCAAAAACTAAGGTGTCTTCTACCAAACGAGGTGTCCCTTGCAAACCTAAATCTTTCTGGATCTGCAAATAAGAGTAGCAAAGCAAGTTGGCATAATCATTGATAATTTATACATTATGCTTACTTTTCTATATATGTATCGGCAAATATTACTGTAACAGAATTAGTAATATTCAAAAAAATATATATTTTTCTTATTTTCTTAGTTATAAATTAAAGTCCTTAAATATAGTAATTTTTACATTGCGTTTATATTCTTATACACTTATAAATTCTTTTTAATTTTACATTTTTCTCTTTGTTTATGCTATATTGATTATTTATTTCCATTATTCCTATCTCATTATAATTTTACTAATTTTTTATTAGGCATCTATTTAATATCATAATGCGCCATATGTATATATTTGACTAGTTATTTATAAAATAATATATAGTATCATAAAACCAAATAATCCATATATAAAATAAAATAAATTATTAACTATGTTAGCCGGCCTACTATTCTTTCTTAATATTACCTCATATATCAGGCGTGTTTTTTTTTTTCGTCAACCAAAAATAGAAAAAATAAAATTTGACTTACTTCCTTTCAAATTTTATTTTCCAACTTCTTTTTGTTGAAAATGTCTCCTTGACGACATTTCTTTTACTTTTTGTTTTTCTTCCTAATTATTTTTCATATATATATATATATATATATTGCTGATAAGAAAAACTCGCAGTCACTACACGAGTGTGTAGATAGACTGGGTAAATCATATTCCTATATAATAGTCTACAAATCATACTACGACTAGATCAAGAAAGTACATATTTGCAAGAATTGAATTCGTAATTTTTAGGTAGGATAAGTATGCTCCACTTGCTCGACAATTAAGTGTTAACATGTTAACATGTTGTATGTGTTTTCCAAGGCAAATAAAATAAGTAAATCCTACGTTAATTACCATGTGTGAACTGATATTCCAAGGTCTTTGTTTCTGATTCCCATGCTTTCCATTTTCTCATCTGATAACCATTCCAAACCAAATTATTCAGCTACGTTTACTAATTAAAAGATAATAATTATATAAAATATTTTTATTTATATATTATTATATATAAGTAGAAATGAAAACAAAAAATTGAAATAAACACGATCTTAATTACTATTGCAATTTAACATATGTAACTAATAGACGGACCGTAATTTATTTATGAAAAAATGGAGAAAAAAAAAAACCTTTAGTCTGCCGAATGCCAAAGTGATTATACAATACAAGACATGGAAAAGAGCCAAAACGAATATGAATATGTGTAGTTGATGTATGCCGTCTGCCGATATAAATGGAACCATTCCCTGGAATAACAATATAATATATGTTATTTTATTAAAAAAATATTAATTTTATACTTTATTATATTCTCAAGGAAATATTTTTTCTTTTTTCCAATAATTAAATGAGAAATGATAGTGATATCTGATTAATTTATATTCTTAAGATTAAGATAAACATATATGCAAGGCTATTAAGCTAAAGGCTAACAACAAAACGTCATGTCGTCACACGTAGTCACGTACCTCTTTGGCGCATTTGTCAGTTCCGCCGCCGGCCAAAATACGCCGATGACTCTCCCCTGAATCCTCGTCGGCGAACGCCAGAAGCAACCTTCTTCTTCTTCCTTCGTCACCGTCGCCGGTGTCTCCCCCGTACTTGTCCTCCTCTTCATGTTTATCACAAGGGTGCCATGACTTTGCTAAGGACTTTGATATACATATTCTTAATATTGTCGATTGCCCTATTGTTAACAACAGCGATATAAACCCTAGTAACATAAGCTCTGAAAAACAACAACAACAACAACAAGAGGATGGTGGTTAGTAAAAACCAAAGTTGTTGTATGTAGACTAAATTCCTCATATATTTTATTGAATGACCAGAAAAATCTACTGTCACTGCTTGACTGTGTACACTACGATTAACAAGCATAGGATCACAAGAAATAAATCAGCCTAGATTATTCATAATTAATAGATTCAAAACAAGAAAGTTAATAGGTTGCTTGGAGTCGAACATGTACTAAGTTAACAGTTTTTTTTATGTTCAATCTGATGTGATAAAACAAGATTATAGATATATATACTCACCGGCTTTAATCTTTTCCAGGGCTTCATACAAAGCCTTTTTGTTTCTCTTTTGCAGCAACTGCACAATTATAGCATAATGGAAAATGAGAAAAACATTAAAGAAAAAGAGAGGAAATTGGGAAAGAAATTTTAAAAAATATGTATATAATTATATATGTATGTGAGTAAAAAATTTTAAAAATAAATAAAGAGTGTTTTAAAAACTAACCTTTCCGATCAAATGAATGACGTATTCTATGACTATGGATATGGCGACGAGCACAAAGCAGACGGCGGCGACCGCCCAAGTGGGCGTTTCTTCAAGGGAACGACCACCACCTCCGCCAGCCATTTTTCCCGTCCGGCCGGCCGGCAACCTTAGTCTCCCCGAAATACTACGTTGTTGTTGTGATTCTTGTGAAACCTGGCTGGTTAGAATATATAAGGCGGAGGAATTGAAATAGGAACGCAGTGTATGTATGGATGGTTTGAAAATTAAATGGAGGAGTCGATATGGTATTGACAAATTAAAAAGATGATAAGAAATAATGTGCAACCAAAAATGGAGTTTTATTTGTAAACATATACGTAGGAGGTGAGGTGGATGGTGTGGCCAATAATACAGCTCTTAAACATGTAAAGCGAGGAAGTTTCAGAATATTAATAACAGAAATTTTGCTTCATAAGACCTTTGACCCGTGACTTGTATCAATGACCCTATGGTTAAATAATAAGGTAGGTATAACCGCATCTCAATCATTATTCTATGGATCATGATTCGTTCACACATTTGTTTTAAAAAAATTGTGTGAGACGGACGAATCTCAAATATGTTATACATTTTATGTGTCAAAAAATATTACTCTGTATTTTTTTTATTTAAAAATTTAGTAAATATGTAATACTTTTCATTCTTATTGTGAAGCCAACATGGTAGCAGATGCCTTAGCATCAATGGGTTGTTCTCTCAATTCCCCTTCCATTTATTTAAGTTTCAATTCCTTACTACTATTTGTTCGTAATCCTCTATTATTGGACGTGCGGGGTTTTTCTTCCCCAAGACCTTTTTATTCAATAAATTAATTTCGCTTTAAAAAAATGTAATACTTTTTAGCGAAAAATATAATACTTATTGATCTATAAAAAATTATTCTTTCACAAAAAAGAATTAAATAGGTCCTCAAACATGATATAAGAGAGCAATTATGTTCTTGATTTTTTTTTAAATTACAATTAATAAACACATCAACTCGTCGATTTAATGCAATTAAATTGATAACTTGTCAAATTGTTGCAGTTAAGTTAATTATATTCAACAAACCTAAGGTAAATTAAGTAAGAAGTTGATGAATATCGGTTTTTAATTAAAACATTGTAAAATTAATTTTTGAAAAAAAAAAAAAGAAAAAGATCTCCGGACTCCAACACTTCTATTAATTAGACAGAGAAAGCATTTTTAATATTATTATTATTAGAGTTAATACCACAAATGGTCCTCTGACTATTGGGGTAGTACTCCTTTTAATCCTCAACTTTCAATTCGACCACAAATGGTCCTCTGACTTTCATTTTTGACCACAAATAGTCCTCTGTTAAAATTTTTGTTAAATATGTGTTAAATCTAGGGGTATTATCGTCAAATTGATATATCTAATGGTCATAAAATAAAAATGTTATAATTTTCCAACAACAAGCATAATTGAAACAATTAACAAATATAAATACTCCTAAATAAAAAGATACACATTTTTTCTCGTAATTATGCATACAAAATGAAGATTTAATATTAGTGCTATCTTTTTTAATTTAACCAACGGATTAAAATGGAAGAATTTTTTTAAATAAACCTTGCTTCCTTCATTTTCATGATTGTTCATACATGACTGATTAATAGTTTTCACTTTTCATTAGTCGATCAAACATTTTGTTTGGGACATAAATATAATTAATCAAGTACAAATTGCGAACATTAATCATGGATTTTTAATTAATTTGTTCATTTATGTAATTTGTCACGTCCATTTTGTTTTTATAATTATTAACTTAATGTTTATTAATGTTTGAAATTAATTATGTTGTCATATAATTCTAAAAAAGAAGTAATCATAATAATATTAATCAATTTAACGATATTACCCCTAGATTTAACACCTATTTAACATAAATTTTAACAGAGGACTATTTGTGGTCAAAAATGAAAGTCAGAGGACCATTTGTGGTCGAATTGAAAGTCTAGGACTAAAAGGAGTACTACCCCAATAGTCAGAGGACCATTTGTGGTATTAACTCTTATTATTATTATTATACATAATCTCTTTAAATATGGTTTAATTGCATCAACAAGTTAATGTGTTTAATTATAAATTTTTAAAATTTAGACATCCATTTTTAATATAAATTTTAAATAATGTCTAGTCGTTGATCACTTTTCAGTTTTCACTCAACAATATTATTTTTTTTCACATAAGATCGACAATCTCACACGTGTAAAATTAACACCTATACAAATTAGATTATAACTTGTATATGTATGCATGACCAGGCCATGCCACCTTTAGTTTTATCTTCATATCTTTGATTATATTCCCCACGGAATCAACCATTTATTAAATTATTATTAACTAATTTATAAGAGTGGCAATGTGGCATTACCTATATAAGTAGTAGTTATATGTAATTTTCAATTCTGTTTTTTCCCCTTCCATATTATAATAAATATATAAAAAGAATATTACTACAATGAGATAAAATTGGTGAAAGGTCAATTGACCCCACTATAATACATTGAAGTAGCCTATTATTTGCAGTCAAGCTTTGCATTTGGCAATAAAATCCAACGATCTTGTGGACAAATATAAGGATTGATTATTCGTGACAAGCATTAAATAATTAATTAATTAATTTAATTTGTTTTCTCAATCACAATAATTCATTTTATTTGTACCTTTTTCTTTTAACTGGACCATATATAATTAATTAAGAGCATCTTATGCAACAAAAGTCTGTCAAAATCGACTTCTTTTTCTTGAATTTGTCAAACAATGCCAGTCCACAGATAATTAGTTTGAACAAGTAATCCATAATTATGAAATATATAAATTGTAAAGGTGTTAATACAATGTGTAAACAAGAAAAATATACTTGTAATTCCAATTTGTACTCACTTTCACAAATCTTGGATACAGACTTTACTCAAAATGTACCTTTAGATAGTAGCTGTGAGTTTTTCCATAAATCACATACTAACTAATTAATTATATTCATTTTTTTTAATATGGTATGCAGAAGTAATTAGTCAAATATGTGTGCAATAATATATTATAAACACAGCCTGCAATTCCGCAAATATTTTATGTATGACTGTTGTTTTACATGCACACTTGATTTTCTTGTCACAAAATAATGAAAGAGATGTTACTCAATGACATTATTGTCGTCGGTCCAAACTATATCAAATATAATAGCAAATACTTTATGAGCGCTTATTAAAAAAAATATTATTGTCAATTCCTTCTCGATTAAGCCCATTGCATTGGGCATTTTTAGTGCAATTTAACTTTCGTGTACGTGATTTGTGAATTATTACTAAGAACGAAGTTTATCCGGTGCACATCATCATCGGGTAGTAATTGCGAGATTTAATTTCCGTCATTGTCACCCAAAAATAAAAAGTAAAAATAAAAAATTACAAGTGACTCATACTGCGTGCTGGTGAGCTGAGGGAAGATTTGTTAGGAAAAAACAAGACACTAAAAGTTAATATGTATGACATTTTGAACATTGAATTGTTGGATAGAATGTGGTATTTTTAGAAAATTCAGAAAGCCAATTAAGGAACCAAACGACATATAGAGGAGACAAATATTAGAAGCAAAAATTCTATATATGTATATTAAACTGGTGATTAATTAAATTGATGACCTAGTCTTCTCACACTAATTAAGTATTTCCTCTTATTAATTAAACTAATTAATTCTCCATCGCTATACATCTTTTAGGTGACGAAAGAAATTCACAATTACTACTTGATAGTATGCACAGAGTAAGTTCACACATAAGAGATAAATTACATTAAAACTAATATTCTACGTGACATACTTAACTGAGAGGTTGTTTGACATCCATTTTTCTTTATTATAATAATTGCACAGAGAATTTTTCTGATTTCGGAAAGACGACGTCGTGGATCTAGTGGCACGGCTTGTGGATCCACTGCATTGCCACTTCGCCACTCTACTTGCTTCACCACAAATCATTATTTTTTTCTTTATTTACTATGACCATCCAATCTTGATTAGTTCAAAGTTTAGGTACTGAGAATCCATATTGTTGAAATATTAGATATCAAATTAATTTAATAAACTTAGTCTAATAGATCGATATTCAAAAATTTAATGAAACGATTTGAGCATCAACTCAACTTCAAAATTCAAACATATATGTTAATCACCTAAGTATGTGTATCATTATTATTGTTGTTATGGGAAATGATAAGTGCCAATATACACTTATCCTTGGTACCAAACAAGGGGTTGAAGGGCTTGTTGCAAATGCTAATTCTAATTGTGTCCCTCATGAAAGTGACGACTTATCCTTATTTGTTATTTTCTTGAGTTTTATTATTTTGGTTGAGAAACTCATTAATACTAAATAAGGGTATGTACTTTGTAAATCTAGCTCTTATATAATAACCTGCAAATCACATATAAGGTGTAAATTGTAGTAAGAAAATAATGTGGGACGAGCTCAACTGAAATGATACTTGCAAGAATTGCATTTGTAATTTTCATATACAAAAATCATGTTACTCGTATTTGACCACTCTTTTCAACGCAATTGCGCTCAACTCTGTCTAGAGATAATGAAATTTGGGTTTCATACAAATATACTCATCAATAATGTAAACAAATTATACACGATCTTCACTAAATACTCTAGATCTACATACTATGACCTTTTACATACATGCTAATTACAAATACCTTGAATTAACTAAACTCATCACAAGTGATAGGGTTAGTGAAGAGAAAATGTAAAAAGTAGTGCCCATGAACAAATTAAGACATAATGTGTTTGATTATATAACCGTTGAACCGTACCGCATAGTATTATACATAAATTATCTCCTTTCTAACGAAGCAAAACTGAATAACAAATTTTGACGAAGTAGACCACGAATTTATTCCAAGTAAACAATCAATTTAATCAAACACGAAAATAATCTAAGATTTTAATTATAGTTCCGACGTTGCGTGTATAGTTTGAAAATAATAACGTTGATACTTGATAGGTGTAGACTTGGTATGGTACGATCATATATTTGGATTGGTAGAATCACAATATTATGACACCATTTTCAATGCAAATTAAATGAGAAGAAACAAGTTAGAAGACGGCAATTACATTGAAGCTGCTCGAGATTGTAGGGCGTTTGGATGGTGGTCCGGGAGGAGATGAAGATGGTCGGAAAATGATTGATACGGCTGACGACGTCGTCTGTTATGAAATTAATGGCTGGATGGGCTTCATAGTCTACCCTCCCACGACCAAATCATTTAGAATTATAGCTTGCTGTTATAAAAATATAATTAAATAAATAGCACCGACTTCATTGAAACTTAGGAAACTGACCATACAAAGCACAATGATTTATGGCATCTTAAAAGTTGACAAGACAATATCATCTTATACTATAGTGATTGTAAAATACCTTTTCTGATGGTATTATTGTTGCTTTCTTTAAGTAATGTTTCACGTTTGAGTCTTATCTCAATCAAAGGTCAGTATAATTTGTTGAATATTTTGTCGGTCGGGATTCACCTCCTCCCTTATTTGTTAATGTACTAAATTTTTGATCAGGGTCGGTTTTTTGATTTGTGTGGCCCTGTGCTAGTAAATAAGTGAGGCCAGTGCAAATTGAAGAAAAGTGATTCGCGTAAATATTACGGAGTAGAATATCTTTTTGAATAATACGTAATAGAATTTAGATCAGTCATGAAAACCTAATTTTGAGCCAATATAATTACAAATACATATACTAATTATTGGGGCAGGGTTGGACTAGGGACCCCCAAAATTTGTGAGCCATGTGCGGTTGCACGCCCTAAAATTCGGCCCGATTTGAGTAATTGAGTTAATGCAATTTCGTTGTGTGCTTAAAAAAAACAACTACAAGTAAAATGAGTTTTCTAAAGCAAATAGAGCGAGTTCGAGCATCCTATATTGAGGACTTTGAGGTTGTGGACAAAGGAAAAACACAGTTTTCTAAAGATGTTATGGGTTCGGCCCAATACTAATGGGAATGGTCTTTCGATGGCGATATTGGGCCAGAGAAAACAGCATGGTTTAGGTCCAACGGAAAAGCATCAGATTGAAAAAAAGAGGGGCATTCCGAGAATTGAACTCGGGACCTCTCGCACCCTAAGCGAGAATCATACCACTAGACCAAATGCCCACTTTGAACAGTCCCTAATTTTAAACAATATAATTGATCAATTCAAACATTGAAGCTAACAGCATTATACCCACACCCCTACATGGTTGAAACTTTGCCGGTGAATTGATGTAGCGTTGCTACTTCTTTTTTGAGTGACGAGGAAAATCACAACCACTATATGAGGGTAGACATTGAGTAAATCTCGTATTGTAATTCTAGTCGATAAAGGATCACAATAAGATAAACTAATATATGTTGCACATAGCTATTCGATTCAAATTAAAAAGACATAGAGGTTGTTCCCGCTGTAATTCGAAGTTGTAACCTTATGAGTTATGAGTACCAAGTCAACAACTTGATAAATTTGGCTGGAGTTACCCGCAAGTGTTCGTTGCTATTTTTGCATCCAATGATTCTTGCACTTCTCAATATTATGCTTCTAATTACTAGTAATTTAACTTTTTTTTTAATAAATACAACACTTTTATATGCTAATTAGGCTGGGTCTAGAAAACCCAAATGTAGATTGTGATAAAAAAAAAAAACTAAAGAAAGATGGTTAATTTACTTGAAACAGTGTTGGGGGGAGGTTTCATAGGTGGGGCAAGAATGATTAATTTCAACAGCTTCATTGTTTATATTTGTGTTAGTTCTAATGAAGATAGTTTATAGTGTCCTCACTCAGCTCCCATCCATGGCTTTAGGAAGCTAGGAGCCTAGGACTAAGGTAATTAAATTTTAAAATTTTAAGGTTAATATAATGGTCCATTTGAAAGTGTGTGATGTATTTTATCATTCTTAATTTTACAAGTTGTTATAATTTTTTTTTTTAATAAATCGAAAGGGAGGGAACAAGTTGTTATAGTTAGTTGTCAGCGTCAAATTACAATTGCAACTTGTTTGTGTGACCAAATTCTTGAATAAGAATGCATGGCCAGCTGATGAAAAGAAAATATAAAATAAAATTGGACGAGCTGTCGAATAGAGGTTAGATGGTCAAGTCCAATATCGTGACATTGACTGATATGCAATTATAAAGAATTAAAGTTATGTTTTTATTACTTATTACTTTGTATAATTATTTGAATTTATGTAATGATAGCCACTTATTCTGATAAGTCATACTTCCAACCCCATCGCTCTTCTTCTTCTTGTTCTTCGTCTTCTTTTGGCTGCAGCCAAGTTTTGAATTTCATAATCTGGGTCAGGTTTATTATATTCTTGGCTTCTTGTGGCTGCCACATTTTGGACTTCAACTAATGGCACTTCATATATCCCCTCATTGTCCCCATTCCTCATTAATACTAACATTAATTTTATGATCAAACGTTTATCATTAATTCATTATGCTAGAAGTTGTAACTGTACTTTATTTATTTATATACTGCCACCACATTTTCAAGAGACAAAGTGTTCGACTTGACAGTTCACCAACCTCCATTCAACAATTCTCTTAACCATTAATTATTGAATTTGACCATTTACGTGCCATCCAGCCTCAGCTCAATAATTAAGCCACCTATTCATAATGTCCTAAATCAATTCTATCTCAAATTGAGTTGAAGCATGCATAGATCAGATTAGGCAAAACAGTAGTGTAGTGAAAGTGACATACTTTTTTGATACTTATCCACTTGCTAAATAATACCATTAATTTGATAAATTTCAATTGTGAGGATATTGGGATCTGGTTTCCAGATCCTTTAGTTATGCATCTTGTCTTGGTTCTTGTCTTGCCATATTTCTAAGTTAGGTAGTTGAAGAAAATAAGAAACAGTGTGCCCTTGTAATCCAGCATGCATGAGTTTTATTTTGTGTCTATTTGGAGAAAAAGTCAATCGTTTCAGATCATAGACCCAAGTTTAATTTAGTGTACAATGATCCAAGTTTCAAAGTAACATGGTTAATAATATTTGTTTTTTGAGTAACATGGTTAATAATATAATCATTTGCCCGCGCATATTTTATAATCGTGATACACATATAGTGTAATGTTTATATACATTAAAATTTATTTTTTATTAATATATATATATATATATATATATATATATATATATATATATATATAAAAGAACATTTCAACCTAGTAAAATAAATGTAAATATATGTGATTACTTGCAGTTTAGTGTTTATGCATATTAATTGAGGTATAGATTTATAATCATATGATAAATGCTATTAAACATAATGCACCTATTGTGTAATGTTTATGCACGTATATATGTTAAACTTTATTTTTATGAACATAAAGTAAAAACATTATGTGTTGAGCCAAGCAGTCCGTTTCTTCGTGTGATTGTATGGTGTGGCTGACTAATCCTCATCCTTATCTTTGTAATGTGTTCTCAAATGAAACATTAAACGATTCATACAAAGGTTGAACACTTTTTAAAATGATTTTTTTTTTTTTTTGGTGGATAAACTTTTAGAATTTTGCAAGAACATGAGAGAATGTTTCAACAAAGTGTCATTTTCTTTGGTGCGTCTGCCTTTGCTTAAAGTAGGAATTATCTAACTCTTCTGAATTTGGCTCCACCTGCATCAGGTCATCAGCAAGCAGATGCCCAACAACTCTTCAGAAAGATTTTCAAGGATCGCTGTACCATGCCCTGTAGTCTGACCAAGATCCGCAAATTGTGACAAATTAAAGCATATTTGTCAAATTAATATCAGATAGATTAAGTGTCATGTCAGCACCTGCAAGAGATATGTTGAGCGCACACACATGCATACACACGCACATATATGTGTATACGTATGTGCGCGCGTATTCCAATCAATTATCATCTCAATCAAATCTTTCAAATAGGTCTAATCATATGATACCGAATAAAAATATAATATCCATAAATAATCAACATCATATCCTAATTTTTTGTGTAGTAGTGTAACCAGTCTCCCCCACCATTGTCATCTCCAAACCCCTAACTGCCCAAGCACCCCAAAGTCCCAAACCATCCAAACACATTAGGTTTACAAATTACAAGTAATAATTAATTTCGCCAATTATTATGCTTCTCAAAATAAAAAAGAAATTATTTTTGGCTCAAAGATCAGTTGTACTTAAATCTAACAAATGAAGAAAAATAATAGAAAAGGACAAAAGCTCCTTTGAAAATATTGTCCTCATCGGTCCACACTCCATCATGTGATACATATATATACTAATCTGTTTATGAATTATTGTGATGGATCAAGAAAATAAATAATTAAATAAAAGATAAAAAAATTCTAATTATTGAAATGGATTAAAGTATTATATATGGTACACAAAGTCAATGTCATTATCTACTTAATATGCTTTTTTATGAATAAGAAAAACGTAATCAATTACGTGAAGTTTATTTCATCTTCTTGTGATAAATAATAAATAAAACGCTACGGAATATTTATGAAAAATATATATTATGATACACATTGTAATAATTTTTCATATCTATTGACTAAACCCTCTTAATTGAACCCATTACACAAGTTTTTGTGTGATTTGCAAGTTATATTACACATAAATGTGGTTTATTTAGTGCGCACAATTGGATAGTGATGGCAGATTCTCTTATTACCCAACAAAACAGTCAAATAATATATATACTGTGATACTAATTCAGGTTTAACTTGACTCGGGTTACACTCACAAAGTTTGATTTTTATTCAAAAAAGAGCATGACTCATAATTCTTTAACATAATAATTAATACACCATTTAAGAGACTTTAACATTCAACATTGTAGTTGTATTAATACAATGATGCGCCATGAATCTTGTGATCTAATGATACCAAATTGTTCTTTTATATGGAAGATTGTGGGTTCGAGTCTCTACATTGTAACACTATCAGTAGTACTCATTTTTTTTTTTTTTTATCATTAATAAGATTTGAACTTATGCCTTGCCGCGGTTAGCAGACCAAAATGTATTCCCAATGAATTAATGATTGGGCCTAGCTAGGAAAAAAAAAAAGTGCAATTGTTATTTGTACAAGTTGTGAGCAATAAATGTGCCACGCCATCCAGTATCTTCCAAATTTCAATTAGTATAAGTATCCCTCCAAAATGTTAATCAATACCACATCATATCGATCAGATCATACTTTCTTCATCAATAATGCTAGCTTAGCTTCTAGCTTTCTTCTATTCATACAGGTATATATTCTTCTTCTTCTTCTTCAGCTTTTTCTTGAATTTGCTTTTGATGCTTATATATCTGTATCTTAATTATACGTGTCAACATTAGAGAAATTTGTATTCGGGTTTGACAACTACTTAGGTTTTTTTAATTTTTCTTCTTCTTAATGCAACCAATTTTGCAGTTTAGATATATAGCATACATCATATCAAAGAATGTTGCAAAGTTAGAAAAATGACCATGAAAAGTTAGTTAAGAGTTTTTAATATTTGTTCATTAAAATTAATACTTCTGTCACTTTAATGAGTAACATAACTCTGTTGTAATATTGACAACTTAGAAAACATAAGCGATAACACATATAATTGAAGGATTGAATCGATTAATTGAGCTTCTTAATTAAAAATAAAAATGTGATAGGCTTGCCATGAGTATTTAATTTGACAAATTATTAGTGGGGCGTGGATGCAATTTGTCAAATGTCTACCACTACTTAGGCTTCACAATTACAAGTAAATAGCCCAAAATAATCATCAAGAGTATAGTAACATGTTGCATTTATTTAATATTATTTTTCTTATTAATTAGTTTATTATAATAATATTTCAACATTTTAGTGGTCCAGTAATTTAGGCATATACTTAAATTAGTAAATATGTTCGTACGCATATATAATACATGTAACACATAAAACTCTTATAATATAATATGTATTTTTTTTTTTTAGTGTGAGTGTTAATTTTAAATAGGGTTTAGTAATGGATTTAACAAGCGAGAGCCAGAAGTGTGAATATGATAATATGATGATGTATGCAATTTAGGGTCATAATTGATAATTCATCCCCCACTTAGAAACTTCGAGGCCACTAATATTTGTGTGCGTCGCCAACATAACCTTAGTGGATACATAACTAATGAATCCACGAACAAACTTTGTTTGCAAGTTACACCATCTATCCAAATTTCATGATTTCAACCTATGGGATACACTCTAGAGAAGAAATAATAGTAATGTATGTGTTCTACTTTTTATATATTTATTAGTAATAGACAATTTTGTTGAAATTGATGGATCTTCCTTTTACTTTATGGATCTAGTATTTAGAGCCAGCCGACCCTGGTCATGTCTTGTCAGTGCAAAAGCACAGGGTCCATCCCCAAATTTTTGAGGCCCAATTCTAAAATATATGTACAAAGATATTATTTTTATACTTGATAATTATGTTTTTAGAATCTATAGATTGGTCTTAAATTGTAACTGAAAATTAAATTTTTCAAAAGAATTGACATTGGAGTTTTGGTAAATAATTTTGTATTTAAATATGCACTAAAAATGTTATTTTTAAATTAAATTTTGAATTGTTGTTTTTTCATTGTTGAAATTTTTTATTATATTTGGACAAAATTTTTATTTTTGTTATAGAATACAATAACTTAAAGTCAAATAGATTTGTGGACTCAATTACCTCAGTTATAGAGATCTTGGTTATCTTATAGGAGTCTTTTGAAATTATGTTTTTTTTACCTCTATGAATAGACAAGACCCATATTTTTAATAGAATGATCCTGACTAGTATTGTGTTTTATCTCATATAATCACATGAGTAACAAGTTGTATCAAGTACTAATGATACTACTTATATAGATAATACTCGATACAATAACTTCTTACACCTACTTGGTTGCATGCATTATGTATAATACTGTACAGTATTATACATAATGCATGCAACCAAGCACATGTGATATCAATTGACACTTAAGAATTTTTTATCTTGTAGAGATAACACTAGTCAAATTGATCGGATAATTGATTTGGTAACCGTAATGTTTCAAGTTAAACGTTCCTAGACTAATTTATCTTATTATAATCCTTTTCATGTTATAATTACAAGACATATTTCACTCGTAGGGAATATGAGTTTTGCTGTAAATCAAAGAATTTTAAATCTTTTACTTAGATTCTTAGTAGCAAATAACCAAGCTTGTAACTTGCTGCATAGGAACCACACATTAATAATTTTAAATTAGCAAGATACCCTGGCCTTCTAGTTCTAGCTAGTTCAATAACAATAAACTAATTATACATACACACGCGCACGCGCCCACACACACACACACACACATATATATATATATATATATATATATATATATATATTTATTTATTTATTTATTTGTATACACACACAAAGTATTCGTGATGCTAATCTTCGTAGGATTGCAAGACAATAGGGGAGGAGTGGAGGGCTCACCCCCCCCCCCCCCCCCCCCCCAAAAAAAAAAAAAGCATGTATAATGTATTTTAATAATATAATGCTACTTGCATGAAAAATATTTATTAAAAAAATTATACTATATGATTAACTTTTAGTTGATTTTCTTAGTACGATATATATTTCAAGTGTGATTTGTAAGTTATTACACAGAGTGCAATTTATCCCATATATAATCTTGAGTAGTAATAACTACGAATTTTCTCATCACCCAAATTATGAAGGATTGTAGTACTTATTAAATACTCCTTCTGTCCCATTTTATTTGTCATACTTACTATTCATTGGTCAAACCACATCTTTCTTCTTCGTTTATTTTCTTTAGTATTTTTTAATTATTTTGAATTTTTTTTAATAGTACTTTCGGTGTAGTTTCTAAATATATAAATTTTGTATAATAATACTAAACTTAATATTATCAAAAATTAGATTAAAAATAATTTTAATTAAGCCTAGTTAACGAGCTGAGCCAGACACATAAAATGGGATAGAGAGAGTATTACGTCACATAAAGCCCAACAAGAAAACTTTAAGTACAATACCTACTTTCCCATCTTGTTCTAAGGTTTGAAAAGATGGGTTTTCAAGCTAAGGCTGCTAGTGGTGAGTTGACAAAGTGATTGTACAAATTAATGTTTTTATATAAACATGGGTTTTAGCTATAAATAAAAAACAATAATGAAAAACAGTTGCTTTCGGTGGGAGGCTAGCAAAGGCCAGGCGTGGTGAAGAATAGCCCAAAGGTCTATTTAAACAATAGTTGCGTATTTGGCTGCTAGTAGTGGATGCATGTTTAGTGGCACAACCTTGTACTATATTTTTTCTTTTGTTTTAATGTCCAACTTATACTCTTATATAAACATTAGAGTTTGCCCATTTGTTTGCAGGTTCAACATCAACAATGGCCACTCCCATCTTCAAATCCATCTTCCTTCTATCCTTGCTACCCTTTCTTCTCCATATTCGTTGCGGTAATTTTCTCTTCTGTCTGTGCACATTTTGTATAATTAAGTATCGGTGTCAACTGATGAATGATGTTTTATATATATCAGTATCGGTGTTAGTAATAGGTGACTGAGGGATTTGTGTTATGTATATATATGCAGCAAAAGGCGATCTCCAGACGGGTTACTACTCGGTGAGCTGCCCAAGAGCGGAAGACATCATCAAGGAACAAGTGATCAAGTTGTACGAGGAGCATGGGAACACTGCTGTTTCTTGGCTTAGAAACCTCTTCCATGATTGTATGGTTAAGGTATGTGTATATA
Organism: Ipomoea trifida; assembly: GCA_003576665.1. NCBI lineage: Eukaryota > Viridiplantae > Streptophyta > Magnoliopsida > Solanales > Convolvulaceae > Ipomoea > Ipomoea trifida. The sequence goes on along the minus strand of CP025647.1, from coordinate 3,766,017 downwards.
TATGATTAATTCTATCATAAAATTACTAATTTAAGTATTTGTTGACTATATATAGTAATGTAATGGTAAATTTCATGTGCGTATGTATATAGTCATGTGATGCATCCATACTTTTGGACTCGGTAGCTGGTGTAGAATCAGAGAGGAAATCACCAAGAAACTTTGGAATGAGAAATTTCAAGTATATTCAGACCATCAAAGCTGCCCTGGAGGAGGAATGCCCTAATACAGTTTCTTGTGCTGATATTGTAGCTCTTTCAGCTAGAGACGGTGCTGTTATGGTAATAACACAGTAACAATAATCATTTCTTGTTACAAAATTCTAGTATTGCATACATTTTAATTTGTGGGTATAGTTAAAAGGGCCACGGGCTGAAATGAAGACCGGGAGGAAGGATAGCAAGGAAAACTATTTAGCAGAAGTTGAGAACTTTATCCCCAACCACAATGACTCCATGGAACTAGTTCTCTCACGATTCCAGTCCATTGGAGTCGACACAGAAGGAACCGTCGCCCTACTAGGTAATTAAATTGAAACGACATCGATTTTATTAAATGATTATAGTACGAAAAATTGTACCAAAATGTTTTATTTATGTTACGTTAGGTGCCCACTCAGTGGGGCGAGTTCACTGCATCAACATTGTCCACAGGCTCTACCCCACCGTGGACCCGACGCTGGACCCCACCTACGCCGACTACCTGAAGCTCCGGTGCCCGTCGGCGGAGCCTGACCCGAAGGCGGTGGAACCGACATACGCCAGAAACGACCGGAAAACACCCATGATCCTGGACAACATGTATTACAAGAACATTCTGGAACACAAGGGGCTGTTGGTAGTTGATGAACTGTTGGCCACTCATCCTGCGACCGCTCCTTTTGTGGAGAAGATGGCGGCGGATAACCAGTATTTTCACGACCAGTTCGCTCGGGCTCTGGTGGTTCTGTCGGAGAATAATCCGCTCACCGGCGACCAAGGAGAGATCAGGAAGAATTGTCGCTACGTTAATAGTAACTGAAAATAATAATGTTGCTAGTTAGCTAGCTAGCGGTTGAGACTTGAGAATTAATCTCTCTCAGCTCATATCAACTGTAAACTACTGCCAAGTGGCAAGTGTAAGTGTGATCAACTATATCAAATTAAACTCGTCATCTTTAAATACCTGTAAACTCGTCATCTTTAAATACCTGACTAAGGTATATTTTATCTTTTTTAAGATATGTCTTACTCTGTGTTTAATTTGGTCCGAAAATTAAAGTGGGATGGATACCTATTTAATTTATTAATTAAATTTTATTAAGGTATCAATCTCTTCTTTAGAGCACCCAACTTGACAACAAGCAAAATATTCTAGAGAGGCCGTCTCGGTGGCCTTGTAAAGACCCTCAACCAATGGACGGGCTGCAACATCATATCAATAGAGAAATCTATAGCCATCTCACCTAATGGTGAGCCACTGGATCACTAGTTTACTCCTCTACTATTTTGTCTGGTTAAAGTGTGGGGGTCTGGAATTAAAAAATTTGCCTTTCTAGATAATAAAATCCCTCATTATGTTTCCTATATATATAAATGTGGGATAACTTAATATTTCAACCATTTGTTGGTGGTGTATGCACTTTTACACCGAGTTGAGTAAGTGTTATGGTCGGAATTCATCATTTTTTAGTCACATGATCACTATTTCTGGATTGCAATCAATATCAAACGCCATGATTAATTAAGATCGAGCTAGATTACAATATATCAATATTATAATATATACTATTTTATTGTGAGGAGTGTGTTGAGATAGATGAAGCCATGAAGGGAAGTTTCTTGAATGCAAAAACTCATTATTGCTCTCTGGGGGTCCATAACCAATCCCTTTTTTTTTTCTCTGTTTCCATGCTTTTCCCTTCCAAAAGAGGGTGAGGCCAAAACTGATGAATATAATTACTTTTTGTGTGATTACTCCACAATGATAGAAAGCGAATTTGTCACCTTTTGGAAAGATAGAAAAAACTATATAGTTTTTGGTAAAATGAATTATTCCCTCTTTGACAGCATCAAAATTTCAGCCACCTAAATCAAACGCAACTACTTTCCATGGACTTTCTGAACCTGTGGGCTTGTGTGGAACCGGACACGTTCAAGAGAAAAACATTGTGGTTTAAGTCAAAAAACCAGAAAGAGATCACAAATAATTGAACTGTTGTATTCTCTTCAAGTCTAAGAAACTGTGATTGGTAGCAAAAAGTTGCAGAGGTGGGATAGAGGCTGCAGCTGTCATGCATGCTATATCGAGATTATTACAGCTGGGCAATCCCAACTAAATTAGTCAGACAATTGGATTTATAATCACAAATTTTTAAAATTGAACCAATAGTTATACACAACCCATGTTAGTTTACTTCCTTGTAATTATTTGCTGGTTAGGGTCATAAACTGAACTTTACCATAATCACTTTTAGGCAGTGATTGTCGATTTTGACTTTTTCATAAATCAAAGATGGTTATTGTTTCCATGATTATAGTTTCCTGTAAGCTTTTTTGTTTCTGGCATTAATGTGATGATGAAGTTGGGTGCAATTTGTATCAAGTGATCAATGGGGAAAGTTGTTATTGTGAATATAACCACTTGTAAGTTGGTTGTGTTGTGATTTGAAAGTTAATATGGTTCATGCTATTCGCCATTGTTATATCATGGACTAAGATTCACTTTACATTAAGGTTTTTGGTCCAAATATTATATATATATATATATATATATATATATATATATAGAGTTAACATATTATGCGCTTTCAGTAAATAAAATATGTGTCTGTAAATAAATTAAAGATACATAATATATATGTTAATAATATATTCAAAATATGTTAAATGCATGCACACAATATGCTATGTAATTAACATATTATGTATTTGCAATTAACATATTTTGTGAATGTAGTTAATATATTATGTGTCTTCAATTTATTTACAAGCACATAATCAATTAATTATATACACATAATTTGAATGTAATTTTGGACTAGAATCTACCATCTTCATCCATGGTATAATTTGTCTCCTACCCCGTATTTGTTAGCTTATAAATTGGAATTAGTTTTTTAATTTTGGGTCATCATATTCATAGAAAGGCAATAATGTGCACCTATCTCATGGGTAGTTGGATTTCATTTCTTTGCGAGCCCCTTACAGATTTGAGAGCCTTCGAATCTTATTAGTGTGATGTGATCTACACTCATTTTATATAGGAAAAAATGTCAATAAAATGGACCCTTAAATCCAATGAGTAATATAATTAGATATCTTAACTGAAAAATAAATAAAATCCAATGAGGTCTTATAAACCAACAAAAGAGTGTAATTAGGTCATTTTTCCAAAAAAAAAAAAAAAGAAAAGAAAAAAGGTCATAATATTATTTACTCAACAACTCAACAAGTTTGTGTTGATGTTATATAGATCTTATGTGAATACTATGTGTATAAATTTTTTTTTTTTTTTTAAAGCCTAAAATCTTAATTCCTTTTGAAGAAAAAAACTTAAATTTTATTTTATATTTTTAAAAGCCACCGACCATCAATAACAACATACAATTGTTTTTGTCATATGTCAATGGACAAAACAACCATGACTGTCTAGATTTAGATCTCAAAGGTAGCTAACCCGCCTTTGTCATCAACTGAGAAAAGGTGGCCATGTTGCCTTGATCAAATACGGTTACATTCATTGAATATGGACCTCTTTGACATCTAGAAATGGACAATCATGACTATTGTCAACAAAAAAATGACCTCTAACTGATAATGATGACTGGTGACATTTAAAAAAAAAAACTAATACACATAGGGTACTCGTAATCTTCGAGATGCTACGTGCTAGCACCATATTAGCAGTAACTTGTTAAATAGATAATATTAATATCTAATTGCTCTAGTTTTTCAATTTAAGAAATCTCATCTAGTCATCTAGACTTTTTTAGTTCGAAAATTTAATCGCATTATTTGTTGGATATTGGACTTAGGGATCAATTTGACACTTTTCATTTAATATGTTCATTTGTACATTTGTCCATTTTATTGGTCATGTATACTATTAATTGGTCAGATTAAATTTTTATTTTTTAAAAAATAATTTTAAAAATTAATATTTTTAAATTTAATAGTACTTTTAATATAATTTATAAATATATAAATTTTATACATTAATACTAAGTTTGATATTATAAAAAAATTGAATTATAAATAATTTCATTCAAACCTCTAAATGACCGAAACAAAATATGAGACTAATGAAATCATGTGGGGGTGGGGGCATTTTATTTGAATCATGTGGTCCAAATTTTATTAAATTAAGAAATTGATCAAATCTGATATCAACTTAGCAATACTACTAGAATATGAGACTAATGAAATCATGTTAATTTTCCACTATAAATAGCTATGGTCAAAGACAATGATTGGCATCACCATCTATATTTATCTTCATCTTCCTCAAGATCCTCCTCAAACTCTAAAAAATATGTCCACACTCTTCCAAATTTCATGAAAATATTTTGAACCCCCTCTCTAAAAACATACATGTGCTAACACTTTTCTAAATTATAATAAATTTAGTTTTACACAACAAAAAAAAGATTCGTGATTTTCACATTACAGTTTTCATGTAAAAGTGTTTCCTCTCAAAAAGTAAAACGTATTTATAAAACATGATAAAATATTTATTTCCCTATTTTTAAAAAATAAATCAAAATTATGTTTTCTGAAAAGAAACTAATAAATAATTAATATTCATATATATTAACAGGATAAATATTTGTAAATACTAAATACACACTTATTATATATATATATATATATATATATATATATATTTTTTTTTTTTTTTAATATTTTTTCTCATGTCTTCTTTTTTATTGTTTTTGTTTTCTATTGTCATACTGGGGACAAGGTAAAAATGTTTTCCTCCAATGAGATAATGATCACAAAAAGTCGGACCAATACAAGGGAATATTTTACTTTTTGTTACCTTTTGAAAAGTAAATTGTTTTTTTTTTTTTGTTGGAAAAAAGGACTTTATAAATTTCTTTAAAATAAATTATTTCCTTTTTCACTGTTAATTTTTTAGACAGCCAATTAGATAAAATATAATCACTTTATAAGGTCTTTTGTGGACTTAATCATGTTCAATTCATGTGTGGAACCGGCAGGACATTTCAACAGAAAACATTACTATTTACCTTAAGCCAGTTTGTATTTGACATTTATGTTTTCTTTTAATCCCAAATCAGAAAAACAAAAAAAAAGGGTAAAATATGAAATGTTACAATAGCACCAACAAGGGATTTGACAACTAGATTGAGTAGTTAATACTTTTTCTATCTCATGTATTATCTTTGATTGATAATTGAAAAATGTAAATTTATAATTGGTGACGATACGAACTATATATTTCTACTTAGAATTGAATTCATCTTCTTACACAGTACTATTCATTTTAATTTATAGGCCAATAGAACGATTACAATATGAATTTTGTAATTTTTTTACTCATAATTGGATGCCTCTCTATACACAGTCCCGTCTCGATCTTTTATAGGTCAATAAAATGGTTAAAATCCTATATGCATCCTACCATCGTGGGACATGTTTGCAAAAATTCTTTCGCAATGACCTTGATTGCACTCCTCAATTGACAATGATGCTAAATTCTATTAGTCTAATTGTTAAATTTACTATTGATTTGTCATAATAATGTTGGTCCGATATGAAATTTTATATGCAATTTATCATGCATAACAGTCTTTGAGACCAATTTCTCATTCACATATTATTCATTTTTAGTGTATAACCTATTAAATTCATCATCTCGATCAACTAGGAGAATTCAAATTCACTTTAACCTAGCTAATAACCATTTAAAATGTTAATTATCCTAATTTTTTCAATAAACAATAATGTCCCAACATTATTGTCACGTCAAAATATGCATGTCAATATGGCAATGCTGCTTGGTTTTATATTATATTGCTGATTTAAAAAAAAAAACAAATAATTAAACTCGTGTATTCTCTTAAAGTTGAAGAAAGTTTGATTGCAAGCAAACACCTTGGAGGGTGGGGCAGGACGTGTAGCCGGCGTGGGATCGTGCATGTTATTAAACAATATTATTGTCACTGTTCTGGGCTATTGTGTGCAAGCTAATCCATAATTAATAATGGACCGGATATATATGGAGTGGATTAATATAATCCATTTCTAATTCAATTCATTATATTGCTGCATGCTTTTGAGAACTTCATTTTCTTCATCATATGATTATTGCTTTATTGTGCAGTTTTATTTCAAAATTTATCTTAAACTATTGAGTCTACCCTATAAATTAACAAACAAAAATTGTATGTTAAAATCTAATGAGAACTGTATCCTACTTTAAATTAATACGAAAGACATAAACTATAACTCTAGTATCAAAATTAAATTAGATGCAAAACAAAAATTAATGAAGTGTTGGGAATATCGGTAATGTGACCCATACTTGGAATCTATAAATTAAAGACTTATAAAAAAAAAATAGATTAAAAAAAAAAAAGAAAAAAGATCTTAGTCGTCGAGGTTGAGCCCAAAGAAAAGCAACCATGGTTTGAAACAATAGTTCTACTTGAGCACTTTATTGCTTAAGAACAATGCTCATATCCTTTCTCAAAAAAAAAAAAAAAAAAAAAAAAAAAAAAAACAATGCTTATAAGTGGTGGAGTAAGAGTACACTAAACAGAGAATTCCATAAGCCCGAGGAAAGGTACGAGACACAATCCTCAAATATAAATAGATCATACGAAGGCTAGGGATGTGGATTAGTCATTATTCCTATTAGCTTTATATTAATGATAGAATAGAACTTGTACGTTGTAAACCAAATATTTTTTTTCCTTAATTAAGTAAGTTTTTAAAATTATTAGCGCGTACTTGACATTAATACCTCATTTTGATCCGGCCATATCATTAACGTGTACTTAACATTAATACCTAAGGTCGAATACCTAACGGTAAAGAATTATTTAGAGGTTGTTTGAACAACTAACAATTTATTAAGAGATTGTTTAGGCAAGTAACAATTTACTTTATCTAATGACTTTCTCATCTAATACTTTATGTGGAAAGTCAACAATAAGAAATTATTGAGTAATTATTTGTGCGACTAGCAATTTACTTTATCTAGCTGATGGATTTTAATAACTATGACCCGAAATAATAAATCCGAATATGTGTGTCATTTCCAAATAGAGTTGAAAATTAGTGGACTTGAATAAAAATAGACGGTAAAGAAGTGAAGTTGTGACCAGGTAAAAAAGTGTTGTGCAACGTTCACCAATGACTAGGACTGTATATAGTAGTCGATAATGATGACAAAGCCCAAACGTCTGACCAACAGCCAACAACGTTCTACACTCACACCGCAAAGATTTCTTTATCGGAAAATTTTACCGTTACAACCAACACGTGGCGACGTGGCCCTCAACCCAAGCCACCTGTCTTCTTCAATCCATTGCTTAGGATTCTCTTCTTCATTCACACCCCTTCCTTTCTTCCTCTCTTCTCCTCTCTCTCTCTCTAAATTCTCGTGAGTTTTGGAATCTTCTCCCCCAAAAATCTTATCTTTCAGCCAAAGTCTTGCGCTTTTCGCTGATGGGTTGTCGCGAAATCTAGCAATGACATCATTTCCCGTTGATTTTGTTAGCCCCATTGTGGTGGGATTAATTCTTCTGTGCTGGTTCTCCGGCACCACCGCCGCCGGCGCCGGCGCCACTGAGTTTGATTTCGGCACCTTGACGCTGAGCAGTTTGAAGCTGCTGGGGGATGCCCACTTGAGCAATAACACGGTGCGGCTCACACGCGACCTCCCGGTGCCGAATTCCGGCGCCGGGAAGGTGTTGTACGCCAAGCCGGTGAGATTCCGGCAGCCGGGATCGAGCGGCGCCGCCAGCTTTTCCACATTTTTCTCCTTCTCGGTTTCTAATTTGAACCCGTCGTCCATCGGCGGCGGGCTCGCGTTTATCATTACTCCGGAGGACGAGACGGTGGGGGACGGCGGCGCGTACATGGGAATCATGGACGCGAAGGGGACACAAAACGGCGCCGTCGCGGTGGAGTTTGATACGATAATGGACGTGGAGTTTAACGACGTTAACGGGAACCACGTGGGGTTGGATTTGAGCTCGATGGTATCGGCTCAGGTGGGGGATCTTGAATCCGCCGGCGTGGATCTCAAAAGCGGCGACCTGGTCAACTCGTGGGTCGAGTACTCCGGGTTAACTCAGCAACTCAATATTTCCGTTTCCTACTCAAATCTCAAACCAAAACTCCCATTCTTATCAATCCCGCTTAATCTCGCTCAGTTCGTGAACGATTTCATGTTCGTCGGATTCGCCGGGTCGACTCAGGGCAGCACGGAGATCCACAGCATCGAATGGTGGAGCTTCACTTCCTCATTCGACGTGGGCCCCAAACCCCCGGGGGGACCCTCCTCCTCGCCGCCGCCGCCAACCACCAGTCTAATGAACCCGACGGCGAACTCCGTAACATCGCCGCCGCCTTCCATGCCGCCGTCAGAGTCAAGCAACGTCACCACCACGTCACACACAAAAACCGCCGGAAAATGCCACAACCAGCTCTGCAAACAAGGCCCCGGCGCCGTCGCCGGCGTCGTCACCGCCGGCGCATTCTGCCTAGGATTCGCCGCACTAGCCCTAATCTGGGTATACTCGAAGAAATTCAAGAACGTTAAAACCTCCGAAATCTTAGCCTCGGATATCATCAAAATGCCCAAGGAATTCACCTACAAGAGCCTCAAATCCGCCACCAAATCCTTCGATTCCACCCGAATCATCGGCCACGGCGCCTTCGGCACCGTCTACAAAGGCATATTGCCAGAAAACAACGAGGTCTGTTAAAAATATACATGTGGTTAAGAATATTTGTGTTCGAACATGTTTTCCTAAATAATACAGTCCACTTTATAATAGGTAGTAGCTGTGAAGCGGTGCAGCCACAACGGACAGGGGAAAACAGAGTTTCTGTCAGAGCTATCCATAATCGGAACACTCCGCCACAGAAATCTCGTCCGCCTTCAAGGCTGGTGCCATGAAAAGGGCGAAATTCTGTTAGTCTATGATCTTATGTCCAATGGGAGTTTAGACAAGGCGTTATTCGAGTCAAGAATTGTTCTCCCATGGCCGCACAGGCAAAAAATTTTGTTAGGCGTAGCTTCAGCTTTAGCATATCTACACCAAGAATGCGAGAACCAAGTAATCCACAGAGACATCAAAACCAGCAACATAATGCTAGATGAATCCTTCAACGCAAGATTGAGCGATTTCGGGCTAGCCAGGCAAGTGGAGCACGATAAGTCCCCGGACGCCACCGTGGCGGCCGGAACAATGGGGTACCTGGCGCCGGAATATCTCCTGACCGGCCGCGCGACGGACAAAACCGACGTGTTCAGCTACGGCGCGGTGGTTCTGGAGGTGGCGAGCGGGCGAAGACCAATAGAAAAGGAAGCTGAGAAGGCTAGGGGGAATGGGAATTTGGTGGAATGGGTTTGGGGATTGCATAGAGAAGGGAGATTGCTCTCGGCGGCGGATTCGCGGCTGAATGGGGAGTTTGAGGAAGGGGAAATGAGGAGAGTTCTTCTTGTTGGGCTCGCTTGCTCTCACCCGGACCCCATGGCTAGACCTTCCATGAGAGGAGTGGTGCAGATGTTAGTAGGGGAAGCGGAGGTGCCATTGGTGCCCAGAGCTAAACCTTCCATGAATTTCACCACTTCCGACCTTCTCATGACTCTGCAAGACAGTGTTTCTGACTTGAATGGCATGATTGCATTCTCCCCTTCCTCCTCTGAGAGCAGCTTTACTGGATTGGATATAGTCTAATTCTTATTATTATTATTATTATTATTAACCCAGAAAGGCTGGAAGAAGAAGGAAGAAGAAACCCATCTTTTTGTTCATATTATTCATTAATTTATTATCATCTTCATCATTGTTGTTGTATGTAAAGTGTCAAACAAGACAATAACATTAATGTTCATGCCCAGAGAACATAGGCTTTAGTAGACGAGTTTTACTATGCTTACTCACAAATTCTATTCCTGATATGGTAAATAAGGATAAGTTATTTTCATCATGGAGTACATTTCGATTGTTTTTGGCCTCAAGATATACATATCTTTTTACAATCTGTCATCCAAGAATTAACTGAACTATTAGAATATGTCATTCAGTAATTCACAATCTATTATTCAAAATTAACTAAATGAATTTTATAATCTGTCACTCAATAATTAATTGAATTATTCGTGCGAACAAAAATTAACTGAACTACCACAATCTCTGTTACTCAAGAATTAATTGAATTAACTGAACTACCACAATCTGATACCAAGAATTAATTAAATTATGAGTGTGGTATACTTTCCACTGAATATCATAGTTCCAAGTTTTTCCAAAAAAAAAAAAAAAAAAAAAAAAATCATAGTTCCAAGTGAACTGGTGGTACCTGACAGTAGTTGGAATAAAATATTGGTTTTGGTCCCAAAGACTAAGATTTTTGTATTGCCATTATTACAATTAGGGGAAAATAATATTACTTTTGTCCCCATGGACTATGATTTTTCTATTACCATTATGAGGCATGATAGCACCACCTAGTCTTCTCTGGAAACTCTTCAGGGAGTTGAAACCCCAAGTCCATCGTTAATCTATTGGAGTGTTGCATCGATCTGAAAAAATAAATTTACATGTGAAATATATAAATCATGATCAAATATGTCATTCTCCCTTGCAATTATTGCATCCTTAACAAACAAAAACATTAAATAAAATAGGATTATCAGCCAAGGGCATTAAAGAAACATCAAAATGGATCAAAGTCATTTTCTAGGATTTGTTTGGGTGGGCTGTCATTGTGGGGAGGTGGATGGTTGCTTTCCCACTCACATTTCATAGTCAAAAATATAGAACAACTTTTGTCTGCATGGACAGCTCAATTGGTCACAAAAATAAAGTTTGGAAAGAAAGACCAGTGATCAAGTTTCACTAACGACTGTGTGGAGTAACCCAACTGATCACAACCACCCAGAGGCCCATCAAGGTTCATCAATTGTTGAAGATTTAAGTAAAAAAAAATACACAGATCCCCTATGTATATATGATGATCAACAGGTAAGTAACTGTAATAGATGTTATGCTCATTAACAGTGTCTGCTTTATATGGATAATCAAACAAAAAGAAACAATTAAGGTATGATGCATTTCACTATCATTTTTCAACCACTTTCAACATTGCCTTATTTATTTCCATTATATTGTACAGTGTTCCCCAGATGTGGACTTTTCAGTTTGCATCTCTAAGTTGGGTTGCTTTCTGTCATTGCCGACTGGACAAAGTATTAAGATTAATTAAATACTGACAGATTAGCTATAAGCTCCTTGTCTAATTACACAAATTTGACCCTCCATTAATCTAGTGGAAGAGGTTAGATAGTCACTACCAACACATAATTGACTTGGCATTGGCACTTAGTTCAAACTTCATCTTTTTCCCCTTTTACTTTAAACCCTAACATTTTTTCATTAAAGCCTCGTTACATGGTTATTAAGTTTTGGATTGTAACGGAAACCGTTTCATTGCAATGATTTATGGGATATTTAAGTGTGGTTCCCACCACCGCATATGTGCGCTATTGAAATTAATCTACGCCGTCTAGGTTTAGAGGTAAACCAACATAAGTTGTCCATATACCAAATCAAACCAATAAGTACTTATATAGACAACTCTCACCAGGAGTCGAAATTGGAACTATGTGGTTACTAATAAGTCAAATGTTCGACCAATTTAGCTGGGAATTGCCCCCAAGTTCACATTATGTATCTACTTTAGGGGTAAAGTTGTCAAAGCACCAATCCCATCAATTTTCAATAACTTTCACTATTTAAAAAAAAAACAAAACAAAACAAAAAAACACAAATCCTCTTGGAGCCCGGGTTTGGTTTTAAAAAAGTTTGAGAAGTTTGAATTGATAGTATTACCCTTTAAAAACAGTTCAAATCTAGTGACATACTATTAGAAATTACACCGAAAGGCTAAGCCATGTATTAAAAGTACAAAATTTAAAAATTAATGAGTAAAACTGAAATTAAGAAGAGTAAAATTGATTTCATAACCTCAAGGTTTACCAACTTGATAGAATTCTCATTGGCACTTCTAAAGAGTATAAAGTCAAATATAATTATAAAAAAGCATGGATGGTGGAGTGTGATGGAAGATCACAAAGTTGGATAGTATTGGATCTATGTGGTCTAGTTGAGGCACATGAGTACAAGTTTACACCTAACTTGTTGACATGGTGCAACCTCATCTGTGCTTGCCCATGTCTTCTAGCTAGCTCCATATTAAATAAAGAAGAAATTTGACTTTGGGTGTCGATCCAGTGGATGAGAAGTCTTATTTAATACATACTTATCTTATTAAGGTGAAGTTCGATCATTGTCAAGGACATTAGAGGTTACTTTTGAGATTGGGATGGATTCCTCGTGCACAGAAGTGTTCAGTTTGATGTTGAGTCTCAAAGCTGAATTATATTAATTAGAAGCGGGCTAATGCGGTTCAAGATATAGTCAGACGGAGTCAGAAAATTTGGGTAATGCAAAAAGTGAACATTCATGGTGGAGCCACATCCCATCATTGTCCAAGAATTGGCATGCTCCATTTTTTCCATTAATGAGTTGCATGATACCTCTATCTAATATCTGACAATATTATTCCACCTTTCTTTTCCTTGGACTTTTATGCTACCAAACTATATCATATTCTTGATATTAAGGCTAACATAGTAACATTGCATCATTAGCTTTCATTATGGGTATAGTTAGGTGGTGAACATAACATATAAGTTTAAGAAGGGAAAATAAAAGGGAGTGTGATTTAATTTTGTGCTTTTAATTGCTATCACTAGGTTGATTGAGACTTCACTTTTCGAATTTGAAATCTGTACTTGCTTAATTTAGTTATTTTAGTCCTTCATTTTTTAAGTGAACAAATATCACTTTTAATTATTTTAAATTGTTTTGACTTTTGGTATTTTTACTAACAATTTGAAGAAATGTTTTTAGAGTTTAGAAAAATATGTGCACCACAAGTTCAAATAATATATGTGATTTCTTCAAACCGAGTTTGATTGTCCGAGGGGGTTAGAAGTTAGTTTGGCTCAAAGGAGGGAGTTGGGGGAAGAATTGAAGATAGACATGACTAGTTTGTGTGATGTTTGATGTAAGCGATTCAAGATGATAAGGTCGGCCACCTCGCGGAAGTTGGGTAGATACAGTTTTCAATGCCAGAATGTACGGCGAGACGATTAACCGTTCCTAAGGAGAGGCATCAAAATATGAATCAAAGCATTTAGTTCTTATTGTAATTTGTGCAGGACTGAAATTAATAACCGACCGAAATTAATAACCTTATTGGAGATTGAAATGGTGCAAGCTACTTAGCGTCTTGTTGCACAATCTTGTGTTTTTGTAATCTTTATCCCCTATTATTTCCTTAATTTTGTGGTGAGTCTTGATAAAAAAAAACAATCATATGCCAAATCTAATAGAGTTTTTCTACTAAGTGTCTTGTTACAAAATACCATGTCTCTAATTTCTTAAATCTAACCTAACATTAACATTTTCAAATGGTTAACAGAAAAGTTAAAATCAGAACCAATTTAAAATAAATAGTGAGGGTGATATTTATTCACCTATAATAATCAAAATTTAAAATCACTATAATAGTTAACCATTGAAATGTCAAATTCACTTTTTTTTTTCTTTTTTCTAATATTCATTTACAAGAGGCACATGCCTAATATAATTGTCTATACAAACTCCTAATCTCCTATGGTTTGCTTGGACTCTACTCGTTTGAGCTTTATAGGAATGTCATAACTTTTTGTATAATTGTACCCCATTGCTACATCCTATCCTATATTTTGTTGGCATTGGCTTGCTACGAACTCCTTTAGTACTTGCCATAACGTGGCAACCTAATCCTCGGACCATTGTTTTCCCACTTAGAAACAAAGTAAATCTTACTTCGAAGCAAAAACAAAAATAACTAAAACATATAATATGTATGTGATGTTAGATTTATGGAAAAGCTCATAATCACTATTTGAATGTGCACTTTGACTGAAGTATATTTGATAACCTTATTCAACAACTTACCATAATGAACTAAATTATAATCGATTGATCATAGTTGATCAGCTCAAGTTGAAAAGATCAATAGACCAATACCAAACTAATTACTCAATTAACTTGGCTAAAGTTGCTTATATAGAGTCAAATTGAAATCTTAAAAACTTGTAATTACCAAATCAACTGCACGATCAATTCGATTGTAGTTACCATCACATATTAAATGATATAAGATTTCTTGAAAATATACGCGGCGAAGCATGTTCATCAATATATGACACCAAAGTCTCAAATCCTAGATCAGATCCAACAATTGTCGTTATTCACCCTTAACTGTAATTTAATAATAAATGTCAGTGTAACAGTATTCATTGCACCTCAAATTTTGTAGTTGCAGTAAGTGTTAATCTTACCTAATTAATAAACTTATCATTTATTTATATAGTTAACGTTAACTTTTGTACGTTTTACGTTGTACCTGCTAGACAGATTATGTTACAGGAATCTTACTGGGGAGACTGAAAAAGTGAGCTTTAATACGTTCTTCTATGTAGTGTGTATGAGCTTCACGTGCAAATTATTTGACACTTATAAAGCTGCCCAACGTCTAAAATGGTAATACTACACTTACCTCTGAGTTACATCAATTTTTCTTACCTCCTGATTAGTTAGTCGATCAATCAATTTTAATTTATTTGATCATTATTAGCTATATTTGATCAAATTGGTTAAAAAATCAATATAAGTGTTTGGTTAATTATTTTTTTTTTGTAACTCTAAAACGCTACAATTCAAAAAGTTGTTCAAAGCAATTTTTTCAATTAGCTTTTTGAGATAAGAAATAAATTATATCAAACAGCTATGATGTAAAAGCTAATTTATCAAGCACTTTTCTATAATTAGCCAATGTTATCTACTAGTTTACCACTGTTATGCATTCACACATTCAAAACTCTATATTCACAGGTCCTATACTCCATATTCACAACTTGAGAACTTCACATTCACACATTACAGGTATACAAGTTGCTAGAACTTCTTAACTCTATTACAGATTCACACATGCATAACTCTACATTCACAATTTCTATACTCTATATTCACAATTTGAAACCTCCACATTCACACATTTCTGGGCAACTCTACATTCACACAATCATAAATGTACATTCACGATTCCTATAGTCTACATTCACACTTTGAAAACTCTACATTCACACATTTTTGGACAACTCTATATTTAGCAATATGTTTACTAATTTTTTTTTTTAAAAAAAAAAAAAAGCCAAAAACAACATAGTTTCAAGGTGGACCTGGGTCCACAGCATAATTTGCCCCCTCCAACCCATGCCAATCAGCTAACAGCTAACAACCATATATCAAACTGGGTCTTAATGTGCAAGATGGACTAATCTCATCATCCAATCAATTATATCGTCAAATTAATAGTTTAGTACAAATTTTAATATATAAATAATAAATTTTAAATTTCAACAACCAAATTCAAATGTTACTCTAGTATTTAAGTGTGTTTGTATATACACACCGGGAGACATTGCAAAATAAAGCGACGAGGAATTTCTAATCCCAATCCCCGTTCTCGACGAAGAATTAATACAACTCTCTATACCCGTTGTTTTGAAGTGGGGATTAGATATCCCCACAAAGTTATGGAGAAATTAAATTACTATCCCAACATCCCTACTCTGGCATGTCTCGGTCACACATGCATGCATGCAGACAATGAAGTCCCCATGAGAAGTGATGTTACATTGTAGGAACAGTGATATGATCTGAACACATTGTATGTTCTTTTCTACCAACAAATGTGTACAATTAAGAATCACATGCTTAGAGTTTGGACCGTTTCAGGATGATTTTTATCAGATGGTAACAGGAAGATAGAAATTGCATTCTTCCCCCCTCAAATTTTACACGTTTTTTTAATATATAATATGTTATTAGTGAGCAGTGACTTCAACTTTCTTTTCATTGCATGTTTTGGACCCTATTACCAAATACTCCGTAATAATATAGTTTTTCTATGATAAAAACATTAATTGAAATTCCAAGAGGGCAAAAAATGATCGAATTGAAGTACATATATATCGCACCCTATCTTTTATGTACGAAAAAAAATGTTGATGATTTGATATGAAGGAATAAAATGTGTTTAATCAAAACTATTGACAACTTGACGTAAATGAATAAAAATCTATGAAACAGTTTAATTTTCAATAATTTTTGTATTAGTTCAGATTTACTACTTGTCTACTTCAAGAAAAATTAAAAAGAGTAATGTTTCAAGCTAAGGAATATATGTTGTACATAATTCCATATCAAAATATACAAAAAAATTACAACACAACTTACACAAGACATATACACATGTTGTATATTTACTTTTTTTTTTTTTAATATGATTTAGATACAAAATTTGTGCTCATAGGCACAAAATTTCACAACACAAGACACAAAAATTCGTAACAAAGACACAACTACTAATTTGTTTTAGGTACAGAATTCATACTCTTAAGATATAGAATTTCGTAACATAAGATACAAAAGCTCATAACATAAAACACATACATATGTAACAGGGTCCATAATGCACAGTGAATCCTGGGTCCATGGTATAAGGCGCAAATTATACTGTGGACCATGGTCCAAAACGGTGTCGTTTCTTTTAATGAAAAGAAACGGCACCCGTCCGCACCGTTCACGCCGTTATGTGTAAAGTAACTCTGTTTGTGTAACATATTTAGTTTCATTTTATATACACGACAGTTTTTTGACCATAGTCCACGATATAACGACTGGGTATGAGGATTGTGGGGCACAAAAGTGGGCTTTAAACTCAGCGGGTTTCAAGACTACAATTGGGCCTAATAGAAACCCAGCTTTTATTCAGAGTCACATTTCGGGCTTTGTAATTATTGTTGACTTTAGTGGCAATTATGTAATATCATTAATTCAGCCATTAATTGCGCCCGGAGAAAATGAGTGTCGTAATTTTAAGTGCCATAAACGCCGCGGTTTTTAGTTTTCCGCGTGTTGAAGTCGTCGAAATCGCGGTCCTTTCCATAAGCGACGGCGAGACTGTGCTCGGAGATCAGGTCAGCTCGGTTTCCTCTCAGCCATGGATCACGAAGGCGATTTCGGAGATGACAGAATGGTAACGCTTCAGCACATTTCTCACTTCCGTTTTTAATTTCCTTCCATTTGCAATAATTCTTTTCCAATTCTGGAATTCTTCATTTGATCTTCAATTCTCTTGCGTACGGACCGATATATGTATGGACTCCGTGTGTATGTGTGTGTTGATGTATCAATGTGCATCGTTAATTCGACTCCGATTTATTCATGTAGTGTGAACATGTAGAAATTTGCAGAAAATAAGTTGATTGCTTAATAAAATTTCTGAGAGGAAGGAAATTCAGACCTGTATATTGGAAGCCATTGAAAACTGAATGATTTTGAAGATTTAATTTCGATTAACTCTGTTTTTTTAGTAGAATAGGAGTTTAGAAGTTTACTTCATATAAAACAAGTTGCAAGTTTTAATGGTTTGGTTGTTAGATTTAGTGAGCTTTTTCTTGGAGGATTTGGAATTCTGCTTTCTTGTATTGGTACTGCTTATTAGGATGAATTAAACCGAGCAAAATCCCCTTTTTGTTTTGGAAATCAATCAAATTGGACAAAATTCGGGTCATGCAAGACTTGATTACTCATCTTTAATGATGCTAATGCTAATTAAAAGTTCTGGATTTTTTTGCACCCAGTGATGTTTAGTGTTGGTTTTAGACAATACAAAGAGCTAATTTCCTTTAATATGTTGGCAGCAACAAATTTTTTTAACTCTTATGAAAATTTTGTGAAACTGCCATTCCAAATAAAGCAGATTGTAAATTATCATCTCTTGGTATGCTTGTTTCTTGCCCTTGCTCACAATCTACCACCCAGGAATCAATTGAGCTGCGTTTCTAATAGTTTGGCTCAATGTTTTTGTTTTAGTTGCTTATGTGTTTGTGGAAATTGCTAGTATTATGTGCTCACCCTGATTTTTTTATGCACATATTGTTTTGCTAAACTGAAAGGACTTGGCAGGCAAGGTCCAACACTCAAATGAACTACTCATCATGATTTACTCAATTCGAGAGAGATCCTAATACACGCTAAGGAATTTGGTTTCATCTTGAGTTTTTCTTTTGTTTTGCTAATGTGCAATACCCAATCTTCCTATCCTAATGTTGTTTCTCGTCTTCTTGACATTTAATAACATACTCGGAAGCCCCATTAGCCAACATCTCTCACTAACTATTATGGAAAAGATTGTGCTGTTTTAATAAGCCCCCAGGCCCCAACTCTATGGGTGCACATTTTTCGGAGTGTAGATTTACTCTTTGCAGATAACTTTTGTTTTTCTTTTTGGTTATATGAACCATTATGTTACATATGTTGTTATATGGAATTGCTACAGAATGTGATCTTGTTCATCTGTTGGACATGCAGGGAAATGTGCCCCAGGACGTTAAAGGATTCAACCCAGGACTGATTGTCTTACTTCTTGTTGGCGGGCTCGTTTTGGCATTCCTCATCGGAAATTACTTCCTCTACATGTATGCACAGAAAACCCTCCCTGCAAAGAAAAAGAAGCCAGTCTCCAAGAAGAAGATGAAGAAGGAAAGA
Organism: Ipomoea trifida; assembly: GCA_003576665.1. Classification (NCBI taxonomy): domain Eukaryota; kingdom Viridiplantae; phylum Streptophyta; class Magnoliopsida; order Solanales; family Convolvulaceae; genus Ipomoea; species Ipomoea trifida. The sequence goes on along the minus strand of CP025647.1, from coordinate 3,747,101 downwards.
CTGAAGCAAGGCGTTTCAGCACCAGGAGAATAGATATGCAACAGAAGCCCAGGGAGTAGTCCATTTTGATTTTCAGTGGCTGCGTGAATCTATCAACTTATTTTCCCTATGAACAAATACTGCCTTTTTCTTATCACTTTGGACAGAACTTAGCTTGAGTTGAAGAAAAATGTGTTTTCTTTGTTTTCCATTCTTGATTTGCTTCTAGCATACTACTATTACAACCTAAATTATACTCACCAGGGGCCAACTCCAGCCATTACAACCTAAACTATACTGGCCAGAGCCAACTCCAGCCAAATTAGTCAGGCTGTTTAGTAATCATAAGATTCTAAGTTTGACTACCTATGGAAACAATAGGCCTTCTTTGGTTTGAGCTGATCAGATATGGATAATTTATGCTGATTTACCTCTTTATAGTCCTTTGTCGACTATAATCAAAATGTGGAGTTTACCCACAACACAGAGTAATGGCTGCAAATTTCCTTTGTCATAACAAAAAATTGTATATTGGCCATGAAAGAGGTCAAAACCATACTTTACATCATTCATTAATCAAAAGCTCAGGGCATACAGTGACAGATCCACAGTGAGATATATACAGAAGCAAGCAAGAAGTGTGATGGACTCCAGCATAAATACAGAAGCAAGTAAGAAGTGCAATGGGACTCCAGCACATACAGTATTTGGTAACTGGCGTTTTAACGTCCCATTGTCTGCTCCCGGGGTGGGAGCATAACCAGGATTTGCTGCGTATTAAATCCAGGATGAGGAATTCTGCGACGAACTTGGCGACCTTCCTGGCAGATGGCACAAGGGTGACAAATGACATGAGTTGCAAGGTCGCAAGCAGATTCGTACTGTTCGCGTTTCATCTCATCCTCAAGAAACTCAGGGGAGCGTCCAAATGATCTGGCCATTGTCTCGCAGCCTCCCTGTTAATCAAACTAATATGTCAATAGAAGCATGTGATGTGATCCATCTCAATTAAAAGTCTAAGCTGATAATTAAATTGCACATTTATATTTATATATTATGTGTTCAACAATGTGGAGGGATTAAAGGAGGAGGTGATAATGTACCTCCAAATTAAACTTGCGGCGGATAGCTGTACGGCTACGAAACGAGAACCAGGGAGCCAGGCAATTCCAACCAAAACATGAATCCCCAATCAGGTATAATGCCGTGTAAGGCAAGCAGTGAGCTGAGAAAGTGCCGGGAGCAGGTACAATCCTCTCCACATTGCTTCCATAGAGCACACAAGGAGTCACACCTCCCAATACACCTGATCATAACCATGATTCTCAGCATGGCAAAAGGACTAAAATACAGGAAGAGAATAATCGAAACATGTGTTCTATCTCAACTAAAAGTTTAAGCTTGCAGGTGAATTGCACTTTTATATTTATATATTATATGCTCAAAAGGATAACAGAAACTCAATGACCTAACTCAAGTGACAGGTGAGGTCTCTTTGTGGGGAGAATTTTTGGCAGAACCCGGTTTCAATTCCCAGACGATTTCTCTGGCCAGCTCCCGTGCCTCCCGAAGCAAATGGGGTTAGTCAGGTGGACCCAGAGACCAAATCATATTTAAAAAAAAAAAAATAAATAAATAAATAAAAAATCACCGAACCTTACTCGGTCCGTTTAACGTAAACGGACAGGGTCCACCGCGTTCGCTCCGGGAGGCACGGGAGCGAGAACAAATCGTATTTGATCCAATAAAGAACATGGGAGATATTGTGTAAAAAAAAAAAAAAAAAAAAAAAAAAAAAAAAAAAAAAAAAAAAAACTCACAAACTTCAATATCGCTGCTGCAGAATTCATCATTTCTCCCAAGACAAGCGCAGAGGGGCGTATCCCACTCGGCCCGACGCAGAACCGCCTCACCCATCACGCCGTGACCCATGGGGAGACCCATCGGAACAGGCGCCGGAGGTTGCTTATCCGCCGTGGGTGGAGGAGCTGGAGCCGCCAATACGGTGGCTGTCGAAGGTTTCTCCTCCTCCGAAGAGGAAGAAGAACGAGCCGCCGACACGGATGATTTACGGTCATTGTTTTCTTCAGGTTGACCTGAATCTTCAAATTTGGCCATTGAAACAACAGTTTTCGAGGAATACAAATATATATATATAATCTAAGAAATGTAACGGGTATTGAAAAAAGTCGATAGATCTAAGAGGTTTAAAGGATATGTATGAATGTATGTACAGGAGATTCACAGAAAGGGACAACCTCAAAGATCTGTCTTTCTGTCAAGAACGTAACTCTGTTTTGTTTAGGTACAGACCGTGCCTAACGTGAAGCTCGGGCGGTCATGACGTCTATCATCACAAAATTTTGAGACTTAAATTCATTTAAAAGAAATCAAATTACAAGAAAGTTCATGGTGGCTATTTAAAAATGTGATCAATATAAAAAATATTTGATAATCTTAATTAACTTATAAATAATAATAAAAAAATCAATCTATATTTCGACCGTTATAGTTCTTAATAATACTTTTTTTTTTTGAAAAGTAGTTCTTAATAATACTAATAACCCCTTTTACTGAATTACTATTTCGTTCTTGACCCAACAATTTATATGCACTGTTTCAATTTGATCCCATTTCTTTTTTTTTTTTTCATTCGAATCTTATAAGATGAAACAAATACAACTAAGTATTGGGTAAAAGTTAGGAAACTATCTTTTTTTATTTGGATATTTTTTTAAAAATAAACCTATTATAAGGTTACTTATTATAAAATATTAATTATTTTAATTTGATAAGTGTAATAATTATGAACTAAAAATTTGAATGAAAGAAAGAGTAAAAGCTTGATTTTCTTAATTTTGTGGATAACGAGGGATTGAGAAAATTTTTACTATTTAGCTCGATACTATATAGGTCAATCCAATATTGCATGATATAGGAGTTTTTTCACTTTTGATTGCACAATTATTGAACTATTTTCATATTTGGTCCCAAACTATTAATTTTTCACATTTGATCTTACGATTTTTAAAACATTGTCACATTTTATCCTTAGGGCTAATTTTTATCCTTGACGACCAAATTTGTATCTTTATGTTATTGAACTTGAGTGCATAATAGTCAAGCTAAGTGACTTATATTGAGTCATAAACTTGTTATTTTTATGTAACCATGCAATGACAGATTGGTCTACTCATTTGACACCACTCAAAGAGTTGAAGACTTAGAGAAAGAGAGTCAAGTGTAAGAGAAGGATTCTAAAAACGCCTCCCATATGAGAGGTTGTGAGTTCGGAACTATGGTAAAGTAGCAGAATCAGTAGTACTAAAAAAAAGTCCCAAATAAAAATCTCAAAACACATCAAAATGAGTACTTTTGTTAGCTTTTATTTTTATTAAATAAATATATACTAAAAAGTGATTTCTTAAAGTCATTTTTTGAGTGATAAATTGTATGCTTTAATTATTTACCGTGTTATCATGATTTATTTTGAATACTACTGACTCTATTACAATGTAGTATCTGTTCATAGTTATTTTCTCAACCTATTGAAACACAACAAGTCAACAGTTGATTCCACTGAGGCTCTAACCCACTCTCATCATCTATGTGGGAGTGTTAATCGGGACACCAAATGCCACTTGACCACAAGGTCTTTGGCAAATACTTTATCCGATTTAAATGTGAGAGACCCTTAAAATCAGATATTCAACCTTTAAAAAAGAAGATATTCTAGAGAATCGTTATAGCACCGCAACCTTTCTTTAAATATAACGTAATTCATTTTAAATGTGTTTTCCCTCATTGAAGTGATGACACTTGGAGGGTACATTTCACAATAAATATTTAGCCTTTTTTCCTGCCATGAATGAATGCACAGCAAGTTGGTTGAAATTTAATTATTTATAAACCCCTACCTGCCTCACTTTTAGTACCCTTTTCAATTCAATCACAATTCAGATGATATTTTTTCAATTTTTAATTTTACGAAGTATTGAGTTAATTGCAAGAATGATTATTTGACTATTATTATCATTTATAAATTTTTACATCATAAATGGTCCTTTGATTATTGATATTGATCAATGATTTTAATTTAATCATAAGTGATCCTTTAATTATTTTTTTTTAATTTGGTCCTCTAATGTAAAGATTTTAGTGTTATTCACAATGATGAACTCAATGTATTAAATTTATGAACTCAATATGTCCATCTCAACAACAAGCTAATTTTTACATTATTATTCTTTTGAAAAAAAAAGAAGAAGAAGAAGAAGAAGCATAAATGCATCACCATTATCTTAATTATTATGCGTGGGTAATATCAATAAATCTCGTGTGTATTTCATGATGAGTATTCACAATTTGTGAAGCAATTTTTGTTCTCCTTTAAATATTTATGTGATCGAGTTATTATTTTTATTATTTATTTGAATCAAAATTTAAAATTCAAATTTCACTACACCATATATTGTATGAATATTGATGTTATAACGTTATCTATGCTTATCTGCTGAGTATTGATAACTTCTAATAATAATAATAATAATAATAATAATAAACAGCGTAATTAAAGTATGTACTTATGAATTTGTAGATAAATATAATGATTAATTGTAAGCTTGTAACCATAAATCTACAAATAAGAATGATCATATTCTCTTCTAAAGATGATCACAAACCAAATAATTAATGGATGTGAATATATGATCCATTCTCTTCTATTCCAACCAAATTTAGTCTTGCAAATTTATAAATAATTCACTAGTAAAACACAACAACAGCAATGAGCATTTGATGATTTATATAATTATTATTCTAATTAAGGTACATATATATAACAACCTTAATTATATTAATTGGCTTCTGCAAACTCGATCTTCTCTCTATGCACATAGCCACTCAACTTACTCTTTCAACCTCTTCATCCAAACCCTATCATTTTCTTGATGACCATATATTGATGCCAGTCCAATTCACTTAATTGCCATATTTCTTTTCCTACAAAACCATAATTAAATTCAGCTTAAAAAGTGTTAGGCATAATATATTATAACGATAAATATACAATACAACTATTAATTTAACTTAGATGAAACAAAGAAAAAAAGGACAAAGAAGATTTGCACGATTTGAGATTATAATGAGTAATTAATTAATGCCAACCAAGTTGGTTAAACTGTTAGCTTAGTAACCATAATATTCTAAATTCGATTCGTATTAAAGCAACATATTGACCTTTTTGATTTGAGCTGATCAATTATGGACAAGTTAAGATAATTTACATCTTTTACATGTTATGTTAGGGTCAGATTTACCCAATGTATACCTTTAGACCGTGGTTACAAATTCTTTAAGTAATTAAAAAAAAAATTGTTGTCTTACATTATGTCCATGACTAGATTTGAAATGTTTGTGACGCGCCACCATGGTTTGTTGGTGATGAATGATGTTGCGGCGGCGGCCGCCGCCTCTCTTGGGAGGAGGGATGGTGGTGTGGGTTTCCGGGCCACGGTAGTCAATATCATAAACCACCGGACTACTACTACCTGATCCGTCCGGCTCCCCGTCGGAAAAGCAAGGCCGGACGAGGAAGAGGAAGAGGAGGAGAAATAGGGCGCAGGTTGTCTTACTGAGAGGCATGGTCGGAGATATGATGTTTGATTTTAATTTGTGAGAAATGGAAGGGTGATGATGGGAAGGGAGGAATTGAATGGCAATATTGATGGTGTTAAGATCAGAGTGGAGGAGGAGGAACATTGCACAAACTTATTGGCAATTCAAAAGCGTCCCCATCGATACAGCCATTACTTGCAAGGTCTTGATGTGGAAACGTGTTATGTGACTCATATCGTGGATATATGTATGCTCAGATCACACATTTCATTCATTCCAATCACTAAATAACTACTTTTAACTCCTTTCCGTTTCAATAATTATGATTCAATTTCATGGTGTAATGTTAATGTTTGTATCTTCTTCTCCAAAATGTTGAATCCCTAACCTCAAGAGTCCCGCCCCTACAAAGTATTTGGGAGGATATAAATTACGGTGACTAAATGGCTCAGCAGACAAGACCAAATACCATGTACACAAGATATCTGTCCACTTTGAGCATAATCTCCACACTGCCGCTGTTGAGGTGGTTCAAACATTGATATCTTCTTCTAAATACTACCTACTGAACCAGTGAGTTAAGTCCATCCGGTCAATGTTGTTCGTATCTACTCTTGGGTGTGGTTGTTTTTATTTGATTAGTTTGATAGTTAATGGATAGAAAGGATTGTAGTATGGGCAATTATTGAGTCTATATATTGATCTATTGAAATCATATTTCTTTTATCACTCTCCATTTAATTTAAGTCTAGAATTTGCATAGCAAACAGAGGTTTTGTCACGTTGGTAAAGTATAAGACTCTCGTGACATAAAGTTAATATTAAATCACACCCATCTTAACACTCTCCAATTAATTAAGTTTAGAATTTGCATAGCAAACAACCTTTTTGTCATGTTGGTATAGCAAGAGGCTTTCATGACATAAAGTTAAGAGACTGATCCCATAAAAAGCAAGCATCTTAGGTTGTGTTTATTTCAATTCTTCAATTTTTCTTTTTACTACGTAGTAGTTTCCTATTATCCATTCTCTACCTATTTCCAAATTGATGAAGAAATATATAAGTAATGCATTTATTATTTCTCTTTCTCTAACTTTCCATTTCTCAAAAAAAAAATTAGAGAATAGGAACAACCATAGCCAAGTTGGTCAAACAGTTACCTAGTTATAATTATAAGCTAAGATTTCAAGTTTGATGAGATTAATTTACCTCCTTGTGATCATTTGCTGGGTAGATCATCACAAGAAGAAAATTAGAGAATTTCATTATTGATTATTAGTAAATGCACAATTGTCTTAGTGGAATTAATTAAAATTTGGTTAAGGATTATAAGTATATACTAGGTACAGAGGACATTCCCATGTGTATATAATTGAGATATGTTTTAGAGGGCATCCCATTTAGCAGACCCTTTGACTAGACTTCACAGCAAAAAACCAAATCCATGAAACTGATTTGGTGGCTGCTTCACAAACCATAATTATTGCTGGATGATTACTATCCAGTAGTTATGATCTTAGAAAACACCAAATTCTGGTAGGTTCTATGATTAAAAAGGTTTATTAAGGCTGTTTAATTAAGCATGTATATGCTTCATCAATTCATAAATTATGGGTAGGTGAGTAGTAACATCAACTTAGTGTATGATTGATTGATGATAAGATGATGTTGGCAAAACATTTCATAAGGCACATATCATGTTATGTTACTCAATGGTTTGAATTCAAGATGTAGACCAACCATGTATGTATGTATATATATATATATATATATATATATATTAAAACAAATAAATATAAAGAATTTTTTAATCAGTTTATCATTTAAGATTGAATATTATAATTTTAAAAGTAAATAATTACCGAGTACAATTTTGCATATGTTTGTAAAAGAGGACAATTAAAAAAAAAAAAAAAGAGAAGATATTAGTAGGCCGGGTGATGACAATATTAATTAAATTAACACTGCAAATAATTTAGTGAATAATATATGAATGTAAGAAACATGAATGAAGATTGGTGTTAATGTAATTGCACATGGCAAAATGTTCATTACATCATACTAGCTACATATACAGGTTATGTAATAAGCGCAACCACCTTCCACACGCATCGTTCAGTCCTCAGCCTCAATCCTCCTGCTAGACGCAATATCCTCAAATAATCTACTCCACGTGCTTCAGTTACAATCTCATCAGGTAGGTGGAATGTCTCAAATCAGACCCAAGACTAATATCACAATTATCCCGTCACTTACAAACTCGATCAACTTGCTCAACAATATCAATTATTTGTTTTACATATAAAATGTTGGTGTTTGGAGAATTGAGATTCATAGATTAATATTGTGATGAAGCTAAGGTGAGCAATGGGAATTGAGGACCACACAAGCATTGAGTGGTCTACTTCATATGTATGTGAGAGTAAGTGTATGTATTTGTGTAGTGTATGGTACAACTGTTCTAAAGCTATATCAAACCCTGGCAGACAACTATGTTAATAGGATCATAAATACACACTTCAATTTTTCAGCAGGTTTGGGATGAGCATTGGAGTAGAGTTATCTTTAAAAATCCACTAAAAAGTATTAGAATACTTTCGATTTTATATACGTTTTAGAGTTGAGATCAGGTTAGAAATTTATGAACTATATATTCTAGTTGTTTTTTTGTAGTACTAAAAAATTAGGAACATTATTCGTAGCAGTCATACTTGTAATTGAAACTTTAACATGGTGTATTTATATGTTCTAATAATAATTGTAAAAAGGAGATAAAGATTGAAATTTGTTAGTTGCACTTGGTAGCATGACTTGACAATTCTTTACATTTAATTTAGTTATTAGTCACTTGTTAATTATTGTCCTCACCATGAAATGATCAATTGAAGTCACTTCAATGAGTGTATAAAGATTCAGAGATTGGATAAGATAGATGAAACAAAGATACATGATATCGTAGCATTCATTTGTTAACATGTCATTAACAAATGATACTTAATCATAAGATGTCATTAATAAATATAATGACACTTATTAAGACCATAATCACACGTAATCATCTCTAACTAATTCACAATTTAAAGATATTATACTTATCATATAGACCAAAAAGAGACAATTTTATGAAGACAAGAGAATAAGCCTAAATTAGAAATTAGTTAGAAATAATTGAAAGTTTAATTTAATATAAGTTGTTGAGCATGTAGTATATAAAACACGTACAAATGTGTAGTAGTTCACCAACTTTAACTTGGTATTAGAGACAAACACATGCAAAAAATCTGCATAACAGCACAAGTGAAGGGACGTTATCAACTTAAATTTTTAGTTGAGACAAAAACACATTTTTTCAATTTGAATAAATTAATGAGATGTCAACAAATGATAAACGATAATATTAGATTAGTTTACATCCTTTCACATCATCCAATCTTAAATATATCTCAAAAAGATTTATTGGGACATTTAGTAAATATATTGTATTGTACGTATTGCATGTAGTTGCATATGTACACCTTTCAATATTTATTCCAATGTCTGACTAGTTATGTCCTAAGAATTAATCGAGTCACAAAATTAGTCCCCCACTTCAATGGATTGGACATGCCCTTCCTGAGCAGTCTATGCTATCACCTTTATGTATATATGTCAGGTCAAATACGATCAGTGCGGCCGCATTACTAAATATGTAAAAATGCACAACAAAGAAATGCACCAATGCACCACAAAATACACCATTAGGTACGCATCACCACAAAACGCACCATTAGGTACGCATAAACGCACCATACAGTGTCAGGAGACAAACAATTAGGTGGGTGAGGTATTTTGTGCATTTTTTTTTTGTGTGGTGCATTGGTACATTTTATTATTCTGCGTTTTCTAATAATATTGGTGCGTTTTTACATACCTAATGGTGAGGCCACACCAAACGCAAGTTAAGGTCTGGGCGCACTAGAACATGGGTATATATATGTGTGTGTGCGCCTAAGCAAAAACTAGATCAGAACAAGTTCACTCGTTAACAGTACGAATTAATTACATTTATCTATTTAGGATGATTACAGGTCGGAAACTAAAGAAAAAATGCATTGACATTTTCATAATTATTACCTTATGTACTTAGAATATATAATGGTGCACTCAAGTGTAAAGACTATTAATTATAAGTGCATGTACTATTAAGCAGAGTTTTTCAATGCACTATAATAATTACAAAAATGTTACATTTTTTTCCCTTTTCTCTTATTTTTCAGTTCTTGATCAATTATAAATGACTGAAAATTAATCCACACTTATGTACATGTTTTATTATTGTCAAATAAAAATTCTCGAGTCATTGTAGAATGTCAAAGTGTGAAGATGCTTTGTAAATATTATTAAGAATAAAAATAAAATAAAGTGAAAGTTTTGATTCTATTCAACACCATTTAGTCATACTTGTCGCACAAAATTTTCATAATGTAATGTATTTCTCATATGTGATTTGTAAATTATTATGCAAAAGTATAATTTACTCCGTGTATATATTCGATTAGTCATTGCAGACTTTCTTAGTTATCCAATAATAATAATAATAATAATAATAATAATAATAATAATATGGATGTGCGCAAGGCCCGCAAAGAAATTATGGTGTCGATGGGTTGGGTCGGGTAGCATTTCAAAAGTTTGGTGGGCTCAGCCTCATTTAAACAAAATGCTGTTTCAACTATTAAGACTATTTGGGCTAAACCGGCAAATTATTTATAGTATTTATATTACTTATTATATAGAATATACATAGCCAAGCATCTTGTACTCAGATGGCACGTGGGAGGTCATGAAATTAAGTCTCACTTGAGCCAGTATAGATGAATTCTTCTTTGTTCAATAATATAAATTTTCGTGTTTTTGACTTTCAATATATATTAAAAAGATTTTATTGAACACAAAAGTAAATAAAAATTATAAGAAATATTCTAAATATTTCACTTTCAAACAATAAATAACATGATAAAGATAGTTTTTCCTCTTCTCTTTTTAATATTTTAATAATAATGGTAAAAAGGAGGGTGGGGAAGAGTTCGTTGGAATCATGATTGGATCAATGTTTGGCGTGTGGAAATAAAATTCCGCAACCCTAAAAAGGATTTTTTTTTATTATTATTTCGTTTTTGTTAAGACCACAAGAGTACAATAAAAGCATAATTCTTTCATCAAATCACATCAAAATAAATAGATGTGTAGTACTAATATATGATGCGTTGGGCAAAATAGGACCGTTAGATATGTCAAATAATTATTGATTTTTAGGGACTTTTTATGTTGCTATCCACCGTATTTTGAAACATTGCTAGATAATCTTTTAAAAAGACGGTCTTTCAATTCCGAAGAAGGTTAGGCCCCACATATTTTTACTCTTGAACATTTGCTATGGTGTTTGACGGACATGAATTGCAATGAAATTCAGCGGAGCTATAAATTACAATCTTTTGATGGGAGGAAATTATAACAAAATCGAAATTTTTTTCATTTTGTTGAATTGCAATTCATGTATTTCCATAGGAATTAGAATTAAGCACATCTAGGAAATTAAAAAATGACTAAATTATCTTTTTATTTATTTATTTATTATTATTATTTTTACACAAGAGCATTTTAGTCTTTATATCACAACTTCCCTTCTCATTTCCAATAATTCTATTTCTCCCTACCAAATAACGCGATTTAAATTATTATTTTATTCCATCTTATTCTTTTTCCACCGAATTACAATTTCTTTCTTCATAATTCCTTCCTTCCAAACAAATGCCAGATGGAAGAGGTAAATTGTGAATTTTGTCTCATTAGTATACATGGATTTCTTTTAAGTGATTAACTAGTTGAGTTGTGGTGTGTGAGCACATGATAAATTTTTTAGCAAACACATGGAAGTATTTTTTTGGTGCTATTTAAAACTTTTAATTAGGGATGTCAATTGCACCTGTAATCGATGGAAAATCTGACTCCCCACCTTTACAGGGAAGGAAATTAGGGGATCAGGGATCGGGGATGGGGGAATTTTTAATTCCATGCTGAGGATGAGGAGTACTCTCCCTATCTCGCCCTGTCCTCAAAAATATGCATAAATAACTATATGCATTATAGCTACGCATCACACAGATATATGTATTACTTTGTGTGTGTGCGTATATATAATTGTAGAAGCATTCTTGTCCTTGTATGTCATACTTATTGAATGCATCTTTTGATAACATATTTAACTGTAAAATATTTAATAGTACTTTAAGTTAAAGATGAATATATACGAGTGGTTATTATTTTAATGTTTTTAATTTTTAATTTTTTTTATGAATTATAAACGGGGTAGGGGATTTCCTGTCCCTAGATAATCCCTGTGGGGATGGGGATGGGGAGATTTCTTCCTTCCCAACGGGAATGGGGACGGGGGAAAGTCATAGCATATCTTAGGACACAACAAAATAGCAATGAAAATTAAATAAATAATATGAAAAACTAAATATTAAACATATCCTTAGGAAAAATAAAACTACCTCGACTAGAGTGCATTATTATAATACGGAGTATTTTTTATGACTTCCATATTTTTAAATTCCCTCTTTAAGTCTTAAGCGCATCATGTCAAAACTCTTGGTCAATGGAATTAGTATGTTTAATTTGAATTAGATTTATGTAATTATATTTTATTATTTTACCAAAAAGAGAGTATTGAAAATGATAGTTATGTAATGTCTCAAATGTCACATAATCCCTTGAAATTATATTGTAAAGCCAATACATAAGGAGGTGCCAACCAAAAAATAACATTATAAATATCCCAATCTTGTCAAAATTCATTTTGCAAAAGTTGATGTCTTGTCTGATAGTTAGTTAGGAAAAGTCCACAAACATGAGAGGCCCTCCAAGATTATCACTATGGGCAAAAAGAGTTCTAATAAATTTTATTTAAAGTGAAGCTAAAACATTCTCCAAACTTTTGTACTGAATTTTGTCTTAAATAATGTGTTTGAATATTATTGATTTTCTGATGAAATAATCAAATTTATGATGTTTTTTTAAAGGAAATGTTTCTAAACGTGGAAATGTTTACTTTGAGAGTTTTCATGTATCAAAAATATAAACATAAAATATGATACATACAAAGAAAAATATATTGAAACAAAAGATACAAGGTAGAAAGAAAGACCAACAATGTTACGTTTAAAATTCACTAAGATTGTTCCCAATAAAGTTTAAACACATGACGAAGGTTTTTGACACAATTCACTAAGATTGTTCCTGATAAAGTTCAAATACATGACAACAGTTTTTGACACATTGGGACTGTTCTTAACTTCACTAAGATTACTTTCAATAGAGTTCAAATACATGACAAAGATTTTAGACCCAAGGTTGTTGCCACTCGTAAGACATCCTTAAAAAGTTCAAATACATGACAACCCGTAAGACATCCTTAAAAAGTTCAAATACATGACGAAGATTTTAGACCTCAAGGCTTTTGCACTCACAAGGCGGTGGAACTACCCTTAAAAAGTTCAAATACATGACCAAGATTTTAGACCCTGTCACCCATAAGGCGGTGAGACCACCCTTAAAAAGTTCAAATACATGACAAAGATTTTAGACCCCAAGATTGTTATCGCTCAAAAGACGATGAAACTACCCTTCAAAAGTTCAAATACATAACAAAAATTCAAAATTTCAAAATAGTTGCCACTCTCATTACCCTTGAAATAATTAGCCCCACCATAACCTATCACAAATTTATACATTTTTTCACTAAAAATGCGAATCAATAAATGGATGTAACCTAATTAACAGCTAGCAAATGAATACTACATGATACCTCAACAACAAAAGAAGTGAGATGCAGACAGAAGCATAGGCAGTCCCAAGAAGTTGAATTTAATACAACCGCAGCAGCACAGTAATAAATTAAATACAACTATTCAACTTCCCTTGGAGAGTGGGCACACACCTCTTGCCAACAACAACCTTGAGAGCCTTAAAAACAATTGCTTTGTCTTTCATCTTTCAGTGTGTTATGTGTACCAATCAAACCGGCAACTTGCCAACCTTAACATCAATTTCATTAAGATAAGGTTTTCCCATTTCTGTGAATAATAATACAGTGAAGATGTTATGTGTGTTGTCTTCTACATCCCACACATGTTAACTTTCTCGGGTCAATTAAGCTAGTAAAAAGACATAAATACAAGTAATTCTTACTCACAAAACGCGAAATTTCCTAGTCTTCTGACCTGACAAGATAGTAAAATGATAAATCGTAATGATTGATCCGCCCAATAGGTGAGATGACCCGTGACTGATACAATCCGCCATGTTAAGTGTAACTACCACATTACAGGGCTCAATTATGTGTACTTGCTCCCAAAGGGACTCGATTTTATGTGATTGCTCACAATTTACTATCTAATACGGAGTATCTAATAATCAACTGAGCTGCTTGTGCTGGGAAAAACAAATAATTCTTGTGGGGGGTTATGTGTGTGGTGAACAGTGAAACAAAACGAAATGTTTTACTCACAGTAATTTGCAGAGGTGTTTGGGGATGGAAGAAGACAAAAGAAGAGGAAATTACTGGTGTGATATTGTGGTGTCTAGCTACTTGGATGAGGCTCTGCAAATCTTCTTAGTTTCCAGTAACCGGCGTCTGGGTTCAGCCTTTCGCCGGTTCTTGCTGGCTCTGATTTGCACCTTGTTAGCAGCAATGGATGCACTGCGCTTTTCCCGATTGGCTCAACCTTACTTGTCTCCTGTTTTTCTTCAACTTCTTCTTCTTCTTTGGTTTTGGCGTCGTCTGAGCTCGCGGAATCCTCCGTTTCTTGGGATTTTCTCGGCGAAGAGCTCGCCTTTTCTTCTTGAGGCAAATTCTCGGGTTCTGTTTCGGGTGCGTTTAATGGTGAACCCCAGAATCTGCAGGCTAGGGAGGAAGATCTATACGGAGCAGATCTGCAACGGGTCAATAGGAAAGCGTAGTCGGCCGGTGATGATGAACTACCGACGGTGTTTTCTTTATTTTCCGGTTTATCGCCGCCGCCGCCGCGGCCACTAGTTGTACTATTGCACCCGGTTTCTTCTTCCTGGGTCGGACCTTTCGGGTCGGGGTCGACCCGGGGAGGAGGATCCGTATTGTCGCGTATTTTCCGGCACCCGAACCCGCAACAGAAGAACGCCCATTTCCGGAAAAACGATGAAATCGGTTGGGGTTTCCGGAATTTCCGCGAAATTCCGCGGCAAATTAGGAGCTTGCGGACCCACCAGCAGGGCTGTTGTTTAGAACTAGAAGGCCGTCTGGTTTTCCGGTGCGACTTGGAGCGGCTGATTCCGGCGGCGGCGGTGGAGGAGGATTTGGAAGACCTTTTGACTCGGACTTGGCCGATGCAGGTGACCTTAGGAGAAGAAGGTTCCTGAGTGGTTTCAATGGCGACGGAGTTCTTCTTCCTCATGAACATTGGGCTCGAACGCGACCGCCCTCTGCTTCTGCTCCCCGCATTGCTCCTCAGAAACCTCATTAATGGCGGCGGAAACTTGTCCGTTCTCCCCGGACTCGAAATCGGCTTGCTTAATCCCTTCATCTCCTTCCTCCTTCTCTCTGTATCTATCGTCTATACACACCAATTTCTCTCTCTATATACACTCTCTCTCTCTGTACAGTCAGTGTTGCAGAGACTTTGAGTTTGAGATAAAGATGTGAAACTGAAAGGATATGTGTGAGCCTCCCTTCTTGCATCTCTTGGAATTGCACCCAAAATACTATTTATAGTCTCATAAACGTTACCCCATCTAAAAGCTTTCTTGAAACGTTTTCAGTGTTTTTAGTAATTAAAATAAATAAATAAATCCATTTGTTATTTGTGGAAGATAAATGTTTTGCCATGTTTCTTTGGATGGAAAGAAGAAATTAAGTGGGAAAAGAATTGTAATTCAATAGGAATACAGTAGGAATTATTGATACGGATGAATAGAAATATAGAATTATGGGAATTGAAAGAAACAAAAGTGATATAAAGAATAAAATGTCCTTTTATACAAGAATAAATTTTGCCAACAAATTATCAAGTAATGATTTCGGATTTCGCTTTCCACCCAAAAAAACTTTTTAAAAATAATTATTTCTCAATTGGTATATACCTCTCTCTCTCTCTCTCTCTCTCTCTCTCTCTCTCTCTCTCTCTCTATATATATATATATATATATATATATATATATATATATATATATATATATAAGTTTATTATCGTTAAAGACATTTTTTTTAAGTGTAATCTCTTTAACTTTTGTAACGTTTTCACTTATAAGCATTGATTATTACTTTTTTTTTTTCATTATTAATCATTCGGCTTTGAAATTTGTATCACTTTTAATTCTTTTGGCAAGTTTCTCTAATCAAATATCACTCGAATAATGTTTTTTTTATAAACTTTCAAGTGGGCTTTACCAATAACACTCACCGAAAAAGTTAGAAACGGTAATATTAAAAGTTGAGGAACTAATAACAAAAATATATAATTGAATACTATATAAGTATACATAGTATGTCATGAAAATTGAAATATCAAAAGTGATCGAGAAAAAAAAAACTGTTGTACTATAACTTATTAAACAATTAATATTTATATAAATACATAATTTAAAGATGTTGATCAACACTAGTGTCACTTGCACCGAATATCACCAAAATTAAATACAAAAAAAAAAATGTACTTGATACAATTGTCACCGTTAATTTTCCTTTAAATGAACCAGATGTATAAATATATACTCATACATTTTTTTACATTTATACTTTTCACATATATTTTACCTATCATGTTTTCTTAAAATTGTCTTCTTTTTGTTTTTCTTTTTTTTTTTTTAAATTGCATTTCTGATTTTCTAATTTTCATACTACCTATATGATCAATACACAACTAAAATAGAGGTAGGGGGCAACTCTAGCTAAATTGATTAGACAATTAGCTTAGTAACTATGTAGTACAAGATTTAAAGTTTAATTCTTTGTGAGAATTGTATTAGTCTTCTCGATTTAAACCAACCAGCTAGAGCAACATAGCATGATTTACCTTATTGTGGTTCTTTGCTGCAATGGGTCACAATAGACAACAAAAACTGATTTACCTTATTGTGATTCTTTGTCGTGAGATTTACACTACTATTTGACATACAACTTCATTTAATGAAATTTATTTCATTTTTTAGACTATTATTTTCATAATACTTTTTGAAGTGGTGGGTTTCGTGTTATAGTTCTAATTAATTAATGATATATTGTAAATTGTTGCACGGATGGGTGAATCTTGGGGTTCTTACACTTTTGTTTTGTAGGGTTGTGTTTAGGGCTGTTAACGAACCGAACATAAACGAACGGAGGTTGTTCGTGTTCGTTTGTTAAGGATTTTGGGGTGTTTGTGTTTGTGTTCGTTTGTTAAGGTTTTTGAAAATCATGTTCGTGTTCGTTTGTTAAGCGTTCGTTAGTGTTCGTTAACGTTCGCGAACACGTTCATGAACGTGTTCATTAACGTTACCGAACATGTTCACGAACGTGTTCGCAAACGTTAATAAACACGCTCACAAACATGTTCATTTACGTTAATGAACACGTTCGTGAACACTTAATAACCAAACACCTACACATGTTCATGAACGCAATTTGTTCGTGAACAATAAATAATCTACGTTCACGAACAATTTTATATATATATATATATATATATATATATATATATATATATATATATATATATATATATATATATGTTTGGGAACATTATTAAACGAACACTAAACGAGCTTGTTCGCGAACACTTAGCAAACGAGCTTACCACTGTTCATACTCTGTTCGTTTATTAACCGAGCTCTAAATTTTGTTTGTTAATGTTCGTTTACCTTAATAAACGAACATAAACGAACGCTTACCGAGCTCGAACACGAGTAGTTTTTCGAAAGCTCTGTTCGCTAACAGCCCTAGTTGTGTTTGGCTTTTTTTACATTTCTCACAACTTTCCTTTCTCATATTTTATTTTCGCACGGATGAGCCATTTGTCTGCACTAAAAAATTCTACAAACCTTAAGGCAATTAATTAAGTTAAATTTTTTCTGTTTTTGCTTTCAACTTTTCGTACATAAAAGTTTAGGAGATGAAATACTATATATACTATTTTGAGGTAATTTTGCGATTGTTATTCTACATTTTATTGCTTATTATTTAATCCAAATGATTAGAAGATCAGTTGAACTGTGTTTTTATCGAATGTTTTTTAAGGTAGACAAATATAAAGCGCTATGTAACTTTTGTAGATGTAACAATAGTGATTTACAAGACATCAATGTTCATTTTTACTTATTATAGTGGCAGTGCCTAACATTATATAGACATATAGTGATACAATACATTTTCAACATTAAAATTAAAATATTGATTATAAATCTTTTTACTATAATTGTTAGTGTGCTTAGGCTTTGATAATTCCTATCTTGGTCAAATTTACACTATACTTAATGTGAAATATGTAGGATAAAGAATGGACAAATGTGACAGCCATTAAAATGATTCTTTTATAATGGGATTTTTACCCTTTCAAGTTTCAACCCAAAGCATTTTCTCTACATGGCTATGGATAAACTTTTACTAATGATATATTGATATGATTTCCATCAATATAATGATGTTAAATTGGAAATTCCCTACCCCCTTTTTGACCTTTATAATGGAGTTGGTCCACACTATTGCTTGTATATTTAGGCAATATATCTTCATGTCACAGTTGTTGCAATCCCCTATTCACACTCACCCCCCCCCCCCCCTCCCCTCCTTAGTCAATATGCTAATTAGTAACTCCAATATGAATTATTATTGTGTAGGGCTCTCTTCATAGATCACAACTTCCATTTTAAGTCTTTTCGGCACTTTTAGGTCAAATAATACCAATAGTGTATGTCTTTATAATGAGGGAATTGAATACCTCTTGGTGAAGTATCAATGATGTGTAAACCAAGAAGTTAACGGTTTTTATTGATTGTCATCCTGTCAGTACATGTATTATATGTCTTGTTAAGTTGCGAATGATTTTTATATGTTGTCATCCGGTTAGTACATATTAGTTTTTCAGTGAATGTGTCTTATATTACAATTTTTGCTATGATTCTTGAACTCTATTATGATATGTTATTTGCCTTGTCGAGTTGCAAATTACTTCTATAAATTAAATTGTCATACAATTAGTACAAACATTATGGCAACAACAATGGTTAGTTTTTTATTTTGAATTTTCGACACCTTTAGAGAGCCAACAAAGAGAGAAGGGAAAAAAACAGCATAAGAATTTAACAAACAAAAAGTCAAAGTGATCGCCAATTGGCAACTACCTTTACTCGCCTAGCAATCGCATGTTCTGGGCATTTTTTCTTTCTTTCTGGCACACAAAAATTCAACTTAAACAGAAAAATTGTGAGTTTTTCAATCACATTTTTCTCTCTTTCAAATCACCATGTTTGCCTTAAAAGTTGAATAAAAATTCCTCAATGGAGATGCTCTTAATTTTTATTTTTTTGTAATTCGACCATATACTATATGATTCTCAAACTCTATTATGATATATAAATTGGGGGTGTTTGGCAAACGGCTGATAGTTTATAGCTGATAGCTGGTTGGTTTAGCTAGTAGCTAATGGCTGATTGCGTTAACTGGTTTGACCAGCTGGTTGTATTAGCTGGTTATAAAAAAACTGTTTGGTAAATTAGCTGTTTACTAGTAGCTGATTGAATGTAAAATGACATTTAAGGGTATTATTATTATTATTATTATTATAAAATAACAAACACACCACCCATTTAAAAGTAAATCCCATTGATTTTAAAGGATAAAATAGTCAATATACCTATTGTTCCCAACCAGCTGATACAAAAAGCTACATTCATTAGCTTTTCAATTTTCAGCTTATTGGCTCAATAAGCCAAGGCCAATAAGCCATTTACCAAACACTTCAAAATAGCTTATTGATTGGTCAAAAAGTTAAACTTGTTCAAATAAGCTAAAATTTTGGTTTATAAGCCAATAACCAAACACCCCTTTATGCATTATTAAGTTGTAGTTTCTCACTTTTATGTTTTCCACAATATGGTATCAACAAATATATTACACTGTAAATTGTTTTTAAAATAATACTCCGTATATTAAGAAAGAAAAGGAGGCATACACACACATATATATATAAAATTTGCAAGGGCACATGCAATTGAGTAGCAGTTAATAGGTTGTGTCAGTGGATGGAGAAAAGAGCAGCATCCACTCCCAACGACAAAACAAAAAGTCCACTGATCTTTCAGAACCCTTTCTGCCACTGCACAAAAGGAGATCCACCAACACCACAGCCAAAATAAACCACCATAGCCGACATGACTGCTCAGTTAATCATAGGTGCGAACAACTCAATTAGTCACAGGGATAAAATTTGAGAAGAAAGATCAAAGATCAAGTCTCACCAGTGATAGTGTGGGAGAAACCTCTCTCTTCTTTGTGTTCAGCTGAGTTACTATGATTTACATCATTTCTGTCTCTAAATTAACATGATTTACAGCCTCCCAAACTAGTGAGAGAAGACGATTTTGTGTTCAACTAAATTACCATAATTTACATCTTCTAAACTAGTGAAAGAGGACGACTTCTCAATCTAATCCCTGTGTTTAACTAAGTATGACAGATCTTTAGTCGGAGAAGTGTGAACTTGATCTCCAACTAATTGCCCCTTCTACCCCGTCATCCTTACTTTATTGTAACACTAAATCTATCTAAGTATTATACACTAATTTGACTAAACTTGTCAACTAAAATTTTACTTTTTTGAATTTTTGGTGTCATTGTGTGGGTGGGGTGGTGGTTGTTCTAGTCTTTCAGAATGGCCCACAAATCTTATGAAGCATTTGGCATCCTATGATTGTCGCTTCATTACACCTTTTTTCTGCATATATAATACATGAATTGAAACAATGTCATTTCTGCAAAATGTCTCAACTTTACTCAAAACTCCATTTGATCTTTTCATCCCTACCACAGATTCAGGACCCAGATTTTTATCTCTTCATCTCCACCAATCAATAATTCTCTCTATCTTCCACTAGGTTTGGTCCTCTGTCTCTTCATCCACCTAAACAAAAAACATTCCAGGGTGTAAATAAACCGCCATTACATCAGCATAACATTTATGAACATTACACTAAAAATGGTGAGAGATTGAGCGGAACATGATTATTATATCAAAAGGTTACGAGTCCGAAGTCGTATCCGCCTCGGCACAGTTCAATTGATTGACTAATTCAAAGTAAATTGAGCGCCTATTTTGCTAGTTGTCATTGTATGGGTCAGAACACTAGGAACTTTATGTTAGTGAAACATTTCCCATTATTTACTCATTCGTCAAGGTGACTCTCGAATTTGGGGTGCAAATCTAAGATCTCTGTCATTTCTTTCGTATTTTATACACAATATTTGATATGTTTTTAGACATTTAATATTGGAATACTAATGTAAACATCCCAACTATGTTTTAAAGATGCCATGACCCAAAGATTTGAGCTCTAACTGGCTTTCTTCTTGTTCAGTGAGCACATGGGAAGAGTTTTGGTCCTGTTCAGAGTGAACCACACTGCAGAAAACATTACTAGACAGATAAAGCCATCAACAGATTCTGAAACATATTAACAGTGAAGTTGAAGCTGTCCAATTGGTTAGATGTGAACATTGTATCAACACAATGTTATTGGCAGCAGAGGTGTTGACTTTAGACAGTAACAGTAACTACAAGGTTCTTGACTACAGAAACTGAAGGCATCACTTTTCTATTGCCACATGTTATGCTTCTTTTTGAATGACAAGGAAAACATGCAACCACTACCAAAGGGTGTGCACGGGGTAAATCCCGCCTTGTGACCTTAGCCGGCAAAGGACCACAATGAGGTAAATTATAACTGATCAGCTCAAACGAAGAAGACCTCTAGACTGCTCCTGATGGGAATTGTAATCTTGTGGTTACCTAGTCAACAGCTTGGCGTGCACTTCTTGACATCAGATATTGAGTTTTGGCTGAAAGAATGCGACGATTCTTCTGTTTAGTAAAGCCAATTAAATGTTGCTGTCACAAAAGGAAGCATTTAATGTGAAAGGGAGAAGAGGAGAAAGAAGCAATGGAAATGGTGTGGAGATGAGAAGGGGGACCAGTTAAGATTGATCATAATAAGCAGTGATGATGAGGGCAGAGAGGAAATGAAAAGCTGAAAGGCTGCACACCACAAACTCAAACCTCACAGATTTCTGCTCTTCCTTCACATCAGATGCCAGAGCCATTTCAAAAGAAGTTTATCAAGTTTAGATTTGAAAATTTTGTTTCCAGTTGATCCATTTCAAGAGTTTCATCTGTGTTAGAAATACTACCTGCTACATTCAACTTCCCCAGTTGAAGGAATGCAAGAAACATTCAACTGTAATGTTGATGTTTCATCCTGTATAAAGATCAAGATCAGCCTCTTTGACTCTTGGTTTCAGCTTTCCCAGCAGATATCATGCATTGATCAAACTCAACTACTCTAATGGAGCCTCACTTACCTCACCAGTCAACAAACTAAAAATACTAACCGATTGTCCTGGTGTATAACTCAACTGGTTGACCAATCCAAAGAAAGTTAGAACTGGATGTAGGGTTCAATTCCTACCAGGGATGGTAGGTGTGAATTGGCCCTGAACATAATTGACCATCGAGACACATCTTGCGATTTACCTTTTTCACTCAGGCTCTAAAGCAAGGACAAATTTGAATTCTCGGGGTTGAGATTCAATCCTTTTTTTTAAATACCGACTGAGAAAAGGCCTAAACTCCACCCCAAACAGTTAACATTCATGTACTTGTCCATGTGATTTCACTACTTCCAAACCAAAACAATAATGCACAACTTGGAATGTAAAGCAATTCTGAAAGACCAGACTAATATTTATGAGTTTGAAAGTGAGAAGTAATGCATTATAGGCATTGGACTTTAATACTGTAAGATGCTAGCTTGAAATGATGCCAACCCAACTACCAATTTCAAAGACATTCAATATATAACTAACCAAACAGTACAAAGCTCAGAATTAACTAGCAATCAAGACAGTTGATCACAAACCATGACAGAAAAGATGGTCAAAATCCCAAGAATGCAAGAACTTCAGAAGACAATATGGCAGAAATCTAAGCCTGGGAAGACAATAACTCTCACAGTATCTGACGCAACTCAAAAACTTTTTAAATTATACTCCGTATAAGTTGATACAATGTTGATCATCGCTTTAAAATTTTCTTTCAAATGTAAGTATATATAAACTCATTGTACAGTGAAAAGGTTCTAAATTCAGTTTCTAATCTGCAAACTGCAGAGAACTGACCATCAGTTGTTAGCTTTGTGAAGTGTCAACGTTATGCCATTGTGTCAACATGTCCCTTCTTTATCTCTTTCATAAAATCAACTAGCTAGATATAAAGAAGAAGAACTAGCTATAAGTGTAGAGAAATATTTGAATTATGTAGACTTATTAAAGAATTAGTTCATCTGAAAAGTTTCATTTTAACCTTACAAGATAAAATGTTTGGCCATACTATGGAAAAACTGTAAAAAGCTATGAATCAAACCAGCAATAGATAGTGTGTAAAAAGGTGTCAAAACACATTTTATCTTTCCTCTTCTTGTGCCAGCAACGGATCCTTTAAACGGTATCAAGCACCTTCAGAGTCCAGATGAAGCGATTACGGGAAAGAAACAGTCAAAACTGATATGAGAAATTGAGAATTGCTGTTGAAATGGTTGCTTCTGGTGAATAATAGCTAAGCTGTGTATTAGAAACTGAACTACAATCCTGAAAAGAGAAAGAAGGGATATTTGGAAAGAGATCACAAATAAATGAAAATCTTATGAAGGATGCCCACTGATAAATGAAAATCTTACCAAAATGCCACAAAAAAAATCAAATCTTAGTTGGCCGGGATAGCAACTGAGAAACTAAAATGCACACTTACCACAAATAACAATATTTTCCACAATTTATGAATCACAAACACCAAAGTTCATTTTGTCAGAAGTGGTAGCATTCACAAAATGGTTGAGATTCAACTTAAGGTTGCCATGATGGAAAAAGTGAAAAACCAATGCACTAACATGTGTTTTCAATGGTCACATACCTATGTCAAATATGTCTTTTAGAGATTTAGGATAAGAGAACATTTTAAGAACGGTAGTTGAAGTGTTACAAAGAAAAAATCTGTTTGACCACCTAGAGTATTGGGGGAAGAAAGAAAGGTTTTGGAGCAGAAAAGCTTGTTAAAAACGAGGGAATCCATATTTGATAATAAAACACACTGATGCAAGTCCTTGGACAGAATTAACAGAATAAGTGAAGCAAACTCATGATCATTCATTGTGACCCAAATTGGGCCTTAGCACAGGTATCTTATGCCTTCCAACCTCAAGATCAAAAGGAAAACACTAAAGCAGTAGCTAAGACATTGTGACCCAAATTGGGCCAGGTAGCATAGGTCTTTATGGCCTTACCCATTGGGCAAACACTAAATTACACTTGAGAGACATTGACCTAATCCAGGCTAGATAGCATATCATTCAACCTATGAGGGCAAAGGTTTGAACAAGTCCACATATCTACTATTGGCTTTAACACGCTAGGTTACATTTAGCACACAAAAAGGATGTTTTGTGAGGCGGGTGGTGAGATCCAAAACAGTGGACCTCAACACTGCATCAAGTGAGCATACATTTTTAAAGGTCAAAAACTAAGTGCAGTCCATGCACCAAAAAACAGAAATAATTTCATCACATGTTTTTTCTCCTACATCTGGTGGCATCTGCAGTCTTTACTCTTTTGTGAAGATATTTAGTTATCTTTTAAAAGTATCTTATCCTTTGAGCCAACAAATCCTCACCCATTTTAGTCATTTAGGACTTTATAATTCCAATCATTTTCGGTTTAATTTGGCAAGTACAATGAATGACTCCATCCTCTGTCCTCCACAGCATCTCAGAGGTTCAATAAAGCTTCACTCCATACTTTCAAAATATTCGCAAACACAGACCATGGTGAGAATACTCACATCAATCATATTTATTTTATAATATATAATGGAATATTGGGTACCAGGCCAACCAAACAAGCCCAATCCACAGCTCACCCAGCAATTTACTAAGCAGCCAAACCCGAGAGCTCTGATCTGCACTCTGCAGACATGCTAATTTGAAAGGATTACACAAGCATTAAATGACATTTAATGCCTGTTAGATGCCGTCACAGCAAGTGTAGCAGTCAAGGCACTCAGGGGGTTTGGTACTTGGTAGTTCAAGATTAGCTATTAATCTAGATCAACCTAATTGTCAATGCCTTATATTTCACAAGTATCATAGTATAAATAGATGTTCCTTACATGGAATGTGAATCCAACTCCCCTAGAAACATGCTATTACTCCGTTGCATCTACACATAACGGTATAACAAACTTAATTTGGCAAGACATTTAGATTAATAATATCACAAGCCATGTAGAGCTACTTATTATTCTTCTCCTCAAATATTGTTCTTGTGATATATTTAGTACCTTGAGTCGACCAAACCTATCAATATATATATATATGCCTAGCTGTAAGGCCATCATAACCTTTGAAGCAACTATAACAAACTAGCTCCAATATAAACAGTATATCCTTCTGGCAATGAGCATATATAAACAATGGTAAAAATCTTTTCAAATCCAGAACTTCACCTAATCAGTTCAATTACCCTCCCGCTTCTCTTGTGAATTGAGGCTCCCTTTAGCAAACAATGAAGCTTGAATGTAACATGATACCAGAGCAAGCAAATTCAGATAAGTGATCCTTGGGGTCTAATTACATTTAGTAATATAATTTTGGAACAAGGGTAAAATGGATCACCGAACTTATCCTTTTTTTAACAATTAGGTCATTGAACTGAACTTAATAGGTGTGCAATTGAATAAAACTATCAAACAAACCAAATATGTGAAATTGTGACATTCAAAACTATCAAATGCAGAATAAAAATTCACACATACCGAACTGATCATCACGTATCAATCGGCACGCTTGTAAGACACGTGTTTCCTAGCAGCCCTAGCATTTTCGTATTCGAATTTCAATACATTGGGGATATCCGAAGTGTCCTTAATGTAAAAGAACCTCCCAAAAGAGCTCTCCTCGATAGCCGTAAAATAACGTCTGATTTTAGAATTAACCACCCAGAACCAGGCGGCGCCGAGGAAAGAGCCGAGCGAAGCCCCGGCAAAGACCTGCGCCACCGTGTGATAACCTAAATAGACCCTCGACTGGAGAGTCAGAAGCGCCAACGGCCAGATCAGGAGAACGGCGTACAACATTTGGTAGCGGAACAAGGAGCCGAGTCTCCGGTGGGTGAGGAGCGTGAAGTAGACGGCGAAGAAGAACATGTACTGCGCGTGGCTGGAGGGCCAGCCATGCGAATCGCACATCTCTAGGATCACGCAGGTCTCGGGCCGGGCCTGCTGGACAGAGGTCTTGATGACCTCATTGATGACCTGGGAAATAAGCAGGCCTAAGGCGAAGAACATGCCCTGGAGCTCGCGGCGGAACATGAAGTGGGAGACGAAGCCGCCGAAGCTGATGAAGACGGGCACCAGCGACACCCAGGCCAGGAAATGGCCCAGCTGATCGCCCTTCCGGTACCGGACGTGCGTGAGAGTCACGGCCTTCAGCGGAGCGTGCGACATGGCGGATGCAAAATGAGATCTGCGATGTTTACAATCACAGCGCCTGAGAGCAAAGTGAAAGAGAAAACCAGTTGACAGACGAAGAAGAGTGGCTATGGAGGAAAGCGAAGTGTGATATAGTTAGCAAAAAGATGAATCGTATATGTTCTCCTCCATTTTTCCCATCTAAAACCCGCAGAATTGGAAAAATTCAACACACCAAATTTTCACCTTCGCCCCTCAAAATGTTATACCATGACACTTGAGTCCCTAATGGTCAGACCTGTGGAAAACAGTTTTTTTTTTTTTTAATATTTAGGTAATCTCAATTTAGCAAGATTAATTCTAAATCCACAAGATTGTATCCTTAGAATCACTGCAAAAATAAATTCACCAAACAGATCTTTCGCATCATACCACCTCTAGTCATGAGTTATGACCCAGATCTTCCAGCATCATGCCGCCTCTAGTTATGACTCAAATCTTTCAGTATCATGTCGCATCTAGTCATGACCTTTACGTCATGCGACAAATCAACTACGTTAAGCCTCGGACGCAAAAAAACAGTATTTTAACCCATCAAATCAAGGATTATGACAACTCCAACTCCACAAATTTGCTTTGACATTACTATTAATAGATAATCAAAATTAAAAAAGAATCTAATTTTTTTACTTCTATTTATACTTTTCTTCTTCAATTTTCATATTGAAAATTATTAAATTATTAAACCATAGTTAATGAGTTAATCTATACTTTAGGTCAAAATATCTATACTTAGGTAATTCCAGTATCGCAAGATTAATCTTAAATTCACAAGATCCCGTTATTAGAATTATTGCGGTGGTAAATCGCATGTCGCGCAATCAGCCCACCGATTAGATCATAATCTTTATGTGCGCATAATGAAATCCAACCCATATCTTCTAGCATTATGTCGCCTCCCGTCATAACCTTTATGTTAGGCGACAAACTAATTGCGCTAAGTCTCTAGGACAAAAAGAAATGTTTTTACCTGCCAAATGAAGGGTATTGACAAGTCCAACTCCACAAATTTGCTTTGATATTTACTATTAATGGATAATTAAAATAAAAAATATATATCAAACTGAACATATAAAATAAAGAGAAATATGTAATTAATAAACCATAGTTAATCCATACTTTAGGTCAAAATAATTTTGTGTAAAATGTCTTAAGTATCATGATAGTCCATTTCCGGGGTCCAAGTGAGAGGTTCGAAAATTTTGCTGTCATCAAATGGGAATATAAAGAACAAAATAAAAGATACTGTGAGGGCTAGAAACACGTTTTTTACACGTGGTCAACCCCTTTACCACTCCTAAACTACGCTATTCAAGTATAAAGTATTCCTTCTTTTTATTTTATTTTTAATTTTAAATTCTTCAATATTAAGTGTGTCTCCATTCTTGCATGAAATAAGTAATTTAGTTGGGTCTCACCCAAGTCGTACTCTATTGTCACATGGCATTTAATATAGTGAGGTGACGCACAAGTTGATGGGAGAAAAGCTTGACATAGAAAGAAATGTCAAAAATGTTTTTCAACAAATGATTTTAAGAATATGACTCATTATTTAAAAAAAAAAATATTATAATTTTATTGTGTTTAACTGAACGTCATAAGATTATTTTATTTTATTTGACTAGAAGTTAAGAAATTACAATATTATATTTATATTTTGTTTATTTTCTTGAAAATTAACATATTATTTGTTTATAATAATAATAGTATGTGGTGGTGGCGATGTGATGATGGTGTTGGTGTGGTAGTTGTGGTGTGACCATTGTTGTGATGGTAGTAGTAATAATAATCCAAAAACTAACTTACTAAAGTAGAGTGAAGAGGTCAAGCACCTTGTGCTCAATTGGCATGTAGTGGCCACCCTCAGATGGGGAGGTCATGAGTTCGAGTCTCAGTGGAGGAGGAGATCTCGAAATTGACTCTTTGTACTTTAATAGGTTGAGAAAAGTATAGATGAACAGATACTACAATGTAATAGGGTAAGTTGTATTCAAAAAAAAAAAAAAGTAACTCTCTCTATAAATAAAACAAAATTTAATTTGATTATCTTTTCCACTTACCTCTATTGTATTTTAAAATATTAGAAAATGTACTCACTTCTTTACCTTCTCCCCCAACCCCCACTAAACCTCTCAAGTTTCCAGTTGTTCACCTAACGCCGATTACCCCTCCATCCTTCATTTTCAATTTCTCCGCCATGGTTGTCTTACTTGCCTACCGGCTACCTCTCAACTCCCAAACTCACCATCAACTCACTAACAGTGTTTAAATAATGAAATGAAAATTGATGTTCCGTGTTCGGACCACGTTGTGCGAAATGGTTGATAGATTCGTGTTATTAAATAGGAAGAATTGCAATTTTGAATCTACGTACACGGTCAAATAGCTTGTAGTCAAGTATCATTAACCTTTGACTTTATGTTAGGATATGAAAAGTTTGATCTCCAATCTCAGAGTTATATGATTTTCGATTATTAAAATAATAAGTGTAATGGATGTCATAGCTAGAGCATCTCCATTTATGAGTTATTTTAACCAAGGGCAGATGATAAATAGAAGGGAAGAGAAAAAATAATGCCTTAAGACATGATTTTTCCCTCATAATTCATGATTTTTTAAAGAGTAATTGTTAGCTGGTGGCCACTTTAAAAATATTTTATATTTTTTGTTATCTTTTCTACTTGGATCGGCACAAAAATCCATTTTGAATTTTATTGTTGCGGATGCTATTAGAGGGATATTTTGGAAAAAAAAATAAGACATAAAACTCCATTAGTTTACATGATCAACTCAAGTTTTTGAATAATAAGAGAAACTTGACAAACATATTTATGTAATAACTAAAAGTAAATGTGTCATGTCAATAACAAATTGAGTACTAAATGTGATGTTACTAATAACCGAGGGTCAATCCACATTGAAGACAGTGGAGGCAACTAGCTTAAATAGTAAGGTATGTGGTGTCAATTCTAATTTGATATTTGTACCATTGTGGTTTTTTATTTATTTAAATATTGTTAGTGAGATGAATTATTTATAATATGTTTTCCATTCAAACTATTTTATCTTTTTTTGAGTTCTACTGACTCGGTTACAATGTAGTATATGTTCATAGCTACTTTCTCAACCTATTGAAGCACAAAGAGTCAACAGATGCCTCTACTGAGGCTCGAACCCACTCCCTTTCA
This sequence comes from Ipomoea trifida, assembly GCA_003576665.1. NCBI lineage: Eukaryota > Viridiplantae > Streptophyta > Magnoliopsida > Solanales > Convolvulaceae > Ipomoea > Ipomoea trifida. The sequence goes on along the minus strand of CP025647.1, from coordinate 3,717,478 downwards.
CATGAGAGTGTACACCGGATGCCGCTTGACCACAAGGCCTTTGGCTCAAACTATTTTATCTAATTAACTATATTTCATATTTTGTTTTGAATATTTTTTATTGTGTTTTGATGTATTTTGATTTTTTATCTATAGTCAATAATATTTATAGCTCAGTCCTTAAGTGTTTTGTTTTTATTTATTTTTTAAAATATTTCATTAGTTTTAATCTTTCGTCTATAATGGTTAAGATTTATGAATCCGTCCTTACTAATAATACGTAGACTAAATGCTATTATCTTATAATTTAACGATAAAAATGTAATTTGTATATAACATAATGAAAAGTGTTTGAATAACATTATTAAGAGTGATACAATCCAACTAGTTTAATATCACAACTCTTGTTATGTCCAAAATAATATTAAGGTACTATAATTTATATTCACCGTTACTACTCAACATATTTAATTATAACACTCTCCCAAATACACTCTAAGTGGTATATTTTGCCTATCATGGACATGAGTATTAAATGTATAAACATTTTATTTCAAGAATTTATTTAAATCATATTTTCAATAATAAAATAATAAATATTAAATTTATATATTTTAATTAAAAATGATTATTTCCCCTTATTTTTCACCTCCTAGCTATGGAAGAGTAACAAATTTTAAAGGGTATAGACTATAGAGGGTAAAATTTTAATTAATTAATTAATTTTGTAAATATTTTAAAAAATGTTTATAAAGTGAATTAAAATTGTAAATATTAGTTTAAAAAAGTTTAAAGTGAGAATGACAATATTGCCCCAATACAAAGACATAATAGAGGGTCAAAACAGCCTTTTCCAAAGGATCTCAATTGGAACTTGGAAGCAACAAAATACACACTCCAGACCTTAAACCCTTCAAGCTTCAGCGAACGTAGAACCCTAGTAGTAACAGTCCCACTGCCTCGCCACAGCCACTCGCCAGTCCACCACGGCGCTACCGGTCCACCGCCTCCCACTTAATCGCCACCGCCTGTCCGCCTCTGCCTCGGCCCTCGACAGTCGCCTCGAGCCCTCCACACCAGCCGCCGCCCATCAGGTTTGGTCGTCTACTCTTCTTCGACTCTTCCCTTACTAATTAACATCAACTTCTCACAATCTCACCCCTTGAAGTCTTGAACTATAAATGTTAATTTCAATAATTTATTCGCCTAATTTTCCTAATTTTCTAATTTTGTTTTTGCCTTAATTTACCTAATTTTGAACTTGCTAATACTAGTTGCTGCCGTGGTTTTTGCTCTAATTGCCCTACTTTTGTGTTTTTTTTTTTTTTTTTTTTTTTATATTAGTAGTTGCTGCCGTAGCCCGTAGGTCAATTAGTTATTAGTTTTTGCCGTAGTTTTTGATGCCGTGATGTCGTTGGTCAATTAGTTATTAGTTAATTGATTCATTGATTTGCTGATATGATTCATTGCCCAATTCATTCTGTCTGATATGAATTGATTTGCTAATTAGTTATTAGTTATTTGTTGATTTACTTGATTATGTTTATGTTGAGTTGCTAATTAGTCAAGGACTTTGTGTAAGCTGTGTTTGAAAGCTATTATACTGTTTAGTGAATCTGTTGGGTTAGCTAATGCGCCTGTTGGGAATTGAAATAATTAAGAAGGGGATAAGGAATGAGTTGGGAATGAATTGAAACATTGAAATCCTCTTTATTTTCTGGACTTCATTTTACCTTTGCTTCTTCGCCCCCACTCAACTTAATTTCTGGATCCGCCACGGGTAGTATCACCTTAATTTTCACTCATTCCCTTTCTACGTCAGAAACGCAAAGAGATTGTAGTCCGGAAATGGATCGGGACGCCTCTTTTCTGTTCGCGGGGACAAATTTCAATCGCAAAAAGTTCACCGATGTTTTTGATAGATTCAAGGTACTTTTCTTCGAACCTTTCTCTTAATTCTTAAAAAACAATCATAAATTGGTGCAAAAACGTTTTTCTTTATGTTGTATGTGATGGACTGATTACAAGGACCCTAAGTTTACTTAATAGTTTCCAAAAGAGTGGTTTAAGTTTGATGAATGCGTGCATTAGTAGATGTAGGTGTTTACGCATTGTTAAGCTGGGATGAGTCTCTTGTGAGACGGGTCAGGTCGGGATAGGATATGTATAGTAATGTAATACTAATCAAGAATAAACTTCGAAAGTGTAATACTTTTGAATCAAAATATAATACTCAAAATGTAATACTAAATATGTATAGATTGATTGATTGTTAGTTATAAGATAAAGTGTAATACTTAAAAATTGAATACTTTCAAATCAAAATGTAATATTAGGGTTTGAAGAGTTACTTATGAGGAAAATTGTAATACTTATGAAAAACACCATTTGTTTTACGGACGAGGAACCGTTAGACGGTCTGATAAGAGATTTTGCCTATAAGCTGATGGTTTTATTTGTCTTATTATTCTGTGTGTTAAGGGGAAAAAAGAAAGTGATGAAGCAGAAGAGAAGTTGAATTTGATTGACAATGGAAGTACTCAGAAGGAGGAACATACATCATTGCGTGTTAGTAAGAAAAGGAAGAGGAAGGGAGCAGTTTCAGGTCATTTATGTTTCTTAACAGATAGGTGATAGGTCTGAGAAGAATAATGGGTAATGACTTTGCCAATTACTAATTTTTCTCATTCTGTGTTTTCATGGAATCAATTCTAGACCCAGTTGAAGGATTCAGTGTATTCACAAGTTCTAAATCAAAAACAGAAGCTGATGGTGAAGGAAAGGAGCATATCGGAAGTGAAATTTTAGAGGGAAAGAAGGAATACTATAGGCAATTGGAGGTTCCTCTCTTTCTATTTCTAATTTTCTTTCAAGGCATATGATGCCAGATTGGAACACACATCTGACCATTGTGGGGGAATACAAAATGAGATTATTAATACAATTGTTTTCCCCCCTTGCAGCGGGATGCAATTTTCCGGAAGAAACACAACATTCATGTTTCTGGGAGTAATGTTCCTTCATGTCTACAGAGCTTTACAGAGTTGAAATCAAGGTGGTCCTCGTACATTTTCTTAAGAGATTGGTTATAGGCTCCAGTTTAATGCACTTAATAAATTTGATCTCAAGCATTATTTTCCAGATTGTAAATCTTATTGGTAATACGTCATCGGTCATCCAGGTTTGGATGCAAATCATACCTGTTACGCAATCTGGCAAAACTAGGATTCAAAGAGCCAACACCAATTCAAATGCAGGCTATTCCAGTCATCCTATCTGTATGATCTCATCAAAATCGCTTTATTCTTTACAATTGTTATCACTTTCCTTCTGTAAATATTATTTGTCTGAAATGTTAGGGACGGGAATGTTTTGCTTGTGCACAAACTGGTTCTGGAAAAACATTTGCTTTTGTCTGTCCAATACTTATGAAGCTCAAGGTACTATTACATATTGGCACCTGCATTACATTTGAATGAAATGGTCACTGGAAGTTTTCTGACAATGGTTTTGCTTGTCCAGCAAACTTCTAAAGATGGTGTCCGAGCTGTAATTCTTTGCCCTACAAGAGAGTTAGCTGCTCAGACAGCAAGAGAATGCAAGAAGTTGACCAAAAGAAAGGAATTCCATATCAAATTGATGACTAAACAGCTTGCAAAAAGTGCTGACTTTTCAGTGCTTCATTGTGATATACTCATATCAACACCATTTCGCTTACAGTATGCTATTAACAAAAGAAAGCTTGATTTAAGTAGGTATGTTGAACCATCATTTTGTTGTAATAGATGAAATGGAAATACTTTTTTTTTCAAGGGGGAAAGAGAGGTTTTTATTGGATTAGGTTACATGCTTAGATGTTTCTTGAGACGCTGTTTTTAGCTTTCCAATTGCAAAATTGTACCAGTATTTTTTTAGCCAGAAAATAGAATTTATTTTCCTCAGAGAAGAGATTTAAAAAAAAAACCAGACCAGTTGCAAATTTGTGATGGGCATCTATACTTGTGCAAATTCACCACATTTGTACATGAGAAAAATGAAATATAGAATTTTTAGGTTTGAAAAAACAAAATGGTCTCTTCTCTGTGCAAAATAAATTCTATTTTCTGGCTAAAAAATCCTGGTACAGTTTTGCAAATCCACCATCTTTGTACATGAGAAAAATCATTTTTGCATGTGTATCTGAACAGGGTTGAATTTCTTGTCTTGGATGAAGCTGATAAGCTTTTTGAGCTGGGCTTGATGGAGCAGGTTGATTCAGTGTTCAAAGCTTGCTCAAATCCTTCAATTTTGCACTCACTGTTCAGCGCTACTTTACCGGACGAGGTTGAAAAGATTGCACGGACAATCATGCATGATGCTGTTCGAGTTATCATTGGTCGGAAGTAAGTACTAAATGCCTTTTAGTGAAGATTTGAAATAGAACCATTATTCTTAAACTTAAATTCCTTCAAACTTTTACAGAAATTCTGCTTCTGAAACAATAAAGCAGAAACTGGTGTTTGTAGGAAGTGAAGAAGGAAAATTTCTTGCTCTTCGTCAAACTTTTTCAGAGGTATGCTCCTTTTAGCAAATAGAATTGTCGCTACCCTTTTTAAAAGCACAGTTTAGTCTCTCTTCTATTGTCAACCTTACTTCTTCCTGTTATTTTATCTCTGCCCTTCTTACTTTCTTTATATGAATGGAAGCATGGAGAAACTTTGGATTTCAGTTTCATCAAAGTGATTATATATACATCTTATACTCATTAGCTTCTTTCAACATAATGATTTGTATGAAAAATTATATCAACCCTCCCCTTTAATAAATGAGAAGGTGACAAACTTCCAAATCTTCATTTTGTATGTTATACGATAATGATCCTGAACGGTGTCATCCGGAGGTTTTTGACCCCATTAACAGTTCTTTACTTTTCTGAATTTCCAATCTTTATTGCTGATGCTTATTACTTGCAGAATATAAATTGTTATACTATATGCATTTTATGCTCATCTTAAACATTTATTATTTGTGGCAGAGTTTGAATCCACCAGTGCTAATATTTGTTCAAAATAAAGAGAGGGCTAAAGAGCTGTACAATGAGGTGAAGTTTGATGACATTAGAGCAGATGTAATACACTCAGATCTCTCCCAAAAACAGGCAAGTTTACAGCCTATTCCTTGTCATTCCAATTGTAATCCACATCATTTTTACCCGTGTAAGAGAGGGCTTGGAGCTGTGGATTCGTATGTATAATATATTCTTGTTTACATAATAATGCCAACCTCATTAACCACAGTAACAATTTAATATTTTATTTACTAACCCAAATTAATTAATGCAGAGAGAAAATGCAGTTGATAACTTCAGAGCCGGAAAAACATGGGTTTTAATCGCAACTGATGTTATTGCCCGCGGTATGGATTTCAAAGGTGTCAATTGCGTCATCAATTATGATTTTCCAGATTCTTCTTCTGCATACATTCACAGAATTGGTATATAACTTTGGACTATAGCTTCCCGCCTCTCTTCTTCTTCATCTTATGATGGTTACTGAAACTACACTTTTTGATGTTCAAAATAGGGCGATCTGGGAGAGCAGGAAGGAGTGGAGAGGCCATTACCTTCTACACAGAAGCTGATGTCCAGTTTCTGCGGAACATAGCTAATGTTATTACTGCATCTGGAGGCGAGGTTCCCGACTGGATCATGTCAATGTCCAAGAAAAAATGGAGGAAGCACAGACCGCAAAGAGAATCAATTTCAACACGACCCCAAGACGATTAAAACATAAATTAAGCTCTCCCCACATCGTGGGAAGGAAAGTTTTGTTGTTGTGAGTTCGTAACTTGCTAATCTTAGACAATACCTGAAAATGTTCCTTATGAACTACACATCTGTCATAGTGATCTGTTTTCTGTCATTTGAAGAAATCATTGTACATTTTGTTGGACAAGAAAGAAAAAGAAAAAAAAAGTGTCAATTCCTGAGAATATGTTGTCACCTGCCGAGGTTGACATTTGATATTCATGAACTAGAAGTTGCAAACTGCAGTTGAAAAATTCTTTGTTGTCTTTATTGTTTTTCATTAAAAATTAATTAATGAAAAAAATAGTCTCTTTAGGGAAGTTGGGAGGTGTTAAGCATTTTAATAATGCAAATAATAATTAGTTTTTGAATAAATTTAGGTCATGAGCTTGCATCCCCCAACTAATATTTGGTGCAAGAAAACTACTAGGATCCAGTCTATGATTCTTTTTTTCCTTTTACTTTAAGCTATGGACTTTTCAAGAAAAGCTTCAGCCAATGAGACCATAAGCCAGAAGCCCAACCAACACTTAATCATTTGTTTGTTGGCTAGCCTCCCGCCATATTTAAAAAAAATCACAAAAAAAAAAAGAAAGAAAATTTCTCCCCCTACCATCTCAGCCTGAAGTATATAATTTACAAATTCTGTATTTTTTTAGCCTGCAATATCCCCCACAGATAGCCAAATTCTGCAGAGAATAAGCCTTTGCATAATGGGATCCATGGAGAGATCAAAGAAGAAAGTACAGCTATGGAAGAAAGCCATAGTCCATTTTCTGCTGTGTTTTGTGATGGGGTTCTTCACAGGCTTTGCTCCGGCTGGGAAGGCGTCGATATTTTCTGGGAGGCTTTTGGTGTCGAAAGCTCAAGCGAATAACACAGGAAAGCCTGTCGAGATCCCACATGGAACGAGAACACAGGGCGAGAATTTGAATGGGACTTTGTTGGGTAGAAATTTTTCTGCAGAGCCAGCACGGTCCAACAATGCATCAAAACCCGCGCTCTCCAAGAAGCTGCAGGCGAAGGGGGTGGCGGAGGATCTGGATCCGCGGAGGCTTATAATCATTGTCACCCCAACGAGCGGGAAAAACCAGCTGAGAGGGGTGCTGATAAGGCGGCTGGCAAGCACGCTGAGGCTGGTGCCTCAGCCGCTCGTGTGGGTGGTTGTGGAGCAGCAGTCCGAGGATTCCGAGGTTTCTGAGATACTAAGGAAGACAGGAATCATGTACAGACACCTGGTGTCCAAGGAGAACTTCACCGACATCCAGGAAGAGCTTGATCATCAGAGGAATGTTGCTCTGAACCACATTGAACACCACAGGCTTAGTGGGATTGTTCATTTTGCTGGCCTTTTCAATGTCTATGATCTCAGCTTCTTCCATCAGCTCAGATCAATCGAGTACGCCTTCTTTCTCTTACTGCATTTCGTGTTTTTTTTCCATCAACTGATTGCCTGTCGAGCATATAATATATAAACATAAATGTGTAATCCAACTATCAGTTTAGACTTTTAGTTGAGATTGAGCACATGCTTCAATTATGAACAACCACAACTTTCTGCAACTCTAGAATCCATTATTTCCTGCATAGAAAACCAGGATTATTGCAAACTGTTCTAGGCGGACAATGCAAGGTTTTGGATAATTTCAAAAGGGGAATAATGAGTAAGTGATAATGAAATTATACCCCACAGATTAAACAATACAGATTCTTAGAAACAAATCTCAGTTTGGGTAGGTCATATTCTATTGACTCTTGTGTAACCACTCAACTGTAATCTGTAAAGTATTCAACTTTCTTAATTTATGCCCTATATCTAAAGTATCACATCATACATAAACTTTGATTTACGAGAAAGCCCACAACTACTTGCCTCTTAACCCTAGAATGAGATAAACTAGTCTAAGTTGTCCATAACTAAGATATTTAATCGGTTTTTGGTGAATGGTTTGATAAATGGGAGGAAATTAATTGCAGGGTATTTGGGACATGGCCAGTGGCATTGTTGTCAGCAAACAAGAATGAAGTGGTGATAGAAGGGCCAGTGTGTGATTCTTCAGAGGTAATAGGATGGCATTTGAAGAGAGCAAACATTAATAATAATCAAACAGATGATGATCAAAAGCCTGCAATTAGGGTTTCCAACTTTGCATTCAACAGTTCAATTCTTTGGGATCCTGAGAGATGGGGCCGCACATCTTCTCTCCAAGACACCTCTCAGGTATTTACCCTCCCCCTTTTACTATACACAGGACTATAATTATCTTTATATAAAAAATTTTACGATGTTGACGGTGTAATGCAATAGGGTATTCTCAACATGGATACTAACACTACAATTCATCCCGTTAGAGTGTCAATACTGACATTACGATACAATCAAATATGATATACCTGATTGTATATAGTGTTATCAGAATATAAAAAAATTGCAATTATATATATCTAACTTATTTATATATATATATATATATATATATATATATATATATATATACACACCACCAATTAGGCACAATCTCATAATCATTTCTGCTAATGATTATTAAGAAATGAAAGCAACAACTAATCTTAGGATGTTGACACATTCTTAATTGCTTAAAATAAACCCTAATAAATGACCAAACCATACACCATATATATAAAACAACAGGACAGCTATACATGGAAGGTTCAACAACACCATTGACAAACAGGTGATGTAACAAGCTAGCTAACTAATATATGAAATATATAAAAAAGCAAAACAACTTTTCTCTTTAATTTTTGTTTCTTACATACTACACTATTGTCCGCGTTTCGTGAGAATGCGGAACAAGACTGATCTAACTTATCTCCTAATAATATATTGTTTAATGTACTGTCAACAGGATTCACTGAAATTTGTGAGAAAAGAAGTGATTGAAGATGAGGCAAAGTTGATGGGAATTCCTCAAGAGGATGATTGCTCAAAAGTCCTCTTATGGAATCTCCAATTTTCAACATTATGAGCACAACATCATTTCTTTGTGTGTTGATGGTTTAGCCAAGTTAGTTGGTAGTTAAAAGCCAAAGACCATGGCCAGCAATTTCATGGAAATGAAGAGATCCAATCTCATAGTTTTTGCCAAAAATTTTATGTTGTAATTGTTGGCATTTTACTTTTTTTTTTTTTTTACTTTTTTTTTTTTACTTTTTTTTTTTTACCTTTTTTTTTTTTTACTCCGTAATAATTCTTTTCATGTAATAATTATTTTAGGGAAAGAAAATTTGAATCCATTTGTGAAATGTTAAATACTGAAATAATTTTCTTGCCAAGTTGTCTCTTTGATACAATAGGAGTTACGAATGTTTGCTCGGCCTCTTCCGGGTGACAAGAAGATCTTGTTTGAAGATAGGTTTAGCTTGTGGTTGATATATATATTTAATTTTAATTTGTTTGTTCTTTTCAAGTTTATCCCCTCATGGGGCAACTCCTAACCAAGTTGATCTGATTGTTGGCTTGATAATTACAAAATTCTAAGTTTGTCTTCTCGTAGAAGATGTCTATTTGTCTTCTTGTTTGAACCAGTCAGGGAAGCACAAGTTTGTTTACCTCATTTTAGTCCTGTGCTAACTAGTGTCACAATGTAGATTTCATCCAAATTCCAAAATACATATTCAGATAGCGATATCTGACTTTCCCGTAAATCAAAATTTACCCCTCTCCTATTGATTCCAAATAATAATAATAATAAAATAATAAGTTTGGTGTTAATTTTTGGAAATATTTAATTCTAGTTAGGTTAATATGTTCATCGATAATTATAAGAATATTGTCGGCCAACATCCACGTTTCAATAAAAAAAAGTGTGGTTTTTCACAACTTAATTTGTGGTATGCATTCAAATAATAGTCAATCAACGTTATTGTCTGCCTTCTCTTATCATACAAAACGTTGGCTGTCAACAGCTACTCGATATGTTTGTCTTTTGGTTGGGTAACACACATTATCTGTAACATTTGTTTAACAACGTAGTTAAGCAATCACAACTGCTTTAATTATACAACAAGATCAACAAATGACTAATTCATTTTTTTTTTTTTAGAGTGATTAAGGAAACTCATAGTTATTATTTAAGAGTATGTATGAGGTAATCTGTGCCTTGTGGTCATAACTCGCAAAAGATTACAAAGAAGTAAACTAATTTAAGTTGTCATAGTTGATTGACTTAAACCAAGAAGACTAATAGACGGTTTCTATTGAGAGTCAAACTTGTAATATCATAGATTCATAGTTACCAAGTGATTAATTAATATTTGAGAGACAAGGGAAATCTGCAACCATTACTCGATACTGTGTATGGAGTAACCCTAACGGCCTAATCAACCAAGAAACACAAGAAGGGAAATCAGCCTAGTTTGTCATAGTTGATTGGCTCAAAAAAAAATAATAATAATAATAGAGCTTTTGTTGAGAGTCTGGCTTGTAATATTGTAGTTACCAAATGACTAATTAATATTTAAATGACGAAGAAAGCCCTTAACTACTACTCAACGGTGTGCATGAGTAACCCTAGTTAGCAAACTAACACAATGAGTAAATCGACCTAGACAACTCATAGTTAATCGATTCAAACTAAAAAGATCAATAGATTACTACGTGTGGAGTGACAAAACTAAATCATTTAAAGAAGTGTTATCTCTGTAACAAAAGCAAGATTAACAGATGAAGTACAGCACAGAGGAACTGGGGCTGTAATCATTCTTGAAGTGGAGTTAATGGGGGGTAAAAATGAGTGAAATGGGCCCCATTTTCCGAGCTCCTTTAATGGGGGTCACGCACAATAACCCAGGCCAGTTGGTATTCTTCACGTTCTACAGACACAGTAGTTGAACTTCTCTTTGTAAAGATCTGATCTTTCTCTTTCACTACCAATGGGTATTCAGAGAGGAGGGTACAATCTCTCTTTCTAGTCTTTTTGTTTCATAGAAAAAAGAATCTCTGTATATATAGAACAACAATGGAAGCTTTCTGAGATCTGGGAACTCTCATTCGCAGGTATCATCTTCTGTTTTCTTGAAAATCTTTCAGAATTCTGCACTTTTGATTCATCAAATTTGTTGTATAATGCATTTCTGTCTGAATAGAACTGTTGTGAATTTGGTTATTGGATTATCCTTTTAATGAGGCCTAAGCCTAATTTTACATAGATTTTCTGGAGATTTACAATGTTGTCATTATTTGGGTGTCTGGTTATTAGATTCTCTTGTAAGAAGTTCCAAGTGAAACATTAATGTAATTCTTGAAGTTTGGATTTGAGTGTTTAGTTTGGATTTTGTTCTTTGTTGTTGAGGAACTGTACTGTTTGAAGCAGAATGAATCATAGTTTTGATGCCATTAATGAAGGACAAGATGTTCTATGTTTGCAGCCAAGATTTTCATTTCTGTTTGCCTCTTGAAGCCTTTCATAAAAGGCAAACTGAGACAACAGAGTCATTCTGCAGATAACAAAGTTGTTTCTTTTTCTGCAGATATATACGCTTTGATTCGATAGATTATATGGGAAAATTTTTCTTCTTTTTTTCTGTTCATGAATTTGCCTTTCTGGGAAAAGATCAACAATTCAAAATGATGATTTGATCTTTTGTTGCAGACATAAAAGAATGGGGAGGAAGGGGAGCTGGTTTTCTTCAGTGAAGAAGGCATTCAGCCCAGAATCTAAGGAAAAGAAGGAACAGGTTTTTTTTTTTTGATTGTGATAGTGACAATGTTTTTTTTTTTTTTGTTGCATATGTTAAGGATTTGTTAAGATCGATATTTTCTGTGTTTTTCATCAGAAAGCAAATAAATCGAAGAACAGATTGTTGGGAAAGGAGAAGCTTCATGTTCCGAATTCTGAGACTTCCACTGCTTCACCTCCTCATCTGGAAGAGGTAAAATTGGCAGAAGTAGAGAAAGAAGTTGCCACTTCTGCAGTGGCTGAAGATGCTATTGCGCCCTCCGCTTCAGAAGCTGTTCAATCAGCTGAAGTTGCAAAGTTTTCGGGCAAATCCAAGGAAGAAAAAGACGAGGCTGCTGCAAAGGTTGTTCAATCAGCTGCACCCGCAAAGTTTTCAGGCAAGTCGAAGGAAGAAGCTGCAGCAATCAGAATCCAGACTGCGTTTCGAGGGTACCAGGTATTAGGATGTCTGACAGCAGAAATGTTCTGTGCAACCCGGTTTTTTCCCCCTTTTTGCTCAAATCATTTTCTTGATTGTAAAATCATCAAATATTAGCATTCTTGATTTGCAGGGTAGGACGGCTTTTAAGGCTTCGAGAGGACTTGTGAGACTAAAATCTCTTATCGAAGGGCCACCTGTCAAACGACAAACTGCGAATGCGTTGAAATGCATGCAGACACTTAGCCGCTTACAATCTCAGATTCATTCGAGAAGAAATAGGATGTTGGAGGAAAATCAAGCTCTGCAGAGGCAGCTTCTGCAGAAACATGCAAAAGAGCTCGAGAACTTGAGGGTACTGATCCTTCTCTCTTCCCTATTATCTTTAAAGAAAATACCCAAAACTGCAATCAACGAGTTTTTTCGTTAAGATATGGCTTTAAATGTTTTGACAGAGAGGGGATGAATGGGATGATAGTCTACAATCAAAAGAGAAAATCGAAGCAAGCTTGTTAAGCAGGTATGAAGCTGCAATGAGACGCGAGAGAGCACTCGCTTATTCATATTCTCATCAGGTGAGTTATGGTTTCTCTCTACCTTCATATTTGGCGACGAAAATGCCTTTTTGTGCTTCTAATACATTCATGGCTCAAAGCATTCACCATCACTATCGATATTAGGCTTGTTAACTTTGAGGATTTTATCTTGACAGCAAACTTGGAAAAAGTCTTCGAGATCTCCCAATCTGTTGTTTATGGATCCAACCAATCCTCAGTGGGGTTGGAGCTGGTTAGAGCGGTGGATGGGCGCCCCACGCCCATCGGAGGCTCACGGTACAGCAGAACGAGAACTTAAAACTGATCAGATATCAGCAAAAAGTGTCAATCTGAGCCTTTCTGTGGGAGAAATTACCAAGTCTTTTGCTCGCCATCAGCTAAATGCTGAACAGCCTTCTTCGCCAGCCAACCAAAAACCAAGTCGAGCACGCCCTTCAAACCACCATTCCCCTGCTATGACAACCAAACAACCCTCTTCAAAGAAGCCGAAGCCTCCCAGCCCGAGAGTGAGGGTAGCCAGCCAAGACGATGATGCAAAAAGCGTGTTTAGTGTCCAATCAGACCGCAACAGAAGGCATAGCATCGGTGGATCATCAGTAAGAGATGACGAGAGTTTGGCAAGCTCCCCGTCCTTCCCAAGTTACATGGCGAGCACTCAATCAGCAAAGGCCAAGACTCGTGCCACGCAAAGCCCCTTAGCTATGGAGAATTGGACTCCAGAAAAGGGATCCATTGGTTCTGTGAAAAAGCGGCTTTCATACCCTCCTTCACAAGCCTTATCAAGACGCCATTCAGGCCCCCCGAAGATGGACACCTCCATAGCTGAACCTGAAACAAACGGGGAGATCAATTAGTTATTTTTCTTGCAAACTCTGCCTTAGCATGTTTGGTAAACTTGTGTGTTCATTGCAGAGAAGATGTAAACAGTAATGGAACATTGATTTGTGAGATATTTCAAACACAGTTCTCTTATTGATTCATTCTTGATTGGCTTGGAGCTGGAGGGGGTTTGATTCCAGATAAATTCCAATATAGAATTCCCCATTTGTGTTTAGATTGTGTGATTATCATTCTTACATTAATCTCATTGTGTTTATACTGAAAATGTCTTGGTTTTTAACCTTCTGTTTTTTCTTTTGATATGTGAATGAAATACAATGGCTCATTGTTGAGATACACAGAACAAGAACCAAAAACAATGGCAGAAAGTAAATATGATAAGATTTATGTGGTTCGACAATGTGCTTATGTCCACGGAAGCGAAGCTCTTCTTTTATTAATTATGATAATAGAACATCCAATGTTGCAAGCATCATATTTATATGCAACCCTAAACAGAGCTACGTGAACTTTGCCACGCCCCGTTCTGTCCAACAACTATCATCCTCCAGTACATATGAAACATGCACAACATTGATGGTAGGGGGAAATTGGTAAAAGCAGAGACCAAGGAAAACAAAGAACAATACTTTGGCATTAATATGAGTAGTCATATGAACTGTCAAAGGAAAGTCTGCTATTTCTATCTATATTGCTGCTATGGTTCAAGAACATGTGTTGTGTTAGAAATGAACTTCTATGATCAAACCCCAAAATAAACCATGACAATCTCCATTTAGGAAAAGACTCGACTTCGAAAGCTGACTATATATGCTTTTCAAGACCGGAAACACTCTTTCTATATACACGAGAGCTTTGAGTGAGAGGAAGCAACCAAACGTGTCATTCTGTGGTGGAATTTGCGATGGCAGATGCCTCGTCTCCAACGCCTTCTGTTGTTGAAGTCTCGGTGATGGTCTTGATGGCCCCTTGGGGCGTTCCATAAAGGGTTGAGAGTATTTGTCTATGGCATTCGTCGCAGAAAAGGAAATACGAGAAGTGCCCCTCTTCTGGCAGTTTATGCACAAATGCGTTTGGTAGAATCCTGGAAACGTAATCAGTCATTGGTGGTGGGACGACGTGATCATCCATTCCCTGTTTCAGCAGCCAGAAAGTCATCAAATTACTAAAATTGCTCGTGGCGTTAAAGGGAATTCATGCTATGAGAGTAAAAAATTCACAAACCTGCCAGATGTGAATTGGTCCAAGAAATCCTGTCAATTCACATTTTGGTTGGCCATAGATGAACTTTAGCCAGGGAAAAATACTGCTCGACTCGCATTTTTCTTTCACTTGTAAATCCCTTAGGCTGAAACCCCAATTCGACACTTGCAACACAGTTTCCTCGATAAATGGCTTAACGTTCCCCTGGCGGATAGACTCTTCTACATCCCGGTGCCACAATTCTATGAAGGCCGGCTCCTCTATTAGAGCTCTATCCTGAAAAAGAAACGATGTGATGCATAGTTAAATGCGTGCTAAGCTAAAGGCAGACACCACCTAGCCAATCACATTTAGGCTGCAAACATGAAAATGTGAATAGATGGAAAGACATTGTTTCTTAATCAAGAAATAGCACCTAGGATATCAAAATCACCGGAATACTATGTTGTTCTTTGTTGTCATTGTCACAACAGTGTGAATATTACAACTTGGTCAGGGTTGCCTTGTGTAAAATCTAATGAATAGCCAAACAAATACTAAAATTTGTACAACATTGTATTGGCGTATCAATGCAATAACCAAGTAGCTGCACAGCTGTTTAAGGAAAGAAACCGGTATTGTTTTGTCAAAGCAGACTACAGAGATGTAAATAGATGCTAACCTTTTCTCCCAGCGATAAAGACAGCCATTTATCAATTCTACCATGCTTTCCAGATAGGAAGGTGCGGCGATACATGGAACCAAGAAACATAGGAAACCTCCGTGCTAAACCATATATTAGTTTCCTTCTTCGCACCCACTTCTCCCAGGTTCCTGTCATCTCGTCTCGTGTCATGCTTGAATCATATGGATTGACTAGCGGGGCAAACATGGCAGCACCTATAATTATACATTTATACCAAACAAACATCATTAAGATTCAGTTGAAAGAGCTAGAACCATGATGTGGAAATCTTTCGCGAATGTTAATGAAAATGACAACCGGCTTACCAGCAATTCGATTGGGAATGTACTTCAGTGCAGCCCAAGCATGCATGGCTCCACTTGAATAACCGATAACCCAAAACTTCCCATTCACACCTACAGCATCTGCTAAAAACGCCATATCCAGAGCTGACGAGTTAAGATTCCTTTCGGGATGAGGGTCGCTCTCTCCAAAGCCAGGGAGATCGTAAGTTATCAGGCGAACACCAAACTCCTCCAGCAGCGACAACTTGACTCCCGGTATGCCTTTTCACATAAAAGCCAAATGAGTTGTTAGGTCGAATATCTCAGCAAAAAATCTTGCATTAATCCTAATAATTCCTAACCATTTGTTTCTACCTGCAAGCCTAGACGAGAGAAAACCATGAGGCATAATCAGCGAATATCGAGCCTTATCAGATGGAACCCCTAGCTCCTGATATGCCATGTATCTACCATCTGGAAGTAATATCCGGACAGCGCTAGGAGGATGGATGCATACTCTCTTCACTTCTGAGCCTCGAGTATCCCGTGTATTATTTACATTCAGCACTGCAAAGATCTTACATTGTTAGGTTAAGGATTCCAGAATGGCTAACACAGCAATCAATTAGTTCCTTAATATCTCAGAAATGGTATGCCAATATAGCCAAGATTCAGCAGCAGCAGCTACTTGTGTGACATCAGACACAACATTTTTCAAGACAGAGTTCATCAATCATATATCATCAGAACCACTTGGAAAAAACAACATATGTAAATTGTAATGATACTATAATAGGGGAATTATAGGGTAATGACTCAGGATGGAGCCTCGCAACCATTACGTGCGAGATACACTCAATGTGATAAGTTCTTTGGGGGCTCGGTGTCTTCTGACCGCTAAGTCACCGTTATTTATCCCACCACTATCCTGTTCGACTAGGGTGTGGGGTCCGGAATTGGGAATTTCGTATTTTATGGGCAAGAAAGGTAAATTGCAAAAGAATTTGAAATGAATAAATCAAGGAAGAGGGAATACCGGCAAGAGCGAGGATGAAGACGAACAGAATCACCGACCAAGCGTGCACCGGATCCTTATCCTCCGGCAAGTACTCGTTCACAAACCTCAATCTCTCCGAAACCTGGGACAAGGGACCTTTCGTTTTCCGCACAATGTAGGAATCCTCAGTCAACAAGCTCTGCTGCACCACATCTTTGCACCCTCTCCCCAGCTCCATCAACAGCTCCCCCCAAGCCTTCCCGAAACCCTTAATTTGCTCCTTCAAGCTCTCCGTCTCCTTATCCCTCTCGCTCTCCGGGAACAAAAACGCCGCCGCCGCCGATCTCTTCCCCTCGAATGCCGGTGTCGACACTCCGATAGCATCGTCGTCACCGCCGGCGGCCGTGAATCTTATTCCGGTGTCGTCCATTAAGCTCGCCAGCTCGTCTCGCCAGGAGGTGGAGTCCATCACCTCCGCCATCTATGAATCTAAAACTAAAATGTAAATGTATCAGCGGAAAAATGTATGATCTAGCTGGAGATTAGAGCTGATCGTTGATGGAGAGCGAGTAGGGAGCATGGGTGCGGTGGAAAAGGGGGAAAGAGACGCAGAGCTGAGGTGTAAAGATTCGCCGGAATGTTAAAAGACATTCACTAGTGACTAGGATGCTAAGCTACTCTCACTAACTACATTTTTAAACCTTTATTTAAATGGTAAGTAATGACACAATAACACAAGATCAAATTGTAAGAGAAAGTGAGCTCCTCGTTAGCATTAAGAACTGGTCCTCTCATCTAATGAACGTTGAGTACTCTTATCTTTTTTAACCCGAGCCCAGATGATAATAAATTACTCCTGGGTGGCTTATTTGGGGCTTAATGATTTGTTTCCAAATAATACGATAACTTGTTTGTAGTTTATCCCATAAATATATAATAAAATAATACTATTTGACAATTGTTACGAGATGTGAAACTATATGAGGTGATTTTTGGTTTAATCTTAAAAGTTGAAATGAAGAGCAGATTTTGGGGAAGAGAATCAATTCTTCCCCAGGAGAAAGGAGTCAAAAGTGGATAGATTATGAAGAAAGAAGCGTAATGCATACTCTTGTGTTTGTTTTAATGGTGGATTCTGAGCTTTTTCTCATGGATGAAACCGTCGCTTCAGTAAAGCTGCCCATTGCTCCGACAAGAAACTTCCAATGACCATAATTAAACCCTAACCCATTCAAACTTGAATTATTATCAAACATCAAATTTTCTTCCAAATTTCTTAACTAAACTTAGAAATCTTAGTAAAATTGCATGTAAAATGTTGTTGCACTGTTTTTCATGGGTCCACTGTATATATAAGGTAGAGTTTCTAACTTGGGATTCGGTTTTATTTTAAAATGTATGGAATATTGGAAATGGTGATTTTGGAAGGCATTGGGGCATTTTTGTTGCCGGTTTGGGGTTTCGGCGAGATGACGGTTTGTGGGAATTCGAGGCGAGGGGCGATGGGAATGATGTTAGCACGTGAGCATCCGAGCCATGCTGTCTGGAGGATTGGACCGTTTGCTGCTTGGTCGGTCTCACATGGGACCTATTCCAATAAACAAAATGCTACTTCTTCTACCCATGTAAATTTTCCTTATTTTTGCTTCTTTTTTTTTTTTTTATCGACAACTTTGCAGTTTCGAGTTAATCAAACAATTAATTTGATAATTATATATGTTGTACAAAAAACTCTCAAAAATTAACATTTTCATATTTTGAAAACATTTCAATTCCTCTAACAAATTTATGAAAACTTCATAAAAAGTTTTGAATTCATTTCCTTTAACTTATATTTGTTATATTTGTATTTTATAATAAAAGCATTTCCTCTCACAAATTTCACGTGTTTCAAGTCTTACTTCTTTTTATTTTTTCCATTTTCTTATTTTCTGTTTCTATACAAAGTACTTGGTTATGGATCAATAATAGGCTACACGTTGAAGAGGAAGATCTACGTACTTGGTAAACAAGGCCCAACAATATCACACATTTGGATGGAGATATAAGAAAGTTCGCGACACTTCTCAGTTCTCTGTGGTTTTGGATCAATAGGCCCAGACTGTATTGTGATTTTTAATTTTAATTTCCATTCCAGTCCAATTTATGTTTTGAAATGGAGTAGAATTTAATGTTATGTGAGCTAATAAGTTGATAGTGCATGCATGGCCTCAAAATGCTTGCTTTTAATTAATGATTCCTCTTTGATGATAGATGACAATTGGACTGACATAATTGCAGAATTAAATTAAGAAAATAAGTTTATTTAAGGTTAATTTGCCACTTCTGTTTCCTTAGTGGATGTTTGCATAGTGGTGGGTAAGAATTAAGCTTTCTGTTTTCATGCATGATATGATCCATATGGATTGCTGGAATATTACTTTAATTTTCATCCTGACAAACTCATCACTTCAATCATACAAATATATATACAATGGAACATATATGGTTGCATATATGGCCCTGTTAATTTTGCAACTTATCCCTACTTTTAAATTAAAAGGGTTGCACTCCAATTTCAAGAGTTCTCACTTATCACTGTCCTGAAACCCCGCCATGATAGAGGACATAAATCAGAAGACGTGCATCAACTATCTATCGATTTTTCAAATGCATGTACTTGTATACTAGTGTCAATAATCGAGCATGCTCGGATTCCCTATTTCCGACCTTTTACAAGGTTAGCTAGTTTTTCATTTTCTGTCATCACCACGTACTTATCATACATACAACTAGGGTTAATCCGCCCATAAAGCCAGGGCACCCCAAGTGGTAAGAGAGTTACATCTGTAGTTGAGAGGGCAGTAGTGGAACTTGACTTTAGCTTGAAGCTAGCATTTAATCATTGAATTTGAATGGCAAGCTGGAGATGTCATTCTTCAGCCATTTCCAGCTAGGTCCACATATATGAAGAGATGAGATCAGAAACATTTTAATACAAAGCAATTAATAATCTTCACTCAGAGCATCCTTTCGAGCAAATGCTACAAACTTTCTCGTAAATTAAAAGTGAAACGTTTTGTTTTTATTTTTTTTCTTTTTTATTTCGTCCCTCTAAAGCAGAAATCATATATAGTCTTATTTAATGAAATGAATGAAGTAAATATTAACTGCTACAATACTTGAAATGGAAACAGTGAGTTGTCTAATAATAATTATGTAAGTTATGGTGGTCACAATGCATTATATTACCTTGTAATAGTACACACAGATTAAAGAAGAAGAAGAAGAGTTCATAGAATATATAATTGTCATATGCTGCTTTGATTATAAGCAAAGCTATGACTATGCATTATTGGTCGTCACATTGTCTTTCCTCTCTCTTTGATGTATAATTTGACTTTATTATATATTATGTTGAAAAAATGAATAATATATTTAACGCGCATGGTGCAGTGTCCTATTCCAAATTAATAGTGCCACTAGCTGAGATCATGAATTGAACAAAAAAAAAAGAAAAAAAAAAAAGAAAAAAAGAACATAATACAATGATTTCAGGGAGTTAATAATGTGATATTATCTTCCTTTTATGCATAGAATTTAATTTAATGGATATATTGAACTCAATCCTAAAAGCAAGACTTGAGCCAAGAAGGCGCCGAGAGGAGCGGAGGCTAGCTTCTGGGCTCGGATGACCATCCAGGTCGGCCGGTGTGGCGGTTGGGCAAAGACCATGTCTTGCGGAAGGCCTTATTCGTGCGAAGGTAGTTGGGGGAGACCAGACCAATTTAAATAGGAGAAGCCTTCTCTTAGTAAGAACACATTATTTGTCTTATTATTATAACATCATTCATGTAATACACAAGCTATTCAATCAACGAGCAATTACACTACGATTCTTGTTCATTCTTTACGTTATTTTCATTATTTCATTTTCATTCATTACTTGGAATTGATTGATTATATTCGGACCACATTTCAATTAGTTCCATTAGAGTTCTAGATATTATATTTTAGATATCCATCCAAGATGCTAGTCTTGATGGGAAGAACCACTCTTTTAATTTGGGACCATTCTTTTGGTATCCAACAACTAGTATTGTGTTTATTTATCTTATGCCTCACAACTTAAAATAAACACTAGAATGTATTCAGTGTGTGAATTTGATATCATTATTTATTCCATTCAAGACTAAAAATTATTGGTCATAGATATAGACTTTGTAATAAATGAAATCCATTATATTCAAACATATACAAGCTAGTATTACTTTCTTGATGACAATTTCTCTTTGTATTTATGTTGAGTGGTTATTGTCTTGGCAACTTACTGAAAGGGAAGCATAGCCAATTAGGCACATGGTGGGAGGATTTGAAATCAATAAAAACACAAAAATAGTGAGAGAAATCCATTAATAACTCAACCCATCTTCACCAACCCTAGCCCAAATGGCGAATTAATCCATCAAAGAATAAACCACAGATACCACCCAAGCTCAAAGAAAACTACTCATGTAAAATCATATCATTTGCCACGGGTGACGACGACTTAGAGGACCAAGCCTAACATCCTACCATCGAAACATGACGCTAACTGTTATACAAGTATAATGAAATAAAGTTGTGTATTCACTACGAGCTATAACTTTATTTTGGTGTAGTAGTAAGCAGTAGATCCCATTTAAAGCATGTTGTGCAGTTGAGGTTGGCAAGGCTGCTTACCACACTATAACTGTAGTATTAAGCGCTTGATTGACATTCACCTTTTGAAAAGTCAATGTTTATGATGACTTTCACGCATCATCTTGACTAGAGTACAAATAATAGATACTCAATCAAATCTCACATATTATGTCTACCCTTTCAAAAGCCGATGTCCATGATGACTTGCATACATCATCATCCTCTTAACTAACAAGAATACCGATGTGATATACTGAAACGAAAAAAGAAAAATTAATTGCAAAAGATAATTTCTTAAATTTAAGTATCACTTCATAATTTATTTACGGAATCTTGGGATATATATTAGAAAGATGGACATTATTGAAGAGTTCAAATTGAAGAGAATAACTATGGGGGACCCTTGCTGTAGGTACCATGGGAATCATCAGAAGCACGAAACCATGAATCTACAGCAAACAGCTAGTTTACACATGTAATGTTTGGATACTTCTGACATTAAAGTTTGCAGATCCAGGCCAGTTAGGTTATTAGGTTGTGTGTCTCTGTGTAGGTATATATCCATCTCACCCTAACTAACTAACTAACTAACTAAGTGATTCTCATTATCTGTTATTTAGGTTTAAGTGCAGCCAATTTTGTCATCGTCAATTGGAAAATATGATATATGATTGCAATATTTTTTATTTTTAATAACAACATAGTACCTACTTGTTCATTGGTCAGAGGTCTTAATTGATGTTTTTCGAGAATTTAACTGCTAAAATGTCGCATTCCAAATAGATTTGATCACTACGTGTTTAATTAGGGAACATCTGTCCCATTTTCTTGATTTGTTTTGAGATATTTTGTCATGTCCCTTTACGTACTGTTGTATATATAATATATACTTCTAATCATAAAAGAAGATATTTGAATGTGTGATCTCTCCCTCTCTAAAATATTACTCCGTAGTTAGTTTGTTCACGTGAAATAGTTTTAGATGATTTGTGGATTACCACCCATTTGTACATTTAAAATGATTTCTGAAAAGGCTCATCGATTGGTGGAACATGATTCTTATTGTACTAAAAAGTTACAGTTAAGTATTTCGCATAGAGTCTTTAAAGTGTGGTTTAATTTATTTCTATCGTGTGTAGTTTGTGAGTTATTATACATGAGTGGGATTTACCTAATACACACCTTAAAATAGTAGCGACATGCATGTTTTCTCATCATCCAAAGCTACAACCACTATCTAAGAATCGATATGCGTTAGATAACTTGTACAACTAGATCCAATCTCAAATTATTCTCTTGTTTTCAGTCTCGTCTAAAAGATTAGTATGATATATAATTATACATATTTTAGAGTTTGACTTAATTCCATTTTTGTATGATATATAATTATATTTTAGAGTTGGAATTATAATTCAATGTTTTGTTTGGTGACAATCCACTTTTTGTCATTCTTTTTTCAAAATATTCATTTTTTGTCATAGTATATATATATTATTATAACATGATCATTTTTTGTCATTCGTCAATAAAATTGTTAAAATATCGTTAAATACATGACTATTTTATTTATTTTTATATAAAGTGGGTTAACCAGCTATATTTTTATTTTTTAATTGAAAACCTAAATACCCTTGTATTTTATGAACTTTAAATGATTTTGTTGATGAATGACCAAAAATGGTCATTTTACAATAATACTATGACCAACGAAGGATGATTTGAAAAAAAAAAAATTAAAATTTTAAACGTCAACTATAAATTTAGGACTAGAAATGGAATTAACTCTTTAGAGTATATTATAATTAAATAGAAGACAAGACAAAGTCATGAAGAAACGAAACCATGGTCTATACTACATTACTACCTTCTAAAATAATAAATATATGTCCCTTCATTTATTAATATTTATTACAACTATTTATATTACGAAGATGAGAGTACTCTCAAGTCTGAATATAAATACAAAGTAGCTAGAATATATTGGGACCAGTTAAGGGTTTTTTGGCCTTCCTTCTCTACTCCCTCTTCTTCCCATATCTGCCCTACTGAGTAGTGACCTTCAAAATTGTACTAAGAGCAGTCACCAAACACTTAATAATATAGCAGATCATACACGGCCACACGGTTACATGCCATCTGAGCACAAAATGCTTGGTGAAACCTTAAAATTATAAGTAAAGTTTTTGTTTTTTTGGGAAAAAATTGCAATTTTATTAAGGTGTCCCTTAATAATTTAGAAATTGAAAGTGCATTATTAATATTAACATAATTTGTTAGTGGTGGACTAAAATTGCCACTTTACACATAATTAAAGGGGAAATTTATGTATAATAATAATAATAATTCATAGATCAAGTCTACAATATAGGTATAATTAATGGACTTAAACATCATTTTTTTTATTTTTATTTTTTACTATAATTAGTTTGGTTGACTCGAATTATAAGCTATGATACATTAGCTTTATTATAACATCAAAATATTTGAATAACTAATCAATAAAACTGTTACAGTTCATGTCTATCAAAATATAAAACTACTAAAAGGACACATAACTAAACAATATTAAATATAATTCAATCAAACAAATGGTTGTTGTATAATTATCAATAAATTATTAGAATTGACATCCATCATTAACAAATTACTAAAAATGTAAAACAACCAAACCAATTGATCTCACATTGTCACTCTAAAACCCTATTCATAAAAGTCAAGATTATCATCATTTATAGCATAATAATATAATAATATGAATAAATGTGGAACAATTTTAAAATGGTATTTTGAAACTTCTCCACCATGATTGTACCCCAAATGACAAATGGCACACAGTATTAGTGTGGACAAAAATAAAATAAAAGAGGGAAAAAAAAAAAATCACAACCGCAACAGTTCAACTGCACCTAAAATACAATACAATGCTCTCCCCTATACCTCACGCACCAACGGGTCCCACCTTCACATTTCCAAACAAAAAGAAATTAAATGTTAATTAAAAAATTACATTCAAATCTTGAAACTTGAAAGTCTCCCGTCCACCCCTGTCGATATTTTAACGGTATATAGAATTCTCAGTTCTCACCCCGAAAAAAAAAAAAAAAAAAACTATTAGCTCTCTTTGATTAACTAATTAGGCGTGGAAGGAAATTATAATTTAATTCTCACTTAATTTTTACATAAGTTTGAAGATAAGTAAATTTCTTTGTCTGATTAAAAAAAATTGTAATTTTTTTATTTTCATTCAATTAAATTCTCATACCCCTTGAAATGAACCTCCTTTTTTATAACTAAAATTGATATCTGACATCTCACTATAGATAGTTGTGTCATGAACGCTTTCCATGATGTTATTATGTTTAATTAGGTTGTGACCTTTTATTTTTATGAAGGTTTTTTTTTTAATTTTTTATGTGAGGTTATGAAGCTTAACATTTGACAAAGTATTTGTATATATGAAAATTAATTACAGTATATCCAATTCAAGAGATACGATAAATGATTGGTATTTGAATATTGTTTTTTGTGTGTGTTTGAATTTGTAGATTGGTCCAAGAGATACTTCTCATTAATAATAATAATAATAATAATAATAATAGACGTTTTTTAATTTTATACTACTTATTCCCTTTCAATACTTATGTATACCAAACATTGAAATTGAAATTCACATCAATTCTATAAAATTTCATTTTAGTCTCATATTATTTCTCTCCCTGAATTTGTAATTTTTTTCGCACCTAATTCCTCATCTCTAACCAAAAGCCCCGTTAAGTTGTGCATATACCTCTAGAGAGAGAGAGAGAGAGAGAGTGTGTGTATACACACACACAACACACACGCACATATATAAAAGACGGATCATATGATAACTACATGTCCAGAAGATGAATGATAACCCATCTTAGTCGTTCATCTGTCAAGATCTAACGGATCATAAATATTTTTTTTTAAATGTGGTGATATTTTTGTAAATAATGTGAACTTTGAAGTGAAAATAAATTGTGATAACAATTTCGTAGAGTGAACCTAAGTGCAAGTAAAATGTATTAAAAGTGCAATAATATAATATACACCGAATAACAATATGAAATGCACAAAACGTTATCATTAGTTGCACAAACGTGAAAAGGTAAATTACTTTCACTATTATGTGAAAATAGTTGCACTTTTAAGTAATTTGACTTGCATACTTGCACCAGTTACTTGCATTTTCAACACACACCAAGGTTCGATTTATGTACAAAATTGCCATCGTATTTTTTTAAAATTACATTTGATAAGTTAGAGCTAGACAAATGGACGACTGTAATTGGTTCTCATTCCTTTCCTAGGTGACCATTCTCATTTGAACGCGGCTATATATGTTTATCAAGAAGTAAACTTGATATATCTTGACAAAAATAAGTTTTTAATAATATTTTTTGTCAATTAGACCAATGATTTGGGTGCTAATTTGAATTTTACTTTACTAACCCTCCATCTCCATTGCCACCCGTCATTACTCCCTCCCTCCATCATTCTTTATTTTTGCACGGTTGTTTCCCTTTGCTTTGTTTTACTGGTTTAGTTTTTGTTTGAGGTTTTTGTATTTTTTCCTCTCGTTGTTTTGACGAGTTTATTCCTCTTGTTTAATTGACGATCTTTTTTTTTTTTTTTCCATAAAGAGTGAAGTGATAATATTGGTCATGGCGTATGTGAATCTCATTTTGGGCGACGAACATGACAATGAAAAAGAGACTTCTTTAAACTATGACATGTAGTTCAACGCGATGGAGATATTGTCAATTTAAAAAAGAATGTAAATAGATACTCATGTGGTGTGCAATACTATTCAACCAAAGTCAGTATTGGATATATTTGATCAAATCATTAAAGAAGCTTTAAGTTCCTCTAAATAATTCAACTTTAAATTTGTGAAATCACCGGTGAATTAAATTTTTTAGTAGCATTTATAGGGAAGTTGCTCGTATGTCTAAGTGTAAGAAGTATATAATCTGTTTCATCAAATTTTATTTAAACTTTCACTATATGAGTAATGAATTAATTTTTTTATTTGTCAAAAAAAATTAAAAATTTGGAGCACATTCGGTAATCGGTACAAAAGAAAATCAAATTAAAAAAAAGAAAGAATTGGGGAGGGGCGAGGGGTTTGAATAAGCGCGTGCATCACGAGGAGCGTGGGAATTAAAACTCGAATACACGAGTAACTCCTTTACCTGCTCTGCTTCTCTCTCTTCTTACAGAGAAAGAGACTTGGGAACTGCGCAGCGTTGTAGGCAGCCAGGCAGCTACTTCCTCACTCCACTCTCCACCTCTTCCATCACCCTTTCTCATCCGGTAACTTTAGGGTTTCTTCTTATCTTCTTCTTCATCCACTTCTTGGACCGTGTGGTGGGACTTTTCGTTCTCATTTTCATTTTTTTTTTTCTGGGAAAGTTTTCAGCTGCCATTTTCGAGTGTAAAAGCTCTCGACTTTAACTCTACTGAGGTCTTTCCGGTAGGCCCATCTTGCTTTCTGGTTAAATAAACGTTAATAACGTGATTCGTTTTTGTTGTTTTTTTGGCGGTTCTGTAAGTACTGTGCTTTTAGTTGAAGACAGCATGGATTTGTTCCGTGGGTTGGTTTGGATCGGTTTTTGAGGAGATAAGGACTTGTTCTTACAATGTGGGTTTGTGTTTAGGCTTCAAAGGTTTAGTCTTTGTGGCTTTGGGTTTTACTAAGCTGAGTGCATATATCTGTAGCATAGGCACCTGAAGAGTTTGTTATTTCCTTCCTTAGATCTGTGTATTTAAGCCCAAAAGGATGAAAATGAGATATAACTCCAAACTAGAACTGGATTTAAAAAAAAAAATGTATAATACCCAAAATGAGTTTTATTCTTGAAAACTGTAAAATAGAAATATGAAAGGTGTATCCTAAGGTCTTATTTCTGTGGTGGATTTGCTCTCTTCTTGCAACCGCTTGATATATTGCTGTCACAGTTGTTTTGGGTGGTTTGGTTGTTCAAGTGTTTTTGGTCTTTTTGCTAACTGAAAAAAGGGGGGAAGAAAAAGGTCCAGTTTGTAGTAAGAAAACTGTGGAGTAAGAAAGATCTATGTTAAGGAATATCTTTTATACACTGATATCATAAAGTATGGGTAGCAAGATTATTAATGGGGCAACCTTGAAATGTAAGGTTAAGGTGGGTTATAGTTATCATTTTACTTTTTTCCAAGTAATGTTATCCCAAAGTGGTGTTGTGCATTGTAGGCTGGCTGGCTGAGAAGTGAAAAGTAAGAAAAAGAAAAAAACAGAAAGGATATAAATGGGTTACATAATGATATACTCCATACTTAGTATTCCTTTTGCTTTCTCTATGCATTTTTTTGTCTGTTTCTTCCTCATGCTGTTGTAGGCTTGGTTGGTGGGTGTGGAGGTGGTTTCTATGGAGTTTCCTTGAAGCAATATTGTAGTTTGTTTGTTTGTTTGTTTAGTATGTTTTCCATTATGTATGTGGATTAAAGCGTGCAGAACCCTCATTACACATCTCGTTGTCTTTTATGCAAGTTTATTGATTTCATATAGTATTATAAGTGGCCTAAGACAAGGCTTCCTGTGAACTATTTCAGTTGCAGTGCTACAGGTCGACTCTTGAAACAAACACTTCCTCCCCGACTTATTCTTCCAGAGTAGATTAAATATGCAAACACCAAAAGCAAGGTACTTGTATTGTTTCAACTATGCCCTTAACTCTGTTGCGTTTCCTTTAAATATTTTACTTGCTTATCAACTTACTATAATTGTGTGAATTGAATTGGTTACTGATGGTGTAGGTTTGCTTAAATTCCTTCGTAAGTACTAATTAGCGCCTGCAATAGTTTGTGTTCATAATTTGATTCACAGTTCTTTTGTATTTGAGGTGCGATAGTTATCTCCAGTAATATACAGAAATGAGGATTATCTCGCTGAATTGTGTTCGCTTGATCAGAAATTAATTTAAAATAAGGCAAAAGGAAAATGATTTTACACAGTGACCATAGTTTGGTCAAAACAGTTGCAAACTTGCAATTTTATTTATGTATGCATACCAGATGCAATTAAGGCTTATAGGATGGAATCTAAAAGAAAATTGTGACTTGAATTTTTCATGTTTGAGTATATGCTTGTTTAGTGTTTTGTTACAACTATGAATCCTTGAAATGCAACCACGTGGAGATTCACATTCACTGGTTTATTCTAAAAGATTTAAGTACAGTAGATCAGAAGATGGTCAATATGCTTTTCTTACGTTCCAACGTGTATTTGATGCTTCAGAACTACTGTGGAGGTGCCACAAAGGACATCTCCTGCTACACCTAGGACAGCTCGGAAGCTGAGAACTAGCACAGATTCTGATTCTGTCTCATCTCCAAATCCAGCAAGCCGGACTCCAAAGGATAGGAGTCCAAAAGTTGTTGATCGTCGGTCCCCACGAAGTCCCGCAACTGAGGTAGTCAAGTTCTGTGTTAGCTTGATTCATTACATGTCTGACAGACTCGCCTTTGAAGTTTAATTTGTCGGGTATCCTACAATGATTTTAGGCATGGCAGATGCATATATACTGCGTGTGTATGTTGTTCTTTTAAAACTGTTGTCTAGATGTACATGTGCTCTAAGGTTACGGGAATCTTAGTAATAGATTCCATCAGATAGGAAATGTCTTGCCTTTTAAAAGCTATACACTACTTTCAATTTTCAAATCATTCTTGTACAAAGAATCATGGTTCACTTTCAGCCCTTTAACATCAATGGCTCATTGATGGCTTCTGGTATCACTTCATTTTCATTGTTGTCTTCTGGTATCACTTCTTTTTTAACAAGTTGGCATTTGCTATATAAGCGTTTTAATCTTGAAGGAATCTTATAAGTTATAAGGACTAAGGAGGCTATTCTCTTGAATGTTGCAATTTCTAGGTAAAGTATAGACCATATATAAGTTCGATCTTCCTCTCTGAATTGAAGATAATGCTTTACAATTATGTAGATTTGCATGTTATGTTTCTCCATGATCTCTTCCTATATAAAAATTTGCTCTGATTGCTCTGTCTTGCACATAATTCTTGATTTTGTGAAATCCAGAAGAAACGTCCTGCCAAAGTGTCCGAGTTAGAGGCTCGGGTTGCTCAACTCG
This sequence comes from Ipomoea trifida, assembly GCA_003576665.1. NCBI lineage: Eukaryota > Viridiplantae > Streptophyta > Magnoliopsida > Solanales > Convolvulaceae > Ipomoea > Ipomoea trifida. Next base: position 3,688,234 of record CP025647.1, on the reverse strand, counting down.
TGGAAGAACTGAAGACGGCAAAGGACCAGTTAACCTCTTCCGAAGCACTGAAGAAGAAGGCTAATCTTGAGATGGAAGAGACTAAGAAGCAGCTTGCAGCCATGTCGGAGAAGGTTGAGGAGTCTCAGAAGCAGCTGCTCGAGCTTTCAGATTCCGAGGATGCTCGAGTCCAAGAGCTGCGCAAGATTTCGCAGGATCGTGACCGAGCCTGGCAATCCGAGCTCGAGGCTGTCCAGAAACAGCATGAATTAGACTCGACTGCCCTATCTTCCGCCCAGAGTGAAATCCAGAAGCTTAAAATTCAGCTCGACAGGGTTGCTGAATCCGAAGCCGCCCAAGCTAGGCGTGCTGAATCAGCACATGGCGAGATCCAGGGCTTAAGAATCGAACTTGCAGAAACTCTTTCATTGATCGAGAAGTTGAAAAGCCAGTTAAATGATTCTAAAGTCTCTGAAGCTCAAGCACTGGAAGAATTCAGTAAAGCTCAAATGCAACTGGAAGTAGCGAGAATGACTGAGGAGACACTTCGTCTCGATTGTCTTAAAGTCACGGGAGCATGCCAATCCATGGCAATGGAATTGGAGCAATCAAAGAACCGAGTGAGTTCTCTCGAGGAGCTTGTTGGAAAACTGCAGTCTGATCTGGGAAAAAGCCGTATCAGTCAAGTTGATTCTCTGGACGTTGAAAAAGGAAACAACGAGGAAGCTAGTGGTCTCAAAACCGAGCTCAACACTTTGGAAGCTGAGGCAAATCAACTAAGAGCTGCACTGGAAGAGGCCGAGAGAAGGAATCAGGAAGAATACATTCAGAGCATGTTGCAGATCAGGAGTGCCTATGAACTAATGGAGCGCACAAAATCTGAATCGTTTCAGAAGGAGACAGAACTGGAGGCAAAGATAAAGATGGCAAGAGCTGATGTTGAAGCTCTACAGGAAAAACTGATGGAAAAGGAGGCTAAATTGCAGATCATTTCAACAAATGAGAACAAGCAGGTGAATTTGCAAATTGATTCCCAACTGGCGAATAAAAGAGAATCTGAACTTGAAGCTGAATTGAAAAAATCCGAGTCTCTTTTAGCCGATTTGGAGGCTAGTTTGTCAGTCAAAGAAACCGAGTTGCAAAGTATTACTTGGGAGAACGAAACGCTGAAGTCTGAAATCAAGAAGAGGGACGAAGAGGGTAACAAAGTGAACGAGGAGTCTGCTGCTTTAGTAGAAACCGCAAAAGCTGCAGAACGAGAAGCCCTGATGAAGCTCGGGTATCTGACAGAGGAAGCCGATAAAAGCAGCAGAAAGGCAGCACGCGTTACTGAGCAGCTCGATGCAGCACAGGCTACGAATTCTGAACTGGAAACCGAGTTGAGAAAGCTGAAAGTGCAGTCCGATCAGTGGAGGAAAGCTGCCGAGGCAGCAGCAGCCATGCTCACAACCGGTAACAATGGGAAATTTGTCGGGAGGACAGGCTCAATGGACTACCACACCATTGGCGGGAAGCTAGGCTCTCCGTTCTCCGAAGACATGGAAGACGACTCCCCCAAGAAGAAGAACGGCAGCATGCTAAAGAAGATCGGTGTGCTGTTGAAAAAGGGCCAGAAATAGACGAAACGTTTTGCAGGTAGCCTTAAAATCTCTCGATTTACAATCTGTTTGAAACGATTTCTTCCATTATGCGTCTATAATTCCCTTGTTTTAACAGGCGAATACATATAACCAGTCTGTTTTGATGTCCATTCTTAACAGGTGGTGCTTTCTGGAATAAACATATTAGCAGACTTTTGTATAGCTATTATTATTATGTGGGCATTGTAGCAGATAGTTGGAGGTGTAGCATTGTTCCCTGCATTTTTATGTGTTTATTATGTTAATTGGCCAACAGTTTGGTCTGCCCTGTATCATCACTTCCCAGCAGCACTGTATTTTAACAATCTCAAGTAATTTGATGCTATGACTGATCTGTGAATTTCAAGTCTCTGTACTTTTATCATTTGGGAAATCTATACATGTAACTGGAATTATGTGAACTATCCATTGGAGCCTATTATGATGGTTTTTTGAGTGATAGAGAGAAATCTATACTCCTAGCTCACTATTCGAGGACGGGATAAACTTAAAGAGTGCGATAATGTGGGGTTCGAATCTCATTGCATACATGTATGTAAAAAATGTCTAAGGATGATGGAAGGTTTAGATTATTCCTTGTGTGCATATGAAGATTAGGATTTGACTAGTCGGCTGGCTGATTGCGCATTCACGATTTACTTCCGCAATGACTCTAGAATAAGGATCAATCATTAATACATGGACCTTGTTCAAACAACTGTATGGATAATAAATAAAAAGTATATTTTTAATAACTTAAAAGTTCATTGTTTTTGTATGTAAAATATATTATTTTATATACTATCAAATAATGTATATTCAGTACACAAATTGCATCTATATTTTCTCATCTTGTTGGAACACAAAGAGTCAATACTTATCTTCATTGAGGCTTGATCTTATGAGTTGTGACATTCCATTTAAAAGTATCTAATTGTATTGTGAATCCTGATACAAAAATTTTGTATCTACAATTAATAGTTTCTATACATATAAAAAAATAATTTGACAATTGCTGACACATAATATGATATCTACATGTATAGAAATTGTCAACTACAAATACAAAATGTGTCAACTGTAAATACATAATTATTTTTGGATCAGGACCAACAATGCAAAGTAAACCCTGAACCATGGTATAATTTGCGGTATTTGTTCGTTAATCGTTAGGTCAAATTGTATTTGGGTTCGGGTGTGTAAGTTGCAACTATATAAGCCCAAATGGTTGGGCCCGAAAACCATACGGAACAGCCCAAACCCAAAGGATATTACCCCGACTAGGGTTTATCAGGCACCTCCTCTTCTTTTCGGCAACCTCTGGAATCCTAATCTAAACTCTCAAGTCGAAGTTCTCTCCACACAGCAAACATGGGGTATGATTTGAGCTTCACTCCTACTTTTCTAAGCGCTTTGTCTTTCAATTCTTCACTGTTAGATTATGAATGTGAAGCTCTGTAGATTAGTTTTCTTTCGATTCAGCTTTTTAGCATTCTGTAATTCGTGTTTCGGATGTTGTATTCTGTTCGAAAGTTGAATTCTTTAGCTAATAGATAGGATAGTTATGTGTAGTAAGGGATATCATTTGCTTTAGGTGATACCCTTCTTTCTGCTAGCGAGGGTGCAAGCATTGATTTGTATAGTTGATGTACGAAGGCTCGAATAATTGCTTGCAATGGTAAATGTTTTTGTTGATACTTTTGGATATGAAAGGCAATTAATTTATGTTATTTGGGGGAGGGTTGTTTCTAGTTGATTTGCTAAGCTTCTTTCTATGTTATTAAAATATACAATTAAGTAGGCTGAGATTGTTTGCCACATGGTGCTGTTTTCTGATATTGGACTGTTACTTCTAAGGGAAGTGGTCTTGTTACTTGGATTCTCTGACATCATGACTAGTATTGAAAAGAGCATCTCTTTGTAATGTTCTTGGGTGGGTTTTCACTTTTTGAGTTCAACTATGGTATTATTTCTTGCTAGTGTCTCTAGTTATGTTTTAACAAGTTAATTCTTCTGTTGTTTTTTATTTAGACCTGTAATCTCATGTATAATAGATATATTACCCTGTAAATTTTGTTTTTTTTAGATCAGACCTTATGCAATCTGATTGTAGCTTTTGATTCTCTGCAACTCAAATGCTCTTTCTTTCTTTGAATAAGCTAATAGGTTGTGAATGTCAAATGATTTTTTTTTGTTAAACTGTTGATAGTGTCCCTAATATAATTTTCTATAATCTTTCAGGAAGACACGTGGTATGGGAGCTGGACGCAAGCTGAAGTCCCACCGCATAAAGCAGAGGTGGGCTGACAAGGCCTACAAGAAATCTCATCTTGGGAATGAATGGAAGAAACCATTTGCTGGTTCTTCCCATGCAAAAGGCATTGTGCTTGAGAAGATGTTAGTCCACTTATTTTTAGTCTTTGATTATTAATAATATTCATGACATGTTTTACCTAACTAATCTATCCAAATTGTTATCTTGGTATGCACAGAGGCATTGAAGCTAAGCAGCCAAACTCTGCTATTCGAAAATGTGCTAGGGTTCAACTCATTAAGAATGGGAAAAAGATTGCTGCTTTTGTTCCCAATGATGGTTGTTTGAACTACATCGAAGAAAATGTGAGTTTTTGCCTCTAACTCCCAGTTTTTCTGCTTATTGACTTTTCATTCAACTAGGAGGGATCTGAGTTTTTTTTTCTTGGATTAATTTGCAGGACGAGGTATTGATTGCTGGGTTCGGTCGTAAGGGTCATGCCGTGGGTGATATTCCTGGTGTCAGGTTCAAGGTGGTGAAGGTCTCTGGTGTTTCTCTACTTGCCCTCTTCAAGGAGAAGAAGGAGAAACCAAGATCTTAGTTTGCCTATCCCCCTTCAGTGTTTTGTTGGTCTCAAGAATTGTGATGAACTTTTTTTCTGTTTCAGAGTTCTTATGTGGTGGATAAACAATTTTGAATCTAGTTGGAGTTTTGACTATTGATTTATAATACATCTCTCTCTCTCTCTGTCATTGTTTTGTGCATTCAGTTTTTTATGACATTCACTTGCAATTCAAAAAATATACATACATTCGTTGAAAAAGTTCTGTGATTAGTTGCAGACATGTAAAAGGTTTCTGATAATGGGTTTTGTAATGATAAGTTCTCCAGTCCCAAATTCATGGACTGGGAAGTTTTGCTTTAGTAAAAATTTCATGGCCAATGGCAAGATTCTGTTCAAGATTTCATCAAATTGGGTTGAAACATACTAAAACATCTCTGTTCAAGATTTGTGAGCCTAGGATTTCAATTGGATACAATACAATAATTGACTCTTTTTAAACACATTATGATGAACACCACAAAGATAGCATACCCCTTCTGCAATTACAATTTCACTGGTAAAAAAAAAACCTGTCATGTCTAGCGTGATAGATCTAAACATATAGGAGGATCAAAATACACTTCACTTGAAACCAAGGGGGGTTTGGGGGTGGGGGAGAGGCTACCAATTAATTTATAAATTGTTGTTTTCTTTGTAATCAATTTCCGGAGGAATGGCAGAATTAATCTTCCCAACCACCTCCTCGACGACTGCTTCTTTAGAGAAGTCAAGAAAATCGCCAACCCCGGAATTCTTGACAGCAAATGGTATCCTGCTAGCTGCAATCTCAGATATTGTTGTATCAGCATTCTTGGAATTTGAATAAGTAGTCTCCTCTTCAACAGCAACAACCTTGATGTCGTTTGAGTTGGCTTTCTCATTTACATTAGCAGTCATTTCATTCTTCAGAACGCCAAGGTCCCCATGATTAACTGCCTCTAAACCAGCATCTTGTACTACATGTTTTACTGTTTCATGTACTCCGCTTCCAACATCCATCGCATATGAGTTACTTTCTTCATTCGGATCATGATGAACTTCTGGAGCAAAGCTAGGAAAAGATTTTTTATCTTTTGGAGCATCAGTGATATTCGATGAGGTAGGTGACTGTGATTTGTCCTGGAAAGATGTGGGAGAAGAAAGGTTCTGAGTGCCAGACTTCACATTTCCAGAGGCAGTTGACATTCTTGAGGGTGGAAGACCTGAGGCCTTGGATTTCATATTTGACCTCCCATTTGGACTGCAGAGAGTAGTTCCAATTTTGGGCAATGCAGTGCTTTGTTTTTGCATAGTCCCATTGGGTGTGCGAACCGACTTCACCTGCACAGTGCAAACATTGAATCAGAATGCTGTAACTTGGAGAATTTTGCAGGATAACAATCCGGATCATGCTTTATAACTTTGCCTTGACCAGTAATTTTGAGTTAAAAAGAGAATTGAAAAACAAAGATGGACTGACCCCGTCAAAGAAACCAATTTTTGGGGATGGCATCCGTAGGCCTGATGGTTTCATAGGTGGAAGAGAGACTGTGTCACTTTGTGTTGAAGCTTTCCTTGTATTTTCTTTAGGTGATGCTGTTCCCTGATTCAATTTTTCTGAGATCTGATTACTAGAAGAATTTGTGAAGTCCAAAGTAGAAGCATCACTCTCCAAAGATATACAGGAACTGGTATCAAAACTAATCCTCGACTTATTTGACCTCTCATTAATGATAGAACAGGATGATGATGATGCTGAAGCTGATGACCATTCGCTTATAGAACTAGCTGGTGATATGCTAGAATTGATCTTTGAAGACATGAGATAAGCTGAGATTGCAGAATTTCCAGATGATACTCTATTCTTCAATGCTGTTTTTGATGGAGTTTTGAGCATTGAAGCAGAGGAAGGTTGACTAACAGGTTTACTAACCAACTTCCTTCTGGCCATAGGTAAATTGGGTTTTCCTGCCTTGTCAGACAAAGTACTTCCAGTACTATCACTTGAAGATCTTGAGGACTGCATCTTGCTTGCAGCTGAAAATCTCATTGAAGAAGCCTTGGAAGACAATGCAGGTTTTGGTAATGCCTTGCAGGCATTACTTGAGTCAAATACTTTTGATGTATGAGCCCCTTTACCAGCAACTGTCAGTTTCCATCCATTAATTAATAAAATGATAATAAAGCACTCATACATAAAAAGGCCCAATCCAGACACTGGGCACCTTTTAGAGAATGGACACTGCCCTAATATGGCAGTTGAAGAAATAGTAAACTTTATTTGAAGTATGTTTCCTTACCAGTATTGGTTTTTGTATTGTCATGATCAATTTTAACATGATTAGCACTCAAAGAAGCCCTTTTTGCCATTGTTGCTGGGATGGGATTTGCCTTACTGGGCAGTTTTGGTAGCTTAGCAAGTGATGATGTTAAGTCCCCAGTTTTGACAGGCTTCATTAAAGAACATAGAAACAGCATGAGCAAAACAAATATCAAGAGTTGACAATTTGTTTTAAAATATTTCAAAAGAGAAATAAAAACAACAGAAACTCGAACATCCGCTTTTTCTTTCTTTCTTTTTTTTTTTTAAATATAATTTTTAATTTTAAAAATCCAATTAAACCAAATGACTAAAGCTATGCAATTGAAACAGATGAAATTCCAGTTAGCAACAAATAGATAGAAAATTTGCATGCCTGTGTGACACGTGGATTGTCCAGCTTTATGCTTTTCCTGGAGCCTTGTATTCCATCAGCGTGTTTCTGCTGACTTTTTAAAATTCCCAAAGTCTGAGCCCCAATGGCTCTTTTTGGAGCAAGTTTAGGCTTTGGCTGAAATTTTAGAATGCAGCTTTGTCATTGATAAACTACTGGAACAAAAAAAAAAAAAAAGTGGAGTTCAAATATTGCAATTGGTTGAGTTTGTCTTACCACATTTTTAAAAGTGGCATCTGCCTTCTTCGAAGCTGTGTAATGAAAAGTACACAAAAACACAATAATTTAGCAACCATGTTGCCAAATTCATTTCCAACAAATGAAGAGTCAGCTACTATTAACCAGAAAAGAAGTATGTCTTACCAGAATTACCCCCATTATCTGCCACAGAAGATACTTCTTTCCTGGTTGAGGTCATCACATTTGACACTTTATTGGATCTCTGTATCGATGCTCTAATGTCTTCAAACAACTCAGCCTCAAGATGTTCCAGCGCCACACTATCACTTGCTAATGTTGATATTGTATCTGTAGATCTTTCAACATCCTCTTCAATCCTAGGCATTACATTTTTCTCAGTCTTTTCAGCTCCCTTGACCATGCAGGACAACTCCTCAGCATCCAGAACCCCTGGAAATGAAGCAGATCAATAGCAACCACAAATTAGAATATGCAAGCAATAACTTTAGCAGAAGATAGAAAATGAATTGTTCTCCGACTTGAAGTGAGAAAAACTTGGTACTTGATGGGGGCTCACAAAACAAGGTAAATACCTGCATCCGTAAAGAAAGCACTATCCCATGCTAAGCTCTTGCGTAAATTCAACTTTCCTTTCCTTCTGCTTCTTTCTGGTTCAATTGATTCGTGTAATTCGGGCAGCACGTCATCTTCTTCACCTTTATTATCCATATCCTTTTCTTCTTGAACATCCATCGTTCCCGACATCTCCAAGCTTAAGCCTTTGTGATTATCTGAAACACCAAAAGAGAAAGTAACTTTATCTCCAATTCTCCATTGACACACAATTTGATACAAGGGATGACAGAGATCTACTTCCAACTGACAAACAAACAAAACAGAATACCACAGTTGAGCTAATAAACAAAATACTTAAGCCACAGTTAAGTTCAAAAGAGCAAAGTAATTACACCATTTTAGTGTTTGGCAGTAGAAAAACCAATGTCTATTCAGAGCTAAATCAGCTAATCAATCCAAAACTGAACATTTCATATCTACACAGCTACATAGAACTGAAAAATCCAGTATTTACAAAATACCCACTCCTTTATGATCCATCATCAGGTCAATCACACGTTTCAGATCTTTAACCGGAAAAAGTGGATTGTTAAGCTGAGATAAAATTCAAGCAGAAATATAAATCTCAGCTGTTCGCTTACTAATCCCCTCAATTAGCTTTAAATTCTTGTACTGAAAAATCAACGAAACACTATAATTCACTGTTTAAAGCTACTAGGGTTAGGTCCGCAGTAAGAACCCAAGTCTACCATAAAACAGCAAGATCGAAAAGAAGTAAACAGGAATTTAAAAAACATAACACTCAAAACGAAGTTCTTGGATACCAGTCTGCTTGAGCGGCGAAGGGGACAAGGTGAGGACGAAATCGTCATTCTCCGCCCCATCGTCGAGGAGACTGAGGCCCTTCACTTCGAGATCGATGTGGTCCACTTCCGCCATCGACATTAACCCAAAATTGATTCGATTTCCGATGCGACTGAGACTGTGACTGCGAATTCTTCAAAGATCAGTCGAAAGAGCGGTGGCGATTGAAGATAAAGCTAGACGGGCTACAAAAGTGCAGAGAGAAAGAGAGATGAGAGCGCTAACGGGAAATTTTTTGAATTTACGAAGGGGGCGGTTTTGAAGATTCTATATTTCTATGCCTGCTTCGCTGGTTAGAGGGATGAAATGACATTTTGCCCCTTCGAGTTTTTTATTGATTAGTTTGTTTAAAGAAAAGTATCAATATTTTAATGGCAACAGATCTATATCTATTTAGATCTATGTTAGGCCATTTTTGTCAATCTTGTATCAAAATTTATTTGTTTGTTTTTGTCTAAATTCATTCAATTAAGTGTATTATAGGCAAAAAAAAATGAGTTTAGTATGTTGGAAAAAATATACATTCTAAGTGGTTATTTTTTGGTAAAAATATATGTGGGTCAACTCCTGATTTTGGATCGGGTCATAATATACTCGGGTTCACGAAATGATGGTATATTGTAGGCTCAAAACGGATAATTGGCGAATGGTAAATTGATTATCAAAGTTTACCCATTTGAATTGAAAAATTTGAGGGGACAAATTTAACAAAGTAGCTTTTGTCCCATATTGGTTTGGAATGTGTGTTTGCACCACTATTTATACAAAGTCTTTCCAAAGCTTATTGAATTGTATAGCATATATGTTTCTCTCTTGTGCTTGTTATTTTTTCATAAATATCAATTTTCATATTAATATTTCTCTCCACACATGACACATTAACACCTCACTAGCTGGCCACGAACGGAATGACTATTACCGGAACAAATGTAATAATCAAGTTTCTTTTTCGTCCAAATTAAAAGACGAGACCAATAATGAAAAATCAAGGGGCCGTTGCTGGAATGATCTCTTTAATCAATATTCAAATTGGTGAAAATAAGTAACGAAGAATTTCAATTTCCAAATCATCAAAAATTTATTTTAAATTCGAATTTATGTCCCTCACAAATATGTCAATTATCAATGTTACCCATAAATTATTAGTGGTATAAATATCGTCATTCAAATTTTAAAACGTGACATATATTGTCCTTCCTCTAATAATAATAAGGAAAAAATTATTGTTGTTGGTGGAAGGATTACAAATAAAAAGAAAAAAAGAAAAAAAAAAAAGTGGTATTTGAACAGGGGACAAGTAGCCACATTTACACTACTTATAATTCAGAGAGGGGCAATATATTTCACATTTTGAAGAAAATAATTTATTATTAAAATGGTTATTCGACTATTGCGAAATTACCAAATTGGTCATCGACAATTTTTTGTGCCCAATTAAGTCCATCGACTTTGAAAGTTTTAACCAATTTGATCATCAGTTTATTTTGCCATTAAACATCCGTTAAAATCAGGACCAAATTGATAATTTTGCTATAGTCAAGGGACTAAATTGATAATTTTGCTATAGTTAATGGACCATTTTAATGAAAATTAATTATCAATTTGATCCCGATTTAACGTATGTTTAACGGCAAGATAAACGGAGGACTAAATTGGGTTAAATTTTTAAAATCGAGAGGCTTAATTGAATACGAAAAATTGTCAAGGATCAAATTGATAATTTCGCAATAGTCGATGGACCATTTTAATAATAAACTATTTTGAGAATATTTGTGGGTCACATACATTACAATTTCCCCTTTCATTTCCAAAGCCAAAAAGTAATTATTGCTTTAGTTTTCCGGGTTTCCCTCTACAATTCCCTCCCAATTACCTTCATCATTTTCCCGCCAGAAAAAGTGAACGGACTCAGACGCCGCCGGAAGTCGCCATGTACGGTGAGATGACGAGCACAAAAAATGATCGTAGAGTTTCGGACTCAAGTAGCCTCTCGAAAATTTTAGGCGTGTATTTCCCCAAAATCGACTTAACGCTGGACGATTCCAAGTTCAAATTTGAACTCGCATCCGATCTTGCTGACTTCTTTTCTAATGCTGGAGAGCACTTCGTTTCTCAGGTCTCTCGCAATCTCTTTTACCTCTCTATCTCCGTGTGTGTATATCTATGGCTACGTGTATGCATATCGGTGTTGTATAGCGCTGGTAGTGAGTAAATAACTGATTGTTTCAATAACACGTGTAGGTTAAAGATGATGATGGCATATTCTTCTTGCCACTTGACTTTGAGCAGTTTCGGAGAGTTTGCAACATTGAGAGTTTTTATTTGACTTTAGATGATAGACCTAAAGAAGCTCTGTTATGTTTGAGCGCTGCATTGCACAAGGTATAATGCTAACAAGACTCAATCAGTCTCGTGGATATTCCTCCATATCATTTATTAATTTACTTTGTAATTTAGTAGGTTATGTTCATGAAATGGGGAAATGAGAAGTTTGATGATTTTTGTTCAAAGATAAATATTCGTCTGCACAACTACCCTCTAGTGATTGCGTTGAAGAACCTGAAAGCAGCATATATTGGTAACTTTGCAATTCAATATGAGTGTACTGGTTCTAAAGTAGATTATAATCTGTGCAAAATCCAAACTGATGTTGCACTAATAATGGCATTATCTATCCATTTGACAGACAGGCTTGTTTCTGTACGTGGTACAGTGATAAAAGTTAGCACAGTTAAGCCTCTGGTAATAGAAATGAGTTTTGCCTGCACAAAATGTGGAACCAACATTACTCGTGACTTCCCAGACGGGAAATTTTCACCCCCTCCAATATGTGAAATGCATGGTTGCAAAAGCAGGACCTTCACTCCCATTAGATCCAGTGCTCAACCTGTAGACTTTCAGAAGATAAGGTGTGATTACTTCTAAGTTCTATGCCACCACCATCATAGTAAAACTAAAAAGTAAGACATCATGTCATACTTATGTGCATTTTTGTATAAATTGTATAATGTCTCTATTCCAGAATTCAGGAGACGCTGAGATCAGAACATCATGAGGAGGGGCGTGTTCCACGGACAGTTGAATGTGAATTAACAGAAGATCTTGTAGATGCATGCATTCCTGGAGATATTGTGACTGTAACTGGTATTGTTAGGGTGATTAACAACTACATGGACATTGGAGGAGGTATTTCCTTTAACATGCTTATCTACTTAAGGTGAATGTATGTCATGTTGTATATTGTATGTTCTAGGTGTTGATCTTGTTAACTTAGTTCCTTTGGTTGATCAATGGTGAATAACGTTGTTCTATATGTTGATGTTGAGACATTTATTGCTCTTTTCCACTTTGTGTCATTCTTTCTATAATTAAGAATTCTTCAATGTTCCATTTTTGGATTCTAGAGCATTTCTTGCACTTGACTGCTTTGAATGTATTTATTGTGGAATCAGTGTTCTTGGGCTCACTGCAGGAAAATGAAAGTTCTTATATCTAATGACTTTCAGTAATTTATGTTGATATCAGTGTTAAAACAGTGATGATCGTTCTTTTTATTTGGCTTTCTCAAATTTCACAATAACCTATTTCAGACATGGATTAATAGCATAAGATACTTTTTCAGGAAAATCAAAAAGCAAGAATCAAGGACTTTACTATTTATATCTTGAAGCAGTCTCAATAAGAAATTCCAAGACTCAACCAATGCCTGAGAATCCAATGGATATGTCCAATGCAATATCCACAGAGCCTTTTGACTCATTCTCATTTTCTCCAAGGGATTTAGAGTTTATTGTAAAGTTTTCAGAAGAAAATGGTTCTGATGTTTTTCGGCAAATACTTCATTCTATTTGCCCCTCAATCTATGGGCATGAGCTTATTAAAGGTTTGTACAATAGTTGGCATGAATTCTTTTGTTATTATGTAGTGGTGTATTTCATCGCTCTTTCATAGGTTTCAAACTCCTTAGTTGCATTCTGGAGATTGAGCTTTTATTTGCTTATTAGACTGTGTTGATGTTCCAAGCTGGATGAGATGAGATTCTTTTATCCATCTGATAGTTCATTTAATTTTCTTTTTATCCCAAGACGGCTTTGAAACTCGTACTTTCATTTAAATTATCTTCTATTTGGATCTTCTTTCTTCTATCAACAGCGGGAATTACTCTAGCTCTATTTGGTGGTGTACAGAAGCATTCCATGGATCAGAACAAGGTTCCTGTTAGGGGAGACATCCACATCATAATAGTTGGTATACCGATTAGTTCTTGTGCCCTCTGATGCCATTCTTTCCCAGATGATGTTATATGTGAGGGCATTAATAAACTTGCTGAATTCCATATTATTAGGTGATCCTGGACTAGGTAAAAGTCAACTACTTCAAGCAGCAGCTTCTGTTTCTCCTCGAGGCCTATATGTGTGTGGTAATGCTACAACTAATGCTGGCCTCACTGTTGCTGTGGTCAAGGATCCAATGACTAGTGATTATGCCTTTGAAGCTGGTAAACATTCTGAGTGTGTTTGTTTGTGTGAGAATTATGGGAAACCCTCAAGTCAAAAATATTGCCTTCTAGATCTCACCTAGGGTGGAGTATGTTTTTGAGTCTGAAAAGCCTTGGAGAATGCCTTCTGTAAACAGAGAGGTCATGGAAAGTTAGTACACTGGAGTAGAGAAAAGATTTGGAAATATAGAAAAAGAGAGATATTTAAAAACCATCACCATCTTTATAGTTGATGGCTCTCCAAATTGAATGGTGATTCATCAACATGTTAATTAAAAGCCACTTGTGGTACTATCACAGTTTAGGAACCATGTTAATTGCAGTCTATGTGAAAAACATGTACCTGGATGGCTGGATCAAAGAATGGCTAAAACTAAATGTACTGTTTATGGTCGATTTTGTTTTGTTTTTTGGACATCATAAATTGGCATTGATTTCTCAATAAAAATAGTTTTCTTTGTCAGGTGCTATGGTTCTTGCAGACCGTGGATTATGCTGCATTGATGAGTTTGACAAAATGTCTGCCGAACATCAGGTTTTACTTGGTTTTGTCATCCTCATACTGTCATGCACACTGCTATTACTGTAATTAGTATCAATATATACTTTACTATGGGATAATTCCAGGCCTTGTTTGAAGCTATGGAGCAGCAGTGTGTTTCTGTTGCAAAGGCAGGACTTGTTGCAAGTTTATCAGCACGAACATCTGTTTTAGCAGCCGCAAACCCTGTTGGGGGTCATTATGAGTACTGTGAATAAACTTGGCTTGAATCACTAGTTACTTAATATACAGTGTTTTCTTTTTATTTTTTGTCATTAAAATGTTCTGAAGACTGCATGAGTGATAATTGGCATGTTTTCTATACTTCAAAATTATAGTGATGAAATCCATTCTTCTGAAACAAGTGTGTAAAAATTTCCAATATTTTCTTTTCCATTTTCATGTTGAACATATTTTGTGAAATTACACGTTTAACTGAAACTACACGAAGCCTTTAGTGCATGGCATTGTTTCCGTTTCTTTTTTAATGGGTAATAAACATTATTATTGTTTAAAATTTGATTGCAGCCGTACAAAAACTGTAAATGAGAACTTGAAAATGAGTGGTGCTTTACTCTCGCGATTTGATTTGGTTTTCATATTACTTGACAAACCTGATGAGCAACTGGATAAGCGACTCTCAAAGCACATTATGTCTGTGAGTTATTCTGTCCGCTTTGTCCTAATATATGTCAGAACTATTCTTTGACTACAAAAAGGATTTGTTCACGTGCATCTTCATCCTTATTTGCTCATGCATAATTTGTAGTAGGTGCAATTTCCTGGATCGTTTCTGCATTTGGAAGTACTTGACCATTGAGATAAACACACAAAACTTTGTTGCCTTGGAAAACAAATTTTGTATTAGAAAAAGGCATCTCCATTTCTGATACCTTTAATTACCAAAAACTTATAGTTAAATTAAACATCTAATACTAGTGAACATTGATTTCTTTCTATGCTAAATTGGGCCATGCTAAAAATCCATTGATGTCTTTGGAATTATACATGAATTAAACTTTATTTTGCAGCTTCATGCTAAAAATCCAGAACATCCTCCTTCCACAAAACGATTATGTACAGGTAAGGACTTCTATCAGATAATTACTAGCAGTGTCTTTTATATGAAGAATTTATTATTTTACATGTTTATTACTTTGCAGCACACTTTGATGTTATGGAGAATAACCTGAACATAGAGCATGATTCTTTAGTTGCAAAATTGAGGCTTGACCCAAAGAAGGATAGTGGTTTTGTTCCATTACCTGGTCCTCTTCTGCGTAAATACATTGCCTATGCAAAAGCTTACGTATTTCCAAGGTTGTCCAACACTTCTGAAATTAGGAAAATTTGGGAACTTCCTTTTTGAATGCTTCATTCATATTTTCTTTATATTGGGTAAGGATGACAGAACCTGCAGCGGCTACCTTGAAGACGTTTTACCTGCGACTAAGAGATCGTAGCACATTTGCTGATAGTACACCAATAACAGCTAGGCAATTGGAAAGTTTGGTAAGGTTGGCTGAAGCTCGAGCTAGGGTTGATCTAAGAGAACAAATAACTGAGCAGGACGCTTTGGTGAGTTCACCATTCATGCAGCAGATGTTGAAAATTTGTCATTTGTTTTCTATAACTGTCTGATATATAATAATGTTAGACTATCAAGTTACTTCTTCTGCATTAAACTTGCAATATTAGCAATTGATACTTGTATTCTGTGTTTTGTGATACTGATTCTTTCTGTATCTTAATGACTGTACTCTGCAGGAAGTTGTTGAACTAATGAAGGAGTCTTTGTATGATAAGTATGTTGATGAGCATGGCTTTGTGGATTTTGGGCGTAGTGGGGGGATGAGTAAAGAAAAAGAGAAGAAGAGATTTTTGGGTGCCCTAAATAAGCAGTCAGAATTGCATCAAAAGGATTGCTTTTCAATATCTGTAAGCATATATACAACTATACTTTCCTAAATGAGTCTTTGCTTCCAAAAGATTCAAGTTTGCCTCACTTGTTCTTCATTACTCTCTTCAGGAATTATATAGTTTGGCAGATACCATCGGCTTAAGGGTTCCAGATATTGATACATTTTTGGATACACTTAATAGTGCAGGTTATTTACTAAAGAAGGGCCCAAAGAGATATCAGGCATGCCTTTTACTAACTTCATTATGCATGTCAGAACACCCATAAACCTGTAGACAGCAGCATTTCAGATTATAACTGAATTTTGGTATTTGAATTAAACAATTGTTTACATTAAAGAAAAAATTCACTGGCTAAACTCTATCTCTTGGTTTTAACAATATGGGAAAAAATGTGAACCAGATACAATGACAGGATAAAGTAATAGAAGTCCTAAATGTCTATCATGCAGGTGGTATCATCATCTTATTCAAGAAGTCAATCATCAAGGGGATAGTTTCACATCACTGGTAATAAGCTTTAGAAACATCATTTTGCCTCTTTTTGTAAAAAAATGTTTCTAGTCTTTACTCCCTTTTAATACGGCGTCTCTTAAAAAGTAGGAATGATTCAATACCTACAAGCACTTTTGTTCTTGTTCATGTTATATGAACAATTATCTCCTATTAACCACTTCCAAAAGTTTGCAGATTTTTTATGATTATCTGTGGGGAGTTTACAGTTTATCTATCAAATTCCCGGTCTGTCTTTATGCCACGCTGTTAATCACGTACAAAACTTTGCAGGCTACTGATGATTAGCTATGGAAGTTTACGGATTAGCTCTAGTTCTATCAAATCCTAGTATGTCTTTATGCCATGCGTCTTTGTGGATACAGTAAGAGAGATAGAGAGATATGTGTATATTCAATTTAATGTTTTGCAACTTTACAAGTGGAACTCAAGGCCTGTATACATTTAATTTGATACATGAGCATGGTACAATCTTATAAATTTATTTTTCAGTGCCATCTCTTTTTCTCAACACTACTATTTTGTGGCATATCTTTAGGCAGTGCCAGAAGTATATTCATCTTCAGCAGAATCAAGGCGCCATTCACTTCCATAGTAAGAATTGGGCAATCCCAACCAAAACTTGAAAGCCTCTGCTGCTCTTTTCCTCTCCCTTCTTCGATCCTGCCTGGCTCTTGAAGCATGCTTGCTTGTGAACATCCTCGAGTGCATCTCCACGTAAATCCTTTTATACTTTGTCTTGTTTGGTGATATTCCATGCTCCTCCATGCAAGCAATGATCTCCAAAGCTCTCCTGAAAAATGCAGCCCTGACACATATATCAGCCAGAGTATCTAAAAGTCCTTCATCGGGTATCAGTGGCGGGAGGCCTGGAGAAGAATCAGGTTCCACTCCCTTTCCTATTCTACATCTCTCCTTTATTTCACTCCATAGTAGTAGTGCTTCTCCTGGCTTCCTAGCTAATGCAATTCCATTTGCTAAACTCCCATAGGTAGCCACGTTCGGAAAAGTCCCACTCTCTTTCATCCTCTGAATTATAGACTTGGCCTCATCAATCTTCCCCAGCTTACAATATCCCTCAACCAACATATTCCAAGCAGCCAAATCAACCCTGATTCGAGGATCTTTTAGCATTTCGTCAAAGACCTTGTTCGCTATCTTTGGTTGGCGAGACAAAGCAAAAGCTTTCATCAATGTTGTGTAACTGATTTTATTAGGTGCGATGCCTGCTGCTCGCATCTCATTGAAATAGGATAGTGCCCCCGCGCTGTCATCAACCAAAATACAACCATCAATGAGAGTATTATAAGAAACTACATCCGGTTTTATTCCTGCACCATTTACCATCTCTAGCATCAGCTCTTCTGCCTTGTCTATCTGCAATTTTTGACAATACCCTTTCATAAGAATATTGTAAGTGATTCTGTTGGCAGGAACTCCGACTCTGAGCATCTCATCTAGCATTTCTTGTGCTTGTTCCATTGATCCTTGCTGCACAAATGCAGAAATAACAGTTGTATAGCTCACATGGTCTGGATGGCTTTCAGTATCTTCCTGATGCCTCATTGCCTGGAGCATCCTTACTGTATCAGTTACCCGGCCTGCCTTCATGTAACCTTTCATCAGCGTCGTATACATCCTCGAATTGGGTTCAAACACTCGAGGTAAATCTGGTGGTTCTCTGTCTCTTGAATTTACAGAATTTGGAAGCAACTTTTCAAATACATCGCTCTTATCTGCACTTGTCTCTTCCAAAGTCGAGTCCCTTAGAATCTTGCAGAGATCTCTCCTCCCTTCCCTCATAGCCTGAACTAGTTTTTCAGCAGTCTCCAAATCACCAAAGCCAACATAAGCTGCGACGAGGGATTGGAGTGTTGTCATACACAGAGCGATTCCCTTTTCGATTATCCTCTCCAATACAAACACAAGCAAATCCTTCCTATCAGCTCTAGCACAAAGCTTGATCATCACATTGTATGTCAAAACATCTGGCTCGCAGCCAAATTCAGTCATTTCGTCGAACAGTTGGAGGAATTTCCTAGTGTAACCGAGATTTGCACAGGCGTTTAGCACAGCGTTGTAGGCAGCTGTGTCCGGCCTCGAGTTATTAACCACCGCGGGGTCCGAAATCCGGCGGACCTTTCCGATGACCAAAGTGAAGAGCGACAAGGCCTCGGTGGGGCCGTCATCTCCGGAGCTAGAAAGGCGGCTGATGACGGCGCTCCAGGCCTTGACATGGGGGAGATAACCGGATTTGAGCATGGACTTGATAATGGAGGTCGCGTAGAGGATTTGGCCGGCTTTAGCGGCGGCGACGGCGAGGAGGCCGAAGGAATTGGCGTCGAGGCGATGGAGCTGGCGGTCATTGCGGAGACGCCGGACAATGGACTGGGCGCGCGTGAGGGCAACGCGGGTGTTCTGATAGGATAATTGTGAAACTAAACGGCTAAGGCATGTGGGGTTGGGAAGTTGGTCATATTGGGTGTACGCCAACCATGCCTCTTCGGTTTTCTTCTCCTGGAGAAGTGTGAGGAGAGCCTGCTCTTGAGGCTTAGCGATAAATAGAGAGGTAGTGGTGGAGGGCTTACCGGCGGTTTGAACATGGACTGAGTGAGTAACTCTGGGGTTACCGGCGGCGGAAGTGGAGGTGGAGGAAGTAAACGGTGACGAAACCCAGCGGAGAGGGAAGCTATGGGTTGATGGAAATGGGGAGAATGTTGAAGGAGGTTTAGTAGCGTTCATGGCTGGTCCATCTGGGGTTGTGGCGTGTGGAAGAAAGTCGCAAAATATTTTATGCACTGTTTAATTCTTGGACCCAAGGAGGAGTGGGTATTCAGATATTTCATTGGCGATAGGCTTTTTTTAAACACTATTTTTTATAATTTTATTGTTGATTCAGAAGGGGTTGGGTTTGGGTGGACAAGGAATGTACTACGTCGAGTACATTCCTCCCTCTTGTTTGGATGGTGGCACCATTTTCCTTTTCCCAAAATAAATAAAGAAAAATTTATACTTTGAATGTGCCAATCATTCATTGGCACATCAATGGGATTTGCCACTAAAATTAACCAAGAATTGGAGGAGGGTGTCATACATAATCCAAACAACTGCAAAAATTATGATGTGCATCTGCAGTCATGTGAATCATAACAAAAAGTATATTTTAAATATATTAAAAATATATTATTTATATATTAAATGTACATTATGTAAAATAATGTATTTTTAGTACTCAAATAATATATTTTTTTCAAATACAATATACATTTTTAATATATTAAAAATACATTATTTGTGTACTGAATATATATTATTTGATAATATGATAATCCACTAATAATATGGTGGTGTGGACCATAATCTACACAATAATGATTGCCGTAGTGTGGACCATACTATCAAATAATGATAATGATTGCCAAAACATGCAAGATGGGACGAACGAAATGATTCAATATATAAAAGACCATAGAAGTGTTTTCTACACAAGGAGAAACCATAGAAATGCTAATAAGCTTAAACTAGAAAACAGGGAAAAAGTTTTGGGTTCACTTCCAAACTGCTGGGTATATCTATCCACTAAACCACATTCCATAACCATCTGTACACACCCCAGAATGTGTTGCAACAGTCAAACCTCTTTCCATCTCCTTCAGAGTTCAATCACATCCAAAAGCCAGAACCACTCCTCCCCTCAAGGCCACCGTAGTCATCATATGTACACCAGTACCATCACCTAATCTGATCTGCTAACTACGTATTCACATTATATACCTGCTTGCCCGAGACATTAAGAGAGGTAGAAAGAACCCTGTCCCTCGGTTATGGCATATAACAGCTTCTCTTTCATTTTCTCCTGCAATAAGAAAAAAATAAGTTCATTGTCATTCCATCACCCTTTCAGTTAAGAGAGAATTAAGAGCAGCATAAGAAATGAAATCAACTTTAGTAGTGTAAGGTGGCAGCTTCAGATAATTGGCGCATGTCATCACGCTAGGGAGGTCATCATCGGCCCATTTGCTGCACTTCTGTCGAATCATAGAACAGCAGGTAAGCACAGGGTTTAAGAAACGAGACAAGGGATAGAAAACTAAAAGTAGCGTGTTCATATAGACACCTTTCGAACAATTGTTAACTTAGGGTTGAGAGATGCCAAGCCGCCCGGAGGCAGCCTAGGTGCTCCAGTCACAAACTGTAGGAAAGCTCTCTGCTTTTCAATGTTGAATTCTTGTATGATTTCCAATAACTGCAAAATTTACAAAAGCAGGTCATTGCTATGACCACAAAGTTTATTGTCATCAAAATATGATATGATCGAAACAAGGGAGCTCGAGTTTACTGACATTTATAGCAGGAGAGCTGCTGGCAGTGTATCCATGATCAAATTTGATATGATCAACAAGCTCGTTCGACTGTCAAAGAAGAAGAAATTGGACATTTCACAAAAAAGTCATGTGCTGTGTGACACTCAGAATTGCTGCAAAATAATGGGTTTGATATACTTACATTCCAAATTTCACGTTCTCCGCACAGTAAACGCTCTAGTTCCTCTTCACTGAATATTTGAAGATGCTTGATAGGGAAAACCTGAAGAGCCAACAAAATTGCCAACAGTTCAATTTCAGATTTGTTGGAATTGAAGTGACACAATAGTACAGAATACAGAAGGCCAAAGGATGTTGGCAAAAAACTTGCAAAAACAAATGGAATGGTCCGATTCTAGATTGCCTTCATTATGAGTTACAAAATCAGACAATTCCAAGCAAGAAATATAGCACTCATGTTCCATATGAACAATTGTATCCATAAAGAAATTGCCAACTAATGTAGCAAAAACAAAGGTCTAAACTTCAAGGTTCAGGAACATGTGATATAAGTGCTCACCTGATCAAAACCAGACTTGAAAGATTCCACCTGTCTGGAAACTCCAGAACCTATGCTGGCATTCACGATGAGTGAAACATACTCCTCTAAGTTGGACAAATCCACCTAGAGACACAATGTAAAGTATTAGAGACAGATTTTAAATTGTTCAAATTCCCACAAAATTACACAAGCAGTCACTTCACAAAATGCTAACCGTTTCTGAATCAGAAGTGAGGATGTAGTCTGGATAGCCAGGAAGAGAGAAGTCAAGGCAAAGATCCTCAATTTTGGTATTCCGGAAGTATAATTCAGGCATTAGAGTTGATTTTCTATCAGGTAGAGATTCTACATGCTTTTTTCTCTCAGCAAGAGCATGAAATTCCAGTAGAGTCCTTCCTAATTCAGGGTCAAACGTCAGGATATCATATATACTGAGCTCCTGCAGATCAGAGGTCAAAAAATAAGTTACATAGTTAGTACATATACACGCAACTATTTATTAGTATAGATACATGCACGAATGGCAGAAGGAAACTCAGGAAATAAGAGATCATACCTTCCCAAGAATAAGTTTGTAAAATGCTTTGGAAAAAGGAAGATCCAGAACCCTGCCATCTTGAAGAGATTTTGCGACAATTTGGCCCAGAAGGACAAACTTTTTAAGCACCTCAGAAAACTCAATTTTACCCAAGGCACTCACAGATTGTGACCATGGGCGAGGGAATAGGCCAAAAGCAAACGAAAGACTTCCATGGGCATCATCTGCTAAACTAATGTTGCCACTTGACATACAGTCACCTCTCCACATACCAAGACCACTTTTTTGAAACTCATGACTGACCAATGTATAAAATTCCAAGGTTGGACCAAGACCAGTACCCACCTCTTCGCTGTATTCCACCTCAATTACAACCTTTTGGCTAGCATAGAGGTCCATCATCTGGGAAGCAGAATCCAGAATCTTGTTTCGGTGAACCATAAACCTTTTACGTGGGAAACCACCATTGGATAGCTGCCTACGATTCAGGCCTCCGCTATTATTAGATGGTAACTGAGGTTGCTGAACTGGCTGGTTACCCAATATTGCCAGACGGAAATACTTACATCTTGCCTCAAAACCAAACAAAAAGGGACATGAATCCATTAATTGGGTACACCAATAAGGCAGGCCACCAACAGATACAGCAAAAGGATCCCGCATTTGCTGTTCTAGTTTGTCAGTTAATTTGTTGTTCACAAATTCAGTTTGAGGGACAAAAAAGTAATCAAACTTCAAATTATCCAGGTCATTGGTCCTCTCTTCTGCAAAAGCATATACTCGTTCACGAGATATTAGATGATATCTGAACCTGTTCATCTGTTCCAAACTTCTAAGGAGAGACAAAATATCATAAGTTGGATTGGATCTATCTATATCAACCACTGCCGAGGCAAAGGTGTTAGAGAAAAATGGAGTGTATTGCTGCCATGGTGTATGCTTTTCATGTAAAGCTGAATGATGAGTCTCGTGATGACACTTCTGTGCACAACTTTGTTTTCGTCTCACAGATGACTTGTATGTTATTCTGTGGACTTGATTCCAAACCTTTGCATTAGTAATTGCATCATTTTCTGCTTCAATTTGCTGCTGAAGTATAGCTTGATATAACGTTAAGGTATTGTTTAGTTTCTGCCCTTCCAAGTAGAATAACAATTTCATTGACGAGCCTTCCTCATTACTGCATTGAGGACACTCTGTAATGATACTATTTTCTTCAGACAGGCGCAACTGGCTCTGGCCCAAAGGCTCCTTCAACATAATAACAATCAAAATAATGTAAGGAAAGCAACCATGGAAATAGGAAAGGCCAAGAAAATAACGGTACATATGTTATGAATAGTCTAATATTCAAAAGAGTGAACTGCATAAAAAAATTACACAACTTAAACAGCATGGAACACCACAAACTTAATCGACACTTTATTGCACATCCCATACCATAAACAATTGAAACTAAATATTAACTCAAACAAAGATTCAATGAGCAAAGCAATCAACTGACCATATGAACATCTGTTATATCCATTGGGTCAGTATTGGCCTGCTCTGTATTTGCTGTTTCCACTGGGGCAGATGAAGCTATATCATCGCCCTCTCTCTGAGAGAAGAAAAGGGAAACAAAAAGGAAATGAGAGAAGCTCATTCAGTTGTAGACAATTTCTCTAGAGAAATGAAACATAGTCAGCTCAATGAAAATGTTGTTTCAAAGGCTTGACCTAAGCAATCATATGGATAAAATTAGTTGAAAGAGATATACCTTGGAAAGCTGAACTTGATTCACATCAAAACGTATGCTGTCTAATTCTACAGCATCTGGAGTTCGTACTTGAGAAGGGCTCAGATCAGGTGACAACTGTGAGGCTGATCCTTCCTCCTCCATTGCTTGAGAGGGTGATTTTGAATGCTCAGCTTTTTTATTTCTCACTTTTGGGCTAAGGTATCCTTCAATTGTGTCCAAAGATGAAAACGGATCAACATTCACAACATCCTTCAAATAATCACACAGGTCTGTCTCCCCCTCTCCTTTGACAAACTGAACTTTAAGACATGGGTATGAGGTACAACGTCCATATGGTATAGTAGCATATGAGTTCCGCAGCCTGGATGTGTGGCTTGAGATAACAGGGAAATTTTCCACCGATGACAGTGCACTTTGCAATAGATGTATTAGAGATAGAAAAGGTAAGTCCTCAAATGATGGGTCCGAGGAAGACAAAAGTAATCTTCCGAACACTTCAAATCTCTTCTCAATACTATACTGCCAGAAAAGTGCACCGACGTTTTCAGTCTTCCCAATAAGATATTGGCCATTAGATAAATAATTAACTACAGATTTCACTATTCCACTCTCAATAAACTCAAAAGTGGAAATGGAGTTTTTCCCATTCAGCTGTGACATGATCTGATGCAGCAAATCATAAAAGCCAGATTCATGTTGAGAATAAGAATCATCAACATCATTCAAATATTTATTGACCAGATCTGTCAATGCAGAGGATAAAGTTCTCAGCTTCTGAAGAACATCAGTTAATCCTTTCTCAGGATTCATTAATTCTGCAGCAAAGTAATTCGTCTTAATATGCTGTGCAAGATTCTGAACAGTCTCTATCTCAAGCTTGCAACTCCCAGATTCAGAATTTGTCGAAGACTGGCCAACACCAAAAGCAAAACATAAGCATCTCTGTGCACCTCTTGGTGCTGATGTCTTACTTGACTCGCTTGACAATTGAGCACCATTGGACACTGGAAACATAAACTGTGAACTTTTTTCTGGAGAAAGTAGTGCATCAACAGCAAAAACAACACCTTCCTTGACAAAGGGGTTTAAGAAAACATCTGAGAGCTTCTGCAGAAGTGTATCAACAATCTGAAGAGCTAGCATCACTACATGATGATCTTTGCGAGTGAACACCCCAGCCAAAAAGCTTTAAGACAATAGAAAAGCAATTTCAATTTTTCCAGTGAACAAGAACAAATTAACTATTAGCTTAAAACCAGGAAAATGTAAAGGAAACCCTCTTGTACCTTGCAAGATTGGTTCCTTGTAGCAATTCAACAAGCATGTCCGAATTACTGAAATACACTAACTTGTTGATAATGGAGAGACAGCCATAACAAACATATAAATTTGCACCAGAATTAACCACCTACTTGACAAAAATAATGTTAAAACATACTTAACCAAAATGGTGAGATAATAAATTAGGTACTGCATTTGACAATCCCACCTGAAGGAGAACAGGAAGTAAATCAATGCCAAATTTTTGCAAAAGGTCAGGGCGGTTCATGAGAAAAGATTCCTTCTCAGTGGCTGGTTGAATTTCCTGTTCTCTGGCTATTGGAGGGAGGAGCTCATGTAATAACTTTAGAACTTCATGTACCTGGGAAACAGGAATTAAATGTTAAAACCTTAGTTCTTTAAACCTACTAACAAAACCTTTTAGAATACAGCCCAGAGTGAAATCATAGGCACAAAAGAAATGCCATAAACTTGCAGAGATTAGAATTGCAGTACATGAGAATGCAATGTTTGAGACACAGTGGGAAAGATTCAGATGTGGAGTCAAAGCTAATATAGAGCATATAAGATGTAATGCTGTATTAAGAAATGCAAAGCCAAATCCAATCGTGTTACTGTAACCTGAAATCATATCTAGAGACTAGAAGTTGCAAGTCACAAAATCACAAATACAAAAGCTCAGCATTGACTATCTGACTTAGTGACTAAAAAGGAGTTACGAGACTACGACAGTTAAGAATCACATTATACCAAAAACACCTGTATTTCTAGAAATCATCAATTGCAACAAATCTAACTATTGTGTGTAAACCACCGATTTCTGTGGATAGGCTATTTGACTCACAAAAGAATATATATTTATTTCACAAAAGCACAAATCACAGATATGTAAAACCATCAAATTCCAGTGAATTTTACCATTGATTTCAGCAGTTAATGGCTGTTATGAACAGCACTGGAACAGCACTTTCAAAGAGCATTAAATGTTGAGTGTGTTGTTTCCCTCATTGTGCTTTTTTTTTAGAGACTATCGTGTGGAGTATTACAAGGGTACAAGCTATACAAGTATACAACACATGTAGTCTTGCATATGTTAAAGCAACCAACGGTGTCTGATGGAAGGATGCTTAAGCCTACCTCCCCCACTTTCATAAAGGAAAGCTTAGCAAGTAAAAAACAGTAGTTGATCAAAAACATATCTCGGGAAAACAATATGCCATCAGTGACAGACCTGATTATGTTGCCCATCAACCACAGCAGTTGATGGCATTCCATGAGAGAGGTCGTGAATGGACAAAATATTACATACTATGCTGCTTATATTAAGATCAAAGAGAGTCTTAACAGCCACAATAGAACCAGAAGCGAGTTTAACAAGTAACCCTATTAAGCCCTGCCAACCAAAAAAGTCAGATATAAACTTATCAATTAAAGTCTGGAACTCAAGTATTTAAGGTCAGAAACCACAAAAATAAGCATCAGCTCACAATGTAAACCGGTTGGCATAAAGTAGTTCGGCTATTCAAGTCTATCAGATGTGTGGCCTGTTGAACTAGTCCATGTTTACAAAGCTCCTCAAGCATATCAGGAGAGTGGCAAACTTGTTCCACAATCTTGATCAAGCAACTAGCCACACTTTCAACAAGCTGAATTGCAGGGGAAATAATTTTTGGATAAATAAATAGTTGAGGAAAAAAAATTATTCTGAAAAGGATTAGTTCCATAGGCTCAAGCATATGTATACCTGTTTATCTTCATATTGAAGCAGATTACACAATATTGGAACTGCATCCATGAAAGGTGAGGGATTTTCTGACGGAAGTTTTTTGCAAATATTTAGAACTGTTGAAAGTGCAACCCTCTAAAGAACATAAAGAACAAAGAAGAAAAAGAAAAAATATCAGTACTTACTTCACATGCATTACAGATAAATAATAATGGGTGAATTTCAAGTTTGATGTATCCCTTACCTGTACACTTGTTGAAAAGAAATCAATGTAGTTTAGAACAGCCATTATTGCCCCCGATTGCAAACAAGCAAGTGGCTGCTCCTGTGAAATTTTCTCCATTGCTTGCAAGCACTACATTTGAAAGAGAATTCATATCACTCAGAACATATAATATAGCATAACAATCACAGACCTTGAGCAAACAAACTATTGCACACAACAATACAGATAAAAACAACTCCTTTCAATAAATAGTGAATGCATTTCAACATACTTGTTCAGCCACATCTAAGTACTCAATGGCCATCAATCTTTGACAAAGAGCAGGGACAGCATCATGCCTAACGAGAAACCCAGAAGACCGAGGATGAACATCACACAAGTAAGTCAGTGCCCTGATTGCTAACAGCATTATATCGGGATTGTGCTCATGCCTCGCCAATCTAACTAAGACAGGAGAGAACGAATCCGCCATTAAGCTTGAAAGGGAACTATCGGTACAAAAAGATAGCAATTCACATAGCTCAGTAAGAGCAGCCAATTGCCCTGATTCTTCACTCTCCTCGGTCAAGCTCGTCAAGACATTCCTGAATTTGCTTTGATCACCCAATGATCTCCGTCTATAATAGTCCCTGTAGCTGTTGTCAGAGTCACAAGATCCATAGGAGTCCCGTTCCCCTTCTCCATCTGATCGAGTTGATCCCGAAGTTGAGGACGATGTGTCCATATCACCATCATGGCCTTCTTGAGGGGTTTGAACAGATGAGTTCGATGAGCTTGCCCGGAACTCTAATGAACTACAGGCTCTCTTATCAGCCGGAAGCTCATCAGCCTTATCTGTTCTCTTCTGGCCTCGATTTTCCATTGATCACTCCCTTCTACACTCTCCTGTATGCATTAAAACACTTCAAATTACAATATTGAATTACCGGAACAAAATAACAAACAAACCAAAATAAAACTTTTTCCAAACATGATCATATCCATAGTTAAATCATTCCGAAGAAGACTAAAAAAATCAACAAATACCTTCACAGTTTAACTTGCAATTTGTTCTAAAAATTAAAAAGGGAGAAATTGAAACGAGATGACGCAAAATGAGTGCAGATTCTAGCAAAATTGTAGTGCTATCAAAGAGCAAAAATCCAGAAAAAACCCCCAAAAATCACTTAAGAAAAAGACAAATTACTCCAGAAAAAGGAGATAAAGTTGAGAGTGCCCATCAAACAGAGCAACAACACGAGTCCGTTCATATTCCTTTCTCCCCCAACCAAAAAAACAAGTAATCAAAATACTGCTGAATTCTATGCACCATCTATCAATATCAAAGAGACACAAACACAAAAGGAAAAGCTCAACTGCCAGGGAACCTAATGGCGGTGATGATGATGCTTAGTCGATCACCACTGCAAATTTTTTGGGTCTTTCCAAGTTTTAATCTTTTTTCCCCTTATTTTATAATTCGTTCCGTATTTCACCTTATCATACACAGAAAAGAAAAAAATAAAGGTTCATGCCTGTTCTATACACGGCAAGAGATGATGATGATGATGTGGGGGAGGAGCAGAGTCGCCGTGGGGGTGGAGGTTTGAGTGTGAATGTAGAGAAAAAAAAAAGGGTTAATAAATTACACAGAAAAAAAAGAAGTTGTAAATGGCTTAGGTTTCTACCTTCTTGGGTTGGGTCTATGGAGATGCTGATATAGGACTACAGGAGGAGAGTCATCAACATTGATGCACCTTCTTTTATCAATCCATGGGTTTAGGCTTCTGACACGTCATCAATCAAAGTATAAAAGGTGGATCAAATTGCATTCCCATCCAAATATAACTACTTTGTGTGATATAGATAACCTTGAGAGTTCGAAATCATGTGTATATCTTAATAAATTTTAGAACATTAGTTTTTGAATGAAGTTTGATTGAATTGAATTAGGGTTGGAAATAATTTGAGCCGTTCTCGAGTTATATATATGTGTACGTGTTCTCGAGTTATATATATATATATATATATATATATATATATATATATATATATATATATATATATATATATGTGTGTGTGCGCGTGTTGCACTTGCATGTAAAATTAAGGAGTTGTAATATAATTAATGGAATCTCAAATTCAATTTGAGCTAATCGAATCAAACTCAAGTCTTATCAAAATTAACGAGTCAAACTTTAAATTGAATTTTTTAACTTGATCAAGCTCAGCCACTATAACTATTCCCAGCTTGAACTCAAACCTCCATACAAATATATTTCATAAAAGACTTATTGATCATTACTGATGAATAGAGTGCTAGGCCGTAGTGGACCGGTCACTCCTTGACGATCGGACCCTCCGCTCAAAAACTAATCGGAATTGTGGGCTCTAGCCTAGGGCGTGTTGATAACAAGCCCAGGAACTTAGGAAGTCGTTAAGTTATATAGGGAACTAGGCGAGGCAGGGACCCACGACCCAACACAGGCAAGCGTGGGCATCTTGGGCCGCGTGGGCATCTTGGGCCTATTCGTGACATAATAGGACTAGGCTACCTATTCATAATGTAACAAAGACTCCTACTATAGAGCAACTTAGGAATTAGTTTTCTTCGGGGACCCCAAGTCCTCTTGTATAAATATTATATTCATTCTCAAGGGGTAAAATGGAATGAATGTTCCCTACTATTTTTCTATATTCTTTCCCACACGTTTTATTAACAATAGTGTTGACTAGCTCGCTCACTCGCCGTTGACTACTTATTACTTGTAAAACCAACAATCATGATTAAACAAAATCATCATAAAAACTACAATATATTAAGTTTTCATTATCAATATGTTGATTGGATTTGCATTAAAAAAATGTTACTGTCGTATTTTTTTCTAATTACAAAAAAAAAACAAAAAACAAAAAAAAAACTAAATATCAATATATTTCGTTTATGATGTTACATGTTTAATCTTTTTATGTATATAAAATGACATTTGAGTCAAAAGATGATTGAAGCATGATTTTATATTGATAGTCCTAGTAAGAGTTTGATACTTTTGGGTTGGATTGTGATTGTAATCACACTAAACATATATGGATAAAATGGAATCAATATAATGGTTTCATGCATGATCCTAACTCCTTTCCTAAGCAATCGTTGGTTGTTTGGTAACTGATTATGCAATAATTGGGAGGAGTGTTACCATTACAACTCTAATTTTTGTCTAATATTCTTTTTAGAAGTTAAAAGCATAATAAAACACTACAAATCATAGACCATTTAAGTTAAGCACCAAACAAACAAATAAATAAATAAAGTAACTTAGTATTGTGGGAGGATAACTGAGTGGGCAATCGCTATATATATCGTGGACAAGAATCAATGAGCATTGTGAATTTGCTTCACGTTATGTACATATAGTTAACATATTTTATTATTATATATTTTATTATTTTTAGGTAACTAATTATGTACATTCAATTATTATGTATATATATAATCGATCATGTGCATTAAGTTATAACAATAACAAAATGTACATGATTTGTTAACTAAAATTACATAATATGTTAATTGTATGTCTATATGTACATAATCTAAAACATTGTTAACAGTGCACATGATAGACCTTGGTCTATGCTATAATTTGTGACCAAATGGACGAAACATGATTTCTGTACATGAAAATTATGAGTTCAGTTCTTGCAAACATCAAGATCGAACTTATTATATATGATTTTTTTGGTGCGATTTACCTATATAACTTGTGAGGTTTACCCAATGGATTTAATATGTATAGAAATTGTTATCTATTTATATGGTCCATTTTGTGTGCTTGTAAAGATACAAGTACCTTAAACTTGGAGTAGCCCTCTGTATTGAGGAATGGTTTTGTTTTACATTTTGTACTATAGTATGTGTAGAATCTTCATTTAAAATCTTGCAACCATTGACTTTTGATTCGAGAGCTAGGTTGCATTTTGAGTGTGCTAACTCAGGTTAAGGTATGCCATTTCATTTGATTGGGTTAGGATAAGGGTCTATAATCCCAAACAATTGGTAATATACTTTACCATTTCATTTGGTTGGGGAGAATAAAATTGTCGAACTTAATAATTGATTATTATAGATGAATAACTGGTTTTTAGGCTTGATGTACAAAAACGATATTTTCATATATTAATTATAACTTTTTGAATTTAATTAATTTTTCGTATCAAATTTAGTAGTTTATTTGAGTTTTTTCTCTAAATATTATAATAATTAAAATCCTTCTTATCCAAATTCTCATCGGATTAATGTTGAGCCCATTAGATTGACATTGACACTTGACAGTATCATTTTATACAACAGCCCATTGGAATTCATCTTGTTTGTTAAAATAATATAATAATGATATGGAGCATCGATATTATCCTTTTTTTTTTTGGGTGTGTTTTGTTTTGTTTTGTTTTTGTTTTTATTGTTGTTAGTTTGTTACCTTGAGTTTTAATTAATTAAATTTTTTATACTCCGTACTTATTAGATTTTACACTTTTACTTAAAGAGTTGTTGATTAAAAAAATTGAGTTGTTATTAGATTGCATATACCTAGCTTTCTAATTATTACTAGTATTTTCGCCTGTGCGTTGCACGGAATGGAATTGTTATAATATTTTAAGAATATTTGGATCGATATACAATTATATAAATTATAACATTGAATATTATATAGTGCAATTGATGAAATTAGTTGGATCGATTATGTTTTCTGATATTTTACTTGCTTGAATTATGTCAAATAATTGTCCAATTACCAATGCGATGCACAAATAAATTTTTTTAATTATATATTTAGATAATAAAATTAAAGATGAAATTATAAAAAATTCTAATATTGAACATGTACATTTATTTGATTATAATATTAGTGCAAAAGTATCACTCAATTAGTTGAATATATAATATATGACTTGTTTATCTACAATTATCTTAAAAAGATCGATATGTAATATGACTTATGTAATTATATTATTAGAATCATTTCTATTTTTGGTCCTACTGTTATTGGAGCATTGCCAATTTTAGTCCACTTCATTAATTTTTGCAACATTGTGATAAGTCTTATTTAGTCATTGCCACTTTTAGTCCACCGTTAAAAATTTTGTCAAATTGCGGTCCAAAATATGGGTATTTTTGGTATTTTCATGCTTTGATCATCCACTTGACCCTTTGCAGTGATTTTCCTTACACACTTTCATCAATTGAAGAGGTCTGGCGAAAGCCACGTGAGCCACATTACAAAACCACAGTTTGAATTTAAATGTAAAATATATTCTAAGTTGCCACTAACGATTCACTTTCTTCTTGTACATATCGATGTTATTAACAATTAGGTCTTGTAGTTGACTACATTCATCGTAACTTACATTTCACAATCACCAAATAAGTCACACTCCATCAAAACGAGCCTAAAACCCCTATCGACATCTCCCACA
Source organism: Ipomoea trifida (assembly GCA_003576665.1). Taxonomy (NCBI): domain Eukaryota; kingdom Viridiplantae; phylum Streptophyta; class Magnoliopsida; order Solanales; family Convolvulaceae; genus Ipomoea; species Ipomoea trifida. The sequence continues at coordinate 3,656,164 of CP025647.1, read as the reverse complement.
TAATTTGGAGCCCTTTTAATATGGCGAACACTCTCGTTCTTGCACCAAACACTACCCAATACAAAATGTGTATCCCACGATCCATCTACCTTCCATGTCTCGAACTCCTCCACCTCATGCCCTTTTTCATATTGAATTCATAAAGTTGTTTATTTATTTTGTTGGATGATACGATAAAGTCACAATCATAATTTAAAAGTGTGCATTTAATAAATTTGATATCGTGATTTTAGCATAAATGAATAAAATGACTATATAAAAATAAATTAACTTAAATTAAATTCTATGGTGTTTGAGCAATTCTTTCTCTCTCTAAAATCCATACGCTCTCCCCTTCTCTGGTCATTCTCAGTTTTACAGCCGGCCGGCCGGCCGGAGCTCTTATAGAGCTTTGAGCCGGCGGTATTTGGCCACCACCTCCGTTCACCGCAACACCGCAACTGTCTAGCCAAACTCCGTGCCGCCGCCGTCACCTCTGCTCGCTTCCTCCTCCTCCCTCCGTGCCACCATCTTCTTCGACCACCGCCTTCTTTCCTTCCCCTCCTTTACCTTCTCACCCACCACCGCCCTTCTCCGACAAAGCCGCCACCTTCCACCACCATTTACCTCCCCCTCCGCTGCCTTCTCCCGCCACCATCCTCCTACAACCAACTGCCATCTGCCACCATTACAACAGCTTCCCCTTCCACCACTCACCGCACCGCCGCCTTCGGCCACCGCTCCTCCGCCTTCTCCTTTGCCATTCTCACGTTTTCCTATTTTTAAAATATTATATATATCCTAGGCTAACCTTTTTGTCCAGTGGGTAGTGTAGGGTATTGAGCTTTGAGTTTTGGTTGCCTTGAGATCCGCGTGTCTTGAGCTCCTAAACTTTTTATCTTCACCCACCTTTAAGTATTTTATCTTTTGTTGTATTTTGCTTCCTTCCGCATCTATTTGCAGGTTATTGTGCTTTCCTCTCGTTTCTTTGACGAGTTTATCCCTCTCGTTCTTTTGACGAGGTTCATATTTGGAGTGCAAAAAGATAAATTTGGTCATGGCCTATGTGAAACTCATACTGGGCAAAGTAGATGACAATGAAATGCCTCTTCTGAATATTGATTTGCAACTCAGTTCAGATGGTAGGTTACCCACTGATGAACCGATCAAAGACAAAAGGTCGGTTATGTACCTTCAGTTGGGAATAATGTCAATGGACTTCAATATGAAGATAAAGACTCAGGTGGTTTGCAAGACTTTCCATTCGAAGATAGACTTGTCTACATTCGGCAAGACCATCAAATATTTGATAGAAGCCTTAAGGTCCTTTAAGGATCATGACTCTCAATTTGTAACACAGTCTGCGAATCCAAATTTCATTAGCTTAGTTAGAAAATTTGGTTCTATGTCAGATTGTATGGAATGACTTTTGAACCTTGTTGTAATTGTTCTTAATGATTATTAATGCATTTTATCCTTCAAAAAAACTTAAATTAAATTCTTCGCAGTTGTCCCAACCCAAATCAAGAAAGCGAGTTAATAGAATTTAGAAAGTTGACAAATTTCATCTACAAACTGCAACCCCAAAAAAGAACAGATCATTTTTAGTCTACTTCTGGAAACAGTTGCTTTGTGTCAACCCATTCCCAAACTTAAAATCACACCTTGGAGAAGGCCGGCTATGAATCTTGCAGACAGATATATACGGTGAAGAAGGATTTCCACTGCAGTGGTGTAAAAGGAAGTTATGGCACAGTGCTGAGATCTGCTTTCGAAAACAATCAAAGAATTATGCACTTTTATGATGCCAAAACGTTGGCCGCGGCAGATTTCTTGGATGCGATTACAAAGGAAAACATGAGAGTAAGTTTCTGATTATCCGCAAGAATCCTCCCTCTTTCCCTTGACGAGGGATTCGTCATTTCAATCTGGATTCGCTAACCCTATCACCATGCGATATACTCCCGAATTCTTCATCTTCACCCTCTCCCTCGTGTTCCTCATCCTCTCATTCATGCTCCTCCCTTTCCGCCCCTTTCTATTTCTTCACCACCCAGAGAGCGCTCAGAATCAAACCCTATTGCACTCTAAATCAGAAGCACAATTTTCGGAGGGTTTCCGCCATAATCTTGGTCAAAAGCAGCAATCCTCACCGAGAAATTATATCATTCGGTTCAATAGATATTTGAAATCGGAATATCACCGGACGTATCTGGAAGATAATGTGAAATTGGTAGGTTGGGAATGGATAGAAAGGAAAAATCCGGCATCTCGGTTTCCAACGGACTTTGCACTGGTGGCAATTGAAGAATCAATGACAGGAATTTTAATTGAGAAGTTCACAAATTTGAAGGTTGTGAAAGATGTTTCATTAGATTTGAGCTATCAAAGAGGAGTTCTTGGGAAGCAGAATGAGAGGATTGGGGCTTTTTTTGATGGGGAGAAGAGGCCAGGCAAGATTTTCACTGCAATGTCTTTCTCTGAAGGAGAGAGAAATGTTGTGTCAAACACAAGTAACATGAAAATTAGCTGGAATAGGGAGCTTTTGATGCAGGCATGTTGGTGATGTGTTTTCTACTTATTTATTTTTCTCTAGCTTGAAAGATGGGATGCTAAATGAAAAATGTTCCTTTTGCAGAAGTCTCAAGTTACCTCCATGTTTAGTGCAGAAGCACTTTGGTCGAAAGGATATACTGGCTCCAAAGTAAAAATGGCTATATTTGATACAGGAATTCGATATGATCATCCACATTTTCGTAATATCAAGGTACTATATCTTTTCTGGAGAAATGATAATAAAGCATGCTTTTGCTTAAACTTCATGTTGCTCATGTCCAAACATGCTGTCGGCCATATCTACTATCTAGCTTCTCCCATAATATTCATTTGGGGTTATTATTTACTGATTTGATTACACAGGAGCGCACAAATTGGACCAATGAAAATACACTTAATGACAATCTTGGACATGGGACATTTGTAGCAGGAGTTATTGCCGGACAAGATCCAGAGTGCCTTGGTTTTGCCCCAGACACTGAGATATATGCTTTTCGAGTTTTTACTGATGCACAGGTAATGGATACTTCACTTTTAAAATTTACAGAGGATCTAAACCCAGTAACTATTTGTCTAGGAAGATAGTTTACGTATTTACCCTGATTTTTTTTAATAGGAGAATGCAATAGGTCTTTATCAATTTATTTCCAGAATTCCTCAATATCATGGTTGAGCCAACTATCCAGAAAATGACATTTATATGTGGACACAAAGTTTGTCATTTTGAAACACATTCTTCTCCCTCTGAGGCTCTGAGATTGTATACTTTATTCTAGTTTTACTGGTGATTTTTGGAGATTGACGGCGAAGATTTTCCGACGCTGGTGACAATAAAGGTTTAATTAGAAACAGTAGAGGTTATTTTATTTTATGGTTTTTAAACATGTGGCTGGGTCAATAGTTGATGGGTCAAGTCATAGATAGGTAGTTTGGATGGAGTGTTAATGGAAGTTAACAATGGACTAAATTGGCTACAATTGACCAAAGTTATTGTAATCTTTACAAGGAAAAGAAATATTGGGCAAAAGTGACCGAATGGATATAACATAGGGGTCAAATTGATATTTTAGACCATAGTAATCCTTAAAAAGGAAATTTATTGCAATCTTATGCTGGTGAGTCATGCAATTGTGTGTGTTAGGCGTGACTTCTTTGCTGCATAGGGCACCGAGAAAGCCTAGTAAATGAGTGTATAGAGTGATGAAGAAAAATGTCTACAGCATAAATTCTAAACCAACTGCTATTGCGTTTTTATTAAAATGGTTTTATTGTTTTTCTTATTTATGACCTGTAATTTAGCAACCATATGAGAAATTTGCCCTCAGTTCATTGCAGGTGTCATATACTTCATGGTTTCTTGATGCATTTAACTATGCAATTGCAACCAACATGGATGTGCTGAACTTGAGCATAGGTGGACCTGATTATTTGGATCTTCCGTTTGTGGAGAAGGTGAGATTGCTAGGTTTTATTTTTCTAACAAGTTTTTCACTAACAATGGGTCATTCATGAAACTTGACATTATATGTTGCTCTGTATTCTTCATGCCTTCTCATTAGCTTTGTTTGTTTGTTTGTTTGTTTTTTTTTTGGTTGTAAATTTCCATTATTAACAAGGAATTACTTCATTTTGTTATAAGTCTAAATGGATTTATTAATTGATACATGGAAATATATAGTCTAGTCCTGATGTTGAATGCTAGTATTTTCTTGTAAGTGCATACCCAAAAAATAAAACATAACAGCAATGAGAAACATTCATTTATAGATTACCTACTTCCTCTGCTAGGTTTGGGAGATAACAGCAAATAATATTATCATGGTTTCGGCAATTGGGAACGATGGACCACTTTATGGAACTTTGAACAATCCAGCAGATCAAAGTGATGTTATTGGTGTTGGTGGCATTGATTACAATGATCATATAGCATCATTTTCATCACGTGGGATGAGCACATGGGAGCTTCCTCATGGGTAGTGTATCCACTTTTCCTTTTCTCTTGTTTCTTTCTTTAATGTTGGAATTAAGTTACCTAAAGTGTAACACACTCAATTTAATAATCTTTGACGTAATATGTGAGTTTAATTAGTGATTACCCATGTCCTCCTTACTCCTTAGAATACCGAGACATCAAGGGCTCTTGTTAATGGACCCTTTCATCCACCATCATGCTTATAATTTATAAATGAGTTAATACCACAAATGGTCCTCTGACTATTAGGGTAGTACTCCTTTTAGTCATCAATTTTCAATTCGACCACAAATGGTCCTCTGACTTTCATTTTTGACCACAAATAGTCCTCTGTTAAAATTTCTGTTAAATAGGTGTTAAATCTAGGGGTATTATCGTCAAATTGATATATCTAATGGTCATAAAATAAAAATGTTTATAATTTTTCACCAACAAGCATAATTGAAACAATTAACAAATATAAATACTCCTAAATAAAAAGACAATACACCTTTTTCTCGTAATTATGCGTACAAAATGAAGATTTAATATTAGTGCTATCTTTTTAATTTAACCAACAGATTAAAATGGAAGAATTTTTTTTAAAATAAACCTTGCTTCCTTCATTTTCATGATTGTTCATACATGGCCGATTAATAGTTTTCATTTTTCATTAGTTGATCAAACATTTTTTTGGGACATAACTGAAGGCTGTACGATTAATATTAATTTGTTCATTTATGTAATTTGTCACGTCCATTTTGTTTTATAATTATTAACTTAATGTTTATTAATGTTTGAAATTAATTATGTTGTCATATAATTAAAAAGAAGTAATCATAATAATATTAATCAATTTGACGATATTACCCCTAGATTTAACACCTATTTAACAGAAATTTTAACAGAGGACTATTTGTGGTCAAAAATGAAAGTCAGAGGACCATTTGTGGTCGAATTGAAAGTTGAGGACTAAAAGGAGTACTACCCAATAGTCAGAGGACCATTTGTGGTATTAACTCTTTATAAATTATAATCCCCTAGGTGAAAGAGGAGGAGGAGGGGAATGAAAGAGAAAAGTATAGTGAAAGATAATTTATAACTGCAAAATATTTGCATTGCAGATATGGCCGCATAAAGCCTGATATTGTTGCTTATGACGGGAGATTATGGATCAAAGATTAGCACAGGTTGCAAAAAGCTTATCTGGTACTAGCGTTGCAAGTCCTGTAGT
>CP025647.1:3487979-3650419 GCA_003576665.1 Ipomoea trifida | reverse complement strand
ATGTTATTGGTGTTGGTGGCATTGATTACAATGATCATATAGCATCATTTTCATCACGTGGGATGAGCACATGGGAGCTTCCTCATGGGTAGTGTATCCACTTTTCCTTTTCTCTTGTTTCTTTCTTTCATGTTGGAATTAAGTTACCTAAAGTGTAACACACTCAATTTAATAATCTTTGACGTGATATGTGAGTTTAATTAGTGATTACCCATGTCCTCCTTAGAATACCGAGACATCAAGGGCTCTTGTTAATGGACCCTTTCGTCCACCATCATGCTTATAATTTATAAAATATAATCCCCCTAGGTGAAAGAGGAGGGGGAATGAAAGAGAAAAGTATAGTGGAAGATAATTTATAACTGCAAATATTTGCATTGCAGATATGGCCGCATAAAGCCTGATATTGTTGCTTATGGACGGGAGATTATGGGATCAAAGATTAGCACAGGTTGCAAAAGCTTATCTGGTACTAGCGTTGCAAGTCCTGTAGTCGCAGGAATTGTATGCCTTCTTGTGAGTGTCATTCCTGAAAGCAAGCGAAAAGACATTCTAAATCCAGCCAGTGTAAAACAGGCACTGGTAGAGGGAGCCGCAAAGCTTTCCGGTCCTAACATGTATGAGCAGGGTGCAGGAAGGGTCAATTTGTGAGTTCTTGAACTTATCATGCAGTATGAAGATACTTAATGCACTTTATGTCTTATTATTTATATGTTAACTTGAATACTTATGACAGATTGGAGTCCTATGAGATTTTGAAGAACTATGAACCTCGAGCAAGCATCTTTCCTAGTGCTCTTGATTATAGTGATTGTCCTTATTCATGGCCATTTTGTGTTCAACCACTCTATGCCGGTGCCATGCCAGTTATTTTTAATGCTACCATTTTAAATGGAATGGGTGTAATCGGTTACGTTGAAAGCCCACCAACATGGCATCCGTCAGATGAGGATGGCAATCTTCTTAGTATACACTTCACTTATTCAGATGTTATTTGGCCATGGACGGGTTATCTTGCTCTGCACATGCAAATCAAGGAAGAGGGAGCTAAATTTTCAGGAGATATTGAAGGCAATGTAACTGTTAAGGTCCATAGCCCTCCAGCTCCCGGAGAAAAAGCTCGCCGAAGTACTACCTGTATCCTTCAGTTGAAGCTGAAAGTGATTCCTACTCCACCAAGAGAAGTGCGTATTTTATGGGATCAATTTCATAGTATCAAGTACCCTCCCGGTTATATACCTAGAGACTCCTTAGATGTTAGGAATGACATTCTTGACTGGCATGGAGATCATCTTCATACAAATTTCCATATTATGTTTGACATGCTAAGAGATGCTGGATATTACGTTGAAACACTTGGATCTCCTCTTACATGCTTTGATGCACGCCAATATGGGACGCTTCTCCTTGTGGATCTTGAGGATGAGTACTTTGCTGAAGAGATCGAGAAACTCAGGGATGATGTCATCAACTCCGGATTAAGTCTGGTTGTATTTGCTGACTGGTATAATGTGGACACAATGGTGAAGATGAGATTCTTTGATGATAACACAAGAAGTTGGTGGACACCTGTTACCGGAGGTGCAAATGTGCCGGCTTTAAATGATCTTTTGTCTCCATTTGGGATTGCATTTGGAGATAAAATTCTTAACGGCGATTTTGTCATCAATGGTGAGCAGACTCGATATGCATCAGGAACTGACATTGTGAAGATTCCTAGAGGTGGATATCTGCACAGCTTCCCTTTCCTCGATAGTTCAGAGAGTGGGGCCACTCAGAGTGGTCTGTCGTCTGGCATGACCAAGGTGAGCTACCTTAAAATGAAACGCAGAAAGAAAAGAAAGATTGGGTGCTTTAGGATGTGCATGCAACCATGTAATTTGATGCTCCTCAAATCAATAAATACTTTTTCTTTTTGTGAACTATTGATTGCTTTAGTTGCTGTTTCATATATAACCTTGCAGCATGTTTAATTTGATGCAGGCAGACACGCCGGTTCTTGGTCTTTTGGAGGTTGGTAGGGGCCGTATTGCAGTGTATGGAGACTCTAATTGTTTGGATAGCAGTCATATGGTTACCAACTGTTACGGGCTTTTGAAGAAAATACTAGATTTTACGAGCAGGAGTGTTAGAGATCCTGTACTTTTCTCTGATTCAGCTAGACAAGATAAGCCATTACATATAGACAAGAAGCAATTACCTTCCCGAAGAACAGACGTGAATTTCTCTACCTATTCTGCTGTTGTCGGAAAGGAATTGATCTGCAGGCATGACTCTAGGTTCGAAGTATGGGAAACTAAAGGCTACAATTTACATGTCAGAGGAAGAAACCGCAAATTACCAGGGTACACCGTTATTGATTTGGGCACTGGCTTAAATTCTAGTGCAGAGAACTCTTGGATGAAAATATCCAACACAACTAAGACGGATGTTGGTTATTCACAAAGAAAAGAGGACCTCAACGGAGATGATGTAAGAATTTCTTGATACTCTTCTCACCCTTTAGACATTATCGTTTTTTTTTTTTTTGAGTGACGAGGGAAACCCGTAGTCACTACTCGAGGGTGTGCACTGAGTAAACTCAGCCTTGTGACCCTAGTCGACAAAGGACCACAAGGAGGTAAACAAGTCTAGGTTGTCTATAGTTAACCGGCTCAAACTAAGAAGGTCAATAGGCCGCTCCCACTGAGAGTCAAACTTGAAACCTTGTGGTTACCAAGCTACAGTCTGACCAACTTGGCCGGGGTTACCCCGCTATTATATTTATTGGCCATTGTTTAACAAGAGGCTTATGTTTGATTCCACTTAACTCCTCCCTCCCTTGCAGCAAGATGTGCCTGTGCCTGTCGCTACTCATTGGCTTTTACCTGCAGGTGTTGCCATTATCGGTAAGTTGGAAGAGTTAAATTTTTCAGACAGTACAACTTGTTATTTTCTTTTCGTGATTCATTTCATAAAATACTTCTAACTTGCCCCATATTACCAGGGCTGTTGCTCCTTTTGAGCCTTTGGCGCTTTCGACATAAGCGGCCTAGGCCAAGGAAAGCACCTGGTTCAGGCCGTGGCATGTATCCATAGACATTCATGTACCCGGTTTACATCAATCTTCAATTCTGCATGCTGAGTTCTTGTAATATTACGGGACAACACCGAGGTTTTAGGTGCCACCCATTGTCACCACAGGCTGAGTTTTGTATTAGTAAAGATCCTCCAGAGAAATTTTGCCCAGTAGAAGATCCTTTCAGTAGCATCAGATTTCTAGATGTAAATTACGTGGCATTTGAGCTGAATTGCCTTTGAGTAGAAAAAAAAGTCTTTTTCTCATTAACAAAAAACCCTACAGTGCCATTATATTGGAATTTAGTCCTTGGAGAGCTCTTGGTCTATTGGTTGAGATCTTGATTCAGTTGATTGGTTAGGAGTTTGATACCCATCAAAGTATTTTTTATGTTCGTGCGTAATTTAATTTTAATTTATTTGTTGTGAGAAAGTGAGTATATAAACAAATGATAAATATGGTCAGACTAACAAATCAAATATGCTGGCACACTAATACATTAATGACTATAATAAATCATGAAATTCCTACACTTACAAGTTACAAGGGCTTAAAATTCAATAATATTAGAGTTTACAGCATGTGAACCTTATACATGTAGAATGCATTGTTAGTCCAATCAACGCAATCTCAGGGAGACCAAGAGTGTTATGCTGACACCCAAAGAAGGGTCACCTTTACTCCATGCCTCGCATTGGTACAGCAACAATATGTTGACCCTGTGAGTGCAGCAAACAGATACGAAACTATCAAACTCTCGTATTATGTACTATTATCTGAGAAACCGCAGTTACTATTGGAGCTATGTAAACCCTGCATTATGACCTTAGCTAGTAAAAGATCACCGGCCTATGTTGTTCGTAGCTGACGGGCTCAAACCAAAAGGCCAATAAGGTGCTCCCACTGGGAGTCGAACTTGTAATCTAATAGTTACCATGCCAATGGTCTGACCAACTTGGTTAGGTTGCCCATACTCTTTATCTATTTTGAGCTTTAACCTACACACATTTGAGCAATTTTTCGCATGATTGGGCTCCAAACACACGATAAGATTACAAGGATGAATGTGACAAGGACATCATATCTGTCCTTCAATTAATCAGTCTTCAATGAAAATCTATTCTATCACTACAAAAAAGGGCAACATTAGGGGGGATTGATAAGCATATATGTCCTTTCATCAGAGAATATGATTCACTCCTTTCCCCCAAATCCATTCTCAACCCCAAGGAGTGGGAAAGTGAAATTGTAAAGAATGATAGTAAGTGTTCACCTTCCTGTGCTTGATATGAGTAATGGACCAAATACCAAAATAAGACCGCCAAAATTGAAAAAGATAGAGATGAGAGCACTGCTCCCATTGTTCATTCACGTGAACATATCTAATCAGTTATTAGCATACATTTTTGAAAAAATGTTCTCCATGAATTCTTGCACTTGAATGCATTTTGATATTCCTTCTGGAGCAAATAAAGTCAGATATTTCGAAAAGGTCCGCAATAAATTTAGGCTCTTTTAGCATTTTAAGATTAGTGGACAAAGTATTGTAGATGGATGTAGCCCAAAGATTTCAAAATCAAGTGGAATTCACATGAAGCTGAAAATATTAGAATGGGGATCAAAGGATAATTTCCTCTTAACACATTAAAGATCAGAATTTAGCCCAGAGATCAAGTATTCAATTGCTTGTCGGAGATAAGCATGCATTAGCAAAGAAAACCATGGTGTTATGGTCCTCTTATGGAGGCTTTTAGGTTTCCCTCTTTGATGGGCAAGCTATAGTAAGATGCATTTAGGAAGTAAAACCAATACACTATAACTCATCTAAAGTATAAGAAATGTTGTGTTTCACAAAGTAACCAAACGAAAAGTGCAGAAACGTATGAAAATGTGGCAATACCTGTGAGTTAGGATTAGGCACTGCATCTCTAGAAGAGCCATCTGAAGCCTTTGCTGATCCCTTTGTATCACCCTAACAAATAAAGTAGTTGTTCTTAATGCTAAAAAAACCAAAGAACAAAACTGAGGTCTGAATTACTGTGAAAACTATGCAAAGCAATATTGACTTACCTCCATCTGGGAAAGTCATTGATCCAACAGAACCAAAGAGACATACAAAAACACAAATACATTAGTTTATAATCCATGGCATCATCCACACCAGATATCACCAACTTAATGTGCATAAACAAAGATAACTACCTCTCTATATCGAGTGAGATACACCTTGAGAGGATCGATATAATCCTCAAATCCTAAAGTTGCCATTGCCCAGAGAAGATCATCACCATTAATAGTTTTCCTTTTCTCCTTTTGGCATTTGTCGCTTGCCCTAAACAATTTGAACACAACAATAATCATGTAATCACAAAAAAATCCAAATAAGCATGACGTTCATCCTTGTAATAAAAAACCATCAGTTTATCACAAATGGGGACGAAATACACACAAAAATGACCCTAATGGCACAATTATACAATACGTCGATACTAATACGGACTGTATCAATAAGTACCATTTAAGTAGGCATACACTCCTAAAATTACACACTTTGAGTGCATAAGGTTCCAAGAAGAATTATGAGAAGAAAAGATGAAGAAAAATATATTAGAAAATGATAACATTATTCTGGTCCTGTACTTCTCTGGTAGAGCTTGGATATTTATACTAGCTAATACATATAATAACAACCATAAATATCATAGTAGACAAAATCATCTTTCATATCATCTAGATTTATTGGCGGATAATCATGTTGTCCCAAAATCAGTGGTGTCATTCAAATTTGTTGGTACATCACTCTCCATTCCTTGAAAATATACACCTTGTCCTAAGGTGTGGTGTTGAGTACTACACCTAGATTTGCACAAGGGACCCCCAATAGCATTGTTAGGTGAGCTGTCATTTTACTATGCCAATGCCTATTCCTCCACTTGTGTTTGAACTTGTAGAGTTGTAGATGAGGTACCATTTTGTCATAGTTGAAACAAAACCTCCTTTTGCTTCATTCCTGCATTAAATCTAGTGTGAATCACTTAAAGGGAAGATTTGTGTAGGTGGCTGTTATCTTATGGTGCATGGTTGCATAAGTGGTGGTAGAGTTGGAGTAATTTTCACCCGTTGCACTGGTTGTAGTGTTGGTTTGTTCCAAAATGTGGTATGTGGAGATGCGTATTTGTTCCATATCGTAGTAGGTGGTATTGATGGGGGGATCATACTATGTGGTAGTATTAGGGATGGGGTGATAATGGAAGTGGGCTTGGAGATGGAGGGGGTAGAATAGGTGGTGGTGTTAGCGACGGAGGGGGTGGGCTTTGGGTCTTATTTCAGTTGCATTCGATAACTTTCCTTGAAAATTCTTAAAATGTGACGACCCAAAATAAAGATTAGCTTTTTCTAGAAAAATTGTCTAAATGTCCAAAAACCTATGCGTTCTCTTCTCATCCATTGATACCACTTAGAAGCTTCACCTTCCATTGTGAAGGTGAAAGAGTTGCACCCTTTGAGAATCCAAGGCTTTGAAGAATTCATAATATTATTCTATTTGAAGAATCCAATGATGCAGATTTAGGTAATTCGGGACAATGGTGTAAAGAAAGAAAGAAGTTTTTTGATTGAGCAACAATGTGTCAATGTGACAGGACCAATGAAAGCACCAAATGGTACAACTCTAATATGAATTGTATCGATAAACACTTCTCGAGTAGGTGCAAACTTCCAAAATTAAAGTTATTAAACACTTCAAGCCCGTAGGGGCTCCAAAAAGAATTATGAGAAAAAAAAAAAAAGATGAAGGAAAATAAATTAGAAGATAATATTTATCTAGTCCTTCTCTAGACTCTAGTAGAGCTTGGGTATCTATACTAGCTAATACATATAATAACAACCATAAATATCATAGCAAATTAAGGTAAAATTATATTCTCCTTGATCATTAGAGTAGACAAAATCATCTTTCATATCCATATTTATTGGTCGCTAATCATGTTGTCCCAAAATCGGTGGAATTTCATTTAGATTTGTTGGTATATCACTCTCTACCCTTTGAAAAAAAAAAAAAAAAGAGGTCCTCGAGGAGTGGTGTGAATACTACACCTAGATTTGCACAAGGGACCCCCAATAGCATTGTTAGGTGAGCCGTCATTTAACTATGCTAACACCTAGTCCTCCACTTGTTTGCACTTGGAGATGAGGTGCCAATTTTTGTCACAGTTGAAACACAACTTCCTTTTGATTCATTCTTGCATCAAATCCAATGTTAATCACTTAAAGGGAAGATCCGCACTGATGGTTGTCAACATATAGACATATAGTGTAGGGTTGCAATAGGTGGTGGTAAGAGTTGGGATAATTATCATTGATTCTACTAATTGTTAGTGTTAGTTTGTTCCAAAATGTGCAATGTGAAGGTGTGGCTTTGTTCCATATTGTAGTAGGCGGTATTGATGAATGGATCATAGTATGTTGTAGACTTGTAGTAATGAATGAGATGAATTTAGTGGTGGCGGTGAGCCGGTGATAGTGGAGGTGGGCTTGGAGATAGTAGACGTAGAATAGGTGGGCTTTGGGTCGATATTTTAGTCGCATTCAATAACTTTCCTTGAAAACTCTTAAAATGTAATAGCCCAAAAATGAGGCTTGAATTTATTTTAAAAATATGTCCAAATGCCCAACAACCTATGTGTTTTCACCCACTAATGCCACTCAGAAGCTTCACCTTCCACTGTGAAGGCTAAGTTGCAACCTTTGACAATCTAAAGCTCTAAAGACCTCATAATATTCTTCTATGTGAAAAATCCAACCATGTAAATTTAGGTAATTTGGGAAATTGGCAGGGAGATCCTAATATGGGTCGTATCGGTACATACCATTAGAGTATGGAAAAACTCCTAAAATTAATGTGTGGTTCCAAGAACTATGGGAAGAAGAGATGAACATATACTGATATACTAGAAGAGATTATGTTATTATGGTCCTTTACTTAATTACTTCTTAGGATATTTATACTAGCTAATACATTATACATATAATATAAGAACCATAAATATGATAGAAAAATAAGGTTAAATAATATTCTCCTTGATCATAGGAGCAGATAAAATCATCTTTCATATCCAAATTTATTAGCCGCTAATCATGCTATCTAAGAATCAGTGGAATGTCATTCAAATTTTCTGGCGCAACTACGAGTAGAAAGCAACAAAGTACAAACTCTAACTCACTGGAAGCAAATTGAATAACCAAATACGCATAACCTTCAAACTAAAAAGCAAAGAAGAAAAGAGCTTTCAAGGGGAACCATACTCGCTAGTGACGAAGCTGATGAACTCAGAAACACATTCTTGAACAGTCTCCTTGGCATCCTTAGCAATCTTACCGCTAGCCGGAAGAGCCTTCTTCATGATCCGACTGATATTCGCGATTGGGAGAAACCTATCCTGCTCCCGAATATTCGACCTGGGGCCGGGGCTATGTTCCCCGCTGTCGTGGCTGCCACCGCCGGGACTCGCCGGATGCTGACCGTCCGCCATAACCGCCGCCAAATGAACCCTATCTCCGCCATACGCAGAGACAAACAGTGAACGGACAGATAGATACAGAGGAGTGTGTGTGTATAGGTACAGGAAGTGAGATTGAGGAGAGAGAGAGGAGAGTGAGAGACGGTTACCTGAGAAATTGAGAATTTGTATTTGGGCGCGAGGAGAATCGAGGCGAGGAGAGGAGATCGGACGCTGGAAAAGTGCGCAGAGAGGAGACGACTGAGATGGGAGTTTGGGGATGTGATTAGGTATATCAACACCGTTGGTTCTCTCTCTCTCATTTCCGGGTCGGTTTATTATGGCTCCGTTTTCCAATACTTGACCACCCGCTTATGTGTCCACTGTTAACTGGATAAGTTTTGACTCTTTGACTTTTATTCTTTCAAATTATTCTTTCTTTCAAAAAAAAAATGTCAAAATACACTAAATTGCAATTAGGTCATCGAACCAAAAAAATATAATTGGATCCCGAATAACACAAACTCATGCAATTCAATCCGAAATTACCCGTTTATCTAAAAAAATGCTGACATGTGTATGGTTGGGCACGGGTCGGGTTCGACCCGCGCCTAAATATGCTACTCGATAGTTTTCAGGCCTGGATTTGTACATCCGAAACCGACCCAAAAATTAACAGGTTTTTTGCGAGTTTGGATATATTGGGTCGGACATATTTTTGGATTCAAGTGATTAAACCCGAAACTATAAATCTTGTTAAAATTCAGAAATTCTAAGTATTTTGAGCTAGAAATAAAGTAATAAGAACCCGTTATAAGAACCCCTATTACATAAAAAAGGCATTGAGAAAATAAAGAAATAAAATAAAATTCTAAAATTAACTTAAAAGATCTAAATTAATAATTACAACACAAAACTTTAATAACTAGTGGCGGACACATTTCGGGTCAAGCCCGAATTGTCACGGGTTCGACCCGATACCCGAAATATATGGTTAGTATATAAATAATAGTTAGGGTTAGATAATATGGAGTGTTCTATTATCCTTCCGCGGTCCGCCTCCTTCCTCTCTCGCTAGTTGCTACTTTCCCTCTTCTCTTTATCTCTCTGCCTCTTTCGATCTCTCTTGCGCAATTCCATTCACTTTGTCTCTCAGATCTCACTCATCTTAGTATAGCATCCATAACTCTCTGATCTCACCTTCTCCAGTCTGTGCCTCTCAACTCTCACACCCTCTCCCGCTCTTCGCAGCTTCGCCTTTCCATCACCATGGTTCACTGATTTTGCTTCTCCGCTCTCTAGAGTACAACATTCGCTCCAGCTCTCAACCACTCGGTCCATTCCCGGTAAGTTCTCTCTAACCTCTCTAGCCCTCTTCACATGAAACTCTAGATCTGTCAAGCACAATGTAGATCTGGGCAGATTTTCAAGGCTTCGATTTCTGCACTTCGACTGGCGATCCCCTACTGAAAAGGCAAAGACCAAAACTGGCCATAATATATCTAACAAATCTATGTCTCTAACATGCAGTTTATTAGTCAAATTCTTCTCTTTATTGTAGCAAAATATGGAATTTGAGGATAGGGAATATCAACTTCAACAACTTTGACGGGAAGCCAAGTATTTTCACTGTTTTTTTGGGTTAATTTTTTGTTATTTATACTTCATGTCTATATATTTTATTAGATTAGATAGATTAGTAAATTGTTGTAATGTTATTAATAGGGGTGCGCACGGGTTAGGTTCGGGTGTCGATAGTTTTCAGACCCTGTGTTTTTACATCCGGAATCGAACAAAAAATTAATAGGTTATTAATAGGGGTGGACACGGGTTGAGTTCGGGTGTCGATAGTTTTCAGGCCCTATGTTTTTACATCTGAAACCGAACTAAAAGTTTTATTAAATTAATAATTACAACAAAAAACTTTAATAACATTACAACAATTTACTAATCTATCTAATCTAATAAAATATACAGGCATGAAGTATAAATAACAAAAATTTAATATAAAAAAAAAAGCAGAGAAAATGATTGGCATTTAGTCAAAGCTGTTGAAGTTGAAATCCCCTCTCCTCAAGTTCCATATTTTGCTAGAAGAATTTGGCTAATAAATTGCATGTTAGAGACATAGATTTGTTAGATATTTATGGCCAGTTTTGGTCTTTGCCCTTTCAATAGGGGACCGCCAGTCGAAGTGGAGAAATCAGAGCCTTGAAGATCTGCCCAGATCTAAGTTGTGTTTTTAACATACTAGGGTTTTATGTGAAGAGAGCTAGAGAGGTTAGTGAGAACTCATCGAGAATGGAATGAGTGGCTGAGAGCTTGAGCGAATGTTATACTCTAGAGGGCGGAGATACGAAATCAGTGAACCATGGTGATGGAGAGGCGGAGCCGCTTAGAGCTGGAGAGGGTGTGAGATGTGAGAGGCACGGACCGGAGATGAGTGAGGTTTGAGAGAGAGTGAGAGACAGAGAAGGGAATCACGGGGAGAGAAAGAGGCGGAGGGATAAAGAGAAGAGGTGAAGTAGCAACTAGCGAGAGAGGAAGGAGGCGAAAGGATAATAGAACACTCCAGATTATCTAACCCTAACTATTATTTATATACTAACCATATATTTCGGATATCGGGTCAAACCCCACTCTAACAATTTAAACCCGTAAACCGAACCGAATAACTACATTTCAACACAATTTTGACCGGGTTAGACCTAAACCGGGTCGAATTCGAACCGAATTGCATTTTTCTAGGGCAAATCCGTAAAAATTCGTGCGTGACCCGAAATGTGCCCACCCCTATACATGGGTCACGTGGCAGTTACTGAATTTAAAATAGTTTTAATAAAATAATTATTTTGAATTAAAAAAAAAAAAAAAAAAAAAAAGATCCTTCGTTTCCGACAAATTATACAATTGACCCACATTTTGTACCTATAGGCTATAGCTATCACATGTATATAAACTATTAACTAGGTATAGAATGTGTTAATTAAAGATAACAATTTTTTTTGTCAGGGTTCAATGGTTGACAATGCAATATAAACCTTGATCAATGGTATAACAATTGCTCTCCAACCGGAGACGAAGAGGCCGATTCGTCTCGGGCCATCTCCCTAGTCATGGAGACGAAGGGGCCGACTTCGCCTCGGCCCAAAAGAAAAACAAACACACTTGAAGACCAAATATAGATGTCATTTAGTAGTCATGCCACCAAAAGTGAATAATAATTCAATTATTTTAAATTTTAATCATCGAATTCAAAATCGATCAAATATGTGCCGCAATCTAAGAACAAAGTTATTCTTCCGGTTGAGTCGAGGATTCGATTAGGACATCAAAAGATATTCTCCATTAAAATCTCATCATGTCAAGTAAGATGTTAGCTTGACGGGGAGAGTAGCATAACAATGGAGTCAAATATATACTCAGAAAAGGATTAACAATTCTGCTAATTTGCAGCCAAAAAGAATTGGGCAAGAATGCAAGATCAAGAAAAACGAAACAGAAAACCAATGTATGAACAAGATCCAACCTACTGATTGATATATATATACGAAACGAAGATCTAACGAGGAGCTGGGCGAGCGATGGATTCATCAATGGAGAGGTAATGCTCGCACGTGCCAAGATCGATGGAGCCCAGGTTCAGGGATGAATGCACAGAATGCTTAGATATATCATCCGAACTGCCTTCCCTTACCACTTCTGCTCCTCGTTCAATGGCGAGGGCGTCCTGGATTTCCTTGATAACTTCCGAGATGGAGGGCCTCATGCTCCCGTGGGGCTGCACGCACATCAGCGCTTTCTCGGCTATCTTCCACATGGACTGGATGTCGTACTCATTTTGCAGGGCGGGGTCGATGATGCCTTGAATATCCCCGCTCTCGATGTGCAGTTTTGCCTGGATCCATGTAAGCAAGTGCACACTTATCAGAACAAATGAACCATTCAAATTTCAAGAATCCCGAGTTTTATATCAATATCCTTACCCATTGGACTATGTTGCGGCAGTTAACACCAAACTTTTCGTTGGAGATTGCTTCTTGACCGGATATTAGCTCCAGGAGAATGACTCCAAAACTGTAGACGTCGCTCTTGTCTGTCAACTGCTGCGATATATAGTACCTGCAGAAGATCGAGCTAGAGAGTTAACACGTAGAGATTTCAGATGAAAATATGGTAACAACTATTATAGGCCGTTGCTGGAAGTTGGAACGACAGCTGGCTAGCTGCATTCCACGAGAGTGTTCGATGAAGATAGAGACACGAAGTTTGCTTTTACAAACTCACTTCAGTTTTTGGATGACGAGGGAAACCTGCAGCCACTATCGAGGGTTACTGGGTAAACCCCGTCTTGTGACCCTAGTCAGCAAAAGACCTATGTCGATTGCATTTAAATTTACAAATGATTGCCAGCTTAGCCTTCGATGAGAATAATTATCGTGAAGAAAAATGCTTACTCGGGATCCAGGTACCCTACGGTTCCCCGGACTATGCTTGAAACGTGAGAAGTACCATCTACTGCAATCTTCGAGAGACCAAAATCCGAAACCTTTGCTCTCATGTTCGTGTCAAGAAGAATATTGCTGGTTTTCAGATCTCTGTGGATGATGGACGGGACGCATCCAGTATGAAGGTACTCAATCCCTGAAAAAACCAAAACAATAAAATGATTATTTACATCGATCAAGAAAGGAGATTCTCTCACAAATCCCCACGCACTAACTGATTTCTACATTACCGACCTTTTGCAGAATCTTCAGCAATCTCTAAACGCTTGATCCAGTTGATACTTCGATCACGTAATTGAGGGCCTACCGTTATGTAATGTGAAATATAATTAAAAAAAAAAAAACCAACGGAACTTGAACCGGTCATAAGCCCAAAGTTGTGAGCCCGACTTACCATAAAGATGCTCCTTAAGTGTCCCGCTATGCATGAACTCATAAACAAGAACACTTTTCCCATCTTCCTGGCAATATCCCAGAAACTGTACAAGATTTCTATGATGTATCCTAGAAAGAAGAGACACCTGTAATAACAACACAAAATTTTCAAGAATTGGTACCTAAAAAGGTGTAATAAGAAATACAAAGAACGAATATGCAGGTGGAGACTTCGTTCAATCCCCGTCAACTATTTCAAGACCACAAAGTAGCCCCATTTCTTACCAGAAAATTATATGCAATTCACCTCAAATCTAACTTAAATCTAGTAGCGGGATTGACTGCGTGAATTCTATTTCTCTCGATTATTGCTAAATTTGTTGTGAATATTTGAGATCTCTCTAGTATTCCTTCCTTTATAACGTCAACCCGTGCCTCGTTTGACCTAATACATAAAGTAAAGGAACACACATAACAACTTACCTCGTTCGAAAACTCTCGCTTTCCCTGAAAAGAATTATTCGTAAGAACTTTGACTGCAATTTCCCTTCCATCTTTCAATTTTCCATAGTATACGACCCCAAAGCCTCCTGAGCCAACCTTTTTCTCAAAATTCCTAGTGGCCTCTTCGATCTCAGATAATGTAAAGCAATGTGCCGCTTCTGCTGCTGTGCCATCCAAGGTAGAGACGAGTCTTTGAGGAGGTAAAACTTGTTCAAATTTGCCTGAAAATTGTCATAGAGAATGTAAATGTTGTCTCCACCAAGGTTTTAAACAGATGATAAAAGCTTCGGGTTTTTCTGACCTTGCTTAAGGCGGTTTTTCTTTCCCTTCTTTATTAATATGCAAGAAGCGATTGTAGCAATAAGAAGAACAGCAGCACCAACTGATGATCCGATAATTATTTTCTTACGACTCCTTCCACTGCTCCCTTTACGGAGATTAATATTTCCTGTATAGCTGGAGAACAAGGACAGATTTAAGGATCCATTGCACAATCGGTAAAAAAGAGAAAAACTATATGAATAATCTGGTTCATTCTTAACCACCATAATATTTACATGCATGGTTGTAGGTGGCTTCAATCAATCATATATAGCAACCAAAATAGTACAAAGTGACATGAAATGATACTCACTTGAAATTCAGATCCTTATCAAGGAGAGCAGATGGTATGTCCCCAGATAACATGTTGTTCTGCACGTACCTGCAACCGTCAGATTCAATAAAAAGTTAGTGCCAAAGAAGTTCAAAGTGCTTAGGTCTATAGAGTATAAAGGTAATACATAAGACATACAGGTCTCTTAAATTCGGAAGGACTGCTATAGAGGAAGGCAGCTCTCCAGTCAACTGATTGTTCTCGAGATGTCTGCAGGAGAAAGAATTATAAGCTAGCCAAGCTTACGGGACTGTATCAAAATATCAAACAAAGAAAATGCTTTACATTATCTGCAAGTTTGGGCACCCGCTAAAATCAGGTATTGGACCGGTCAGTGAATTCCCATCAAGCCATCTGCATTCGAAATAAAACCAAACGACGATGAAGATAAAGTATCACAAGTGAAGGGCAAAAAGTGTATGAGGAAATGATACTTACAGTTCAGTTAAACTGCTCAGCCTCGTAAACTCTGATGGAATACCTCCAGTCAGATTTTTACCAGACAATTTTCTGCAAAAATGCCAGTTGCAAGACTATTATCACCAAGCCCATAAAAGTAGAAAAGAAACACCGAGAAGAAAACTAGAAAAGAAGGATATAAGTTTAAATGCAACTTGCATTGATGTAATCCTTGGGCGGGGACTTGAGTCACATTGGAGCCAGGACCATGGAACTGGCAAGCATGGATCGCCACCCTCTTGCGCCCACAGTAATGATGCAAAACGTGAAATGAAACCAGCAATTACGGGTCCTGTAACTCATGGAAGCCAACAACAACCACACATCATTAGAACTTTAGGACTAGAATACAAAAAAGCAGATTTGTAAAACACTTAATCTCCTCTATTAATGTCCTAAGGTGCCTACCTATGGTGCAAGTCCAGATCTTTCATCATTGAGAAAGAAAGAACGATAGCAAATATCCACAGAAACAACAATTGTCAACAAAATTTAATAAAATGTAACTATAATGTCTAAATCTGAAACCATATTTTTCAGGAAAAATATCATTTGAATAAGTAAAATGCTTTTTACCATCCAAGGAGCCATCATTTCTCTCCAGATATTTGTTTATTTCCATTGCATTCAAGAGAGGACCCATTGTAGAATCCGATGTCTTCCCAAATCTAAAAGATAGCACAAAGGGGAACGACAGGTTGTCATATCCAGGCTCGTAAACACGATATTTCCCATGGGCATTCTCTTGGATATCAACAACAGCCTTGCTAATATCAGGATATCCAGGGAGTACTAGCCTGAATTTCCTAGTGTCACGAGGGCCCAAGTCCTCAATCTCTGCGAAATAGGTATATGCCCAACCAAAACCAGGGAAGCCATCCAGGTTCAGGCGGTATGTTAATGAACCGTTCCTGCCAACTACAGCTGTCTGCATTACTTTTTGAGGAGGCAATTCGGTTGAGCCTACATAAATTGGCTTTGTGGTCGACACTTTTTCAGTTCCATCAGCAACATCAACAAGGTAATTTGCTTTCTTAATGGTGTCTGATGCCCATAACCTATCAAATGGGTCATCAGGATACCTGGAGAAAATGAATATTGCTGTCACACAAATCGAATTTATGAGCTTGTAAACAAAAAAAGACAGATGCCAAACAAGAAAATAAGATGCCCCCTTTCACTTTTATTTCAGAAAGCAATATACTCCAAATTTTACCAAAATATGTATAGAACTTGGTATAAAGACAACTCTGAAGGCAAAACCATAAAGCATACCTGATAGGAGCATCACTATCAGCACCAAAATTTATTCTTGCGGAGACACTTAGAAAGTTACTATTTTCGCTTGGAGTCAGATACATTGAGCCATTAAATTGTCGAAGCTCAAGTGTCGAGATGAATGGCTGCCCAGTGGTGGCATTTGATAAGCAGACACTTATCCTGGGATCCGTGGCCAGAAATATCAACTCTTGGTACTCTATTGTACTAGCATCAGAAATAACTATTGTAGCCCAATGGGTAGCCCCAAGAGAGATGTCAAACTTCGGATATACATTGTTGTTATCAAAGTTTCCGTATAAGAAAGTTGCCCTTACAAGATATCTGGTCCTCACAGTGACATTAAGTGAGTAGCAATACTTTCTGTCATCTGCTGGGAAATATCTCAACGTCTGGTATTGTAACCTTGTCTCATTTGCAACAGATATATTAGCCAATTCTCCATTCACCATTTGATAATCTGGAGTCCACTCAAGACCGAGCTCATCTCTGAAGTTATCGTTACCACCACAATCTAGACTTACAAAACCTGTTCCAAATTCCCAAATCAGCATTTATATGCACAATGCTACCTCTCTCTAATACATATCTATGAGCCTACAATCAGCATTTATGGAAGCTGCAGCGCACATTTTGTTAATCCACTGAGCATAGAAAAACATAGGAAGCAAAATTCACAGATTCTTTTATTAATATAATTCCAAGTAACATCCTCTATGCAAATCAGCCTGAATTTCAATCAGAGAAAACGAATCGCTACAAATATAATATTGCATATCTCCTCCAATCCTCCCAAGTCCCAACTTTAGAATGATATCAATCCAGTGAAAGTTAAAATCAAATTCACATAACTTATATAAGCAACTTTAAGGGTCTAGCAAGCTCCTTGCCCCCCACCCCCTAAGTATGCAACTTCATTAAATACAGCATAGACCAGTATGGAATACTTCACCTACAGAACTCATTAAATCCTATAGCCACTTATATACATGAATTTAAGCTGGAAAAAAAAAAACTTCAAAATTTATGACTTCAGGTGGATATTAGCACACATGATGAAACATCATCTATTGTTTCTTTCCTCTGTTTTCTTGCCTCTTTCTTTTCATTCTTCTGTACTGAAACACCATACTCTAGTAGGACAGAGTGATTGGCAGCATCAACAACCTTAAAAGCCTAAGAAAATCTAAAAATCTACACACCTAACAACAGCAAAAAAACATTTCACCTAAAAATCTAATCTTGAATAACTAACAAGCAAAACCAATCATATAACCATTCAATTTTTATTTTTTAAAAGAAACCCATAAAACATATTATTGGGATATTAAGAATATGCCCAAAAAGATGATCAAAAAGCACACACACAAATATTCAGAGAGTGAGTAACCTGGTCTCTGAGCAGGGATGCCATCCATGAGCATGAGAAGAAGAAGGCCCAGAGAGAGAAATATAAGGAAAAATCTAGTCCCCATTTCCCCCCTTCTTTCTCGACTAACAAGATGGCGGCATGAGATTGATTGGATCAAGAAAGTTTAGCGTATTCTAAGAAAAACAAGCAACAAGATAAAGTTGATGAAGTATTTGTTTAGCGTGAGAAAAAGGGGAGGAAGAACAGTTCTGAATCAAGCTCCAGATACTGTCTCTCGCTTCATTGATTACTGCTGGCAGTCTGGTACTAGTACTAGAAATATATTGTTATAATAATAATAAAAGAAAAATACATATATATCTACTGAGAAGAAAATGGGAATGTTTTTAACAGATGCAGTAATTGATGAGAGAGAGAACTACCAATTTAGGTTTCTCTTGTTTGAACAGTCAATACTCAACAGTAGAGTGTAGCAAGGAGTCTGTTGGGAATGAAAATGGATCGAGTAATTTGGGGTATTTAACTTGTATTAAGAAAAAAAAAAAAACTTGTATTAAGTATTCAACAAAGTCATTATTTTACATACATAAAGTAGTACTTCATTTATCTTATTTTACTCTATCTGTCTTCTTTTTTTTTTTTTCTTTTTTTTTTTATGTATCTGATTTAATTAATAAAATTTGACCTAAGTTCATTTTAATTCAAATTTTTATAATATTAAATTTATTATTAGTGTATAATATATATATATATATATATTTATATTTATATTTATTTATTTATAAATTATATTAAAAAGTATTATTAAACACAAAAAAAATTAAATTTTAAAATAATTTTAAAATATTTAATAAAAATACTCAAAGAATAAAGAATTGGTTTGACTAATAAATAGTAAATATGATAAGTAAAATGTGACAGATGAAGTAAATTATTGTGGGCGCTATCACGCGGTAGTGCTTAGCTCTCTACTCTCACAGTCGAGTTACTCGAGTATCAGTTACTTATGTTAAGCATGTTCATAACGCGGTAACACGTTATTTGACAGCTAGAGGGTTGTCACAGACTAATCGTTTGTCCTCGCAAATTCCCCCTCCCCTCGTTTTTGTTGCAGCCTGGAAGGGTGTTTTAATAATATCTCTGTCCGGTTGGTTAAAGAAAAAAAAAACTAAATATGGTTCATAAATTTCTAATTATAGGTACATAAATTCAATAACTATCGCATATTTATAAAGTTTTCATGGTAGATTTACAAAATTACTATTGTAAGTTCATAAAGTTATCATTGTAGGTTTATAAAGTCACTATTATATGTTCATGAAGTTACTATTGTATGTAGAGCAATTTTTGAAAATTGTTTAGAGACAACCGCAACCTAGTCATGTTGTTAGTTTCGTAATCACAAAATTCTAACCACAACTTAGACTAGTTAATATCTTTATAGTCCTTGCCTCTTTACAATCTTTTGTCGGCTATGGTCACAAACTAAACTTCACCCATAGTGCATCTTTGGATAGCGGCCATGAATTTTTTTGTAAATCAAAATTACTATTATATGTCTATAAAGTCACAACTACATGTTCATAATATCAGTATTACAATTTCATCAAAATTTGAACACGCACATGTAACATTCACTTGAGTTTTGAAGACATATTCGATCAACTAGTTCTACATGTATTCACATTTTAGAATGGCTAAATGATCGGGTGTCTAACACATTAGAACATTTCAGTTTTTCATCTCAACTAGTATAACATTGGAGGTGGCAATTATTATTACATACCATATAAGTAACATGACAAGATTGTACTTAGAAAACAAAATTAGAAAAATATCCAATTACACATATTTATTTGGTTAATGATTTTTTTTTCTTGAATACTATTGACGCACAACAAGCCAACGCCCCTACCAGGGATCAAACATATGACTTCTCACTTAGGAGGGCTACAACTATGTCACTTGACCACAAGACCTTTGGCATTTGATTAATGATTTAATTGTACACTTTTTAGGTTTAGTGACTCAATTGTACCAAAAGCAATAAATGTAATGATATATTTGACTTTTTTTGTTTTCCTTCTACTTTTTCTAATAGAACCAGAATATGTGTTAAAATTTTTAAATACATTTAAAATTCTTCGTGGATTAATATTTTTTCATATGTATTAAAACTTAATTAATACTTTGGCAGTATAATTACCTAATTGGGAATACATACTACAAAAAAAAAATAAAAGAAAATAAAAAAAATTCATGCATCGCACGGGTAATTGAACAATTATTTGCTCTAATTCAAGCAATGAAAACATCAGAAAACATAATCGATCCAACAAATTTCATCAATTTCGCTATATTATATTCGATGTTATAATTTATACTATAATTTTATATCGATCCAAATATTCTTCAAATATTATAATAAATCTATTTCGTGTAACACCCGTGCAACGCACGGGCGAAAATACTAGTTAATTAATACTTTGGCAGTATAATTACCTAATTGGGAATACATACTACAAAATAAAATAAAAAAATAAAGAAAAGGAAAATGAATATGTTGCATATGAATGATATGATTTGAGGAATGTGGGGGTGTTCAGTGTCTCGTATATCATTCTATTTAAATATTTAATATGATTGGGTTTTTAAAAAGTAGTGGAAAATTTGGGGCCCAGCAGAAGTGGGCCCTTAAAATGGCACTATGAAGATGGACCCTTGCGATGATAGGAACGGGGAAAGAGGAAAAAGACGAGATTCTCCCACACTTAACTGGGCCCTACTCATTATTTTTTAAATTTGGATAATATTAAATAGATAAATTATAGTGTGTGTAAAAAGAGTTGAGAGTTGGATTATTCTCAATGAATTACAATTTATTTGTGAATAACATCATTGTAAAATTGAGATTGAGAGCGACAAATTTTGTTTGAGGATAGTTTTTTAGCCATTACTAAAATGTATACATTACTAAAGTCATTCCGTATTTGTGATAGGTATTGCATTGCATTTTGGATTCACAAATTACCTAATAGTCTAATACCAACTATTTCGTTGCGTTTCAAGTGTACAGATTACCTAATACCAACTCCTATTTGGCCAAAACTGCACGTGTAATTAACACCAAATTGAACATGATTGAAACTTTAGGATCTAATCGTAACAGCAGTAAAATTTCCAGGACCAAAAAGCAAAATTTAATGGACTCTGAGGTGGACCAGATAGATATAATAATAATAATAATAATAATGTAGCCAGTCGTATACTATGTTGGGTACCAAAGTATAGAAAAAGGTTGACACTTTTTGACCTGCTGGTTTTGGAACATATCATTATCATATACAATTTTATTTTATTTTTTTTGAGAAACAAACCATTATCATATACAATTAAATATTCATTTAGTTAAGAGTATAGACAATTAGATAACTAGTGATTATGAAAGAAGAGACTAAAAAGTAGAAGTTAAATTGTTTCAGATCAAGTAGTGAATAGTAAATATTTAATGTGTTCGAGAGGGATCTTAAGTGTCAAAAGACTATGGTTAGTATAGTCGTGAAGATTAATAAGTTAGTCTGCACAAGTATTTGGCTTCTCTTATTTTTTATGAATATGTTTTATCAAGCAAAGCCAATCATGTTTAATTAATCTTCGATAGCCACTAAATATGTGTTTGCGCATCCTTTCTTATGAGCCCCTATTTGATTTTCCTAATACGAACTTGCTAATGTTTAATCAATATAACCTTTTAAAAATTTCTACTTCAACACAACTTAAGATCATGGTAAGTTACCCATAGGCTATAGCTATGCTCTTCGTCTCTTAGGCATAAGGCAACACTATGACATGTCATTATAATATATTAATGCGTTGAACTACATAAATACATATAACTTTTATTTTACTCTTTACTATATAATGTGTTAAATGATTATTTGTTCTAAAGAGTGTCATTTTTTCTCATTTTCATTTAATCAATACAAATCATATGACGAGAGCAATACTCTTTAAAAATGCACATAATATTTTTCTCATATTAATTACTATGCATGATCACAAATATATGAAAAATACAAAGTATATCTATAGAAATAATAGTATAATATTTAATCACGTGTCTTCAAATCGATAACTAGAATGCTAGATGAAGTTTTTTTAAAAAAATGAATGATTTATTATCACAAATAATGTGGTTAAAACTGGATCTCTCTCTCTCTCTTTACAGTTCTTATATCGTGCACCGCGGTCCACAATGTAGTCCCAAAACGACGTCGTTTTAGTAAGTGGGAGACGGAGCCCCGTAATTGACACTACAGTTCATTCCAAAAGATAATGCCTTACATTTGTTTTGATATTATCGAATGAAACTGTAGTTATATCAAAATGTAACTGTAGTTGTGTTGAAATGTAACTACAGTGTATATGAAAAGATACTGAATAACAGTTTCACATTTGTGTTTGATATTATCGAATGAAACTGTAGTTATATCAAAATGTAACTGTAGTTGTGTTGAGATGTAACTGCTGTGTATATGAACAGATACTGAATAACAGTTTCACTTTTGTGTTTTTATATTGTCGAATGAAACTGTGGTTATATCAAAATGTAACTGCAGTTGTGTTGAAATGTAACTGAAGTTGTGTTGAAATGTAACTGCAGTATATATGAAAAGAAAGTGAGTGGCGCGAATTCATCCGTCTGTTTTCATTAATCAAAACGACGTCGTTTTGGGACTGCGGTCCACGATATAATTTGCGCTCTTTTTAAAGTGTTATTGTTAGCAAAACCTCAAAAGTCAAAGAGACAAATTAAAGACCTGATGGTTATGATAATATCTGAAAAAGAAGTCACGGGTGTAAATTCCAAAAATAAGTCCTTACACGACATCATTACATTAAATGGTCGAAAACTTAACAGACAAGCTTGGCTATCACCCTATGATTAGAGCAACTTAACAATTAACTCTTTCCCAAAATACCAAGCTATGAATATAGTCATAGATCAATATTGGTCACTTTCTCACTGTGCACCAATGGTAGGCACCCCAACATGGGAGTTTACACCCTAAAATTTCAACTCTCCGTGAGGTTATCCTTAACCTATAAATTTCTCTCACTTTCTGAAATGAGTCCCACTTCCACATCATCAAATTTATAAATTCTTCAATATTTGTTCTACATATATAGTTACATTTAATACATACAACATTAACTTAGACAATATGAACAAACTTTTGAGCCAAAAGCTGTTCATGCATTAACAAAGGGAATATTTGGTGTATGCTCTAACATATGATCTTTATGACATTTTTATTTTTTTTTTGGAAACTGACATTTTCTATTTATCAGTCACTCCAATTAATTATCTTGCCACAGGTTAACTAATCAAATTGAATTGTATATAACAGTTTTGTTCATATAGTATATATTATACTACAATGAGTAAAAGTTAACCTCATTTATCCAATATAAAGTCAGATTATTTAATAATATTGGGTAAAACTATGACTTTTTACAAAATAAATAACTTAATTGTTAGAATAATGTATAAAATAAATGGTCCCGATAGAGGTGGCTGAATGAGTTTAGCATAATTCTCATACTAGAAAGTAGAAAGGTCATAATTTTTTATTCTTTCTAAAATCATATCGGTCAAGCACATTGCACATCATCTTCGTAGTACAATTTATCTATTTTGTATAGCTTACGGGCTATTATACATGAATGATGTTTACTCAATACATCATCGGATAGTGACTGTACATTTTTCTCGTTACTTAAATAAATAAATAAATAAATGGGACTAACCAATCTAAGAGAGTATTTAATGTAGTGGCTTTATAAAAGAGAGTGATTGAAGCTTTTTTATTGCTACTTTACAGAAACAAAAACTCATCCTTTCACGTTCATTGATAATCTTTTTGTGCTTTTACTTTACCAGCTGATCAACTTTGAAGAGGATGGAATCTCTGCCTAATCTCACATGTACACACCCCATACGTCTCAACTAACACAGTCTTTTCCTTAATACCTAAGTATATGTATGTATGCTGCTATACTTGCTTATATAATTGTTATTTGGGCTCTAACTCACTCTATTAGAGACTTAAAAGTATATATGTAGTATATTTTTTTAAAAAATGTACGGGCTAGACGGGATCGGTTTGGTCTATAGGTCAAAAATCAAAGCCCGATCCTGTCTGTAGTTTGAAACGTACTAACTCTAATCCGTCCATTGTAACAAAGGGACTGGATTTCGAACTAACCCGTCTGTTTGATACCTCTAGGTCAGAGTAATAATTGAAAATTTATATGATAATGTGTATTTAAAATTTCAAATGTACCTAATACGAACTTAAATAATATTTTAATGTCATGAAGTAAAATTATTATGATATTGTGTTTGTAATTTTGAGAATACCACATACTGACAAGTCTATCTTTGATGAAGGAAAGTTTTTGCACCTTCTTTTTTTTTTGGGTGTAACTATTACCTAGTTGAAATTGTCAAACTCTTAACTGTGATGTTAAATATTGAATAAAGTAAAGTTAAGAAGAATGGTATTGAATCAAGAATTTCTTTTATCGAAAAAAAGTTATTGACTAAGTATAAGTTTTGACATCATCAAAAATGAAAAACTGGTTAGGAATAAGTATAAAACTAGATTTCGATAATGCAATACAAAAATATGTTAAAAATTAAAATCCCTAAATTTTCGTTGTAAAAAGCCTAAGTTAGGAATTAGGATGCCATACTTTATATCACTTCAAATTAAAGTATGAATTGAAGTATACCTAGAACATAAGTTCAAGGCAACAAAGGGTATTTATCATAATAGAAGTCTAAAGCGTGATGTATTTGCTGACAATCTGACACATCTAACATTAAGCTGAGTCAATAGTATTTAAAAAAAAAAACATTAAGAGTTGTAGAACAACAAAGTTTGCTTAGTGTAATAAAACTTTGAAGATGACGTATTTACTTACATTATTGTACAACATAAATTGAGTAGTAGCACAACTTGCATGAAGTAGTAAAGTCTTGACACAACAAGACTTTTTGTGGATAATAAAACCTTAGAAGCAGTACAAGTCTAAGTAGTAGTAGAAGTTTACAAACATGAAGACTTCATATATAGCAGTATAATTTATTTTTTTTTTTCAATAGCAATAAGACTTTACCCGCAATAGAAGTTTTCATGCAACATAATTTGGCCAATAGTAAAAGTTTAGAAGAGGAGAGGTTTTCACTAGATGCATGACTTTTTAGCAACAAAAGATTGATATATGAAGTAGGGGAGAATGACAAGCAAGATCATCATTCTTTTAGAACAATTAACACATTCTATGCTCAAGCAGCATATATACGAGGTATCCTTACTGTTCAAAAGAGATGTTTGTACACTATTCAAGAAAGATATTTATCTAAACAAGTAAAGTAACATTGGGAAGAGTAAATAAAGATTCTATAGACAAGTTGCATACAATAGTTGGACAAAAGTCTACACTTCTCAAATTATGGTAGATTATTTTATTATTACAATTTACAAGTTAGTATGTTCGGATTTGTTTCCATCTAATAGACAAATTTGAAATCTCATTATAAATATGAGGAATGTTGAAAAGAAAAGCACGAGATAAATAAGAGTAATTATCAAGCATACACAAAAAGCATTCAGGATTCTTTCAAAGTGCAAGATCCATTCATTCAAAGACTCAAGAGTTTCATAGAAGAATCAAGTTCACTTAGAGTCTTTTGTTGGAGGAAAATCAATTTTGGGTTGATCTCTGTTGTGATTTTAGGATATTGTTCAAGAAAAACAAGAAACTATAGAATATGCACCACAGTACTGTACACACTCAGGGTCAAGATGCAGCAAGACCAAAAAAGCATTGATGATTCACTATTTGATGCCTAGAAGCTAAAAGCAAAATGCATCAGAAACCTCACATTTGATGTTCCTTAATCCTCATTCAGTAGCCAGTAGGTGCCTCCATGCCTTTGCTTCCAACTTCTTCTGACTTTCACTAAATCTCACCTTCTCCATCTCTACAGTCCCTTTACTGCCACCTTCTTGGCTCCTTGCCATAACTTTGATATGTTATGTCAACAAGACAACAATCTACTAAGTTGCAACAACTCTGCAAAATCCATACTTTTTCATTTAATCTCCCCATGTATATAATGGCACAAGTGCAAAATAAAATAAAATAATAATGGGACAAGTCCATTCAAAAGGAAAATGGAAAGGTTGCATATCAATTCACTGAGTACTTATGATTGTTTTTGCTGCATCTTTGAAGAATCTGCAAAATGTTTTTCATGGACGGCCTGCTTGTAGGGGAACTCAAAGTACATGCAAGGCCTAATTTGAAAACAATGGTCATTGCCTCTAGATGGCATGGGTCCTTGATCTCTTCATCGAGGGCGTCTACAATCGAGTTTCCTTCTCTTTGGTGTTTGTGTGCCCATTGTGCCAGGTTCATCTCCAAATTTGCACTCACAGCTTCTCTCCCGGTTGTCAATTCCAAGAGCACTACACCAAAGCTGTAGACGTCGCTCTTCGTATTCACTCTTCTTGTGTTGCCATATTCTACAAGCCCATACGTGATTATGAGAGTATAAAAAATAATGGGAATTGAACTGATGGAGATACAAAGAACTTACCGGGAGCAATGTAACCAAAAGTTCCCACAACAACGGAAGCTGTTTCTGGATCTCCTTGACTCGCTAGCATCTTTGCCAGTCCAAAGTCTGCAATCTTGACATTGAAGTCGGAGTCCATTAGTATGTTACTGGACTTGATATCTCGATGAACAATGGGCGGATTGGAACTGTGATGCATATAATAGAGGCCTTGTGCAGCTCCAATGGCAATTTTTAGCCTTCTCTCCCACTGCAAGACTTGAGTAGTTAAGCATTTCTTCTTTCCATGCAACCATTTATGAACACATTGTTTGTCCATGTACTCATACACAAGAACCTTAGTAGTCTTTCCTCTTATGCAGCATAGCAGCTTCACTATGTTGTTGTGCTTGATTCTCCCAAGGATCTTAACCTCTGCTAGGAACTGTTTCTCCATTAATCCCTGCCCTTGCTTTTGTTCATGCCTTATACTTTTAACAGCAACTCTCAGGCCTTTCCTAGTAATCACTCTATATACTTTTCCTGACCCTCCATTTCCAATCAAATTTTCATCTGTCAAACCACCCAAAATTTCCCATTTATTGAATTCCAACCTTTGAAATGGAATCACACCCCATTCTTCTCCATCATTTTTCTTTCTCCTTTTCCCTGCATGTCTGAACACAAGTAACAGGATTACTATCCCAATAAGTATCCCTGCAATTGCACCACAACTTATAATGATGTAATTCTTTTTCTTCGATTTACTAGGCATGGAACTGCAATTCATGTACTGTCGAATTGTATAATCAGAACACCGATCTGAAGAGCATGGTTGCAATCCCTCAGTTAATACATCTGAACATATATTAGCTTGATCAAAGCAGGTAAATGTAAATCTTCCGTTCACTAGTTTATTAGGGATTGTCCCAGAAAGGTTGTTCATACAAATACTAAGCTTCAGTGTAGCCCTCAGATGGCTAACACTTTCCCATATGTCTCCAGATAACTGGTTATGAGATACATCCATAGAACTCAATTGCAGTAATTCTCCAAAACCGTTTGGAATCGCTCCGCTAAGATGATTATGAGAAAGATCTAAGTCATTCAGATTAAATAAATCCAGTTTTCCAGGTATTTCACCAGTCAAACTATTAAAAGCAAGTGAAAGATGAGTCAGTTTATGCAATCCTAGCAATCTGGCAGGTATTGAGCCACTAAAAGAATTCATGGACAGATCTAAGGAGAGCAGATTGTATAAATTTCCTATATCATCAGGTATGGATCCATTCAATTGGTTACTTGAAAGATCAAGATATTCCAAGCTGTTAGGCACCAAGGGTGTTGGCATCTCAGACAGCAAGTTTTGGCGAAGACTCAACCTACGCAGCCTTTTCATGGAAAACAACTCACCTGGTATTTTTCCTGTCAAAGAATTCGTGTTCAGACTCAATGTTTCAAGGTTTAAGCAGCTGGAAAGACTAGCTGGTATAGTTCCACTGAAACTATTGGTACTTAAATTGATTGAAGTAAGGTTTTTGAGCTGGCATATAATGGTTGAGGGGAATGATCCTCCAATTTCCATTCCGGGGAGTGATATCTCTGTGACGCTTCCTCTGATGCATGAAATATAAGGCCACTCGCACGGCCAGGAAGTGGAGTTCCATTCGTCAAATGGATTTCCCCAGTGTTGGTTTAGGCTAAGTAAAATAGCCCTTTCAGTGGTTGAAGATTCTGAATTTGCTTGGGAGAAAAGGAGGATGAGGAATAAGAAGGCATGATGAAGAGGCTGCAGCATTTTCAAACAGTTAATTAAGCTAATAAGAGTGAAAACCAAAATGCATTTGAATATATGATATAGCTAGATGATCCATATATATAAAGATGTTGCTTCTTGGTTTGAGCCAGTCAGGTATGGGCAACCTAGACTGGTTTACCCCTGTGGTCCTTTGCCGGCTAGGAT
Organism: Ipomoea trifida; assembly: GCA_003576665.1. Lineage (NCBI taxonomy): Eukaryota > Viridiplantae > Streptophyta > Magnoliopsida > Solanales > Convolvulaceae > Ipomoea > Ipomoea trifida. Next base: position 3,622,120 of record CP025647.1, on the reverse strand, counting down.
CACAAGGCGGGGCTTATCCAGTGCTTCTAAAAATCTGTTAATGTAATATTATGCTGAGGAGTGGATCCTTGGTCTTCCTGGTCTATTATATTGCTCATTGTTGACTTTGTTCACTAAAAGAGGCTGAATTGGTCTATTGCTGTGAAATACAAAGTTTGGTGGACTTGGACTTGTTCTTGGTCTTGGAGTCAATGATATCTAGATAAATATTTACCAATTCTGCCTGCTATTAGTTTATCTAGATATCATTGACTCCAAGACCAAATATTTTATAGTTTACTTCTTTAGAATTTAAAAATTGTGCTTAAGAAAATATTCAGAACTTCTAATCTAACAATTTACATTTCCTGATAAAGACCAACCCTGCTACTAATACTTATTAATAATTATATATTTTATAAATCATTTACAAGCATTACAACAGCTAGCCTTTAAATGAGAAAAATGTATCATTGATAGAAGAAAGAAGACAGCTAAATTTTTGCCAAGCAGAATGAGTCCCCATCTAGGAGATGCACCTAATTCTTATTCCCCAAGTCTGGATATTAAAGAAAGGAAGGAGGAGTTGCATGATTATGGGTGCTTACCGAAAGAGGGTTGAAACCTATTCTTGTTACAATGCTTTTGTTTGTCTTGTACATGCATCAGCTGTGTGATAACAAATGGCTATTCTCACTACATCTTTGAAGAATCTGCAAAATGTCTTTCATGGATGGCCTGCTTGAAGGTGGACTCAAAGTACACGCAAGGCCTAATTTGAAAACGGTGGTTGCTGCCTCCAAATAACGTGGATCATTAATCTCCTTGTCCAGGACATCTACAGCTGAATTTCCGTCTCTTTGGTGTTTGTGTGCCCATTGTGCTAGGTTCATGTCCTCATCTCTAGTAACCGCTTCTTTTCCAGTTGCCAATTCCAAGAGTACTACACCAAAGCTATAGATGTCGCTCTTCACGTTCACTTTTCTTGTGTTGCCATACTCTGCATTTTTATGCAATGTCATTCTGTGAGTATAAGACGCAATAGCAATTGATGTTTTGAAGATATAAAAACATACCAGGGGGTGTTTTCAAAAAAAAAAAAAAAACATACCAGGGGCAATGTAACCAAAGGTTCCCACAACAGCACTAACATCTTAGCCAGTCCAAAGTCTGCAAACTTGGCATTGAATTCAGAGTCCACAAGTATGTTACTGGACTTGATATCTCGATGAACAATGGGTACAAATACTGGAATTGAAGCTCCCCCTGAAAATGATTTCCCCCTAGCTACAAATACTGCAAACTCCCACTAGGCAGCTTTGCAACACCACCCCCAAACATATTGTTGGAGAGATTGAGGAAACTGAGCTTGTAGCATGAAGAAAGGGAGCACTGAAGCTGTTTGATCATAAATCATAAATGAATATGTTGTAAACTAGAGTAGTCTTGAAATGAGGGAATTTTTCAGAAAAATTATTTGCAGAAAGGTTCAAATATGACAAAATTTTGAAACTCAACTCTGGAATATTTCGCCTGAGTACAGACTCTCCAAGTTTTCAAGACTGAGCAAATAAGAAGAAACACATTAAACAAGCAAGAATATTGCCCTGTGAGTACAAAAGTCACATTAAATAAACCACCATTGCCAACATTTCGTAAAGGTACAAGTCCATTCAAAAGTAAAGTGAAAATATTTATAGTGTCTATAAGCTTTCTGGGGACATATGATTGTTTTCGCTGCATCTTTGAAGAATATGTGAAATATCTTTAATGGACGGCCTGCTTGACGGCGAACTCAACGTACACGCAAGGCCTAATTTGAAAACAATGATCATTGCCTCCAAATAACGTGGGTCCTTGATCTCCTCATCCAGGGCATCTGAAGTTGAGTTTCCTTCTCTTAGGTGCTTGTGTGCCCATTGTGCCAGGTTCATATCCTCATTTTGAGTCACGGCTTCTCTTCCCGTTGTCAATTCCAAGAGTACTACGCCAAAGCTGTAGATGTCGCTCTTCGCATCCACTTTTCTTGTACTTCCATATTCTGCATTCTCATGATATATGTGATTTTGCAAGTATAAAAATCAGTGGGATTTAAAATGATGAAGATATATATAAAAAAATGTACCGGGGGCAATGTAACCAAAGGTTCCCACAACAGCAGATGCTGTTTCTGGATCTCCTTCACTCGCCATCATCTTTGCCAATCCAAAGTCTGCAATCTTGACATTGAAGTCAGAGTCGACGAGTATGTTACTGGACTTGATATCTCTATGAATAATGGGTGGATTGCAACCGTGATGCATATAGCAAAGCCCTTGTGAAGCTCCAACGGCAATTTTTAGCCTCCTCTCCCACTGCAAAACTTGAGTAGTTAAGCCTCTCTTCTTTCCATGCAGCCATTTGTGAACACATTGTTTGTCCATGTATTCATACACAAGAAGCTTTGTTGTCTTTCCTCTGATGCAACATAACAATTTCACTATGTTGTTGTGCCAAATTCCACCGAGGATCTTAACCTCTGCTAGGAATTGTTTCTCCATTAATCCCTGCCTTTCCTTTTGTTCATGCTTTATACTTTTAACAGCAACTTTTTGGCCTTTCTTGGTGATCACTCTATATACTTTTCCTGATCCTCCATTTCCAATCAAATTTTCATCTATCAAACCACCCAAAATATCCCATTTATTGAATTTCAACCTTTGAAATGAAATCATACTCCATTCTTCTCCATCACTTTCCTTTCTCCTTCCCACCCTAGGTCTGAACACCAGTATCAGAATTCCTAACATTCCTGCAATTGCACCGCAAGTTATGATGATGTAATTACTCTTTTTCTTTGATTTACTACTAGGTTTGGAACTGCAGGCTATGTAATCAGAACACCAGTCTGTAGAGCATGCTGGCAATCCATTTTCCTTTACATCTGAGCATAAATTGGCTCCATCAAAGCAGCTATCTTCAAAACTTTCCTTCAGTTGCTGATAAGGGATTCTCCCAGAAAGGTTGTTCGAACAAATATCAATGATCAGTGTAGCACTCGGATGGCTAGCACTCAGATGGCTAAAACTAACCCATATGTCTCCAGATAAGTGGTTATGAGATACATTGATGTACTTCAATTGCTGTAATTCTCCAAAACCTTTTGGAATAGTTCCACTTAGATGATTATGAGAAAGATCAATGTCATTCAAACTAAATAATTCCAGTTTTCCAGGTATTTCACCAGTCATTTTGTTAAAAGAAAGCGAAAGATGAGACAATTGATGCAACTGTGACAATCTATCAGGTATTGGACCGGTAAAAGAATTCCTGGACAAATTTAAGTAGTTAAGGCGGTATAAATTTCCTATATCTTCTGGTATTGATCCATTCAAATGGTTACTTGAAAGATCAAGATACCCCAAACTGTGAGCCACCATGGGTGTCGGTATCTCACCAAACATGTTGTATTGAAGATATAAAATGCTCAACGATTTCATGGAAAACAATTCACTTGGTATTGGACCACCAAAAGAATTCAATGAAAAATCTAAGTGGACAAGGTTGTATAAATTTCCTATATCTTCTGGTATTGATCCATTCAAATGGTTACTTGAAAGATCAAGATACTCCAAACTGTGAGCCACCATAGGTATCGTCGGTATCTCACCAGACAACATGTTCTCTCCAATAAGTAAAGTACGCAGAGTTTTCATGGAAAATAACTCACCTGGTATTTTTCCTGTGAAATTATTTTCAGATAGATCCAACTCTTCAAGCTTTGAGCAATTGGAGAGGCCAACTGGTATAGTTCCCCATAGATAATTAGTTCTGAGATAGATTGAAGAAAGGCTGTTGAGCTGACATATAATTTTTGAGGGGAATGACCCTTTGAGGCCACTGTCGTAGAGATATATCCCAGTGACACTTCCATTGAAGTTGCATGAAATATAAGGCCAGTCACATGGGGAGGAAGTGGAGTTCCACTGCTCAAGTGAAGATGGATTTCCCCAGTACTGTTGTTTTAGGCTAAGTAAAATAGCCCTTTCATCATCAGCATGAGTGGTTAAAGATTGTGAATAATTTAGGGAGGAGAAAAGGAGGAGGATGAAGAACATCAAGGCATAATGATGAGGATGCAGCATTTTCAAACAATTATAAGCTAATAAGACCAGATGTGCATCTAAGCTCTTAATAATGTAATATAATGGTGATGAGAATTAGGATCCTTAGCTTAGATTGGTCTTCCTATTCTATTATATTGCTTGTTGCTCATCACTCACTTCCTTTACTGAAAGAGGCTGACTTGGTCTATTGCTTAATGTGAAAATGTGAAATAAAAAGTTGGGTGGACTTGGACTTGAAGTCAATGATATCTAAATAAATATTTACCAATTCTGCCCAACTCTCTCACCCCACCGGTACCATCAAAGTTTCATCCAAATATTTTGTAGTTTACTTCTTTAGAATTTAAAAATTGTGCTTAAGAAAATATTTGAAACTTCTAATCTCACAATTTACATTTCCTGATTAAGACCAACCCTGCTACTAATACTTATTAATAATTATATATTTTATATAAATCATTTACAAGCATTACAACAGCTAGCCTTTAAATGAGAAAAAAGTATCATTGATAGAAGAAAGAAGACAACTAAATTTTTGCCAAGCAGAATGAGTCCCCATCTAGGAGATGCACCTAATTCTCATTCCCCAAGTCTGGATATATAACAGCACATCTTTAAAGAAAGGAAAGAGGGGTTGCATGATTATGGGTGCTTACCGAAAGAAGGTTGAAAGCTATTTTTGTTACAATGCTTTTGTTTGTCTTGTACATGCATCAGCTGTGTGATAACAAATGGCTATTCTCACTACATCTTTGAAGAATCTGCAAAATGTCTTTCATGGATGGCCTGCTTGAAGGCGAACTCAAAGTACACGCAAGGCCTAATTTGAAAACGGTGGTTGCTGCTTCCAAATAACGTGGATCCTTAATCTCCTTGTCCAGGATATCTACAGCTGAATTTCCGTCTCTTTGGTGTTTGTGTGCCCATTGTGCTAGGTTCATGTCCTCATCTTTAGTAACAGCTTCTTTTCCGGTTGCCAATTCCAAGAGTACTACACCAAAGCTATAGATGTCGCTCTTCACGTTCACTTTTCTTGTGTTGCCATACTCTGCACTTTGATGCAATGTCATTCTGTGAGTATAAGACGCAAAAGCAATCGAAGTTTTGAAGATATGAAAACATACCAGGGGCAATGTAACCAAAGGTTCCCACAACAGCAGATGCTGTTTCTGGATCTCGTTGACTTGCCAGCATCTTAGCCAGTCCAAAGTCTGCAATCTTGGCATTGAATTCAGAGTCCACAAGTATGTTACTGGACTTGATATCTCGATGAACAATGGGTGGATTGCAATCATGGTGCATATAGCAAAGCCCCTGTGCAGCTCCAATGGCAATTTTTAGCCTTGTCTCCCACTGCAAGACTTGTGTAGTTAAGCCTTTCTTCTTTCCATGCAACCATTTATAAAGACATTGTTTGTCCATGTATTCATACACAAGAAGCCTTTTCTTCTTTCCTCTGATGCAGCATAACAGTTTCACTATGTTGTAGTGCCTAATCTCCCCAAGGATCTTAACCTCTGCTAGGAATTGTTTCTCCAACCCGTGGCCTGGCTTTTGTTCATCCCATATACTTTTAACTGCAACACTTTGGCCTTGCCTTGTGATCACTCTATATACTTTTCCTGACCCTCCTTTTCCAATCAAATTTTCATCTGTCAGACCGGCCAAGATTTCCCATTTACTGAATTCCAACCTTTGAAATGAAATCATACTCCATTCTTCTTCTTCATTGTCCTCTCTCCCTTCCACTCCACGTCTGAACACAAGTAACAGAATTACTAACCCAATAAGTACTCCTGCAATTACAGCACAGGGTATAATGATGTAATGCTTTTTCTTTGATCTACTAGGCTTAGAACTTGAACTTGAACTTGATTCTGCAGCGCACCGAGCAAGGGGGTATCCACAAAGGCCAGAATTATTAGCAAACCTGTCATCTGGAAATGTGTCAAAAGGAGCTGATTGAGGCATCATTCCAGAAAGGTGGTTATTTGACAGATCGATATCCGAAAGAAATGTGAGGCTGGTCAATGTCTGTGGAATTGAGCCATTGAGTTGGTTGTGTGACAGATCAAGAATTGCAATATTCTTCAAGCCTTCAAGTTCTTGAGGTATTGGACCAGAGAGATCATTATGCCCCAAATTCAAAATAGAGAGATAGTACATGGAACTTAATTCCTTTGGAATACTGCCTTCCAACTTATTGTAAGAAAGGTCAAGGAAAATGATGGATCCGTTGTGGTTAAATGTTGGTTGTATAATGCCCTTGTAGACTGTAGTGATATTGCAGAGGTTCCTCATTGAAATCCTGTCCAGGCGATCCTGTGTAATCCCACCAAATTCGAGTAAATTTCCTGCTCCGTGGCACTGCTCACTTCCTTCATTCGTAATATACACATATTGCTTCTCAGTAAGTAATGGCGTTGCAATATTGCCAGATTGTAAGAACAGAGCAGGCGGGATAGTACCGCTCAAGAAATTGGTGTTGAGATCCAACCATAACAAGCTGCTGCATTTCCCCAACTCAGCAGGTATGTTCCCAGAGATGGTGTTGTTTCCCAAGTTCAGAATGGATAGACTAGACAAGTGCCCTAATGAAGCTGGTATAGCACCACTCAACAAATTATTTGACAAAGAAATCCATTTCAAATTAGTACAGTTGCTGAGACTTTCAGGCATTGACCCTGACAATTCATTGAAATCAAGAATCAGACTTTCCAAAGACTGCAAGTACATTAGCTCCCTCGGGATTTCCCCTTCAAGCAGATTCATCCAAATAATCAAATCCTTGAGCTTAAACAAGGACCTGAGGCTAGATGGTATCTTCCCTTTAAGGTAATTAAAGCTAAGATCAAGAGATTCCAATTGGGAACAGTTACTTAGACTCTCAGGTATTGAACCAGTAAACAGATTATTCTGAAGGTACAACACTTTCAAGCTATTCTTTGGGTCTTTACAAATCCCAGAGGGAATCAAACCAGAGATGTTATTAGAACTCAAATCTAAGGTCTCTAAGTTTACCAAGCTAGACAATGACTCAGACAAGCCACCCACAAAATTATTGAATGATAAAACCAGTGTCTTCAAGCTAGTCAAATTTAGTAGGGTTTCAACAGGCAACTCACCAGAGAATTTATTGTTGGATAGATCTAGAAGTTCCAAGGTTGAGCAATCACCAAGGGTCTCAGGGACCACACCTGAAAAGTTGTTGGAAGACAAGTCCAATTCCACAAGAGTTGTACATAAATCTCCAATATGCCCTGGAAACTCCCCCTGAAAATCATTCCCCCCTAGGTACAAGTACTGCAAACTCCCACTAGGCAGCTTAGCAACACCACCCCTAAACTTATTGTTAGTGAGATTGAGGAAACTGAGGTTGGAGCATGAAGAAAGGGAGGCACCAATGTTACCACTGAACTTGTTGGATGATAAATCAAGATGTTGTAAACTAGAACAGTCTTGAAATGAAGGAAAATTTTCAGATATATTGTTGGCAGAAAGGTCCAAAAATGACAAATTCCTAAAACTCAATTCCCACATTTTTCCTGATAATTTATTACCCTTCAGAGACAACAACTCAAGATCAGGAAAATCACTGGGGGACAGCATAACAAATATGTTCTGCCCTGAAATTTTGTTGTAAGAAAGATCAAGACTTTGAAGTCTAATGGTTCCTCTACCCGCAGCAACCACCCTCCCAGGAGGGTCCATGGAGTTGCTGGAAAGGTTGAGGGTCTTGAGATTATAGCACCGAAGACCAAGACTATAGATATCAGAAACAGGCCCTGAGATGGAGTTTTCAGCTAGATCTATGTACCTCAAAGAAGCAGAGCATTGGGATTTTAAGGCAAAAGTGAGAGAGCCACTGAGATTGGCGTTCTTCAGCACAAGACTCTCCAAGTTTTCAAGACTGAGCAAGTAAGTAGAAACCAAGCCAAAATCTAGGCTGAGCATAGTGTCTGTGAGATTTATAGAAGAGACCCTTGATCCTTTGCATGTAATGCCAGTGAAGCTACAGGGATTTTTGGAGGATACCCAGTTTTGAAGTGGGCTTTGGTTAAAAATGGTAGCTTTGAAGGATAATAGCAACTGCGAGTCCCTGTGAAGCCCATTGTGATTGGGAGGAGCTGGTGAAGATGGCGGAAGAAAGAAGATGAGCAATAGAAATGGAAGAAGAAAAACACAGATTGACTGGCTGCAGATAGAAACAGAGAAAGAAAACATTGTAGTCTTCTTTGCCTTCATCTTTGGTTTAATTTGTGGGTTTTTTCAATCTTTAGGTGATCCTTGAAAGTTGAAACAATTATGCATATTGAACTCATCCCACAGCCTCGCCATTTCTTGTTTTTCTTGAGCAATTTTTAATTACAAGTCAAATGCCATGTGAACCCGTGAAGGCGTAAACAAATTAAATATTTTTAATTCAATTCAGTGATTTGAGTTTGAATACATATTTTGATTCAAATTTTATTTGAAGTAGGATAGGAATAAGAGTATATTTTATTGAATACGAATATGATCAAAATAATCGAATTCAAATTGAATAACAAAATATTTACCTGTATTCGATTTGTTTACCCCTAGTGGACAGTGCACACACCATAGACTTTGACTAGTAAGTTATGACTTCAAAATTTCAGCGGTTCAATAAAAAATAGGTGGATGACTAATGGACTACAATCAATTGTATTATTTCTTTCAGTTCTATTACATGTACTTCATATTTCTATTTCATAGTTTTTTTTCCGAATGTAGCAATTGATGATTAGTTATCTTTCATCTTGTGAGTCCTAATAAAAATGTCAACATTAAAATGTTGTGAGATGGAGGAAAGGTTGAAAGTAGGAGTTCAACCTCACCATAATACAAGATTTCAGAAGGAATTGGTTCGCATTTTAATTATTAGTCTTAAGTTTTCAAATTCAACTTCAAAGTTATTTATTAGCATTTTCGATTTGAATCAATTAATTATAGACAATATAAAATGCTGACTAGACACAATGTAAACTTTATACCAAGTACATATTTAAATACGCCATACTAATTACTACGTATAAATTTTCTCATAAATTAAAATTTCAAAATAAGTAACCATTATTTTTAATAAAGTTAATACATAGTTTATAACTTATTTGTACCTCATATAAGCTCTAAAATAAATTCTACCAAACAAAACATTTATGTTTAGCAATTTAAGTCCGACTTTGGAGTATTCAAAAAAAGTCCGACTTTGGACAAAGGGTTGGTCTCGCTATTTTTTTTTTCTTTTTTTTTTTTTGCTATGTTAATTTCAATTCCAATATATGATATACTTTCCAATGAAAACAATTAATTTCAACAACGTCAAATCTGTGGGCAAATATGCAAATATTCAACGCCCTTTGTGCCTCGGTACACCTAATTTCATCCTACCCAATTAAATCATTCATCTTAATTTGTCCTAAATTACAGGGAAAAAAAAAAACAAAACAAGAAAAGCCCTAATTTTCCAAATTCTGCCACGAAGTGGATGCCCAAATCATTCCTTTTACTACTCCCCCCACTAATACAAATTGCTGCCAACTCTGAGTAATACAAATTCAGGACAATCGCATGCAATACATTTTTCATGCATTTCTGGCCAATTAGCAGCCGGTGACTCTGAGTTACTAAAATTGATGGTGACGGAGGAGGTGTTACATTCGCCGGAATCGGTGCCGGAGTTGTCACAGCAGCAACGTGTAGAAGAGGCTTGAGATGGGGGCGTGATCGTACGAGCTTGAAGACGCAAGCTAAGCGAGGCCTGCGAAAAGGTAAACATACTTCATTAATTCCTGCACTAGTTAAGTTGCCTGTTTCCTGTGAGTATTATTAATTTTGGAACTCCAATTTAATTACTAATGCACACCAGAAAGTTTATTTTTCTCTTAACATCTAAGAAAATCAAGGAAACCAAGTGGAGTTGCATTATGAATTATGATGGATCCTTCATAATTGCACTGTGAGTAACAATAGTCACTTTAAACAAACCATTGCTAAGAATTTGTAATGGGACAAATCCATTCTAAAGTAAAGTGGAAATATTATATTGTCTATTGGCTCTTTGAGGACAAACGATTGTTTTCGCTGCTTCTTTGAAGAATCTGTAAAATATCTTTCATGGATGGCCTGCTTGATGGGGAACTCAAAGTACACACAAGGCCTAATTTGAAAACAGTGATCATTGCCTCCATATAACTTGGGTTCTTGATCTCCTCGTCGAGGGCATCTGCAGCTGAGTTTCCTTCTCTTTGGTGTTTGTGTGCCCATTGTGCCAGGTTCATATCCTCATTTCCAGTCACGGCTTCTCTTCCCGTTGTCAATTCTAATAGTACTACGCCAAAGCTGTAGATGTCGCTCTTCGCATCCACTTTTCTTGTACAGCCATATTCTGCATTCTCATGATATATGTGATTTTGCAAGTGTAAAAATCAGTGGAAATTGAAATGATGAAGATATTAAAAAAAATGTACCTGGGGCAATGTAACCAAAGGTTCCCACAATAGCAGATGCTGTTTCTGGATCTCCTTCACTCGCTATCATCTTTGCCAATCCAAAGTCTGCAATCTTGGCATTGAAGTCAGAGTCGACGAGTATGTTACTAGACTTGATATCTCTATGAACAATGGGTGGACTGCAATTATGATGCAAATAGCAGAGGCCTTGTGCAGCTCCAATGGCAATTTTTAGCCTCCTCTCCCACTGCAAGACTTGAGTAGTTAAGCCTCTCTTCTTTCCATGCAGCCATTTGTGAACACATTGTTTGTCCATGTATTCATACACAAGAAGCTTTGTTGTCTTTCCTCTGATGCAGCATAACAATTTCACTATGTTGTTGTGCCAAATTCCCCCGAGGATCTTAACCTCTGCTAGGAACTGTTTCTCCATTAATCCCTGCCCGTGCTTTTGTTCATGCCTTATACTTTTAACAGCAACCCTTGGGCCTTTCTTGGTGATCACTCTATATACTTTTCCTGATCCTCCATTTCCAATCAAATTTTCATCTATCAAACCAGCCAAGATTTCCCATTTATTGAAATCCAACCTTTGAAATGAAATCATACTCCATTCTTCTCCATCACTCTCCTTTTTCCTTTCTCCTGCATGTCTGAACACAACTAAGAGAATTACTATTCCAATAAGTATCCATGCAATTGCACCGCAAGTTATGATGATGTAATTACTCTTTTTCTTTGATTTACTTCTAGGCTTGAAACTGCAGGCTATGTAAACAGAACACCAGTCTGTAGAGCATGCTGGCAATCCCTTTTCCGTTACATCTGAGCATAAATTGGCTTTATCTAAGCAGCTATATTTAAACCTTTCCTTCAGTGGCTGATAAGGGATTCTCCCAGAAAGATTGTTCGAACAAACATCAAGGATCAGTGTAGCACTCAGATGGCTAACACTTCCCCATATGTCTCCAGATAAGTGGTTATGAGATACATTGATGTACTCCAAATTCATCAATTCTCCAAAACCTCTTGGAATAGTTCCACTTAGATGATTATGAGACAGATCAATGTGATTCAAACTAAATAATTCCAGTTTTCCAGGTATTTCACCAGTCATTTTGTTAAAAGAAAGCGAAAGATGAGACAATTGATGCAACTGTGACAATCTATCAGGTATTGGACCAGTAAAAGAATTCCTGGACAAATATAAGTAGTTAAGGTTGTATAAATTTCCTATATCTTCTGGTATTGATCCATTCAAATGGTTACTTGAAAGATCAAGATACTCCAAACTATGAGCCACCATGGGTGTGGGTATCTCACCAGACAACATGTTGTATTGAAGATTTAAACTGCCCAACCTTTTCATGGAAAGCAATTCACTTGGTATTGATCCATTCAAAGAATTATAGGACAAATCTAAGTTGCTAAGGTTGTATAAATTTCCTATATCTTTTGGTATTGCTCCATTCAAATAGTTACTTGAAAGATCAAGATCCTCCAAACTGTGAGCCACCATGGGTATCGTCGGTATCTCACCAGACAACATGTTCTTTTGAAGATATAAACTCCACAGTGTTTTCACGGAAAACAATTCACTTGGTATTGATCCATTCAAATGGTTACTTGAAAGATCAAGATACTCCAAACTGTAAGCCGCTATGGGTGTCGGTATCCCACCAGACAACATGTTGTCTCCAATACGTAAAGTACGCAGGGTTTTCATGGAAAATAACTCACCTGGTATTTTTCCTGTGAAATTATTTTCAGATAGATCCAACTCTTGAAGCTTTGAGCAAGTGGAGAGGCCAACTGGAATAGTTCCCCCGAGATTATTCATACCCAGATAGATTGAAGAAAGGTTGTTGAGCTGGCATATAATTTTTGAGGGGAATGACCCTTTGAGGCCCCTGTCGTCGAGATATATCCCAGTCACACTTCCATTGAAGTTGCAAGAAATATAAGGCCAGTCACATGGGGAGGAAGTGGAGTCCCACTGCTTAAGTGAAGTTGGATTTCCCCAGTACTGTTGTTTTAGGCTAAGTAAAATACCCCTTTCATCATCACCATGAGTGGTTAAAGATTGTGAATAATTTAGGGAGGAGAAAAGGAGGATGATGAACAACATCAAGGCATGATGATGAGGATGCAGCATTTTCAAACAAGTATGTGCTTCTAAGCTCTTAATAATTAATATAATGGTGATGAGAATTAGGATCCTTAGCTTAGATTGGTCTTCCTATTCTATTATATTGCTTGCTGCTCATCAGTCATCACTCACTTCCTTTACTGAAAGAGGCTGACTTGGTCTATTATATTGTTGCTTAATCTGAACTAAATTTTGGATTATCCTAAATATAATAATATTTAGCAACTCCATCTGCCCTGTCCATATCTACACACTACACCAAAATTCACTTTGGACGGATACTTTTAATTTAGGTGTCAAATATTTAGACCTGGCCTGGAACAATTCAAACTGAGTTGAATTAAACATACATGAAAATCCGACTTTATTTGTTTTATGTTCTTGTATATTCAAACGTGCCGGCCATCCAAAGTTAAAAACAATATTATGGAGGCAATTACCGGCTTAAGTTACCGAGTATATTACATGGGACATACTAGCTGAGATGGTTGGATTTAGTATGGTTTCAACAGGTAAACTAACCCGAGAGTTTATTGTTGGAAAGATTGAGGAAACTGAGGTTGGAGCGTGAAGAAAGGGAGGCAACAATATTACCACTGAAGTTGTTGGATGATAAAATCAAGATGTTGTAAACTAGAGCAGCCTTGAAATGAAGGAAATTTTTCAGAAAAGGCATTGGCAGAAGGTCCCAAATATGACAGTTCCTAAAACTCAATTCCCAAATTTTTCCTGATAATTTATTACCCTTCAGAGACAACAACTCAAGATCAGGAAAATCACTGGGGTACAGCATAACAAATATGTTGTGCCCTGAAATATTGTTGTAAGAAAGATCAAGAGTTTGAAGTCTAATAGTTGCTCCACCCTCAGCAACCTCCCTCCCAGGAGGGTCCATGGAGTTGCTGGAAAGGTTGAGGGCCTTGAGATTATAGCACCGACGACCAAAGCTATAGATATCAGAAACAGGGCCTGAGATGGAGTTTTCAGCTACATCTATGTACCTCAAAGAAGCAACGCATTGGGATTTTGAGGCAGAAGCGAGTGAGCCACTGAGATTTATTTTTTACTAAGCGCACGGTGGAGTTGCATGCTTGCATTATGAATTATGGTTGATCCTGCATAATTGCACTGTGAGTACAATAATCACTTTAAACAAACCATTGCCAATATTTCGTAATGGGACAAATCCATTCAAAAGCAAAGTTTAAATATTATATTGTCTATCAGCTATTCAACTTTCTGTGGACATATGACTGTTTTCGCTGCATCTTTGAAGAATCTGTGAAATATCTTTCATGGACGGCCTGCTTGATGGGGAACTCAACGTACACGCAAGGCCTAATTTGAAAACAGCGATCATTGCCTCTAGATAACGTGGGTCCTTGATCTCCTCATCTAGGGCATCTGCAGCTGAGTTTCCTTCTCTTAGGTGTTTGTGTGCCCATTGTGCCAGGTTCATATCCTCATTTCGAGTCACGGCTTCTCTTCCAGTTGTCAATTCCAAGAGTACTACGCCAAAGCTGTAGATGTCGCTCTTCGCATCCACTTTTCTTGTACTACCATATTCTGCATTCTCATGATATATGTGATTTTGCAAGTATAAAACTCAGTGGGAATTGAAATGATGAAGATATAAAAAAAAAAAAAAAAAAAATGTACCGGGGGCAATGTAACCAAAGGTTCCCACAATAGCAGATGCTGTTTCTGGATCTGCTTCACTCGCCATCATCTTTGCCAGTCCAAAGTTTGCAATCTTGGCATTGAAGTCAGAGTCGACGAGTATGTTACTAGACTTTATATCTCTATGAACAATGGGTGGACTGCAACTGTGATGCAAATAGCAGAGGCCTTGTGCAGCTCCAGTGGCAATTTTTAGCCTTCTCTCCCACTGTAAGACTTGAGTAATTAAGCCTCTCTTCTTCCCATGCAACCATTTGTGGAGGCATTGTTTGTCCATGTATTCATACACAATAAGCTTTGTTGTCTTTCCTCTGATGCAACATAGCAATTTCACTATGTTGTTGTGCCAAATTCCCCCAAGGATCTTAACCTCTGCTAGGAATTGTTTCTCCATTAATCCCTGCCTTTCCTTTTGTTCATGCTTTATACTTTTAACAGCAACCTTTTGGCCTTTCTTGGTGATCACTCTATACACTTTTCCTGATCCTCCATTTCCAATCAAATTTTCATCTATCAAACCGCCCAAAATATCCCATTTATTGAATTTCAACCTTTGAAATGAAATCATACTCCATTCTTCTCCATCAGCTTCCTTTCTCCTTCCCACCCTAGGTCTGAACACCCGCATCAGAATTCCTATCCCAATGATGAGTATTACTGCCGTTGCAATCACGACACAAGTTACAATCATCGTATGATTTGGTTTCGAAGGTTGGGTTTCCTTTGATTTACTAGCAGGCTCATTGGAACTTGGGAGTTCCATACTCATTTGTAAAACAAAGTGAGTGAGGAGGAGCTTGCTAGCAATTGCTCTTTCAGCTGCTCTGATCTATTACTGTATTGCTTAATGTGAAGAACAAAGTTGTTGGGGGGACTTGGAGTCATAGTCAAAGTCAGTGTTATCATAATTTATTGAACCAAATTAAAACATATATATGATAATCAATGCAACCATATGTGACTTAATTGGCCCGACTATATATGTTGGATGACTTAATTCAATCATTATTGCATGGACCATGGTCCACATACATTATTTTTATATTGAAGGTACATTATTTTTGTACTGAAAGTATATTATTTTAGGGTACACTATTTATGTACTGAAAGTACATTACTTTTATAGCACTATAAAAAAATTACTTTCAGTACAAAAATTATGTACCTTCAGTATAAAAATAATGTACCTTATATTCATGGTCCACACAGCTATGTGGACCATGGTCTACACAATAATTTGCCGACTTAATTGGTGTATTGCTTGATGTAAACCGTAAATTAAGTTGGGTAGACTTTGGAGTCAACTTTGCTAACGGATTTCTAAACCAAAATTCAATTTAAATATTTTTATTTTCGGTGTAACATATTTTGACCGGAATATATAAAATTGAGTTAAACAAAACAGCCGGCGTTTACTTCAATAGTTCAATTAACGATTTTTTATTTATCTATTTTCAATTTTTCAGTTTAGAGAATACACTTATCAACACTTATTCTTTTTTTTTTTTTTTTCTTTCAGAAAATTTATTAAGAAACATATCAACCTAAATTGCTAAACATGAAAATTTTATAACCATGGAATTTCTTTTTATGTTTTTTGTAGCTAGATGCGAAAGTTGGACTTCGACCAGGGAGTATTTGGACAAATTAATCATAGATAGTCTCATTAAATCTTATCTTCTAATCTAATAACATCCAATAAAGTTAAGCTTACAAGGATAACTAAAAATATTGGTTCAATTGTTTAATTTGTTGAAATGGATGATTCATATTATTTTGATTTAATTTTAGTATTTATTATTATTATTTTTCCTACTTTATTATGTCATATATTTTTCCTAATTACCCTGCATTTCATCCGTATAAACTTTAGTAACAGAGTATTCCGTGAACTATTTATTACTCTTAACTTACTCATCGATTTTCATAAGGAAGGTCTAAGGTTTGAACCTCATCCTAACCTTGGCATAATTTATAATTATTGAACATATACTATGAATATGTTAGAGTGTATATATATATATAATTTAAAATTGGTCAATTAATTAGCTAGATTATATACATAGCATTCAAAGTTGAGCATTAGCATCACCATTAGTGAACTTTTTTTTTTTTTGGGGGGGGGGGGAGGGGGGGGTGGGTGTTGCAGGTAACAAAAAACTGAGGAGTGATTTTTGGCTAATGGGGAGAGTGGTTTTAGGCATATCTTTCTCTTGCAAGGTTGGGTTTTTGACAGGAAAAAAAAAAAGAAGAAAAGAATAAGCACCGCTTATAGCGCACATCTCGCCCCAGTGGGCGTTTCAGAGTGGCCGTCAGAAGAAGCTTGTTCTATTTTTTTTTAAGTTGGTTGCTGCAACGACCAACTACTTTGTTTTTTTTTTTTTTTTTTACTGGCTGTTGCAACTCGACCAGCTTCTTTTTTATTTTATTTTATTTTAAAGTTTTACTTGTTAAATTTTTAAAAATTTGAACAAAAATTTATGCAATATAAATGTAGTATACAATTTTGATATCATATTATTAGAATTGAAATTTTATAATTATAAATTTATTTTAATTTTGACATGTTTAATTTAAATATAATAAAAAATAATAATTGTAATTATAATTTTCTAATGACAATAAATAAAAATTAATTAAAATATAATGGAGTAAAATAGTGAGTTCACAAACAACTTAGAACAAAAATCTAAGACTAATAGGGAGAAGGGTTTTTGTGATTGTGTGAGATAGTGAATGATGGGGTGGATTCTGAGGCTTTTAAGAAAAAACTTCAAGTCTTCAACTATTAAAAATGCCTCAAAGATTTAAAATAAAAAACATTGAAAATCATTTTCTTACATTTTCGTTTTAAAACAAATCCAGGGTTAGTCTCGCATCCCACGTCTAGTTAACAGTGTCACATGTCTCCGAAAATTTTGTTATATGATACATCAAGTGATGCACCAAGTGATTACACCACAAGAAGCTAAACAGATATTGCTTATCAGTATCAGTAAATAATGGTGTTGCAATATTGGCAGATTGTATGAACAGAGCAGGTACAAATATATATGCCAGAGAAGTTGTTGGAAGACAAGTCCAATTCCATTCCAAAAGAGTTGTACATAACTCTCCAATATATATATGCCCTGAAAATGATTCCCCCCTAGCTACAAATACTGCAAACTCCCACTAGGCAGCTTTGCAACAACACCCCCAAACATATTGTTGGAGAGATTGAGGAAACTGAGCTTGTAGCATGAAGAAAGGGAACACTGAAGCTGTTTGATGATAAATAATGAATATGTTGTAAACTAGAGTAGTCTTGAAATGAAGGGAATTTTTCAGAAAAATTATCGGCAGAAAGAAAGGTACAAATATGACAAAATTTTGAAACTAAACTGTGGAATATTTCCGCTGAGACTGGTGTTCTTAAACAAGTAAGAAGAAACACATTATTAAACAAGTATGAATAATGCCATGTGAGTACAATAGTCACATTAAATAATAAACCACCATTGCCAACATTTCATAATGGTAAAAGTCCATTCAAAAGTAAAGTGAAAATATTTATATTGTGTATCAGCTTTCTGGGGACATATGATTGTTTTCGCTGCATCTTTGAAGAATCTGTGAAATATCTTTCATGGACGGTCTACTTGATGGGGAACTCAACGTACACGCAAGGCCTAATTTGAAAACAGTGATCATTGCCTCTAGATAATGTGGATCCTTGATCTCCTCATCCAGGGCATCTGCAGCTGATTTTCCTTCTCTTTGGTGTTTGTGTGCCCATTGTGCCAGGTTTATATCCTCATTTCCCGTCACTGCTTCTCTTCCCGTTGTCAATTCCAAGAGTACTACACCAAAGCTGTAGATGTCGCTCTTCGCATCCACTTTTCTTGTACTGCCATATTCTGCATTCCCATGATATATGTGATTCTGCAAGTATAAAAATCAGTGGAAATTGAAATCAAAGATATTAAAAAAGAAAAATGTACCGGGGGCAATGTAACCAAAGGTTCCCACAATAGCAGATGCTGTTTCTGGATCTCCTTCACTCGCCATCATCTTTGCCAATCCAAAGTCTGCAATCTTGGCATTGAAGTCAGAGTCAACGAGTATGTTACTAGACTTGATATCTCTATGAATGATGGGTGGATTGCAACTGTGATGCATATAGCAAAGCCCTTCTGAAGCCCCAATGGCAATTTTTAGCCTTCTCTCCCACTGCAAGACTTGAGTAGTTAAGCCTCTCTTCTTTCCATGCAGCCATTTGTGAACACATTGTTTGTCCATGTATTCATACACAAGAAGCTTTGTTGTCTTTCCTCTGATGCAACATAACAATTTCACTATGTTGTTGTGCCAAATTCCCCCGAGGATCTTAACCTCTGCAAGGAACTGTTTCTCCATTAATCCCTGTTCTTGCTTTTGTTCATGCCTGATACTTTTGACAGCAACACTTTGGCCTTTCTTGGTGATCACTCTATATACTTTTCCTGACCCTCCATTTCCAATCAAATTTTCATCTATCAAACCACCCAAAATATCCCATTTATTGAATTCTAACCTTTGAAATGAAATCATACTCCATTCTTCTCCATCACTCTCCTTTCTCATTTCCACTGCATGTCTGAACACAACTAAGAGAATTACTATCCCAATAAGTATCCCTGCAATTGCACCGCAACTTATGATGATGTAATTACTCTTTTTCTTTGATTTACTACTAGGCTTGGAACTGCAGGCTATGTAATCAGAACACCAGTCTGTAGAGCATGCTGGCAATCCATTTTCCTTTACATCTGAGCATAAATTGGCTCCATCAAAGAAGCTATATTCAAACCTTTCCTTCAGTTGCTTATAAGGGATTCTCCCAGAAAGGTTGTTCGAACAAATATCAAGGATCAGTGTACCACTCAGATGGCTAGCACTCAGATGGCTAAAACTAACCCATATGTCTCCAGATAAGTGGTTATGAGATACATTGATGTACTCCAAATTCAGCAATTCTCCAAAACCTCTTGGAATACTTCCACTTAGATGATTATGAGACAGATCAATGTCATTCAAACTAAATAATTCCAGTTTTCCAGGTATTTCACCAGTCATTTTGTTAAAAGAAAGCGAAAGATGAGACAATTGATGCAACTGTGACAATCTATCAGGTATTGGACCGGTAAAAGAATTCCTGGACAAATTTAAGTAGTTAAGGCGGTATAAATTTCCTATATCTTCTGGTATTGATCCATTCAAATGGTTACTTGAAAGATCAAGATATTCCAAACTGTGAGCCACCATGGGTATCGTCGGTATCTCACCCGACAACATGTTATATTGAAGATATAAATTGCGCAGCCTTTTCATGGAAAACAACTCACCTGGTATTTTTCCTGTGAAATTATTTTCAGATAGATCCAAGTCTTCAAGCTTTGAGCAACTGGAGAGGCCGACTGGTATAGTTCCCCATAGATAATTAGTTCTGAGATCGATTGAAGAAAGGCTGTTGAGTTGGCATATAATTTTTGAGGGGAATGATCCTTGGAGGTTCATCCGGGAGAGATATATCCATGTGACACTTCCATTAGAGTTGCATAAAATTTCAGGCCAGTCATCGCATGGGGAGAAAGTGGAATTCCAGTGGTGAAGTGAAGATGGATTTCCCCAGTGTCGTTTTAGGATAAGTAAAATAGCCCTTTCATCATCAGCATGAGTGGTTAAAGATTGTGAATAATTTAGGGAGGAGAAAAGGAGAATGATGAAGAAGAACATCAAGGCATGATGATGAGGATGCAGCATTTCAAAAACAATTAATTAAGCTAATAATAATAATAATAATAAGATGGTGAGGAGTGAGTGAGGATAGCAATATAATTGCCTGATCTTCCCTTCCACCTGCTCTCATCTCATCTATTGCTTAATGTGAACAACAAAGTTACGTTGTTGAATTGGGTGGACTTGGAGTCAAAGTCAATGTCACTGTTATCATAATTCATAACCCATAAATTAAGTTGGGTGGACTTGGACTTGGATTGGAGTCAACTTTGCTAACGGATTTCTAAACCAATATTCAATTTAAATACTTTTATTTTGGGTGTAACATATTTGGACCGGAATACATAGATTTGAGTTAAACACCCGACGTTTACTTTAATTAACGATTTTTCCTCTATTTATTTTTCATTTTTCAGTTTAGAGAATACAATTATCAACGCTTATTTTCATCATGTGGGCTCCACATTAAAAGTGTTTATATTAAGGATTTGAGATATGGACTAAAAAATGAAATTTGACATATTATTTTCCTTTGAGAAATTAGTCCTACATAGTTTCATTAGATCGGCTACTTAGCAATCACATTTGTAGTTTTTTGAATGTTTTTTAAGATCTAAAAAACTTGACTTGAATTTTTATATTAATGGGGAGATATGATTTTTTCTAACATTTTTCTCCTGCAAATACAAGTTCTTTGTGGGTCTCAGAAATAAAAAATTTTACGCACAAAACACGCGTTTTGCACGACTGCACACGCATGCACCCATGAACCTTTTGTTTTACTTGTAAAAAAATTCATCAAATGATGTTGCTCTTAGATTTGTCCAGTATTTTTCTTTTGTTAGAACTATTTAGACAAACCCCATTAGTAGATTTTGGAGACCAACAAACTTGATGTGGGTTTTTAGGCTAATAGGGGTGGGTTTTTTAAAAGTTTTTCCCTTGCAAATAATAGTTTTTTTTTTGAGGGGGTGGGGGAATAAAAGCAACTATCGCGCAGCCGTGCGTGGGCTGCATTATCTCGCGGTTCTCGCCCAAATGGGTGTGTAAATTTTCTTTTCTTTTTCTTTTTTTTTTCCTCATATTTTCTTTTCACTCTTTTTTCCTTCTTTTTGAGAAAATACTTGATGGACTCCCATTTTATACTCCTAACTTTTATTTTATCTCACAATTTTCTGATGTAGATATTTTTCTATGGACCTACATGTTGAAAATAATCAATCCTTGTTTGTCACATTAGAAAGTAGAATTTGAGAGTATGTATGGTAGAACTTCTTTTTTTACTCTTCTCTCTCCCTCGGAATCAGTACTAATAATTAAACCTTTCTCAATAGTCATTATCATCTGAGTGCAACTATTCGAAGAGAATTTGGAGCAGTAGAACAATTGAGAAATATATGAAGAAGTGTTATCCAGTTGATGGAAAAATTGAGCCTTGTGATTTGCTTCAATCAATCATACTCCCTACTCCAACTCAGCCGCCTCATTTGATTCCATATTTCAAAATTAAAATCAGTGTCTCATTTTTATGTGTAGCAATTTAAGTTGATGTGTTTATTAATTAAATCCTTTTTGTCCTCTTAAGTGGGTGCAGGTAAACGCAAGAATAAAAAGGGAAAAAAATTAGACAAAGAAAAAATAGAGATTTGCATTACCCAACTAGGAATGGAAATAATTTGTGTAATGGAAATAGTCCTTCAACTCCCTGAGAACATATGATTGTTTTTGCTGCAACTTTGAAATATCTTTCGTAAACGACCTACTTGATAGGGAACTCAAAGTGCACACAAGGCTTAATTTGAAGATAGTGATCATTACCTCCATATAATGTGAGTCCTTGATCTCCTCATCCAAGGCATCTGCACCCGAGTTTTCTTCTCTTTGGTGTTTGCGTGCCCATTGTACTAGGTTCATATCCCCATTACCAATCACGACTTCTCTTCCAGTTGTTAATTCCAAGAATACTACACCAAAGCTGTAGATGTTACTCTTTGCATCCACTTTTCTTGTACTGCCGAATTCTGCATTTCCATGATATATGTGATTTTGCACGTTTAAAAATCAGTGGGAATTGAAAGAAGCAGGGCAATGTAACCAAAGGTTCTCACAATAGTAGATACAGGTTTAAAAATCAGTGGGAATTTAATGGCGTTGCAATATTGCCAGATTGTATGAACAGAGCGGGTACAAATATATATGCCATGGAAGCTCCCCCTGAAAATGATTTCCCCGTAGGTACAAATACTGCAAACTACCACTAGGCAGCTTTGCAACACCACCCCCAAACATATTGTTGGAGAGATTCAGGAAACTGAGCTTGTAGCATGAACAAAGGGAGCACTGAAGCTGTTTGATCATAAATCATAAATGAATATGTTGTAAACTAGAGTACTCTTGAAATGAAGGGAATTTTTCAGAAAAATTATTCTCAGAAAAGTTAAAATATGACAAAATTTTGAAACTCAACTCTGGAATATTTCGGCTGAGAACAGACTCTCCAAGTTTTCAAGACTGAGCAAGTAAGAAGAAACACATTATTAAACAAGTATGAATATTGCCCTGTGAGTACAATAGTCACATTAAATAAACAACCATTATATTGCAAACATTTCGTAATGGTACAAGTCCATTCAAAAGTAAAGTGAAAATATTTATATTGTCTATCAGCTTTCTGGGGACATATGATTGTTTTCGCTGCATCTTTGAAGAATCTGTGAAATATCTTTCATGGACGGTCTGCTTGATGGGAAACTCAACGTACAGGCAAGGCCTAATTTGAAAATAGCCATCATTGCCTCCAGATAACGTGGGTCCTTGATCTCCTCATCCAAGGCATCAGCAGCTGAGTTTCCTTCTCTTAAGTGTTTGTGTGCCCATTGTGCCAGGTTCATATCCTCATTTCGAGTCACGGCTTCTCTTCCAGTTGTCAATTCCAAGAGTACTACGCCAAAACTGTAGATGTCGCTCTTCGCATCTACTTTTCTTGTACTTCCATATTCTGCATTCTCATGATATATGTGATTTTGCAAGTATAAAAATCAGTGGGAATTAAAATGATGAAGATATAAATATAAAAAAAAAATTGTACCGGGGGCAATGTAACCAAAGGTTCCCACAATAGCGGATGCTGTTTCTGGATCTCCTTCACTCGCCATCATCTTTGCCAGTCCAAAGTCTGCAATCTTGGCATTGAAGTCGGAGTCGACGAGTATGTTACTGGACTTGATATCTCTATGAACAATGGGTGGACTGCAATTATGATGCAAATAGCAAAGGCCTTGTGCAGCTCCAATGGCAATTTTTAGCCTCCTCTCCCACTGCAAGACTTGAGTTGTTAAGCCTCTCTTCTTTCCATGCAACCATTTATGAAGACACTGTTTGTCCATGTATTCATACACAAGAAGCTTTGTTGTCTTTCCTCTGATGCAACATAACAATTGCACTATGTTGTTGTGCCAAATTCCCCCGAGGATCTTAACCTCTGCTAGGAATTGTTTCTCCATTAATCCCTGCCTTTCCTTTTGTTCATGCCTTATACTTTTAACAGCAACTTTTTTGCCTTTCTTTGTGATCACTCTATACACTTTTCCAGACCCTCCATTTCCAACCAAATTTTGATCTGTCAAACCACCCAAAATTTCCCATTTATTGAATCCCAATCTTTGAAATGAAACCATACTCCATTCTTCTCCATCATTTTCCATTCTCCCTTTCCCTGCAAGTCTGATCGCGAGTAACTGAGTTACTAACCAAATAAGTACCCCTGCAATTACACCACAACATATAATGATGTAATGCTTTATCTGCTTTGATCTACTAGACTTAGAAATTGGGGCAGGGCAATAAGAAAGTCCTGAATTATTCGCAAACGATTCTCTAGAAAATTGTGCAAATTGAGCTGAACAAGGTGTCATTCCGGAAAGTTGGTTATTAGACAGATCAAGAACCGAAAGAAATAGGAGATGGGTCAAAGTTTCTGGAATTGAGCCATTGAGTTGGTTGTGTGACAGATCTAGAGTTGCAATACTCTTCAGGCCTCCAAGTTCTTGAGGTATTGGACCAGAGAGATTATTATGCCCTAAATTCAGAACACTGATGAGAATGTGAGCCACCATGGGTGTGGGTATCTCACCAGACAACATGTTGTGTTGAAGATATAAACTTCGCAGCCTTTTCATGGAAAACAATTCACCTGGTATTGATCCATTCAACTGGTTACTTGAAAGATCAATTTCCTCCAAATTGTGAGCCACCATGAGTGTCGGTATCTCACCAGACAACCTGTTCTCTTGAAGATATAAATTCTGCAGCATTTTCATGGAAAACAATTCACCTGGTATTGATCCACTCAACTGGTTACTTGAAAGATCAATTTCCTCCAAACTCTGAGCCACCATGAGTGTCGGTATCTCACCAGACAACATGTTGTATTGAAGATATAAATTGCGCAGCCTTTTCATGGAAAAAAAATTACCTGGTATTGCTCCACTCAAATAGTTACTTGAAAGATCAAGATACTCCAATGAATTGTAAACCACCCTGGGTATCGGTATCTCACCAGACAACATGTTGTGTTGAAGATATAAACTTCGCAGCCTTTTCATGGAAAACAATTCACCTGGTATTGATCCATTCAAGTGGTTACTTGAAAGATCAATTTCCTCCAAACTGTGAGCCACCATGAGTGTCGGTATCTCACCGGACAACTTGTTCTCTTGAAGATATAAATTCCGCAGCCTTTTCATGGAAAACAACTGGCTTGGTATTTTACCAGTCAAATTGTTAAAAGAAAGTGAAAGATGAGACAGTTGTTGCAAGTGTAACAATGTAGCAGGAATTTGGCCACTTAAAGAATTCATAGAAAAATCCAAGTAGTCAAGATTGTATAAATTCCCAATATCATCTGGTATTGCTCCACTCAAATAGTTACTTGAAAGATCAAGATACTCCAATAAATTGTAAACCACCCTGGGTGTCGGTATCTCACCAGACAACATGTTATGCCTAAGATTTAAACTACGCAGGGTTTTCATGGAAAACAACTCACCTGCTATTTTTCCTGTCAAATGATTTTCAGATAGATCCAACTCTTCAAGCTTTGAGCAATTGGAGAGGCCGACTGGTATAGTTCCCCATAGATAATTAGTTCTGATAATGATTGAAGAAAGGCTGTTGAGTTGGCATATAATTTTTGAGGGGAATGATCCTTGGAGGTTCATCCCAAAGAGATATATCCCAGTGACACTTTCATCGAAGTCACATGAAATTCCAGGCCAGTCACATGGGGAGGAAGTGGAGTCCCACTGCTCAAGTGAAGATGGATTTCCCCAGTAGTGTTGTTTTAGGCTAAGTAAAATACCCCTTTCATCATCAGCATGAGTGGTTAAAGATTGTGAATAATTTAGGGAGGAGAAAAGGATGATGATGAAGAAGAACATCAAGGCATGATGATGAGGATGCAGCATTTCAAAAACAATTAATTAAGCTAATAATAATAATAATAAGATGGTGAGGAGTGAGTGAGGATAGCAATATAATTGCTCTGATCTTCCCTTCCACCTGCTCTCATCTCATCTATTGCTTAATGTGAACAACAAAGTTACGTTGTTGAATTGGGTGGACGACTTGGAGTCAAAGTCAATGTCAGTGTTATCATAATTCATAAACCATAAATTAAGTTCGGTGGACTTGGACTTGAGTCAACTTTGCTAACAGATTTCTAAACCAATATTCAACTTAAATACTTTTATGGCAAAAACTTGTGTGAGATCGTCTCACCATGAGATGGGTCGGGTCAATATGCAATTGTAACACTTATATGCACAAATGTCATACTTATATGCTCAACTATAATACTAATTATGAATAAAATTTTTGTTACTTATAAGGGTAAATGTAATACTTTTAAGGGAAAATACAATACTTTTACATTTCAATTTAAAAGTATTACTTTTTTCCTCAAAAGTATTATATTTGCCCTTATAAGTAAGGGGCACTTATCAACATTACTTATTATGAAAAATGTATTACTTTTTCTTTTATAAGTAACAAAAATTGTTTGCTTGATAAGTGTTATATTTGAGCATATAAGTATGATATTTGCACATATAAGTATGACATTTGCATAGTGTGTTGACCCGACCCGACCCGACTCGTCTCACGAATAAAGATCCGTGAGACGGTTTCACACAAGTGTGACCCTACTTTTATTTTGGGTGTAACATATTTGGATCGGAATACATAGATTTGAGTTAAACACTCGACGTTTACTTTAATTAACGATTTTTCCTCTTATATATTCTTCATTTTTCAGTTTAGAGAATACAATTATCCAAAACTTATTTTCATCACGTGGGCTCCACATGAAAACTGTTTATATTAACGATTTGAGATATGAACTAAAAAATGAAATTTAACATATTATTTCCTTGGAGAAATTAGTCTTACATAGTTTTATTAAACTGGCTACTTAGAGCAATCACATTTGTAATTTTTTGAAGGTTTTTTTTCAAATTTAAAAATTTTGGCTTGAATTTTTATACTGATGGGAGACATGATTTTTCTAACATTTTTCTCCTGCAAATACAAGTTCTTTGTGGGTCTCAGAAATAAAAAATTTTACGCACAAAACAAGCGTTCTGCACGACTGCACACCCATGCGCCCATGAACCTTTTGTTTTACTTGTAAAAAAAATTTCAACAAATGATGTTGCTTTTAGATTTGTCCAGTGTTTTTTTTTTGTCAGAACTATTTAGACAAACCCCATTAGTAGATTTTGGAGACCAACAAACTTGATGTGGGTTTTTAGGCTAATAGGAGTGGATTTTTTTAAAGTTTTTCTCTTGCAAATAATAGTTTTTTTTTTTGGGATTCACTGAGTAGGGAAAATAAAAGCAACTATCATGCAACCGTGCGTGGGCTACATTATCTCGCCCAAGTGTAAAATGTAAATTTTCTTTACCTTTTTTTTTTCTCAAATTTTCTTTTTACTCATTTTTCCTTCTTTTTGAGAAAATACTTAGTAGACTTCCATTTTATACCCTTTAACTTTTACTCCATCTGACAAGTTCTTGATGTAGACATTTTTCTGTGGACTTACATGTTGAAAATAATCAATCCTTATCTATCACATTAGGAAGTAAAATTTGAGAGTATGTATAGTATAATTTTTTTTCTCGTTCTCTCTTCCTCTTTCTCCTAATTAACTTGCAAAAAACTCACAAAGAATTAATACTATTAAGGTTTTTAAACCTTTCTCAATAGTCGTTATCATCTGAGTGCAACGATTGAGAAATATATGAAGAAGTGTTATCCAGTTGAAGGAAAAATTGAGCCTTGTGATTTGCTTCAATCAATCAAACTCCCTACTCCAACTCAGCCGCCTCATTTGATTCCATATTTCAAAATTAAAATCAGTGTCTCATTTTTATGTTTAGCAATTTAAGTTGATGTGTTGATTAATTAAATCCTTTTTTTCCTTTTAAGTGGGTGCAGGTAAACGCAAGAATAAAAAGGGAAAAAAAAATTAGACAAAGAAAAAATAGAGATTTGCATTACCCAACTAGGAATGGAAATAGTTTGTGTAATGGAAATAGTCCTTCAACTCCCTGAGGACATATGATTGTTTTTGATAGGGAACTCAAAGTGCACACAAGGCTTAATTTGAAGATAGTGATCATTACCTCCATATAATGTGAGTCCTTGATCTCCTCATCCAAGGCATTTGCAACCGAATTTTCTTCTCTTTGGTGTTTGCGTGCCCATTGTACCAGGTTCATATCCTCATTACCAATCACGACTTCTCTTCCAGTTGTCAATTCCAAGAGTACTACACCAAAGCTGTAGATGTTACTCTTTGCATCCACTTTTCGTGTACTGCTGAATTCTGTATTTCCATGATATATGTGATTTTGCAGGTTTAAAAATCAGTGGAAATTGAAAGAAGCAGGGCAATGTAACCAAAGGTTCTCACAATAGTAGATGCAGGTTTAAAAATCAATGGGAATTTAATGGCGTTGCAATATTGGCAGATTGTATGAACAGAGCGGGTACAAATATATATGCCATGGAAGCTCCCCCTGAAAATGATTTCCCCGTAGGTACAAATACTGCAAACTCCCACTAGGCAGCTTTGCAACACCACCCCCAAACATATTGTTGGAGAGATTGAGGAAACTGAGCTTGTAGCATGTGAACAAAGGGAGCACTGAAGCTGTTTGATCATAAATCATAAATGAATATGTTGTAAACTAGAGTACTCTTGAAATGAAGGGAATTTTTCAGAAAAATTATTCGCAGAAAAGTTAAAATATGACAAAATTTTGAAACTCAACTCTGGAATATTTCGGCTGAGAACAGACTCTCCAAGTTTTCAAGATTGAGCAAGAAAGAAGAAACACATTATTAAACAAGTATGAATATTGCCCTGTGAGTACAATAGTCACATTAAATAAACCACCATTATATTGCAAACATTTCGTAATGGTACAAGTCCATCCAAAAGTAAAGTGAAAATATTTATATTGTCTATCAGCTTTCTGGGGACATATGATTGTTTTCGCTGCATCTTTGAAGAATTTGTGAAATATCTTTCATGGACGGCCTGCTTGATGGGGAACTCAACGTACAGGCAAGGCCTAATTTGAAAACAGCCATCATTGCCTCCAGATAACCTGGGTCCTTGATCTCCTCATCCAAGGCATCAGCAGCTGAGTTTCCTTCTCTTAGGTGTTTGTGTGCCCATTGTGCCAGGTTCATATCCTCATTTCGAGTCACGGCTTCTCTTCCAGTTGTCAATTCCAAGAGTACTACGCCAAAGCTGTAGATGTCGCTCTTCGCATCTACTTTTCTTGTACTTCCATATTCTGCATTCTCATGATATATGTGATTTTGCAAGTATAAAACTCAGTGGGAATTAAAATGATGAAGATATATAAATAAAAAAAATGTACCGGGGGCAATGTAACCAAAGGTTCCCACAATAGCAGATGCTGTTTCTGGATCTCCTTCACTCGCCATCATCTTTGCCAATCCAAAGTCTGCAATCTTGGCATTGAAGTCGGAGTCGACGAGTATGTTACTGGACTTGATATCTCTATGAACAATGGGTGGACTGCAATTATGATGCAAATAGCAAAGGCCTTCTGCAGCTCCAATGGCAATTTTTAGCCTCCTCTCCCACTGCAAGACTTGAGTAGTTAAGCCTCTCTTCTTTCCATGCAACCATTTATGAAGACACTGTTTGTCCATGTATTCATACACAAGAAGCTTTGTTGTCTTTCCTCTGATGCAACATAACAATTGCACTATGTTGTTGTGCCAAATTCCCCCGAGGATCTTAACCTCTGCTAGGAATTGTTTCTCCATTAATCCCTGCCTTTCCTTTTGTTCATGCCTTATACTTTTAACAGCAACTTTTTTGCCTTTCTTTGTGATCACTCTATACACTTTTCCTGACCCTCCATTTCCAACCAAATTTTGATCTGTCAAACCACCCAAAATTTCCCATTTATTGAATCCCAATCTTTGAAATGAAACCATACTCCATTCTTCTCCATCATTTTCCATTCTCCCTTTCCCTGTAAGTCTGATCACGAGTAACTGAGTTACTAACCAAATAAGTACCCCTGCAATTACACCACAACCTATAATGACGTAATGCTTTTTCTGCTTTGATCTACTAGACTTAGAAATTGAACTTGGTTCTAGGCCAGGGCAATAAGAAAGTCCTGAATTATTCGCAAACGATTCTCTAGAAAATTTTGCAAATTGACCTGAACAAGGTATCATTCCGGAAAGTTGGTTATTAGACAGATCAAGAACCGAAAGAAATGGAAGATGGGTCAAAGTTTCTGGAATTGAGCCATTGAGTTGGTTGTCTGACAGATCAATATACTTAACATACTCCAAGCCTCCAAGCTCTTGAGGTATTGGACCAGAGAGATGATTATGCCCTAAATTCAGAACACTGATGAGAATGTGAGCCACCATGGGTGTGGGTATCTCACCAGACAACATGTTGTATTGAAGATTTAAGCTGCCCAACCATTTCATGGAAAACAATTCACTTGGTATTGATCCATTCAAATGGTTACTTGAAAGATCAATTTCCTCCAAATTGTGAGCCACCATGGGTGTCGGTATCTCACCAGACAACATATTGTGTTGAAGATATAAACTTCGCAGCCTTTTCATGGAAAACAATTCACCTGGTATTGATCCATTCAACTGGTTACTTGAAAGATCAATTTCCTCCAAATTGTGAGCCACCATGAGTGTCGGTATCTCACCAGACAACCTGTTCTCTTGAAGATATAAATTCTGCAGCATTTTCATGGAAAACAATTCACCTGGTATTGATCCACTCAACTGGTTACTTGAAAGATCAATTTCCTCCAAACTCTGAGCCACCATGAGTATCGGTATCTCACCAGACAACATGTTGTATTGAAGATATAAACTGCGCAGCCTTTTCATGGAAAAAAAATTACCTGGTATTGCTCCACTCAAATAGTTACTTGAAAGATCAAGATACTCCAATGAATTGTAAACCACCCTGGGTATCGGTATCTCACCAGACAACATGTTGTGTTGAAGATATACACTTCGCAGTCTTTTCATGGAAAACAATTCACCTGGTATTGATCCATTCAAGTGGTTACTTGAAAGATCAATTTCCTCCAAACTGTGAGCCACCATGAGTGTCGGTATCTCACCGGACAACATGTTCTCTTGAAGATATAAATTCCGCAGCCTTTTTATGGAAAACAACTGGCTTGGTATTTTACCAGTCAAATTGTTAAAATAAAGTGAAAGATAAGACAGTTGATGCAACCGCAGCAATCCAACAGGAATTGGACCACTTAAAGAATTCCTAGACAGATCTAAGTAAGTAAGATTGTATAAATTTTCTATATCTTTTGGTATTGATCCATTCAATAGGTTATAGGAAAGATCAAGAGACTCCAAACTATAAGCCACCATGGGTGTCGGTATCTTACCGAACAACATGTTTTTTCGAAGATTTAAACTACGCAGGCTTTTCATGGAAAACAACTCACCTGCTATTTTTCCTGTCAAATAATTTGTGGATAAATCCAAGGTTTCAAGCTTTGAGCAGCTGGAGAGATTAGCTGGTATAGTTCCCCAGAGACTATTGGAACTGAAATTGATTGAAACAAGGTTGTTGAGCTGGCATATAATAGTTGAGTCCGGGAATGATCCTTCGATGTTCATTCGGGAGAGAGATATCCGTGTGACACTTCGATTGAAGTTGCATGAAATTCCAGGCCAGTCATCACATGGGGAGGAAGTGGAGTTCCACTGCTCAAATAGTGAAAATGGATATCCCCAGTAGTGTTGTTTTAGGAAAAGTAAAATAGCCCTTTCATCATCCTCATGAGTGGTTAAAGATTGTGAATAATTTGGGAAGGACAAGAGGAGGAGGATGAAGAAGAAGAAGAAGGCATGATGAATTGGGTGGTGCACCAGCATTTTCAAACAATTCATAAATTAAGAATAAGATGATGGTGAGGATTGAGTGAGAGGAGGCTTAGCAATTGCTCTTCCAGTTGCTCTCAGCTATTATATATATTATTGTATTGCTTAATGTGAACAACAAAGTTACGTTGTAGAATGGGTGGACTTGGAGTCAAAGTCAGTGTTATCATAAGTCATTGAACCAAAACATACATGTGAATATAAGTGGGAGTAAAATTTGAGAGTAGAAGTTTAGAGTCCATATAATATTTTGCATATTATCGACACAACATAAAATTCTACTAGTATTTATTTTACTATTAATTAATTAATTAATTACCTTTATAAATAAACATATGATGATGATAACAACAACATGTTGGATTGGGTGAGCTTGGTTTTATGTGAGTTTTGTGTATAATTAGATTCTTAAAAAAGCATTATAAATTGGGAGATTTTTAATGAGATTTTAAATTTTCTATTGATCATCACTTTATTTCAACCGTTCTGCAAGGCTCACATAAATGTCATGCTTGATAATAGTTGTTAGTGATTTTGACTAGGAATTTAATAACTACTATAAAAAAAAAAAAACAAAAAATTAACTCAGTAGTTTGAGCGCGTCAAACTTCGGGTTTAGTTTTAGTATTGTTTTGCTCTGAATATGAAAAACTTTGAACATAAAAGGTGTAGGACACGCTCTTAGCTTTCCATAGTCACTTGAATCACCTTGATTGGACTTCATATTGAGATATGATCAAATTAAAACACTATTAACATGTTGCAGGACAAATTCCTCTGGGCGTATCTAAATGTTCTGATTTTCTGGTATCAATGCATTTGGAATCTCTCAAAGTGTTCAATATTAAAGTTGTAGAGGACTTCCTTATCTTTCCTTTGACACTTGAATAATCTCATTTGGACTCCGTATAAGGGATATATGGCCAAAATTCTCTAGCATATCGTTACAAAAAATGGTGGGCCGACCACCTTCCAAGCTTGCCAATAGGCGGGCTCTAGGTGGCGCCATGAAACCGTTTTGATGGCTCTAGTTATAATTTTTGTTTGAATTGTCTACTTTTCTTATCCTACTATTGAATTCAAATCGTTTATAAATCTTAAAACTCACTACTATTTTTGCTCCCTTATTTTTGAACAATGGAATAAAAAACGATTAAAGAAAAAATAAAAGAAATCATTGTTTATTCACTCAATATAGAACTTTAATACACACACTCACATATGTGCGTGTATTATCTAATTTTATATATTTATGTATTAATTAATTAATTAATTAATTTGATGGCAATTATAATTTGTTGCCCAACAAAGAAATTTCATCTACTTAAATCTATTACAATTACGATTTTGATTTCAATATTTGTAGTAATATAATGTTCCCCAATTGTTACTAATTAACTAAAAATATATAAAGAAATATGTTGATTTTATAATAAAAATTTATTGATTTTATAATAATTATTTAATTTAATAAATAATAAAAATTGTAGGTGTTCTTGTTCATAATTTGTCACAAAGTAACTAACTTTAACTGCATGTGACTTTATTATTAGTCGGACTATGTTCACTGAAAAAGGATGACTTGATTGGTGTATTGCTTGATTTAAACCATAAATTAAGTTGGGTGGACTTGGACGACTTGGAGTCTACTGCTAACGGATTTCTACACCAAAATTCAATTTAAAGACTTTTATTTTAGTGTAACATATTTGGACCGAAATATATAGAATTGAGTTAAACACCGGGCGTTTACTTCAATTAACAATTTTTCTTTATCTATTTTTTTTTATTTTTTTAGGTAAGAGAATACAATTATCAACACTTATTTTTTCTCTTTTTTTTTCAAAAAATTTATTCAATTAGTAAAATATCAACATAAATTTTAAACATGAAAATTTATAACCATGGAATTTCTTTTTATGTTTTTTTTTGTAGTTAGGTTCGAAAGTTGGACTTGGACCAGGGAGTATTTGGACAAATTAGTCATAGATAGTCTCATTACATTTATATAATAAACACGGCATTTTTTTTTAAGTCCAAAACTTGTGAAAGACTATTTTACGGGTTTTAATCCGTGAGACATGTCAGACCAATATAATTTGAGTGATTGCTAGTATTATGAGTTGGTTTTTGGTGGATTTTTATGACTCAAATTATGTTGACTCAACCCGTCTTACCCGGTCTCCCCTCTCACGGATTGAGACATGTGAAACGGTCTCACACAAGTGTAACTTTTTTTTTTAAGTGATGCATTATGATTAGTTGGTGGCCTAGTTTAGTAAATGATTGTTAGCCAATAGCTGTTAGCTTATTGGGTTTGAGAGTATGACTACTTGATAGCATTAGCTGATTGTAGAAAAGTGTTTGATAAATTAGTTGTTACCTGATAGTTGTTTGGCATAATTTCTTTTATCAAAAAGCTAATTGAAAAAGTTACTTTGAACAACCTTTTGAATTTTAGCACTTTAGAATTACAAAAAGTTGATTAATCAAACACTTATATTGATTTTTTAACCAAGTCAAACAACTAATAGTGGTCAAATAAATCAAAATTGACCGATAGGCTAACTATTTGCCAAACAGGATCGGTATCTAATTAACGTATCAAAGTATTTTATAATATTATAACCAATTAACCATAAAGTAAGCCAATAACCTTGTGGTCTAGTGACACATGGTTGCACTTTCATGTGAAAGGGTTGGGTTCGATCTTCAGTGAAGGCGATACTGGATTGGGAAAGTAGTTATGAACAGATATTGTATTTTAAAAAATAAAAAATAAAAAACCATAAAGTGGTGCATTAAAAGATGATAAAATTAGATAGCACTATCAAAACGTGAATTAAGTTCACTTTTTAAAATGTTTCTTCAATTACAAGAGCGACAACAATAAAATAGTTTGTTTAAATATTTTAAACAAAACACCGCAGACACTATATATATCAGCACAATAACAGCAGTTGGACAAATGTTCCTCTCTCCTCCTAATTTTTACCTGCAAACTTTCTTCTCCTAGTGTAATTTTCATTAATTGGGAGCCTATAAATTGACTAACTACCACTAACTAATAAATAAATTTAATTACCAATCACTTAAGAAGAAATGTTTTTAAAGAAAAAACAGGGTTTGTAGCATTATATTGCTCCAACAGTTAACATTGTCAGTTGGCCAAAGATTTCAAAATTGAAATTTGATATTTCAAATTCAATTCATGGATAATTCTTATCCATTTCAACTGTTCGCAGGCATCCAAAAATGAAGTTTGATTTCAAAACTTAATGTAGGAATTGACACCCTAAAGATTAATAAATATTTTGTTCAAATTGGACACAATATAATTATGACCCAATTTGACATAATTCCCAGCCCAAATATGAGCTAAGTTTTGGGCTAGCAAACTTAATTATGGACTTATGTAATTAGCCCAATTAGAGTTAAATTGACTACAACTCAAGTCCAAATTAATTGGATTACCTTACTACAGTTGTGAGTTGATATATATAATTAATACACATATCCTTGTAATTTACAAGGTTATATTGTGATTAATAATTTTTTTTTTTGGATCACAATATTGTGATTAATAATTATTTAACGATAATTTAACTTCATCCAACATCTAACGTCATAATTCAGTAAAAATGCAATAATGCAACGAATATAATTGGTGGTTTCGACTATCCAGAAAGCATATATTTTTTTAGGGTAAATGGTAGATGTACTCCATAGAGTATAAATGTATAATTCTCACTAAGTGTTCAGGTTTATTTGATGAAAAAGTAATAAATAAAAATCATTACCAACCCCTTTTATGTTAAGCAATCAAAGTATGACACATCATAAAATTTAGAAAACAATAGTAGGAAATGCTAATATACGTAGAATTACTCATTTTGCTATTAGACGAAGCCAAGAAGAAGATATGCAAGAGGATAAAGATATGAATCGCATGGATGTTAATATTGGGTTTTTTTTTTACTTTTGGTCTTTACGATTATTGAACAATTTTTACATTTGATCCTCATTCCTAATTTCCCGTCACCAGTGACCAATTGTTTTAGTTGGAAATTATCATAGAAAATGTTAATTTTGTCATTCAAGATAAATCACTTAACCATTATGCATTCATAGTCAATAACACAGCGATACAAATTTGATTATCAATGATTGAAAATTAAGTCAGAGATCACGTGTGTAAAAATTAACTATCAGAAATCAAATATAAAATAATAATCGTATTATAGAAGTGGGGAAAAAAAAAAAAAAACTCAAATATTGGGATTTATCTTCATCAAGATAAGAAGATAAGAAGATGAGGAAGAAGCAACAGTTATTGAAGTTATTGGATTCCAGCTGTTATATTGTGGACCACTGTCCATAATGTATTGTAGATCATGATCACAAAATGACGTCGTTTTAATAAGTGGAGAAACGACTCTTGTAAATTTTTATAACTGATACTACAATTCAATTTAAATGATACTACAGATATGTTGAAATGATATTGCAGTTGTCGAAGGCCGTTCCATTCGTCTGGAACTGCAGTTGTGTTGAACTGATACTGCCGTTGTCGGAGACTGTTTCATTCGTCTGGAACTGCAATTATATTATACTGCAATTGTGTTAAAAGGAAACTACAGTTGTGCGGAACAGAAAACGTCCATAATAAAATTTGCAATTGGATTCAATAATTGAATGTAGGCGTAAGAATGACGCTAAAATGAAAATGTAGGGCCCTTGCGACTGGGTGGTGTCATATCACACAATCATAATGTGACGCGTGGATGAGAGAAAGCACAGCCTAACTCCTATAAAAATTTCAGTTTAATAAATTATTACCCCCACAAACGCACAACCATAGTTTGAGTTACCAAAAGAAAAAAAAAAACTTCGAGGTTTGAAAGAGAAATTCCTTTAACGTGAACTTTGTTTCCAGTAAATTTTGACCAAATATGATACTAAGCATGGCGTACGAGGTGGGAGGGATTCAAAGTCTTCGTACTTAAATTTCACTCAAAAATTCAGACTTGGAAGCCTTCCACTTCAGGTATTCATATGCTCTTCATCTCATCTTCTAAACATTAATAATTATTTGCAATTTCATATTTTAGTTAGGAATCATAAACACAAAACATGGTGCATGATTTTACCTGAATTTGTTTACATATAAGCCATCTTTGACAAATGGATATTAGCTAATAGCGGTTAGCGGATTAGGTCGGAAGGTATGATTAGTTAATAACAGTAGTTGATTGTAGAAATGAGATTGGTAAATTAGTTGTTAGCTGATAGCTGTTTGGTATAATGTTAATTGAAAAAGTTGTTTTGAGTAGCATTTTGAATTTTAGCTTTTTGGAGTACAAAGAGTTTATTAACTAAACACTTATATTGATTTTTTTTAATCAAACCAAACAACTAATAGTGATCAAATAAGTAAAAATTGGCTGATTATTTACCGAACAGTGTCATAGTGAAATATTAAATGAGAACATGATTTTTATTTTTTATTTTTTTGTAAAAAAAAAGTATTATTAATCTCAAATTTTTATTATATATTTCAGACAACAAATTTCAGACATCAAAACTGGAAGATTAAACACATTGGATCATGGCAAAAACATTCAGGTTTGAAAAAACAGAATTGAAGACATTGCCTGAAAAAGATCACTTCAAAACTCCTCGGAGAGAAAAACTCTCAGAAGAGGAGAAATGTATTATTGACAATTTCTGGAATTTGACTATTACTCCCAGTCCCCCCACAGTTGCTAAAAAATTAGCATGCTGCAAGGCTCTTGTAAGCCACTTGTATTGGGAGAAACATAAGAAACCATTTACTTGTTATGTTTTGTATACCGGTCCTAAGGCCGGAGTATACTTAACATCGGAAGAAATTGTTGTTCTTAGGGAAGAACTTGAAACATCCCCGAGATATGGATCACCTTCATATCAAGGATTTTATAAAATTGATGAGGCCATCGAATCCGCAACTAAAAATTGCGGAAAAGATTTCATCATCTCTCCTGATGTGAAAAAATATCAGGAATGCTTAAAACTTTTAAAAACACATTTTGATCAAGAATTTATAAACAAAATTGGGAATTCACCCAGTGCACTTGTTTTAGCATCTTCTTCCTCCATCCAAAAGAGGGATTTAGAAGATGAACAATTTACTAAATTTTCTGAGAAACTTGAAGCTCCTCCTCAAACTTTTTCAAAGGGTAAAGGAGTATTGGTTTTTGAAAAACCAGCACAAATTTCAACTGTCATTCCTTCTGAGAATGAGACAACATTTCAGACATTTTGTCTTCTTCAAGAATTTTTAGCCCAAGTGGCTAACACTCAAATTATTCATCCAGGGATTTCCACTACTTGGGAATTCGAATTCTCTTACAACCCTTCCAAATTTTGTTCAAGCCAATTTGACAATTGCCCAGAAAACAAGGGAGGCCCATGTTACTGTAAACTGGATTGGGCAATTAGAAAGGCCAATATCCACATTCCATCATTCAAACCCTTCAGGTTCAAAGACTACCTGGTAACCATTCAGACTTTAATCCAATATGGATTAATTGAATCCATTTTCTTTCCACCATTATTCCCTGACTTCTCAGAATATTTTCCAAAATTTTTAGCTGAGACAATCGAACAAGTAGTCCTTGAAACCCCAAGAAACGCCCAATTAAAATTTGTCTCTCTTTACCCAGACTTTGAACAAAACATTCCATCGTTTCATCTGATAGATGCCTCCTTCAAAGGCATAGATGATGAATATACAGACTTCCCAGTCCAAAATATCGGACCAAAGACTATCAAAATTGAAGAACCATTAGAGACACAATTGGATCTGATTCGAGCTAAGATCATTGCGAGTGAGTTTGGCTGGACAGGAAAAAAATGCGTTACTAAAAAACTCCTCAGAGAGGATAGATTTGTAAAAGTTTATTGCGATTCAAACATTGCATCAAAATGCTTTTTCCCTTTCGATGTTGAACACTCTAGACCCCGGCGGGTAGAGCTATACCGCAATCAAATACGAAGGCAAGGCGGCTCAGCATTTGGATCAAGACCGTCTTCTTCTAACTCATCCAAAAGAAAGAGATGTGACTAAAAGAAAGAAGATAAAGATTGAGTACATTTTGATAATGAAAACTGGTGAGAAAAGCAAGTGGGACTAAAGGGTGATGAAGTGATAACTAGCCTTGAAAAATAAGGCAAAGAAAGGGCATGTCCCTTCCAACTTTACTATCTACTGTGTGTGTATATATATGTGTGTATGAACGTATGTTTGTGTGTTTTTTTAAAGAAAGTATGTGTGTTAAGGAATTGATCTTCTAAAAAATAAAGCTAAGAAAGGAGGCATGTTCCTTTCAATATATGTAAGTCTATATGTGTATGTGTGTTAAGGAATATAGATCTTTTATAAAATAAAGCTAAGAAAGGAGGCATGTTCCTTTCAATATGTGTGTGTGTGTGTTTTAAGAAATAAACTTTTTAGGAGTTTATATTTAATTGTATTTTTTTTTTTGAAAACCTAGGGTGACTTTTATTAAAAAAGTTCAGAAATAGAGTCTGGGGGATTAATCTTCCAAAACAAAGCAGAAGGCTGCGAGAGAGCCAACGTAGCAAGAACGTGAGCTCCTCTATTTGCAGTTCTAGGAATCAAATTAACTGAACAATGAGTAAAAGACGACATAATGGCCCTAGAGGCATCAATAGAAAAACCAACATATGGAAGTAGGTTAACAGTACATTGTATTTATTTACTTAATTTTTATTTGTTTATTTTTGGAATATTTTCACATTTTCCTATTAGTACATTTGTGTAACTTTTATTAGTATATTGAAATATGAAGAGCTCTTAAGTTAACTGTTATGTTTAAAAGTGTTTGGTAAAATTGAAAAAGATATCTTCATAAATATTTAACATTTTCAGTTCTAATATCTAATTCTTGTAGATATTTTTTTGGGAAAATGGTATATGTATTTCATGGAGTATATATAATATATATCCATAATCCATCATACAAAATAAAAAATTCAGTAAAAATGCAAATAATGCAACCATTATAATGGGTGATTTTGACTATCAGAAGGCTTGTTGAGAAAAAATGGTAGATGTAATCCATAGAGTATAATTCGTACTAATGGTGTGTTTGGTTGAAGGGAATTAATCAAGTAGAAAATATTTTAGTGAACATGAATCTTACTTAAGAGTCAAACTCCCAAATCACAGGAAGTTGATGAAGAAGGATAAATTGTTGATGAATAAGGAAAAGAGTAAGATTTTATTTTTATTTTTCGGTCACATTAGAAGAAGAAAGAAAGAATATGAAAGAAGAATAGAGAAAGAAATTACGCTATGAGTTATGGAAATGAGATAGATATATATATAATTGCTCTGCCAACACTTCTGCACGAAACATCAATAATTCATTGATTCATAAATGGATGATTGCTATATCACTATTACTACTGTTTACTATTATTGTCATTACTATGAAAGTGGGGTATCTTTGTCTCCCACTTTCAAGTAATTAAATATATGTATACAGATTATATTATATACCATGACAAAATATATTGAAAAAAGTCTTCATTATTGGTGATGAGATTTTGTAGGATTCTATGCACGTGAATCTTGATCTTTCTTTTAATAATAGTAGTAGTAATTATTTAGGAGTATACTAGTATATATCAACTAATTTTGAAAGTATTATTGTCAAAATATTATTAATGAAAATATTTTTAGTAATAAATAATATCAATGAATTAACCAGGTGTTGCAATTTACCTCCCTTGTTAGTTCTTTACAGCAACTATGATATCATTTATTTGAAAAAACAGATGCATTTACTATGTTCAAATGCTATATTTTCATTTAAAATGAAAGAATAACATGAAAAGACATTTTTACCTTTTTATTTACACAATGTTAACTGAGCAAACTAATGGTTGGATCACGATTGGTAATATTTTAAAACTCGGAGAATCATATCGGATACCAATTTGAAACTCGGAGGACCACAAATGATTATTTTAAAGTTTAAAATTATAAATGGTAATATTTTAAAACTCAAAAGATCACAGATGATCTGAAAGTTTATTACTAAAGATGACGAAATCATCAAACTCGGAGACGTTCACTTGTATTTATCCCTTCAAATAATGTATGGCATTTTTTTTTTAAAGATATTCCTACTAGTAGCTTTATACGCATGCATTTTTTTAAGACCAATTAAGGCTGCTACACTCAGGCTCTGTTTGGCAGAGCTTATTTAGGAGCTTATAACTTATTTTAAGCTACTAATAAGCTATAAGCTCTGTTTGGTAATGTTCCTAAAATAAGCTAGTAGCTTAAAATAAGAGCTTATTTTTGAACGCTATCTAAGGTAGCGTTTCAAAATAAGCTAGTAGCTTCCTAACTTTTTTTCCATCTTTAACCTAATTATTTTAAAGAAATGCCATAATTTACCCTTCCCAATTAAAATTTTTTTGGCTAAACCTTTTTAACTTTTTCTCTTCAATATGTTTGGTTGTAATTTCAATTTGACATTTGTGTTTGAACATTGATTTTTTGTATGAACTAATCTTATGAATTATAAACATTTTGTTTTACTTTATATGTTTTCAAATATATGTTTTTACTTTATATTTTATTAAAATATATTAATTTCACTATTTTATATTTTAATATATAAACAAAAATATTTAAATTTAAAACTATTTAAATTGTATGAAGATGTCCTTTTTAGTCTTTTTACATTTATCAACTTATCAAAAAGCTAATTTTACCAAACACTTTTAAGCATAGCAGCTAGCTTAACAGCTCTTCAGATTTCAGCTTCGAGCTTATAGCTTTTCAGTTTTCAGCTACTTTTCAGCTTTCAGCTACCTTTTCAGCTAGGTTTGCCAAACATAGCCTCAGACTTCGAAAACATAAAAAAATAAAAATAAAAATAAAAAAATTTAAGACCAATTAAGGCTGCTACACTCAGACTTCGAAAACATTAAAAAAAAAAAAAAAAAAAATTCTTATTTAATCTATACGGTTTACAACTTCAGACTTGTACACATGGTTTACAGCTTTATGGTAAAAAAGATATTCTTATTTAATTATAAAGTTCACATATATCCACACCTCAAACGAAGCAAAACCATCCCAGCCTTTTTTTTCTCCCTTCACGTGAATATATATTTTTTTGAAAATATATAATTGAAGAATTCTACTTTAAAAAAAAAAAAAAAAAAAAAGTAGCATGGCATCTTATTGCAGGTGATGATGATAATCATCGTAATTTTCATTTCTTCTTAGCTGGTGTTATCCTTCTGATTTGTCACGGCACAAACAAACAAATATATACACACAAACTTTACAACCGGATATCCACATATCTATTATAATATATTTTTATTATAATATGTTTTATTTATCTTTTAGTTCCGGCCGACAGAGAGAGAAAATGGTCTTGCTGTCAATCCACACCCAAAACATGGAGTCTTCTAGTTACACCACATATATATAATGGAAAATAGTAATGAGGGAGTATAAAATGAAAATTCATGTAATATACTCATATA
Organism: Ipomoea trifida; assembly: GCA_003576665.1. Lineage (NCBI taxonomy): Eukaryota > Viridiplantae > Streptophyta > Magnoliopsida > Solanales > Convolvulaceae > Ipomoea > Ipomoea trifida. The sequence continues at coordinate 3,579,895 of CP025647.1, read as the reverse complement.
TTATATATAGAAAAATACTATATATACTCTTAATTTGTATTCCCTTAATATTTTTATTGAGATTCACGGAATAAAGATAATTAATCATTTATTGTCAGGAAGTAAAAGTAAAAGGGAAGGAATAGAAATATGGAGTAGTAAAAATGAGGGAATATAAAATGAAAATTCATGTAATATACCCATATATTATATATAGAAAAATACTATATATACTCTTAATTTGTATTCCCTTAATATTTTTACTGAGATTCACGAAATAAAGATAATTAATTATTTGTTGTCAGGAAGTAAAAGTAAAATTGAAGGAGTAAAATATGGAATACTACATAGTGTAGCCTTATATATATTCCCATGTTCCAGATATTCAACACAAAACCCATTTACATCTATGCTCTTCATCTCATCTTCAGGTATTCATATGCTCTTCATCTCATCTTCTGAAACATCAATAATTAATTATTTGAAATTTCATATTTTAGTTAGGAGTCATGAATACATCAAAATTTCTGTCCTTTCGTCTAGAAAATTATTATGCGAATAACAACTACTATATGTTTGCAGAAAATTTGAAACGACATCTCAACTGGAAGATTAAAAACCTAGCCTGCACATTGGATCATGGCAAAAACATTCTGGTTCGAAAGAACAGAATTGAGGACATTTTCTGATGAAGAGGATCAGTTCAGAACTCCTTGGAGAGAACTCCTCCAAGAAGAGGAGAAATGCATTATTGACAATTTATGGAATATGAGTTCTCCCCAGGCAAAAGCTAAAAAAGTAGCCTGCATCAAGGCTCTTGTAAGCTATTTTTGTTTGGGGAAACATAAGAAACCATTCACTTGTTATGTTCTGTATACTGGTCCTAAGGCCGGGGTATACTTAACATGGGAAGAATTGGTTCCTTTTAAGGAAGAACTTGAAATATCTATGAGATATGGACAGCCCTCATATAAGGGATTCTATGATATTGATGAGGCTATCAAATCCGCATTTCAAATTTGCGGAAAAGATATCATCATCTCTCCTGATGTGAAGAGATATCAGGAATATTTGAGAGTTTTGAAAACATCTTTTGATCAAGAATTTCCAAACAAAACTGGGAATTCACCCCGTACACGTGTTTTAGCATCTTCTCCTTCCCTTCACAAGAGGGAAAATTCAGAAGATAAGCCTTCATCTGGTCCCACACCATTACCTGTGAAACTTGAAGCTCCTCTTCCTCAAACTTCTTCTTCAAAGGGTAAAGGAGTACAACAGGTCTCAGACCATTTACCAACACAAATTTCAACAGTCATTCCTACAGGTACTAATGAGCCAACATTTCATACATTTTGTCTTCTCCAAGAATTTCTAGCCCAAGTGACTAACACTCTAGGGATTTCCACTTCCTGGGAATTTGAATTCGCTTACAACCCTTTCAAATTTTGTTCAAGCCAGTTTGACAGTTGCCCAGAAAACAAGGAAGGGCAGTGCTATTGTAAATTGGATTGGGGAATTAGAAAGGCCAATATTCACATTCCTTCATTCAAACCCTTGAGGTTCAGAGGCTACCCGGTAACAATTCAGACTTTAATCCAACACGGATTAATTGATTCCATTTTCTTTCCACCATCAATCACTGATTTCTCAGAGTATTTTCCAGAATTTTTAGCAGAGACATTCGAACAAGTAGTCCTGGTAAACCCTAGAAAAACCCAATTAAAATTTCTGTCTCTTTACCCAGATTTTGAACAAAACATTCCTTCATTCCATCTCATAGATGCCTCCTTCCAAGGCATAGATGATGAATATACAGACTTCCCAGTCCAAAATATTGGACCAAAGACTATTCAAATTGAAGAGCCATTGCAGACACAATTGGATCTGGTTCGAGCTAAAATTATTGCCAATGAGTTTGGATGGACAAGACAAAAATTTGATACAAAAAAACTGGTGAGAGAGGATAGATCTGTAAAGATTTATTGTGATTCAAGCATTGCATCGCAAGTCTTTTTTCCTTTCAATGTTGAACACTCTAGACCCCGGCGGGTAGAGTTATACCGCAATCAAATGCGAAGGCAAGGAAGCTCATCATTTGGATCAAGACCGTCTTCTTTTGACTCATCCAAAAGAAGTAGATTGGAATCTAGATCGCCAAGTGCAACTTCTGGCAAAGCAATTGGAATTCCACATCAACAGTAACTTTTGACATTTGGGCTCTGAAGGAGACTAAAGGGTGATGAAGTGATGATAACTACTTTTGAAAAATAAGGCTAAGAAAGGGCATGATATGTATTTAAAAAAAAAAACAGTCTTCTCTGTGTTTGTTTTGCTCTCTGTCTGCTTTGGGTTTGTTAGGTTTTGTTGTCTGATCTTGTTTTGTCTTAAAAAAAAAAACTACATTTTCTGGGTTTGTTCTGTAATCTGCCTTCTTGAGGTTTGATTGGTTTTTGCTGTTAATTTCTTTCTTTTGCCTTCTCTAATTGTTCTTTTCATTTGCTCTTCTGGTTCGTGTGCACCAACGGTAACACTCTTTGTCAAGTTGGGTTGTTAATTTGAAGTTTAAGATTAGTAGGTGTCCATGGCATGATGATTTATCTTCAAATAACTTTGTGATTTTGGAGTTGGGATGAGATTACCTGGCTACTGGTTTGCCTCTTGGTAGGTCTCCTCGGAATGGATTATTAGGTCTTCTCCAATAGTTATAATTTTGAGGTAGATTTTGAAGAGAATTTGTGAGTGATTAGAAAAAAGAAAATGATGTGGAAAAAAATACAAAACAAAGCTGAAAAAAAAATTTTAAAATTAAAAAAGTAGTATAACGCGCACAGAGGGCCCACAATGGGGCTCTAATGTCAACTAAAATCTCAATATTGCAAGAGAAAAATACACACTAAAATTATTCATTCCCATTCGTTAAAAGCTCATGCTCTTATTTGTAGGTCCGCAAAATCTGACTAAAATTAACAATTGGGGATATGGCCTTAGGATAGATTTGTGTGTTCTGGATTTTATAAAGTTGTAAAACAGAAAAGCTAGTAATAATATACTAAAAAGTTGAATTTTGCAGAAAAAGAATTTCTCCTCTATAATATTTTACACACTCACACTTTGAACACCCCGAGGTGTTGGTAAGTGGTGTATAGAAGTGGACTTTTGTTTTTCCAAACATTGAGTTGAGAGATTTGTTGGAAGTGGTGTAGTGATTTTGACTTTTGTGTAGGAATATTTTATTGGAAAATGATATATGTAATCCAATTAAGTAAAAAAATTTCGTCACATGTTTAGATTTTATTGGAGAAAGATAAAATTAAAATAATAAAAATTGTGGTCCATATGTTTTTGAATGAGAGGTAATTTCAGCAATGGTCACCCGATTATGTTGATTTTTCAAAATTAGTCCATGACTTTTAATTTGGACAATTTAATTCCCTTGACTTTCAAATTCTTTCCAATGTTGGTCAATTTTGTCAAATTTTAGTTAAGTTGAGGTCAAATGAAGGAGTAAAATTGTTCGTTCACCTGTTTAGTGTATTGTTACTCGTAATTCTCATGTCCTATACGTTGTATATATGAATATAATCTCAGTCTAAGTACGTCTCTTTGACTGAAATTATATTCATATATATAGCGTATATGATAGGAGAAATGCGAGTAATAATACATTATACCGGTGAACAGACAGTTTTACCTCATCATTTGACCTCAACTTAACCAAAATTTGACGAAAGGATCAACATTGGAAAGAATTTGAAAGTCAAGGGATTTAAATTGTCCAAATTAAAAGTCGATGACTAATTTTGAAAAATCAACAAATTGGAGAACCATTGCTAGAATTAACTCGAATCAAAAGTGACATGTAAGTAGGAAATAGAAAATGGAGTAGAATGTGGGGTACGTATAGTATTACTCTATTTTATTGGTGTTATTTCCTGTTATTTATTTTTTATTTTGTATACTTGTTGTATTTTGTTCCAGTTATAAAAGTAATACTTATCTGAGATCGTTTTATATGTCACAATTTTGTGAGATTGATTTTGTTTTGGAGCTAGCTTAGCGTAGTTGCAGGGATGCTTTGGAGCTAAAGGCCTGAGCTATACTCATAAAATGAGTTATCTATATAATTTGGGGTCATAGTGTAAATGAAAATATGGAGTAATACAATATAGTACGAAGTTATATATTATTATATTCATATTCTTCATACGGAACATATTGCATATTCTTCATACGGAACATATATACAATATTTATACAGATTTGAACATACGATACGTATTCAATTATTCTTCAATTTATGAAAATATATCTTTGTAGTAAAATCATTTGGAGAAAAGTATTTTTATGAACATGCACATTTATGAAAATTAACTTAGGGAAAATATTTTAGTGAACATGAATCTTACTTCAGAGTCAAAATCTCAAATCACTGAAAGTTGATGAAGAAGAAGCATACTAAATTGTTGATGAATAAAGAAAAGAGTAAGATTTTATTTTTATTTTTCGGTCACATTAGAAGAAGAAAGAAAGAATATGAAAGAAGAATAGAGAAAGAAATTACGCTATGGGCCGTTTGGTTCACGGAATCTTGGATTACCTTAGGTAATAGGATTACCTTCAGAAAGGTAATGTGAGATTTTGGGAATGTAAGATGACCTGATGTGTTTGGTTTGGATTGTGGTATATAAAATTACTTTGTTTGGTTAAGGGTTATATTTTAGGTTATATGGGTCAATTTACTATAATGTCCTTTTATATATATATATATATATATATATATATATATATATATATATATATATATATATATATATATATATATATATATATATATAGGGTCATGTTCAAGTGTGGCCGTGCTCTTAAGTGTGAACAGTGCGGCCTCACCACTATATATACAGATATACACCACTCAGTGTTAGAAAATGCACCACACAAATATGCATCGTTAGGGACGCATCACCCAAAAACACACCACTAGGTATGCAAAAATATACACCACACAGTATTAGCAAATGCACCATTAGGGACATGGGAGTTATGGTGCATTATTTTGGGTGTGTGGTGTGTTTTATGGTGTTTTTGTATATTTTCATTGTGGTGTGTTTCTTAACATTGAGTGGTGTATTTCGTAACATTGAGTGGTGTGTGACCGCACGGCCACACCTAAGAGCACGACCACATTTGATTAATATTCTATATATATATATGTATATTTATTTATTTATTTATTTATTCGTGTGCCTTTATTGTGTGTATTTTTATTTATTTATATGTATGAATGTATTGATGCTTAATATTAAAAAAATAAATATATAAATATACACACATATATATTTGATTATATAACATATATTTATTTTATATATGTTATTGTGTTGTTATTATTATTATTATTATTATTATTATTATTATTATTATATAAGTGTTGGTTAACAAGGGCAAAGTTGGAATAATTCAAGGTAATCTTAGATTACCTAAAAAAACGGGGGTAATCACATTACCTTGAAACATTACCGCCACATCAGCTTTGAGGTAATATAACATTACTAGGTAATCTCATAACTTGAAACAAACAAGGTAATATAACATTATCAGACTCAGATTACCTAGGTAATCTTAGATTACCCGAACCAAACGACCCTGTAAAGTAAATGAGATAGATATATAATTCGTTCTGCCAACACTTGTGCACGAAACTTCAATAATTCATTAATTCATGTATGCATGATTGCTAATTTGCTATATCACTATTACTACTTTTTGCTATTATTTTCATTACTATGAAAGTGGGGGATCTTTGTCTACCACTTTCTAGTAATTAAATATATGTATACAGATTATATTATATACCAAGACAAAATATATTAAAAATGGTTTTTTTTATAATAAAAAAATGGTCTTAATTATTGGTGAAGAAATTTTATAGGAATCTATTCACGTGAATCTTGATCTTTCTTTTAATAGCTAACCAAGATACATGGGTTACGCGTAATAAAAAGGACCAACGTAGATCTATGTATAAGTTTAACACAAAATGTATGTTTAGACTTTTTTATTAAACAAAAACATAGTATTTTAACATTGATATTATAACCTAGAGGTAATAGATCAGGATGAGTAATTATAAGAGAAGATTGATATGTTTCAATTTTCTCCTTAATTGCTTACTCAAATTTGTTATGTTAGCAAAAGATTAGTTATATAGTTATATATACAAACGAACACATTACATTTAGTGTCAGTTTTGTCGAAGCATTCCAAAAAAGTGATTAGAGTATGTCCATATTTAATTTTAAACACAAAAACAAATTTGTTTTTGTTTTCCTTTCATTTCTTTGTATTCCTCAAAATATATTACCTTTTTCAAGCACTGTATGCAATGAAAGTAACAAATATATTTTCCACCTCATCTATTTTCGTACCTCTCTTTCTGTCGAAAGAATGAAAGAAACAAACATACTCCCTCAGTCCCCGAATTGAATGTTTCATTTGTTTTTTTTGCGCTTTTTTTACAAAATCAAAGTAAATGTAATGTACTTTTAAATTATGCCTCTTACTTTTTCTACTTTTGAAAATAAAAATAATAAAGAAATCAAAAGTCATAAGGGTAAATTGAAAAAAAAAAATAGAATGATGGTGATGTTCAAATGTAATACTTTAGCTAGTCGGCTAGCTAAAAAAAAAGCTTTTTGATCGACTAGAATTTAATGGTTCATCTAAATTTTATGAAATTATATGAAAAAAAAAAATTCATCTAAATTTTATGAAATTTGGATTACTCACGATGTGCAATAATATATATAGAAGATTTTTATTTTATTAAAAAGTGGGGGCAAAGGTGTCCCCACACTTTAAAATACACATATTGTATTACACCACTACATATATTATATTATATATTAGATGAGAGACACGGGTCAAAGAAAAACACAGAGCTCTATGAATTAAATTGGCATAGCCGACTTTGGATTTTTGTGACTATTTTGTGCAGAGGTTGTTTTCAATGGCGGACAAGCCATACCACGCGTGAGCTGGTTGGGAAATTCAAAATAAAATTCTGTTTTGTAACATGCTGCTTGGCTTTTTTTTTTTTTTTTTTTTTTTGAAGAAGAAGAACTGCTAGGCTTCTCAGATAATATGAATCCGAATGTAAAGAATTTGATTGGATTTTTTAATGAATTGGACCTAAGGAGATTTACTGCGGTTACGTGATGGTTATATAATTATTTAAGGCCATGAAATGCGATATTGAGAATTTATTTTTTGTATTTTTTGCTAGACCGTTTGGTATGCCCTGGAGTCCTGGACGGATGGACATGGGTTCACCTTGCATTCCTTACCGTGTGAATTCAGGTCATGTTTATAATTTCAAAATTTTACATTCATAATTTTAGAATTTTATATTGAAAATTAAAAAAAAAACTTTATATCCAAAATTTTTGAACTCTATGGTTAAAATTTTTGAACTTTATATTCATAATTACAGAACTCTATGCTCACAATTTTTACAATTTTACAACTCTATGTTCATAATTTCATAACTTTATATTCAATACTATAACACAATTTTTGAATTTATATAACAAAATTGTGAATATAGAGAGCTCAAAAATTGTGAATATTGAGAAATATATTTTTGTATATTGAGATCCAAAATTGTGAATATATAATTCTAAAATTGTGAATATAGAATTTTAAATTTATGAAAATAGAGTTTTAAATTTGTAAATTAATTACTTTACAAGAACTGTATGGAACAATGAGAGCTTAGGTGTAAATTAATGCTATTGCTTATTTATTTGCAAAAAAATATATATATATATATATAAATGCACAAATTACTGGGCAAATTATCACTGAGGATTTATATATTAAGTGATGATGATATATTATTGGATAGTGGGAAACATGTTTTCCCACTACCCATATAATAATACTAATGATATATGTATATTTTTATGGAGTTTGTTTGTTTGTGTGTGTATTGGCATGTTTTGGGGATCGGAAGGAGACGAAACAAAAGGGAGAGTGCCAGAGTGATGGAATTATGGAAAAGAGAAGGGAGTTATTGGCTATGCATTATAAATTTATAATATGTATTAATAATATAATAATAGTATAATTAATTAGAGAAGGAGAAAAGAGACGATGGCTTAAGGTATGCTCCTTTTAAAAAAATAAATAAAATCAATCCAAGAAATCCATTAACCTAGATATAAAGACAAAACATTCCAGAAAAAAAGTGGTCAATGATCAATCAATTTCTTACAATCAGACAAGAATAAGGCTTTTCTAACTATGAAACAAGCGGGCCCTGTTCGCTGAATGTTTGACAAATGAGATACACCTATTTGAAATACTACGTAGAAGATCTCTAACATCACATAAATTCAAAGTAGAATCAAATGAGCATGAATCCAGTCCTTGAACCACGTTGAGAGCATCAGTGTCCATCAGGGACTGTGGGAAAGATTGGTCTTTGAGCCAGCTCAACAGTCAACACTTCACTTAAGGCTGCTACACGCATACATGGACACATGGTTTACAACTTAAGACTTCGAAAACATATAAAAAAAATCTTATTTAATCTATACTGTTTACAACTTCACACTTGTACACGGTTTACAGCTTTATGGTAAAAAAAGATATTCTTATTTAATTATAAAGTAAACACATATCTACACCTCAAACAAAACAAAACCATCCTAGCCTTTTTTTTCCTCTCCTATCAAGTGAATATATATTGAGCTCATCTCTCAAATAAATAAATAAATAAATAAATATATATATATATATAGCTCTAAATATATAAATTTTGTATATTAATATTAAACTTAATATTATGAATAATTGAATTAAAAATGATTTAAGTCAAGTTTCGTTAATCGAATCAGATACATAAAATGAGAGAAAATGAGTATATTATTATAAATATATATATATATATATATGTGTGTGTGTGTGTGTGTGTGTGGGGATATCCGGTTGTAAAGTGTGTGTATATATATTCAAAAACTTCAGCCTTGGAAGCCGTCCACTTCAGGTATTCATATGCATTTTTTTTTTATTTTTTGCAATCAGTATTCATATGCTCTTCATCTCATCTTCTCAATTTCATATTTTAGTTAGGAGTCATAAATACATTAAAATCTTGTGTAGAAAATTATTATGCTCTAACTAGTATATATGTTTGCAGAAAATTTGAAACGACATCTCAACTGGTAGATTAAACACTGCACATTGGATCATGGCAAAAACATTCTTGTTTGAAAGAACAGAATTGGAGACATTTCCTGATGAAGATGATCAGTTCAGAACTCCTTGGAGAGAACTCCTCCAAGAAGAGGAGAAATGTATTATTGACAATTTATGGAATATGGGTTATCCCCAGGCAAAAGCTAAAAAAGTAGCTTGCATCAAGGCTCTTGTAAGCTACTTTTGTTTGGGGAAACATAAGAAACCGTTTACTTGTTATGTTCTGTATACTGGTCCTAAGGCCGGGGTATACTTAACATGGGAAGAATTGGTTCCTTTTAAGGAAGAACTTGAAACATCTAAGAGATTTGGACTACCCTCGTATAAGGGATTCTATGATATTGATGAGGCCATCAAATCCGCATTTCAAATTTGCGGAAAAGATATCATCATCTCTCCTGATGTGAAGAGATATCAGGAATATTTGAAAGTTTTGAAAACATCTTTTGATCAAGAATTTCCAAACAAAACTGGGAATTCACCCCGTACACGTGTTTTAGCATCTTCTCCCTCCTTTCACAAGAGGGAAAATTCAGAAGATAAGACTTCATCTGGTCCCACACCATTACCTGTGAAACTTGAAGCTCCTCCTCAAACTTCTTCTTCTTCAAAGGGAAAAGGAGTACAACCGGTCTCAGACCATTTACCAACACAAATTTCAACAGTCATTCCTACAGGTACTAATGAGGCAACATTTCATACATTTTGTCTTCTCCAAGAGTTTCTAGCCCAAGTCACTAACACTCTAGGGATTTCCACTTCCTGGGAATTTGAATTCGCTTACAACCCTTTCAAATTTTGTTCAAGCCAGTTTGACAGTTGCCCAGAAAACAAGGAAGGGCAGTGCTATTGTAAATTGGCTTGGGGAATTAGAAAGGCCAATATTCACATTCCTTCATTCAAACCCTTGAGGTTCAGAGGCTACCTGGTAACCATTCAGACTTTAATCCAACACGGATTAATTGATTCTATTTTCTTTCCACCATCAATCACTGATTTCTCAGAGTATTTCCCAGAATTTTTAGCAGAGACATTCGAACAATTAGTCCTGGTAAACCCTAGAAAAACCCAATTAAAATTTCTCTCCCTTTACCCAGATTTTGAACAAAACATTCCTTCGTTCCATCTCATAGATGCCTCCTTCCAAGGCATAGATGATGAATATACAGACTTCCCAGTCCAAAATATTGGACCAAAGACTATTCAAATTGAAGAGCCATTACAGACACAATTGGATCTGGTTCGAGCCAAAATTATTGCCAATGAGTTTGGATGGACAAGACAAAAATTTGCTACTAAAAAACTCGTGAGAGAGGATAGGTTTGTAAAAATTTATTGTGATTCAAGCATTGCATCACAAGTCTTTTTTCCTTTCAATGTTGAACATTCTAGACCCAGGCGGGTAGAGTTATACCGCAATCAAATGCGAAGGCAAGGCATCTCAGCATTTGACTCATTCAAAAGAAGTAGACGGGAGTGAGACCGCCATTGGCAAAGCACGGGAAGTCTACATCACAACTTTTGACATTTGGGCTCTCAAGGAGACTAAAGGGTGATGAAGTGATAACTCTTTTGAAAAATAAGGCTAAGAAAGGGCATGATATGTATAAAAAAACAGTCTTCTCTGTGTTTGTTTTGCTTTCTGTGCTTTGGGTTTGTTTAGTTTTGTTGTCTGATCTTGTTTTCTCAAAAAAAAAAAAAAAAACTGTCTTTTCTGTGTTTGTTCTGTAATCTGTCTTCTTGAGGTTTGCTGGTTTTTGCGGTTGATTCTCTTCCTTTTTGTTCTTCTGGTTTGTGTGCACCAACACTCTGTCAGCTTGGGTTAATTTGAAGTTTCAGATTAGTAGGTGTCCATGGCATGATGATTTATCTTCAATAACTTTGTGATTTTGGACTTGGGATGAGATTACCTGGCTAGCCTCTTGGTAGGTCTCCTCGGATAGATTATTAGGATTGATTTGTGTGTTCTGGATTGCATAAAGTTGTAAAACAAAACAGCTAGTGAAGTATAGATGGATTGTCAGTCATTATACGGTGGACCATATGCACAAAACGATGTCATTTCAGTAAGTGAGAAAAAACGACGGTCGTTAGTTGTAATGGTCTACGGTTCATTTCAATGATATTGCTTCATATTTGTTTTTATATTATCGAATGAAACAGCAGTTATATCGAAAAAGAATTGCAGTTGTGTTGAACTGATACTGAATAACAGTTTCACATTTTTTGGTACTGCAGTTATATCGAAAAAGAACTACAGTTGTGTTGAACTAATACTGAATAACAGTTTCACATTTTTTGGTGTATATTGTTCAATGAAACTGTAGTTATATCAAAATGATATTGTAGTTGTATTGAAAGGAAATTGCATTGTATTATAAAAGAAATTGTAATTGTGTTGAAAGGAAATTAAATAACAATTTCACATATTTGAGTGTATAATGTCGAATGAAACTGCAGTTATATCGAAAAGGAACTGCAATTGTATTGAATGGGAACTGCAGATGTGTTGAAAAGGAACTGCAGTTGTACGGAACGGAGGCCATTTCAGCCGTTTGTTTTCATTAATCAAAACAACGTCGTTTTGATGTGCGGTCCACAGTAAAATTTGCGATGGACTGTGGTGTTATCTAGTTTTGCTGAAAACACATGGATAGAATCCTAGTCAGATTTTGTTTGACCTTATTAGGTCTTTGTCTTAGAGCATCCTTAGCGTAATTAAGGTGCGTAATTAAGGTGCATAATTAGCACCTCATAAGGTGTTTAATTAGTACCTTCTCACTAGCTTAAGTAATTTGTACTATTGTCAAAAAAACTTGTGGTTTAGTGGCACTCGGTTATACTCTCACATGGGAGGGGTAGGTTCGAGTCTTGGAGGCAATATTGGCTTTCTGTGCTTCATTTGGTTAAGAAACTAGACATTGTAAATTCTAATGGAGTTAATAGTACTAAAAAAAAGTAATTTGCACTATTAAAATGCCAATCTTAATTATCACTCACCGTATATGCTACAAAAACTTAAGTTTATGGTGTGACTGGTAACCCTTAAAATGGTTTCCGAAAAATGTTTTTTGAGTTTTCGGTGTTTGACAACGTCTAGAAAATGTGGTCAATGGAAAATTTTTTCCGTTGACCAAGGAAAATCAGTTCATTTTTTCAGAAAATGACTTACGAATTTTTTTTTCGTAAGTCATTTTTTGAAATCGCCAAAATCGTCATTTCGCATGTTCTCGATCAAAACCAAGCTATATCACCCATGAGTGAAAAACCGCCGGAAAACCTTTGCTACGTTTTTTAATAAATACAACTATTTTAATATTAGTATAATTTTTTATATTTTAAATAAAATAATTACAATGTTAATTATACAATTCTATGCATTTTTCAGAAAATGAACCAAACACATAAAATTAGTTTTGCATAATACATCCAAACACAAAATGAAACTGTTTTCCAAAAAATGACTCATTTTCCAGAAAACATTTTCACGAAGTCATTTTTCTGCTTTTTAAAAGAACCCTTAATTTTTTATTTCTTCCATCAATTTCTAATTCACCTATTACTCATTTTTTTAACCACCTATTACTCATTTTGAGTGTACAATATATCATTTTATTCGACTCATTACGAATAATATGATTCTATTTGACTCGATCCAAATAAAAAATGAGTTCTACACATATTTATATTACAAAATAATCACTCAAAATTATCATTTTAACTAAAAAATTCCAACACTTATCGGGAACGATTCGTTTACTTTGGATTCTTTTGTCCATAGATTTTCACACAGGTTTTTCTGGTAAAGAAAGAAGATAACGTTTGCGACATTTTGATAATGAAAACTGGTGAGAAAATTAAAGCAACTGGGAATCTAGATCGCCAGCTGCAACTTTTGGCAAAGCAGTTGGAAGTCCACATCAGCCGTAACTTTTGACATTTGGGCTCTAAAGGAGACTAAAGGGTGATGAAGTGATAACTACTCTTGAAAAATCTTCTCAAAAAAAAAAAAAAAAAAAAAACTACTCTTGAAAAATACTCCGTATAAAATTACTTCATGTACTTTTAAAATACTCTTAATTTTTACTTTGATTTGTGTTCAAATTTGATTGAAAAAAAAAGAGAGAAAAAATTAAATAAAAACCATAATTTTTTACTAAATTAAACAATCAAGGCATGTCATATCATAAAAAGTCAAAAATAAAGGTAGAATTTGAAAGTTCATCTAGAATTACTCTGAAAAATAAGGCTAAGAAAAGGACACATCCCTTTTAACTTTATTATATACGGACTAAAGCATGATGAAGTGATAACTACCCTTGAAAAATAAGGGTAAGAAAAGGACATATTCCTTTCAACTTTATTATATACGGAGTGTGTACATAGTACACACTAAATTTTTGAATAACCATAAAAAATTAAAATTTCATGGAAAATAAATTTCAGAAAAATTGATTCCATTGTTTGGTCGAAAAGTATCTATCCACTGTCACTGAGGCTCGAACTCATCACCTAGAAGGGTTTGATGCCACTGGACTACAAGGTCCTTGGCACCCGCTAGTATATATAAGATGAGGAGGGAGCAAAAATTATTGAAGAAAAAATAGGCCTCCACTGGGTCGGGCCGGGTTATATCGGTTGATGTAGTGTCACAATCATAATGTGACGCGTGGACGGGAGAAAGCACAATCCAACTGCTATAAAGATTCAGTTTAATTGATTAATATCCCACGCACAAAGGCACAAAAATTATTTGAGTTAGAAAAATCTTTGAAAGAGAAACTCCTTCAACATGAACTTGGGTTCTTACAGTAGATTTAGATCGAATATGATATTCAGGAGGGAGGGATTCAAAGTCTTCCCACTTAAATATCATCCAAAAATCCAGGCTTCGAAGCCTTCCCCTTCAATCGCTCATCATCATACCTAACAATCTGGAAACCACTCCAGGTATATTCATATGCTCTTCATCTCATATTCTAAATTAAACATCAATAATTATTTGCAATTTCATATCATATTTTAGGACTCTTAAATACGATTCATATACTGCATGCTCTCATCTGAATTTCTAAACCCTTCCCTATATGGTAGATCGAATCAAAATATGATCAGATAGAGAATTATACTTTTTCGATCATATATTTTAGCAACCTTCATTGGATAAATCAAATAATTAGTCCTTGCTCTTCACTTTTTACTTAGATCCTGTTTTTACTTAGATAAAAATATGGAAAATTCGTGTTGCTAGTCTAATATAGTCTCTTATCTTGAAACTAGTAAACATAAAGTGGTTTGAGAGTTCTATAATGCCAAAGATACTTTTGTTTGTACTCTCACCTTACCCTTATGAAAGCAAAATAGGATCAACCTGATATATAATTAGGAACAGTAGGGGTGTGTTTACTAACAGAGAATTTTCAAGAAAATTTCCAAATTTGAAAATCGAAAACAGGAAGGAATACCAATTGCAGATCGATCGGAAAAATGTAACGAGCTTGTAAACACCTACAAGCAGTTCGAAGGAAGGCGGAATCGCTAAAGAAAGCCGAAGAAATCGGAGTTCATCATGGTGGATCTAAAACCATCAACAACAACACGATAAAAAATTAATATAATTATAAAAGATAAAGAAAATGGAAGACAAATATTAGAAGAAGGAGAACAATTGATAGGATGGAGCAATATATAACTAACAGTATTGAAGAATTAAAAGAAAGTAATAAAAGAATAATAGATATTGTTAATGAAAATATGAAAACAATAGAAAGATTAGAAAGAACCTTAGAAGACTATAAGATGATGAAAAAATTAAAAACACCCCATGAATCCATGCCTATAAATCCTTTTCCCAAACTTACAATTTCCCCTGAAACATCCACTAGTATGGCTGATAAGGTAAAACATTCAAAAGATTTAAGAGAAGTGTATGAAATTATTAATCAATTTTATGATTATAAAACTGATAATACAATATTAAGAAGTGGGAAAAAAACTAAATATCCTAGATTTATATGTTATGAAAATGCTGATCCTGATATAGTATTAAGATTATTTACATATGGATTTATATATTCAATTATAGTAGATGAAACTCTGAATAGTATTAGTAAACTACCCCATATAATTGTAGAAAGTATGGTCACAATGATGGAGTCCTTTGGAAAGGGAATCTATGGAATCCAAGTATTTGATGCTAGTACAGATTTAGTTGGAAAACCTATAATAGTTTGTCAAATGTTTAAAGTAGGAAAAAATACTAAAATACAAGGAGATAATAATATTACTCTAAATATGAAAATACCACGCAAATTTGAACAATTTCATGAATGGCTATGTGAAAAAAGAGCATATGGAATAGTAGCTTTAAAATCTAAAATTCAAAATATGATAAATGATGAAAAAGCAAATATTGTAGCACAAGATAAAGGAGGAGAAATAGAAGAAATTATAACATTATATTATAATACACAAATATCAACAAGTGACATTACAACTCTACAAGAAATGTATGGAAGAATAATAAATTTAAAACATACTCATGATAAAAAGACTGTAGAAAAATACAATTCATTGACAAAGGAAAGACCAATAATAAGTACAAAAGTTGAAATAAATTCAAAGAAAAGAAAATATTAATCCACTCTAAAAGCACCATGTGAACTCTTGAAATGTTGTCATGGCGAATGCCACACCACTAGATGGGGTAAAAAAACTGCTGATCAACAAGATCACACCAATGCATGGGAATGCAAAGATATTATCAGGCCCAATGTAGTCTTACTACAGTAAGCCCAATATTATTAACTATATTAGCAGGCCCAATGTAGTCTTTACTACAGTAAGCCCAATATTATTAACTGTATTAGCAGGCCCAATGTAGTCTTACTACAGTAAGCCCAATATTATTAACTGTATTAGCAGGCCCAATGTAGTCTTTACTACAGTAAGCCCAATATTATTATCTGATATACCATATGATGAAAGAAGAAATTGGAAACTGAAGAGCTGGAAGAATATGAAATGTGAAGATAATCCTACAACATGTCAGAAGTCAGCTGGAAGCAATATGATGGATGAAGCAGAATATTACAGCCACTATTTATTACAGCCAAAGGCATCCATAACAGAAAATATTAGGAGATTGAATTACAAAGCAGCCCAGAAGTCTCAGATAATCAAAATTACTATGACTCTATGAGATTGTATTACAGAGCACCTTAAAAGGTTCAGATAATAGAAATAATTACAAGATTGTATTACAATGAGAAACTCAATCAGATGGATCTACAAGACAAAGTAAGAAATATGCTGGAAGAAACTAGAAGGATATTTGGCAAGGCGGACAACTCAAGCTTATCAACAAAGACAACCGGAAGAAAGAAAAAAAGATGAAGCATTATGGCAGACAAAGTACTGTTTTTCTTTTAAAAAAATCTATGTAAAAACAAAATAAAGTAATGTAGTCTATTATAGTCTTTACGACTTTGTAAATATTAAAGTACTTACTTTACTTTCGAGGTTATCTATATAAAGAACCTCTATGTAGCTTGTAAAAAATCATCATCAGAAACCATCTAAATAAATTTTCTTTGTATCTATCATGACTCTCAGCTAAATCTCTCTCTTTCTCTCAAATGTGGCACAATAGGCTTGGACATCTTCATTTTCATGTTCTATATTTACAATAAACTGAATGCAAGGAGAATACAGAGAATATATACAAGTAGAGGTAGAGTCCTATTACAAACATAATAACCCCCAGTGATTTTCTTGATCTTGAGTTGTTGTCTCTGAAGGGTTTTGTTCAGATATGATGTAAAGGATTGCCTGCATGTTTGTTTTTTAAGATACTCATCTACTTGGTCCATATATATTTTACACCCAAATTGAATTTTTGTTTAGATATCTGCTAGCAGAGTTGATTTATTTAGGATATCCTAAAATTAATTCAGATATCATTGACTCCAACTTTGTTGATCACATTAAGCAATAGACCAAGTCAGCCTCTTTTAGTATGATATTACATCTTAATTTATATATGTAGTATACTACATGAATCATAATATTCATATTATATATTAAAACTCATGTTTGGTTTCATCCTCAGCTTAATATATTGTTTGAAAATGCTGCCTCTTCATCTTCCTTTTCTGCTTGCCAATTTCAGTCTTTAACCACAAAAAGGGCTATTTTACTTAGTCTAAAACTAGGATCATTGAAAGATTGAGAAACCCATAATATACAGGAGCAAAAACCAAAGATGAAGGCTAAGAACACTAATATTTCTTTTCTCCATTTCTATTTGCAATGGGGAACTGGTTTTCTTCTTCCATTTGTGTTGCTCATCTTCTTCTTTCTTCCTCCATGTTCACCAGCTTCTCTCAATGGGCTTTCCAGGGACTCGCGGCAACTTTTATTGTTCAAAGATTTGATTTTTAACCAAAAACCATTTCAAAATTGGGTATCCTCCACAAGCCCCTGTAGCTTCACTGGTGTTACATGCAAGGGATCAAGGGTCTCTTCTGTAGATCTCGCAAATGCTATGCTCGACGTAGATTTCGGCCTGGTTTCTTCTTACTTGCTCAGTCTTGAAAACCTGGAGAGTCTGGTGTTGAAGAACACCAGTCTCAGTGGAAATAATATTCCAGAATTGATGAGTTTCAAAATTTTGTCATATTTGGACCTTTCTGCCAACAATTTTTCTGGGAATTTTCCTTCGTTTCGAGACTGCTCTAGTTTACAACATCTTGATTTATCATCCAACAAGTTCAGTGGTGATATTGGTGCCTCCCTTTCTTCGTGCTCCAACCTCGGTTTCCTCGATCTCTCCAACAATAAATTCTCTGGTGAGTTGCCTATTGAAACCTTACTGAAAATGACTAGCTTGAAGACACTGGTTTTATCATTCAATTATTTTGTTGGTGGCTTATCTGAGTCATTTTCTAGCTTGGTAAACTTAGAGACCTTAGATTTGAGTTCTAATAACATCTCTGGTTTGATTCCATCCGGGATGTGTAAAGACCCTAAGAACAGCTTGAAAGTGTTGTACCTTCAGAACAACCTGTTCACTGGTCCAATACCTGAGAGACTAAGCAACTGTTCCCAATTGGAATCTCTTGATCTCAGCTTTAATTACCTTAATGGGAAGATACCATCTAGCCTTGGGTCCTTGTCGAAGCTCAAGGATTTGATGATTTGGTTGAACCGGCTCGAGGGGGAGATCCCGGGGGAGCTAATGCAGTTGCAGTACTTGGAAACTCTGATTCTTGATTTCAATGACTTGTCAGGCTCAATCCCTGAAACCCTCAGCAACTGTACTAATCTGAAATGGATTTCGCTGTCGAATAATTTCTTGAGTGGTGCTATTCCAGCTTCATTCGGGCGTTTGTCTAGTCTCGCCATTCTGAAGCTGGGAAACAACTCCATATCGGGGAACATCCCAGCCGAGTTGGGGAATTGCAGCAGTTTGTTATGGTTGGATCTCAACACCAATTTCTTGAGCGGGCCTATTCCGCCTGATCTGTTCAAACAATCTGGCAATATTGCATTGCCGTTGCTTTCTGTGAAGCATTTTCTGTACATTTGGAACGATACAAGTGAGCAGTGCCACACCACAGGAAATTTGCTCGAATTCGGGGGGATTACTGAGGATCGCCTCGACAGAATTTCAGCTAGGCAACCCTGCAGATTTACAGTCTACAAGGACATTATTTCCCAACCATCATTTTCCCACAATGGATCCATGGTTTTCCTTGACCTTTCATACAATATGTTGGAAGGCAATATCCCTAAGGAATTAGGCTCCTTGTACTATCTCTTAGTTCTGAATCTGGGGCATAATCATCTCTCTGGTCTAATCCCTCAAGAACTTGGTGGCTTGAAGAATGCTCGACTTCTTTATCTGTCACACAACCGGCTCAATGGCTCAATCCCGCAAACATTAACCAGCCTCACATTACTCGGGTATATTGATCTGTCGAATAACCTTCTTGTTGGAACGATACCTCATTCTGATCTTTTCGACACATATTCTAGAGAAGATTTTGCCAATAATTCTGGCCTTTTCGACTACATTCATCCTCAGTATGGCCTAGAATCAAATTCAAGTTCAAGTTCGAGTTCGAGTTCAAGTTCTAAGCCCGGTAGATCAGAGGAAAAGGATTACATCATTATACCTTGTGCTGGAATTGCAGTAGTTATTGGATTAGTAATGCTGTTGCTGGTGTTGAGATGTGGAGGGGAAAGGAGAGAGGAAAGTGATGGAGAAGAATGGAGTATGATTTCATTTCAAAGGTTGGAGTTCAATAAATGGGATATTTTGGGTGGTTTGAAAGATGAAAATTTGATTGGAAATGGAGGGTCTGGAAAAGTATATAGAGTTATAACCAAGAAAGACCAGAGAGTTGCTGTTAAAAGTATATGGCATGAACAAAAGCAAGGGCAAGGATTAATGGAGAAACAATTCCTAGCAGAGGTTAAGATCCTTGGGGGAATCAGGCACAACAACATAGTGAAGTTGTTATGTTGCATAAGAGGAAAGACTACTAAGGTTCTTGTGTATGAATACATGGAGAAACAATGTGTTCATAAATGGTTGCATGGAAAGAAGAGAGGTTTAACTACTCAAGTCTTGCAGTGGGAGAAAAGGCTAAAAATTGCCATTGGAGCTGCACAAGGGCTTTGCTATATGCATCACGGATGCAATCCGCCCATTGTTCATCGAGATATTAAGTCCAGTAATATACTCGTGGACTCCGACTTTAATGCCAAGATTGCAGACTTCGGACTAGCAAAGATGCTGGCGAGTCAAGGAGATCCAGAAACAGTTTCTGCTGTTGTGGGAACTTTTGGTTACATTGCCCCTGGTATGTTCTTTATATCTTCCTCACTTTAACTCCCACTATTTTGTTATACTCCTAGAATCACATATATAGCATCGGATTGTAGAATATGGCACCACAAGAAAAGTGAATGCGAAGAGCGACGTCTACAGCTTTGGTGTAGTGCTCTTGGAATTGACAACGGGAAGAGAAGCCGTGACTGCAAATGAGGACATGAACCTAGCACAATGGGCCCACAACCACCAAAGAGAAGGAAACTCAGTTGTAGATGCCCTCAATGAGGAGATCAAGGATCCACAACACTTGAAGGCGACAAGCACCGTTTTCAAATTAGGCCTTGCTTGTACTTTGAGTTCCCCTTTGAACAGGCCGTCCATGAAAGATATTTTAAAGATCCTTCAAAGATGTCGCGAGAAGAACCATTTGTCTTCAAAAATGTGATAGACAGTTGTAGCTTGTTTAATGTGAGTATCGTACCCATAGACCAATTTGGTGACAAAAATTAGGCAAATCCTTATCAAGAATGGCATTTATTCACCAGGCTGAAATGGCATGTTTGTTTCCTCTGCAATTATGTGTGTGTGTGGATGTAAATGATTTTATCTTACCAACATTCTCATTGTCATATCTCATGTTAAGCTTAATCTTGTCAAACATAAATAAATAGAATTACAACATCATGGTATGAATGTTTTTAAAGTAACAATGTTAGGTAGATCATTACCATATATTATTAATTAAGCATATGTTTCTTACAATAAAAATGTCTAGAGCATCTTCAATGGTCAATTTTTTTTTTTAGGTTCTTTTGACTAAATGGGAGAGAGAGGAATGATAAAAAGAGGGGAAAAATCATTAATCGTGTCAATTGGCGAGACCAACAAAAAATCTTCACTTGCATGAGCTCTCCAACATTCTCTCGTCATCTCTGCCGTCCCCTCCACATCACCCAAAAAAAAAAAAACACCTCTCAAACACTTCTATTGTAAATGCTCTTATATGCAAATGTTTTGAAATAAAGATAAATGTAATACTTCACATTTATTTTTTTATTTTTTTTTATAAAACAATCATTCCAATTTTGCCATTTTACGAAAAAAAAAAATCATTACTTGTATCTTATTTTACAAATTTATGTCTTGTATTATGAAATTATGTGCTTATAGGATATAAATTATTTACATAAATCATATCTAAGAATAAGTAAAATATAAAATATGTGTATGTATTTCGTGTTATGCGTTTCTATACATCATGTTACACTATTCTGTACATTAAGCGTAATGATTCTGTATATAGAATAAATTAATATTTGTGTTGAAACATATGAAACGGAAAACTACGGAATCTATTAAAGTTTAAACACCAAACAACATTATTTTGATCCAAGGTCAACATAGCAATGTGGCAATTGTTATTCCATAACGAGAAGCTACATTAACTTTATACTTCCTTTAAGTCCCATTTTAGGCTTTATCCACCCACCTTGGCCCAAATATTTTTCATGCTTGGCAACCTAGCCAATCAGCACGTTGGGGTTGTTACGCTGTGGACTCAGGTCCACCTTGCAAGGTGGATCTGGGTCTACATTCACATATCAATATATCATATACTCTACATTCACATACATTATATTCTACATTTATAATTTGTAAACTCCACATCCAAACATTACAGTATTATATGTTTAATAACTATATTACCACTGTTATGCATTCACACATTCAAAACTATATATTCACAGGTCCTATACTCCATATTCACAACTTGAGAACTCCACATTCATACATTACATGGCTACAAGTTGCTAGAACTAACTCTATTACAGATTCACACATGCATAACTCTACATTCACGATTTATATACTCCATATTCACAATTTGAAACCTCCACATTCACACATTTCTGGGCAACTCAACATTAACATAATATCTTGAAATAGACACTTATATTAAAATATCTCATTTTTTACTCTTAATTTTTATTCTCAAGCATAATATCTTGAAATAGACACTTATATTAAAATTCATATAAAAAATTAATTTATCAGTGTTTTAACATATTTAAAAATAAAATTTAAAAGGTAAGATTTAAAAATTCATGTACTGTCATAGCTATCTGTATGCCAAGGAGGATGCGACAGGAGTACGGGACATCATGGGACCATCGAAAATTAAAAGTAGTGGACCGGATAGACACGCACGTATCTTCACGCTAAATCGCGTGTGCCCCACTCCACTCCATTTTTAATGATTCCTCTTAATTTTCCTCCGAATCTAACTCGGCGGCTGTGTCACGTATGACGTAACTTTACGGTGATGCCTTCATCTGCCTCGTGACTGATAGATCTGTCCATAATCTATAACTCAAATTTTATCGAATTTGAAAATTGGTAACCTAACAAAAGCAAGGCTCATCGTACCCAATTCATAGGTTTCTCATGTTCCCCCAATTATATTGCAAAATATGTAGCTTTTATTAAATTTTCTTTATTCCCATCTGTCATTTCTTTATTAAAAGTAACAAACTGATATTAACTATACTTCAAATATCTATTAAAAAATGTGTAGTAATTTTTCATAGTTTTTTTTTAGTTGAAATAAAAACTTTAGAGAGATAAGAATTGAGAGTGATTTAATGATGGCAATTGAAAAAATCATAACGTATTTCATCTATATTTACAGTTCGTTTGGTTTGTGAGAACGAATTGATAATGAATTGAATTTAAATTCTATTGAAAAAAAAAAAGAAGAAGAAGAAATTATGCATTTGAATATTAATTTCATTGATTGGTTGATAAAATTGTTATGAATAATTAGTATTAGTATATATATATAAAGGCTCAAAGCCTTTACATAGTAAAGAAATATGAAGGTAATATGTGTTGTAACTTTTCTGCTAATGTAAAAAATAAAATGCCAAATGGGAATAAGGAATTGAGTTTATTTTCTCAATTTTGAAAAAATCATTTTCCATTTGAATAAATTTTCACCAACTAAACAAGGTAAAATCTATATATTTTTCCTCAAATTTGAGAAAAATTACATTATGCCAATAAAATATTTTCCTATGAACCAAGCAGGTCAATACTTATTGTTATCTGCAAGGGGTTGGTTAGAAATTGGAGTTATCAATTACGACATGTTTACTTAAGGCAAAACAAATATGCATATTAGATGCATTATGGTACAGTTGACAGATTATATTGGTATGGTCTTATCATATTTCTTATACTTGTTTCATATTTATTTAATTTAATTTACGGTGTATCGAAAAATTATAAAAAGTTGCTATTAGTGAGCAAACAAATTGACTTATATGTTAATTGTTACATTTGTATTGCATAATTATACTCGAAAGAACTCACAATTATGCTATAATTTCATTTTGATACCTTAAATTGCAATTTGTATACTTATATTTACCTATATGTGTGTTTTTTTTTATCTTCTTTATGTTTACCAATTTACCCAATAACTAATTTTACCAATTACTTTTAATCACAATTAATTATGTTAAACGGGCAACTTTCAATTTTTAACTTGAGAAAAAAAAATCACTTTTGGTCCCTTGACTATTATATATGAATCACGTTAGTCCTCGATTATTTAAATTTTCTAATTAGGCGTATGACTATGGAATTTGAATCACATTTAGTCATTTCATTCAATTTCTCCACCAACTATTGTTGGAAGTGCTAGCTCTTTCCGGAAGGAGCACTGCATTTGCTTATTATGGAAGGAGCACTTCCGACAATAGTTAGCCGAAAAATTGAACGACATGGCCAAATGTGATACAAATTACATAGTCATGAACTTAATTAAAAAAATAATTAAAGACCAAATGTGATTAATATATAATAGTCAGGGACCAAAAATAAAATTTATTATTTTAACTTTTAATTTTTCAGATGTTTTTTTTATTTTTTTAACTTTTAATTAACTTTTTAGATATACTTGCCAGGGATCATATAGAGTATTTAATAATTGATGTTGCATTTTTTGTTGGTCAACCCATTTATTTTGGTTTTGAATGGAATAGCTGAATTTATTGACAACAATAAAATCATTGATCTTTGCATTTTTTAGACTGTGCTTGAGACTCAAAAAAGTTTGTAATTTGGAAATGTTTGATTACTCATATAATTTGGACTTGTACATTCCAAATAAGATACTATACATTTAAAATTATAATATTTTACTTAAAAAATCATAAAATTGCATTGAGTTAAGAATTAATTAGCCTAACGACCGATTTGAATTAAAAATAAATAAATAAAATCATGGGAGTAGCAGGTACTAGCCAGGTAGTTGATGGCGTATTGTACAAACTATGCAGTCGTGGCAGCATATAATTTCCCCTCACCTAACGTCTAACCGTCCAACGACAAATGACCACGGAATAAATCGGCGGGGAAAAGTCGGTTACTACTTACGAATTCATCGCCATCGTATTACCTGATTTGCAAAACCAGTCCGTACCAACTCGCCTCCCTCTCTCACACACACTCTCTCTCTCACACACTCTCTCTCTCTCTCTTTCAATTCTCAAATCATATGAAACCAATTTGGGGGACAGATTAGAAACACTATCAACCCGTGACCTCCAATTCTTCAAACTCTCAGTCATGGCGAATCCAATCAACAGTTCAACCCCGACCGACGGATCGGGCAAGAGGGTCCGAAAACCCTACACCATAACCAAGTCCAGAGAGAGCTGGACCGAAGAAGAACACGATAAGTTCCTCGAAGCTCTTCAACTGTACGTTAAGCCCCTCGATCTCTCCCTCTCCATCAATTTACATTTTCTAACCTTTCTCTTTCTGTTATCAATATACTGTTTATTATGTGTTCCTATGCCTTATCCGGTAATGCGAATGTCGATTTGTGTTTGATTTTAGCAATTATATATATTGCTGTTTTATTAATTTGTCCTTTTTCGTTTTAGAATTTTCAAATTCAATTCTTCTCTGTCGCTTTCATTTCAACTTTGTTTGATTTGAATTTGAATAATTGGGTTAACATAGTGATTTGGAAGGCCCGATTGGCTAGGGTTTTAGGTTATCCTTCTATAATTTTTTAATATTTAGCATGGAGTCGAAGTGAGAGATGTTCTTTTGGATTAATGAATAGCTTTTTGAAGCTTGATTAGCTGGGATTCTCATCATTTGGATTAAGAAACAGTTTTCTCTATGGTCATTGTCATATCCCATATATGTTTAGTTTTTGCATAGTACCATGCATGATGGTTGATAATGAGTCAGATTACAGGATATCTATCAAAGATGTAATGTTGATAAATTTTTATATACTTTTTCAATAAAAGAAATGCTAAAGTGATAATGTTGGGTACATCCTTATCAAATGCTATTAATCAAGGAAATGATTTATAAAGATGTTTTGGGATAAGAATAAATTTATCACACATGAGAATGTGGATTGCTGGAGATCTATCATTGGTAGGCATGGTAGCATATATGAATGCTGAAGAGAATTCTTCATGTGTTGAGGTTATTTTGGATACTTGTTGGCAATTAGCAAATAGATTATAAGTGATTAAGTTAAAGCAAACAATTATTTCCAAAACACTCATTTTAACAGTGGATCAAGTCAAACAGTTAAAGTTGGTTAAATCAACAAAAAATTAGCCTATAAGTTGTTTACCAAACACCCTTCCACACAGCCACATAGGAGAAAGACTATGTGCGACGAGCTTTATTGATTATGTTGTTAAAAATCAAACGTGTGATCTTCTAGTACGAAAATCATGTTATATCATTTGGGGCAAACAAAAGCAACAAAGAGAATTTTAATTTTAAGTTTTGATGAGTGGTTTTTATTAATAAATGAAAGTAAAAATAAAAAATGAATCTTATTGTTTACTAATTTAAATAAATAAAAGTTTTCAATCTTTGTCCGTCAACTTACATAAAATTATCAAATTTGATATTTTTGTTGATTTTTAAAGCTAAGGTGGTGAAAAGTTATAATTTAAGAATTTTTTTATTATTATTATTTTTAAAATTGCTTTATACTCTGTATATCTTTTTTTCCTCTGCAATCAGCCATTCCAACAAATTTGACATTATCCATGAAGTCAAAGCAAGTTATTAATCCTCCTACATATTAATATATTATAGAATTATAAAGATTTTCCACCTTGCACCACTTCCATTCAAAAGAATGAGATTTCCGGTCTTTATTACATGAGATAATACATACGTGTTTTTTTCTTTTTTCTTTTTCTAATTTTTTTTTTTTGAAAAATTCTTTTTCTAATTAATAATACTAAACAATGGGATTTCAAGAAATGTAGATGTTCGTTAGTTGTTGTACATATTCATGTAAGTAAGTTATTGGAGTGTTTGATAAATAGTTGTTAGCTGATTGTGTTAGTGTGTTTGATTAATTGATAGCATTAGTTGCTTGTAGAAAAATGTTTGGTAAATTAGTTATTAGCTAGTTACATGCAAAATGACTTCTCAAAAAGTTGATCTAAAAATTTGTTTTGAATAGTTTTTTGCATTTAAGCATTTTAATGTAATAAGCTATTACAAAAAGTTAATTAATCAAACACTTAATTAATAGTGATCAAATAAGTCAAAATTGACATAAGCTAACTATGTTACCACAATTACATAAGAAGTTTAGCAATTTTTACAAAATATCAAGTTTTTCCAACAACAATGAGATAGAAGGGGGACGAAAAAGGGGGGTTGGTTGGGGTGGGAGGGGGAAGGGGGAAATACAAAACAAAAATAAATAAATAAATAAATAATATGAATGTTGTACTAAAAAAAAAATATTAATGTTAGTGTGCGCGACATGCACCAGAAGAAATCAAAAGTTCAACCGGCACCTTGACTGTTTGAGAAGACGCCTAATGACAATAACGAGCCCAAACTCTATGTGAGTCAGAGGCGCGTCCAATTGTTGGTGCGAGAGTTAGTGAATGTCATCGGTGTGTGAGTATCACGTTAGTTATGGGGGCACAGTCCAACCCAACACAATAGGTGGTCGCTGGCACAAAGGCTCAGGCAAAACCATCCCCAACTCGACTAAGGAATCTACAGCTAAGAAGAGGCTGGTGAGTGGTGAGTGGTGAGTGAAAGATTAGGGCCTTGAGCCAGCGCACCTAGAGTCACGATTGAAACAAGGATGAGAGAGCCCGTTGTGGGGAACTAGAGCTTGCCCTTATAGAGACCATAGTTAAAAGTATTGATCGTACCCCAACCATTAGGGTTCCTCGAGCCATTAGCATGCGCGACAGAACTCGAGTGACTATCTTGGGGGATGGGCCACTAAGGTTAACAGGAGAATTGATGAGCTAATTCGGTGGAAGAAGGATGGCGATCTCAAAAGTCACGATCACCCCTCCTTTCATGACAAGGATCATGAAGAACCATTTCTTGCTAACTTCAAAGCACATAGCGTACAATTCTTCAACGAGGCTGTGGACCGCAAAGAGTACATCATGTCCTACCAACCCGCCATGATGTTAATAGGGACTAAGTATGCAATCATGTGCAAGGTACTCTTTTCAACGTTGGAATGATTAATTGAAGAACAGTTCATGGGCTTAATCAAGGGTCAATTGACTCTTTCTATGATCTCGTGGTAAAATTACCACACATTTCATACGATAAAGTAAAGCTATAAAACTTTTCTTTTACTTAGCTACAGTCAAGCAAAAGGCTAACGAAACTCTTATCAATTTCTTAATTCGTTGATGGGCGGAAGTAGTAGAGGTAGAGACGACAATTCCACCATCACCATCTTCATCAAATCCTTATGAGTCGGGAACTTGTACAAAAGTCCCAAGATAAAAGGCCATGGGAGCTGACCGGTACGCCGAGGCTAAGGAAGTGAATCGAACCAAAGGAAAGGAAGATGGGGTATTCAAAGAGATCATATATGGATTGAATAATAACCACCCAAAAAAAAAAAGAAGAAGCTTATTAGTTAATGGAGATGGGTAGTGACACATGGTGAAATTGGATAAACATGATTGATTGAGACATGCCAACCATTTATTTTTGGGAACACTTCATAAGGGTGCCCTTACTCAACCCGCTTCTAACATCATTGCTCAATGGTATCCACTTAACCCTCCCAACTTTTAGTCCAATGGTCTTTACTCCACCATTCCAATCAAAAGATATGTATTTGTTGGGCGTCAGCTGGGTTGGCTAAGTTCAGTCATTGTTCGATTCGAGACGTGACGTTGTGGCTTACAACTTAATTTACAACAATCACATGATGAATGACCTACTAAAAAGTAAGCATAGTGCAACGTTAAGATGCAACCGTATTCGATCCCAATGTAAAATTACTTGTTTGAAAATTATTATTGGTAGTGACTAGTCAAGTGTGTAACCGTCCTGCAGTATAGAATTGTAAATTAAATTGAAAATGAAATCACAAACGAAAAGTTGGAATGAATTGGATGTATTAGGTGCCCCAACCTCTATCACTAGGTCGCCCAAGAAATAGGAGACGTGGTTTTCCGATGTCCCATTTTTTTCTTCCCATGCCCCATTTTTGCCTTGGGGCATGGCAACTAAATCCAACAACTAGGCCTAAATCTTTAAATTGATTGTCCACGCAGCACGTTGAGTGGCTGTACTTACGACACGTGCCGGATATCCACACCCCCTACAGAAAGAGATGGGCCCGGATTTTACACCACATGCGAACGCCTCGAATCTGGGCTTCATATCACCTCATACTCAAAACCCCTCCGGACCAGCTCACCATTCAACTCTTTCTCTCTCTCTCTCTCTCTCTCTCTCTCTCTCTCTCTCCATCATACGTTCCATGACCTCCGCTTCTTCCAACTCTCAGTCTATGGCGAACCCGAGCAACAGTTCAACCCCGACCGACGGGTCGGGCAAGAAGGTCCGAAAACCCTACACCATAACCAAGTCCAGAGAGAGCTGGACCGAGGAAGAGCACGACAAGTTCCTCGAAGCTCTTCAACTGTTAAGCACCCCTCTTCCTCCATCCTCAATTTACATTCTCTGGCCTTTACTCTCTCTTCCTGTGATGCTGCTGTATATGATATTTAGTGTTTGTTGTGTGTGTGGCTCTGTGCCCGTATAAGAATGCCCCTTTCTGTTTGACTGTAGCAATTAGAGTGGTTTCTAAATTATGAGTGGTTTTTTGTGTATGGTTTGTTAAAATATAATCGCTACTTTATTTGTTCTTTTTCGTTTTTAATTTTTAATTTTTAAAATTTTTGTGTCTTTTTCATTTCAACTTCGTTGGATGTGAATTTGGGTTAATAAAGCTGATTTTGCGGTCTCATTTGGCTAGTTCGTTGGATGTGAATTAGGGTTAATAAAGCTGATTTTGCGGGCTCAATTGGCTAGGAATTTAGTTTTTTTTTTCCCTGTAAATTTTGAATGTTTAGCTTGGAGTCAAGGTGAGATGTGTGCTCTTTGAGTTAAGGAACAGTTTTTTGAAGCTTTATTTCTCTGGGGTTTTCAGGTTTGATCGAGACTGGAAGAAAATTGAGGATTTTGTGGGTTCAAAGACAGTGATTCAGGTAAACTACCATTTAATCTCTTTAAGCTGTTTCTGAGTTTTTCTTTTCTTGCTTCAATACATTTTGGGTGTTGAGTCACAATTTGGCTGGTTTCCAAATGAGCTGCATACCTCCCTGTCCTCTTTAAAAGCATCCATTAAATGATAAAATGATAGAATACAATTATGTATACTTAATATTCAGTTGATATATGTGGTGTTTGCTAATTGTTGATTTCACCTATAGATTCGCAGTCATGCCCAGAAGTACTTTTTGAAAGTCCAAAAGAATGGTACAATAGCACATGTGCCACCACCTCGCCCGAAGCGTAAAGCGTCTCATCCTTATCCCCAAAAGGCACCAAAAAATGGTTTGTCCTTAATTTACTACTGTCACTTTGATTTCATGCCTGCATTTCATTAATTCCTTACATAATTTTCTTCTGTTTGTGAACACTCTGGGCAGTTTTATTGCCACTGCCGGGGTCTATGGCTTATCCTTCATCAGTGAACCCTCTTGCTCCCGGGTATCCTTCATGGGATGAGACTTCCATGCTTGTAAATGCTTCAACCAGTGGAATGATGCCACCAGAAGATGAATTCAATGTTCACGGAGTTGAAGGTATCCTTAGGGCTTTGGATGTATTGTTTTTCTAAGTTTACACGTTTATACTCTATTCCTCATATGAAAGGACTTTCCTACACATTATGATGTATAAAATTACTGATTCAGCTGATGTTGGATCAAAGGGAGCTGCAAGGATTGGCAACAGCGATGTTGGTGAAATTGGAAGTTCCAACAGAACAGTGCCAAACCAGAGCAAGCTAGGCTCAGTACTTCATGGTAATATCTTTGTCATTTTCTTTATGAACATTCTTTAGTAGCAATTAAATTTGTGAATTTGTGTTAAAAATCATCCTCAACATGTTTTGCTACCAAGTACAAACTAACTGATTATTAGTTAGCTCGTGTTTTGTTGTCTTCATTAATCTTCTTGTGTTCTGTTACATATGCTGAACTGGGGACAGATATTTCAGTTTTTGATTCTGTTATGTCAATATTTACCACATTAGTATTTGTTTATTTGCTCCTCTAGCTATGTGTTGCTACAGGAAAAATGCTTGTCAATTCCTAGAGCCTCTTTTTTGAAAGTGTTGGTGCAATCATTATAGAGATATCTAGTGATGAATTGATGATAGAAGATGCGTCTGACTAGAAAAGAATTGCTGATCATTTTAATTTGTTTTTGATCTTTCTTCTTCTTCTTCTTCTTCCACATTTTTGGGTTGTACGGAAAGGAACGGTAATAAAGGCATCTCTTGATGTATCTACATGTATTTTTGTATTCAGGGTTGCCAGATTTTGCTGAAGTATACAGCTTTATTGGAAGTGTCTTTGATCCTGACACTAGTTTCCATGAGCTGAAGCTCAAGGAGATGGATCCTATTAATCTTGAAACAGTAAGTGTTGGAACTGATGAAATTTCTAGTTATTTGTTTAATGATTATGCTTATTATGTAACTGGTGGTTGGAAATGTGTGCATATATCATGCGAAATAAGCTAGATGTTCATTCTTTAGGTACATTTATTACATTAAAGATCAGTGACAACTAAAAGAGTTTACAGCATATATGACCTGTATCATTCAACGTCCATCACTCAGTTCCCTGTTTAAACTTCTGAACATGGGATCATCGAATGTGTGGAAATGACTTTAACATGGGAAGAGGATTCATCTGATTTAGGAAGGTAGGATTCTGAAGATATAAGTAGCAATACGATTTCATTGAGAAATGAAATGAGTTAGCTTACTTTGGGATAAACAGCTGATGGCCAAGGCCATTGTGTATTCAATTGGGTTACTAAACATGCCTATTATTGTTCTTATAACCAGTTGACGTTAAAGTATATGATGTGTTCTTTGGTTAGTATTTCTGTGAAATGTGAGTAGCTTTTGGCAACAGAAATGAATTGCTTTAAATAATAGGAGACAGCCTTCCAGAACAAATACTTGGTAGTAACTACATATTTTATTGATTTGTTTGACACACTTAATATTTCTGGTGAAGTGTATGAAGGATCTAGCCATCTAGGATACTATAGAAAGTAGTAGCATAAAATTTGTATTCTAGTGGTGTATGTCTAGTTTGAGATCTGAATGCATGCTGCAAGTATTCCTCTTTACTGTTAAGTGGAAGTTTTCATTTTTGATATTGCATTACTTCTTTTAATCTTGTTCTAAGTATCTGTTATCTATCATAAGGCTGCTTGATTAGTTTGAACTTTGAGAACTATTGGAAAAGGAAATGAATCACTGAAGTCTTGCACTATATTTCTTTGGACATGTAGGTATTGTTGTTGATGAGGAATCTAAGTATCAACTTGTCTAGCCCCGACTTTGAGCCAATTGTAAGTCTACTTTTTTCCTGATTATTCACACTGATATTTTGCTCTTATTTTCTGCCGCTTAAATATCTTGTTGATGGTCTCTGAATTTTCCTCAATATCCAGTTATCCACTACACCAGATAATTTCTTGTACTAGATTTAAAATAGTAGGGACGATACTTTTATTCGTGGCCCTCTTTTCCAGCTAACCTAAGGCCCAAAAGTAGTCTGAAAAATATCTGTTTTCCCACCCACACTGTCTACAGTTAAATCACATGTTTGTACTACTTTTCTTGAATGTAAAGCATTTAATTTGTTTATGCAGAAAAAAATGTTATCATCATATGATGGCAGTACAAGGACTGCAGGGGTAACTACCGGCAGTTGTGCCAATAACCTAAACGATGTATTATGCTAAACTACATCACTGTAGTTATATATATACTTTGGTAAGTTCTTCTCACTCAATAGTTAAACTTTCCATAAATGTGCCCCGTGAACCTTGGACAAATGTTAAAAACTTCATTCACTTTCTTCAACAGTATTTTATATGGGAATTCTGTGACCACATTCTCAAACATGGAAAGCTCTAATCTTTATGGGTACGTTCCCAAATAGGAGGACAGACCACCAGTGTCCTAGAGGTGTTCCCAAGTCACCGCTTTGCAAACCGTTTTAAGCCGACGATTTCTAGAGTGGGAGCTCAATGTATGTACCCAGAAATGCTTCGGCTTCTCGTGGATGATGATGAACCGTATCGTTTTAGGCTGCGTTTGCAGCTGTGTTTGTCCTTGGATGTATATCCATCCACCTTCAATTTTGTGCAGCACACACTCATTTGAGGGTGTTAGAAATATTTTGCTTTTTTAACCCAAGCCAATGCAGAGCTTTGGAGAGGATTGAATTCTGCTCTGATGTTGAGAATTGTGTATTGCCTGCCCTTTGTAGAGTATGGTTTCAGAATACAGTCTGCAACCCCCCCTGTCCAGTTACTAAGGTTGCTGGTGACAATATGCTTTGTTTTTTATAATTACTGTGTAGAGAGAGTGAAAGAGAGAGAGAGAGAGGAGACTCGACAAATGATAAAGATTAGGTCGTGCCCTGAACATATATCTCTTTCTATAGGAACTGCTTTAGAACCCTTCTTCTCCTACTTGTTCTTGTTTCTAAACCAAACATGAGATTGTTAGTCATGTACTCTTATTCTTATCATTAAATTTTCAGTCCATTATTATCCATAAAAATTCAAGGTGATTTATTTTTGTCCTTTTTGTACATTTAATGGGTGACAGGTACATCATACATGAGATTGAAAGTCAACTGTAGTACATAAAAGAGTTATTGTCATGGTTGTTGAATGAGGAGTATTATTTTCTTTTCACATTTTATCTCTACAGGACACCAATAGATATATTTTTGGGATTTTTGGGTGAGGTAGAGGACAGCGAAAGTAAAAAAGGAGAGATGGTATCTTGGAGCAATAGTTTTACCATGAACTCGCACCTTGCTCTTGAAGCTTTTCCAAATAAAAGAAATTTTTAATTTTTCGAAGGGTGTTTGCTAAGCATTTGGTCATAGCAAGAAAGATATATTTGTGCACTAAATACTAGTAAGATTAATAGTTGAACATCAACTAGTGAGCTCTTTTTAATCATTCTCATTAGAGCTGTTACGTGTTAAGTCATTGTGATTTATTCATCTACTATCTTATCAGGTTGAAACATTGTGATTTATTCATCTACTATCTTATCAGGTTGAAACATGAGATTTCTAGAAACAAGAGAATTTTTTTTTTTTTTTTTATGAGCAAAATAGTAAGGAATAGACTAACTTAAAAAGTTTATTTTTGTACAACTTAAATCCCAAACCTTTAATAATTTGAGCAAAGTGTTTTGCTCAACCTCATCTCCTCATTTAGTTTTTTTTTTTTTTTTTTTCAATTCGATTTGGAACAAAAAAGTATTGATTTGAATGAAATGAGTTTAATTTACTAAAGTATATATAAGTCTATAGATCGAGAGTTCAAATTCTGTAATAATTTCGGAGCTTCACCTATAATTTTGCATTGGGCTACTCAAACTAAAAAGAAAGTAAAAAGAGAGAATTTTCTTATGGGTCCAGAATAGGCCAGAAAACAAAATATGGTATAAGCCCAATGGATTAAGAAATGATTTCAAAGCCCAGAAACGGCTGCACACTATTTATTCTCACTTCACCAAGTGACCTAATTTTCACCCTCTTCCCCAAAACCCTAGCCATTGTCTTCCTCACTCTCCCCGTGTGCCGTCGCAATGGCCACCGCCGCCGCACGCCCTCTCGTCTCCGTTCAAGCCCTAGAGAATTTTGAATTCTGCTCTGATGTTGAGAATTGTGTATTGCCTGCCCTTTGTAGAGTATGGTTTCAGAATACAGTCTGCAACCCCCCCTGTCCAGTTACTAAGGTTGCTGGTGACAATATGCTTTGTTTTTTATAATTACTGTGTAGAAAGAGTGAAAGAGAGAGAGAGAGAGAGGAGACTCGACAAATGATAAAGATTAGGTCGTGCCTGAACATATATCTCTTTCTATAGGAACTGCTTTAGAACCCTTCTTCTCCTACTTGTTCTTGTTTCTAAACCAAACATGAGATTGTTAGTCATGTACTCTTATTCTTATCATTAAATTTTCAGTCCATTATTATCCATAAAAATTCAAGGTGATTTATTTTCGTCCTTTTTGTACATTTAATGGGTGACAGGTACATCATACATGAGATTGAAAGTCAACTGTAGTACATAAAAGAGTTATTGTCATGGTTGTTGAATGAGGAGTATTATTTTCTTTTCACATTTTATCTCTACAGGACACCAATAGATATATTTTTGGGATTTTTGGGTGAGGTAGAGGACAGCGAAAGTAAAAAGGAGAGATGGTATCTTGGAGCAATAGTTTTACCATGAACTCGCACCTTGCAATGTTGACAATTTTGCTCTTGAAGCTTTTCCAAATAAAAGAAATTTTTAATTTTCGAAGGGTGTTTGCTAAGCATTTGGTCATAGCAAGAAAGATATATTTGTGCACTAAATACTAGTAAGATTAATAGTTGAACATCAACTAGTGAGCTCTTTTTAATCATTCTCATTAGAGCTGTTACGTGTTAAGTCATTGTGATTTATTCATCTACTATCTTATCAGGTTGAAACATGAGATTTCTAGAAACAAGAGAATTTTTTTTTTTTTTTTTATGAGCAAAATAGTAAGGAATAGACTAACTTAAAAAGTTTATTTTTGTACAACTTAAATCCCAAACCTTTAATAATTTGAGCAAAGTGTTTTGCTCAACCTCATCTCCTCATTTAGTTTTTTTTTTTTTTTTTCAATTCGATTTGGAACAAAAAGTATTGATTTGAATGAAATGAGTTTAATTTACTAAAGTATATATAAGTCTATAAGATCGAGAGTTCAAATTCTGTAATAATTTCGGAGCTTCACCTATAATTTTGCATTAGGCTACTCAAACTAAACTGATTATTAGTTAGCTCGTGTTTTGTTGTCTTCATTAATCTTCTTGTGTTCTGTTACATATGCTGAACTGGGGACAGATATTTCAGTTTTGATTCTGTTATGTCAATATTTACCACATTAGTATTTGTTTATTTGCTCCTCTAGCTATGTGTTGCTACAGGAAAAATGCTTGTCAATTCCTAGAGCCTCTTTTTTGAAAGTGTTGGTGCAATCATTATAGAGATATCTAGTGATGAATTGATGATAGAAGATGCGTCTGACTAGAAAAGAATTGCTGATCATTTTAATTTGTTTTTGATCTTTCTTTCTTCTTCTTCTTCTTCCACATTTTTGGGTTGTACGGAAAGGAACGGTAATAAAGGCATCTCTTGATGTATCTACATGTATTTTTGTATTCAGGGTTGCCAGATTTTGCTGAAGTATACAGCTTTATTGGAAGTGTCTTTGATCCTGACACTAGTTTCCATGAGCTGAAGCTCAAGGAGATGGATCCTATTAATCTTGAAACAGTAAGTGTTGGAACTGATGAAATTTCTAGTTATTTTTAATGATTATGCTTATTATGTAACTGGTGGTTGGAAATGTGTGCATATATCATGCGAAATAAGCTAGATGTTCATTCTTTAGGTACATTTATTACATTAAAGATCAGTGACAACTAAAAGAGTTTACAGCATATATGACCTGTATCATTCAACGTCCATCACTCAGTTCCCTGTTTAAACTTCTGAACATGGATCATCGAATGTGTGGAAATGACTTTAACATGGGAAGAGGATTCATCTGATTTAGGAAGGTAGGATTCTGAAGATATAAGTAGCAATACGATTTCATTGAGAAATGAAATGAGTTAGCTTACTTTGGATAAAAGCTGATGGCCAAGGCCATTGTGTATTCAATTGGGTTACTAAACATGCCTATTATTGTTCTTATAACCAGTTGACGTTAAAGTATATGATGTGTTCTTTGGTTAGTATTTCTGTGAAATGTGAGTAGCTTTTGGCAACAGAAATGAATTGCTTTAAATAATAGGAGACAGCCTTCCAGAACAAATACTTGGTAGTAACTACATATTTTATTGATTTGTTTGACACACTTAATATTTCTGGTGAAGTGTATGAAGGATCTAGCCATCTAGGATACTATAGAAAGTAGTAGCATAAAATTTGTATTCTAGTGTGTATGTCTAGTTTGAGATCTGAATGCATGCTGCAAGTATTCTCTTTACTGTTAAGTGGAAGTTTTCATTTTTGATATTGCATTACTTCTTTTAATCTTGTTCTAAGTATCTGTTATCTATCATAAGGCTGCTTGATTAGTTTGAACTTTGAGAACTATTGGAAAAGGAAATGAATCACTGAAGTCTTGCACTATATTTCTTTGGACATGTAGGTATTGTTGTTGATGAGGAATCTAAGTATCAACTTGTCTAGCCCCGACTTTGAGCCAATTGTAAGTCTACTTTTTTCCTGATTATTCACACTGATATTTTGCTCTTATTTTCTGCCGCTTAAATATCTTGTTGATGGTCTCTGAATTTTCCTCAATATCCAGTTATCCACTACACCAGATAATTTCTTGTACTAGATTTAAAATAGTAGGGACGATACTTTTATTCGTGGCCTCTTTTCCAGCTAACCTAAGGCCCAAAAGTAGTCTGAAAAATATCTGTTTTCCCACCCACACTGTCTACAGTTAAATCACATGTTTGTACTACTTTTCTTGAATGTAAAGCATTTAATTTGTTTATGCAGAAAAAAATGTTATCATCATATGATGGCAGTACAAGGACTGCAGGGTAACTACCGGCAGTTGTGCCAATAACCTAAACGATGTATTATGCTAAACTACATCACTGTAGTTATATATATACTTTGGTAAGTTCTTCTCACTCAATAGTTAAACTTTCCATAAATGTGCCCGTGAACCTTGGACAAATGTTAAAAACTTCATTCACTTTCTTCAACAGTATTTTATATGGGAATTCTGTGACCACATTCTCAAACATGGAAAGCTCTAATCTTTATGGGTACGTTCCCAAATAGGAGGACAGACCACCAGTGTCCTAGAGGTGTTCCCAAGTCACCGCTTTGCAAACCGTTTTAAGCCGACGATTTCTAGAGTGGAGCTCAATGTATGTACCCAGAAATGCTTCGGCTTCTCGTGGATGATGATGAACCGTATCGTTTTAGGCTGCGTTTGCAGCTGTGTTTGTCCTTGGATGTATATCCATCCACCTTCAATTTTGTGCAGCACACACTCATTTGAGGGTGTTAGAAATATTTTGCTTTTTTAACCCAAGCCAATGCAGAGCTTTGGAGAGGATTGAATTCTGCTCTGATGTTGAGAATTGTGTATTGCCTGCCCTTTGTAGAGTATGGTTTCAGAATACAGTCTGCAACCCCCCCTGTCCAGTTAAGGTTGCTGGTGACAATATGCTTTGTTTTTTATAATTACTGTGTAGAAAGAGTGAAAGAGAGAGAGAGAGAGAGGAGACTCGACAAATGATAAAGATTAGGTCGTGCCTGAACATATATCTCTTTCTATAGGAACTGCTTTAGAACCCTTCTTCTCCTACTTGTTCTTGTTTCTAAACCAAACATGAGATTGTTAGTCATGTACTCTTATTCTTATCATTAAATTTTCAGTCCATTATTATCCATAAAAATTCAAGGTGATTTATTTTCGTCCTTTTTGTACATTTAATGGGTGACAGGTACATCATACATGAGATTGAAAGTCAACTGTAGTACAAAAAGAGTTATTGTCATGGTTGTTGAATGAGGAGTATTATTTTCTTTTCACATTTTATCTCTACAGGACACCAATAGATATATTTTTGGGATTTTTGGGTGAGGTAGAGGACAGCGAAAGTAAAAAGGAGAGATGGTATCTTGGAGCAATAGTTTTACCATGAACTCGCACCTTGCAATGTTGACAATTTTGCTCTTGAAGCTTTTCCAAATAAAAGAAATTTTTAATTTTTCGAAGGGTGTTTGCTAAGCATTTGGTCATAGCAAGAAAGATATATTTGTGCACTAAATACTAGTAAGATTAATAGTTGAACATCAACTAGTGAGCTCTTTTTAATCATTCTCATTAGAGCTGTTACGTGTTAAGTCATTGTGATTTATTCATCTACTATCTTATCAGGTTGAAACATGAGATTTCTAGAAACAAGAGAATTTTTTTTTTTTTTTTTATGAGCAAAATAGTAAGGAATAGACTAACTTAAAAAGTTTATTTTTGTACAACTTAAATCCCAAACCTTTATAATTTGAGCAAAGTGTTTTGCTCAACCTCATCTCCTCATTTAGTTTTTTTTTTTTTTTTTCAATTCGATTTGGAACAAAAAGTATTGATTTGAATGAAATGAGTTTAATTTACTAAAGTATATATAAGTCTATAAGATCGAGAGTTCAAATTCTGTAATAATTTCGGAGCTTCACCTATAATTTTGCATTAGGCTACTCAAACTAAAAAGAAAGTAAAAGAGAGAATTTTCTTATGGGTCCAGAATAGGCCAGAAAACAAAATATGGTATAAGCCCAATGGATTAAGAAATGATTTCAAAGCCAGAAACGGCTGCACACTATTTATTCTCACTTCACCAAGTGACCTAATTTTCACCCTCTTCCCCAAAACCCTAGCCATTGTCTTCCTCACTCTCCCCGTGTGCCGTCGCAATGGCCACCGCCGCCGCACGCCCTCTCGTCTCCGTTCAAGCCCTAGAGAATGACATGGCCACCGACGGAGCATCCGCCACCAACTCCGTCGCTCTCCCCGGGTCATGAAGGCTCCGATTCGCCCCGACGTCGTAACCTTCGTTCACTCCAACATTTCCAGAAACTCCCGTCAGCCGTACGCGGTGTCGAAGCGCGCCGGCCACCAGACCTCCGCCGAGTCCTGGGAACTGGCCGTGCCGTGTCCCGTATCCCCCGTGTTCCAGGCGGCGGTACTCACCGCGCGGCCAGGGAGCGTTCGGAAACATGTGTCGTGGTGGAAGAATGTTCGCTCCCACCAAGATCTGGCGCCGCTGGCACCGGAAAATCCCGGTGAATCAGAAGCGCTACGCCGTCGCCTCCGCCATCGCCGCCACCGCGGTTCCTTCCTTGTCCTTGCTCGCGGCCACCGAATTGAATCCGTCCCTGAAATCCCCCTCGTGGTCTCCGATTCCGCCGAGGGAATTGAGAAGACATCCAACGCCATCAAGGCTCTCAAGCAAATCGGAGCCTTCCCTGACGCCGAGAAAGCTAAGGACAGCCAAGCAATCCGCGCTGGCAAAGGTAAGATGCGTAACCGCCGCTACATTTCCCGAAAAGGCCCTCTGATTGTTTACGGAACGAAGGCGCTAAGCTAGTGAAAGCCTTCCGGAACATTCCCGGTATTGACATTGCCACGTGGACCGCGCTGAACCTCCTGAAGCTCGCCCCAGGAGGCCATCTCGGACGCTTCGTTATCTGGACGAAATCTGCATTTGATAAACTGGACGAA
This sequence comes from Ipomoea trifida, assembly GCA_003576665.1. Lineage (NCBI taxonomy): Eukaryota > Viridiplantae > Streptophyta > Magnoliopsida > Solanales > Convolvulaceae > Ipomoea > Ipomoea trifida. Next base: position 3,539,902 of record CP025647.1, on the reverse strand, counting down.
GTTTATGGCTCTTTTGACAAGCCTTCGGAGAAGAAGAAGGGTTATGTCTTGCTAGGGCTAAGATGGTTAATGCTGATCTTGCTAGGATCATTAATTCTGATGAGGTGCAGTCTGTGGTGAGACCAATTAAGAAGGAAGTGAAGAGAGCTACTCTCAAGAAGAATCCATTGAAGAACCTGAATGTGCATCTCAAGCTTAACCCTTATGCCAAGACTGCCAGGAGAATGGCCCTTTTGGCTGAGGCTCAGCGTGTTAAGGCCAAGTCAGAGAAGATTGCTCAGAAGAGACAACAAATCACAAAGGTATGAGCTTTCCACTAATTTGGAATTGAACTGGTTTAAAAGTAGTTGAATTTAACACATTTCAATGCTTTACTCAATACTATTGTGTGCAATATATAAGTCATGTCCCCTTATTTCGACCATATTGATTGATTGATTGGATCTTGCAATAGTGGTATACATGTCTTTATATAGAATTGTCTTAGTATGCTTGCTTGGTTTGTCAGTAAATAGCTATTGTTTCTTGAAATAGTTGATTCCATTTGCCCAATTTTGAGCTCTAGTCTGGGATTCCTAATCCTAAACATCCTTCTTGTGTTGCCACAAAAGGCCAAATCCCTAGCGGCCTAGCCCCAGCCCCACACCCCGCCTACCTGATCTGTGAATTGTGGCAAATCACGGTTACTTAATGGCCCATTAGTTGGGAGGACCAGTTTGGCGCCCACACACATTGCTGTGGGTCCTGCTTACTTACCCAATCTGGAATCAACTGAGCTACCCGCTATTTGTGTAGGCACATCCTTCTTGTGTTGTCTAGTGATTTAAATGTTGTAGTTTTGTTCTCTGATGAATCCAACATTCATTGTGCTTATCTACAGCTTAATCTCTGACTCTCTGTTGATATCTTATATCTAGCAGTATATGTATGTTGGGAAGTGGTTTTTCATTAACATGTTATTCTTTTAGTTTCTTTAGCTTTGTTTTCCATGCTTACAAACAGCACTATCACTACTGCAAAATGTTAAAATGATGTGAATTTGACTTAAATTTCTTGTATTTTAGGAGGAGGCATCTGCAATCAGGGCTGCTGGGAAGTCCTGGTACAAGACAATGATCTCGACAGTGACTACACAGAGTTTGAGAACTTCACAAAGTGGTTGGGAGTGTCTCAGTGATTCCATGTTTCTCAGAGAACTTTTACTTTCTAGTGCTGTTTAGTGTTGTTTATGCAATTTTGTGATGAGACATTAATGAAACAAAGCTGGAAATGGGGAATTCTGGAAGGGAATTGCATTGCATTCTTGCCAAGTTCCCCACTTCATTATCAAACAGATTTGGCTTTTAGAATTTGTTGTGAATTGATAAATTTATAATTTTTTGTTTTTCTTCCTCTTCCAAAGTTCTTTGGTATATGCCTTTTTGTACTGTTTTGGTTTAACTTAAAGAAGAATTTGATTTATGAAATTATATGAACAATGATTGGGAAATCTTAATCAAGTTGGGTTGTTTCTAGCGGGTGATTTATTAAATTTTGTAGTTTGAGTCGTTAAGTGTAATTTTTTACAGAGCAAAATGTATTTTTTTAAAATTTTGGTTAAAAAATTACGCAAAAATAGTGAAATTAAGCAATTTTATTATTTAAAAAAGAAAAAAAAGAAAAAATGACAGAAAACCCTTTTAAATTCAAGCTTCTCCTTCCTAAAGAAACGGTTGGCCAGGAATGAGAGAAGCGTTAGTCATCCTTCCTCCTCTTCCGTTTCTCTCCCTCCGCCCAACCCGCCGCTACTCCTCCGCCGCACCGCCGCCGTAACCACCGGCCTACCACCAAGTCCAAACCTAAACTAAAGCCAAGAAGAAATCCACTCCCTACAACTCACCTCCGCCTTCTCCGCTTCTTCTCCACCTCCTCCTCTCTCACACCCACTCCAAATGGGACTCCACCGCCTCGTACCACGCAGGAGCCTCAAGTTCTACGCGGAAATCGCTTCCGCCACGCTGAGGACGGGAGATTCCAGATTTCATGATGATTGTGGAAAGCGTCGTCGTTTCCGGAACCGATGCTGCGAATTTTGCAAGGTTGCTGAATGTGAACCTCATTTCTCTTGGAATCGTGAGGATGATCGAGGAAGGGAAGGTAGGGAGTGTTGTCAAGCTGTTGAACAGTGTTCAGAAGCTGCAAATTCACCCTCCTCTGCTGCTCGATGGAGCTGCTATTGCGCGCTTCACAAGGATTGTCAGCGCATTGTGAAATGTGGCAAGAGGAAGAAATTGTTACCTTGATGGAAATACTCAAGGTAAACACTTTTTGGGTGCTAATATGACCTAGCACTAAGCACATTGTTTAAGCATAAGTACTGATTTCATGAGTGACATTGATGGTTTCAATCAATTTTCACAGTTATTTGATTTTTGAGTTTTATTTGTGTAATTTAGTAGTTCTACTTTTTTCTTCTTTTTTTGACTGAGAGGGAAACCGCACGCCAGGGTTTGCACTCGCATTGTGATTACCATGGTAAACCAGCCTAAGTTGTCTATATATAGCTAATAGGCTCAAAACCACCAGCTCAAAGAAGGCCAATAGGTTACTGTTACTCCCACTAGCAGTAGAACTTGTAACCTTGTGGTTATGCCAGCCAACAACTTGACCAATTGGCGGGGTTGCCGCTAATAGTTCTACTTTGTGAAGATGAATGGTGCTTGATTTGTGTGAGATTACCTGGTTTCAGGGTATGGTTTGCCAATTAAAGAATTTGTGGAGCCCTTGGAAATCATAAGGCTTTGTGTCAGAAAGTAAAACCAAGTGCTGCCATCAGGTACAGGAAAAGCAACATTTGAATACAAGGAATTTATCAATTGCTTTCAAAGTTCCTCAAAATTAGCATGTCACCATGTCTGATGGATATCCATAAATATGAAACTCTGATCTTTAATTTGGAGAAACTAGGACTGGATGAGTTTCTATTGAACTTTTTTTTTTCTTTCTTTCTATAGCATAATTATTAAAGGTATATGTTACTACCCCATCATCACACTTATTTGTACCTTTCTTGGTGATATCAATTTTGCTCTGTAAACAAGAACAGACTTCTGAACATAGAATTTTACGGATGACTGTTGATTATGGAGTATTTGTTATCTTTTAGTTAATGCTATTGCCTAATGCCTTAAATCTGATATTGTGCAGGTATGCACATATTTTTCCACATGTGCAAATTTTGTTGTGTACCATAATTCGTGAATTTGGGAAGAAAGGTGACTTGGACTCTGCCCTAACCGTGTTTGAAGTATCCAAGCAGGATTTAGATTCTCCTAATATGTTTGCCTACCGGATAATTATAGATGTGTGTGGTCTCTGTGGTGAATACTTGAAGTCTAGGCCCATATACAAGGTACTAATCTTGCAAATCATACATAGGCTTGTATTAAACCGTGTTAAGCTAGGACAATATCAATATAGAACCACTGTTTGATCTAAATCTAAAACGCAGGAAGGAACTATAATCTCATAATCTTATTGCAATTATTTTGAGTTTAATTAATATGTTTTAGAATTGACCAATAAGGGTTTCAACTTTATTTTATTAGATTCAATTCCTTGAAATTGTTCCTGGATAGGTCCATGCTTCAATTATATATAATGCCAGTGCAGGAGTTAATTGCTCAAGGTGCAACCCCAAATGCATATGTTTCAACAGTCTCATGAATGTAAATGCTTGTGATTTGAGCTACACGTTATATCTATACAAGGATATGAAGGCAAGTTTTTTTTATTTCTTGTTTGCACTCTCAATTCTCTCCTATCCAAGCTCCTTCTTTTGAACTCTGTGTAAAGTTCCATAACTGGTTAAAGTTCATACACTGGGTCTTGTTTATTCTTCATGCCTTCAGTTTCTTTGAAAGCTTAAGCGGTGGAAGGGAATCATTTGTTCATTTATTGTTCATTTTCACTTTTTTGTATCTAGAAACTAGGTGTTACAGCTGATACGACATCTTATAACATCCTTCTGAAGTCGTGCTGTCTTGCTGGAAGAGTTGATCTAGCCAAAAATTTATAAGGAGGTGAAGTGCTTAGAATTGGCAGGAGCATTGAAAACTGGATGTCTTCACATACAGCACCTTAATTAAGGTATCTTCCTCTTTAGCTATCACGCATAGATTCCAAATGCATTTAGAAACCATGTTCAACATTTAGACCTCCACATAAGGGTATAAAGGACACCATAGTTATCACATTATTTTCCATGTCAAATTAAACATATTACCAGTTTCATGGTCAAAACTAAAGACTAAATAACAATGTTCTCATATGCAAATGCCATTCTCAGTCAATTTTAAACCTTCTCCTCAATGTTTAGGTCTTTGCTGAAGCAAAAATGTGGCAAATGGCTCTTAAAGTCAAACAAGATATGCTATCAGCAGGTTGTGCTCCAATGTTGTTACATGGTCATCATTGATCAGTGCATGTGCCAATGCAGGTCTTGTAGACCAGCAATTCAATTATTCAAAGAAATGCTTCAAGCCGGTTGTGAGCCTACTGCACAATGTTGCAACATCATCCTTCACGCTTGTGTTGAAGCACGCAATATGACAGGGCATTTCGGCTTTTCAGGTCCTGGAAGGAAAATGGGGGCTGCAGAAGGATGATTATGGAAGAAATGCAGAAAACAATATGGGGCCAACCTCGGCTTGGAAATTGCTGGGGTACCAAACTGCACATCTTCCTCAAGTCTAGAACAGTTCTCTATTAGAGTTCCGTTTATACCCACAACATCAACTTATAATACTTTGATGAAGGCATGTGGCACTGATTATTATCGGGCCAAAGCTTTGATGGATGAGATGAAGACAATGGGTCTTTCTCCTAACCATATAAGCTGGTCCATTTTGATTGACATATGTGGAGGCTCAGAAATGTACAGGGGGCATTGCAAGAGTAAGAGTGTTTTACTTGTTGTTGTTGAGGTAAATGTGAACTCTATAAAATGTCTCGTTGCAGTGCAGATCTTAAGATCCATGCTTGATGCTGGCATTCAACCGATGTCTTACTTATACCACAGCTATCAAGGTTCAGAGCTCATATATGCTTAAACATGAACACACCATGATTCTCATTTGAATTTCATAGATCATGAACTTCCTCTTATATTTCACAGATTTGCGTGGAACAAAAATCATTGAAGACTGCATTTTTGCTATTTGCAGAAATGAAAAGATTTCAGATAAGCCTAATATGGTAAGTTAGGACTCTTTGACTTACAATACTGGAAGAATATTTCATTGAAAACCCCATATTTGATTTCAAAATGACTATGGATCTTTAACAGATCTGTACAAGCATTTTCACGTTTGGTATCAATTCTTGTTTTAAAAACTGTGAACATTTTCATTTTAGGTGACTTACAATACACTTCTTAGAGCTCATGGTAGATTTTGGTCCTTGGAGGAGGTACAACAATGCCTAGCTGTATATCAGGACATGCGGAAAGCTGGGTAAGAGATTCACAACTTAGAATCAACATCACAATTTAATAACTGCAATTTTTATCCCTTTGGAATATTTTCATTTGAAATCTTATACTGAACAATTAAAATGCTAGCTCTGATATAACTTTGGCCCTACGTAGCATTTCATACTCAATGACAACATAGTTTTCGCCTGCAGATACTGTATTTGCAGAATTGCAGTATAATACTTGCTATTTTAAAAACAATGTCTGCATTGCATTATACGCTCTTCATTTTCAGCGTTTTATGATGTCAATCTTATAGGTACAGACTCAATGATCACCATCTCAAACAACTGATTGAGGAGTGGTGTGAAGGTCTAATACAGAATCGCCATCGGAAAGAAGGGCAACTTGCTTCCCAGATTAGGATTGATCGAGATCCTAAAAGTCTGCTTCTTGAGAAAGTTGCTGAACACTTGCAGAAGAGTAATGCTGCAAGCCTATCTATTGATCTTCAGAAACTTTCTAAGGTATGTATTCAAAGTGTGGATAATCACAGATAGATTTCTACAAGAAAATGGTTCTGGGCTATGATATATTAATTTCATTCAGAATGTAACTCTGTAATGTTCGCGGCTCAAAGTGATTCTAATTTCCTACCACTAGACAAACAACTGATGATATCTTTTGCATCCATTTTATAGGCTTTGAAAAATTCACATTAAAAATCTCTCCTTTTTTGTCAATTCACACAGTTGCTGCTTGATATCAGTCATCAGATCTTTCATACTCTGCACTTGCAGGTTGAAGCTCGCATATTGGTTCTTGCGGTTCTGAGAATGATGAAAGAGGCATACAATCCAGGTCAGAAAACAATGTTTCCATCTACATTTAGACTCTAGAAGATGGGCCAAACCACACTAAAAGATTAAATCCAATCAATTAACTAGTCTAACCCATGACCTTATAAAAACTTCACACAGAGACATTAATTTCAAATTGGTTTCATCTGCAGGAGATTTAATTACAGATGATGTGCAGATCATATTAGGAGTGGATCAAGTAGGCACACCTGCGGCCAATCATGAAAGTGGAGTCAAGAAACAATAATCGAACTCTTGCAACATGATTTGGGTCTTGAGGTTGTTTCAACAGGATCCAAACCGAAACTGACAGAAATTATGGCGAGATAAACTCTGCAGATGAATCTTCAGACACAGAGGAGAACAGAGAATGCGGTGTTTTGCCATTACAATCAGATTTTCCTACAAGGAGACCTGCAGTTCTACAAAAGTTGAAGATAACTAAGGAATCATTGCACTCTTGGCTACAGAGAAGAATGGATGATTCTGAAGGCAATCCCCTACATCTGATATGTGAAAAATCGATCTGTAAGATTCTTTTTGTCCTTTGATCTGTAAAGAGTTTCATTTGTTTCTCTTTTAGTAACAGAAATTATAGCCTGTAAATTAGACCTGATGGTACTTCACTGAAATACCTGCTCTGTATAATCATAAATACACTGTTATTGAAAAAATAAAATAAAATTACCCACCTGATTCAGATGTACAACTTTTGTTCTTGATATAATTTCAATTACTTTCTTTATGTTGAGCTGCAACTAAACAAAGGATTAATGCTGTCATAACATCCCTATTAAGGCATCAAACTGCAAGACATTTACAGAAACAACAGCCAAATATTTGCATTTATATGAAATGTGCCTTGTACAGGTATAGAATCGGTATAGATCCCGGATTAAAGAAGAGTTATATATATTAAAAGAAAGTAAAAGAGAGAATTTTCTTATGGGTCCAGAATAGGCCAGAAAACAAAATATGGTATAAGCCCAATGGATTAAGAAATGATTTCAAAGCCAGAAACGGCTGCACACTATTTATTCTCACTTCACCAGTGACCTAATTTTCACCCTCTTCCCCAAAACCCTAGCCATTGTCTTCCTCACTCTCCCCCTCCCCGTGTGCCGTCGCAATGGCCACCGCCGCCGCACGACCTCTCGTTTCCGTTCAAGCCCTAGAGAATGACATGGCCACCGACGGAGCATCCGCCACCAACTCCGTCGCTCTCCCCGGCGTCATGAAGGCTCCGATTCGACCCGACGTCGTAACCTTCGTTCACTCCAACATTTCCCGGAACTCCCGTCAGCCGTACGCGGTGTCGAAGCGCGCCGGCCACCAGACCTCCGCCGAGTCCTGGGGTACTGGCCGTGCCGTGTCCCGTATCCCCCGTGTTCCAGGCGGCGGTACTCACCGTGCCGGCCAGGGAGCGTTCGGAAACATGTGTCGTGGTGGAAGAATGTTCGCTCCCACTAAGATCTGGCGCCGCTGGCACCGGAAGATCCCGGTGAATCAGAAGCGCTACGCCGTAGCCTCCGCCATCGCCGCGACCGCTGTTCCTTCCTTGGTCCTTGCTCGCGGCCACCGAATTGAATCGGTCCCTGAAATCCCCCTCGTGGTCTCCGATTCCGCTGAGGGAATTGAGAAGACATCCAACGCCATCAAGGCTCTCAAGCAAATCGGAGCCTTCCCTGACGCCGAGAAAGCTAAGGACAGCCAAGCAATCCGCGCTGGCAAAGGTAAGATGCGTAACCGCCGCTACATTTCCCGCAAAGGCCCTCTGATTGTTTACGGAACCGAAGGCGCTAAGCTAGTTAAAGCCTTCCGCAACATTCCCGGCATTGACATTTGCCACGTGGACCGCCTCAACCTCCTGAAGCTCGCCCCAGGAGGCCATCTCGGCCGCTTTGTTATCTGGACGAAATCTGCTTTTGACAAACTGGACGAAGTTTATGGCTCTTTTGACAAGCCTTCTGAGAAGAAGAAGGGTTACGTCTTGCCTAGGCCTAAGATGGTTAATGCTGATCTTGCTAGGATCATCAATTCTGATGAGGTGCAGTCTGTGGTGAGACCAATTAAGAAGGAAGTGAAGAGAGCTACTCTCAAGAAGAATCCATTGAAGAACCTGAATGTGCATCTCAAGCTTAACCCTTATGCCAAGACTGCCCGGAGAATGGCCCTTTTGGCTGAGGCTCAGCGCGTTAAGGCCAAGTCAGAGAAGCTTGCTCAGAAGAGACTGCAAATCACAAAGGTATGAGCTTTAACTAATTTTATTAAATTGAACTAGTTTACAAGTAGTTGAATTTATCACATTTCAATGCTTTACTCAATATTATTGTGTGCAATATCTATGGCATGTCCCCTTATTTTGACCATATTGATTGATCTTGCAATAGTGGTATACATGTCTTTATATAGAGTATGCTTGCTTGGTTTGTCAGTAAATAGCTATTGGTTCTTGAAATGTGTGATTCCTTTTGCCCAATTTTGAGCTCTAGTCTGGGATTCCTAAACATCCTTTTTGTGTTGCCACAAAAGGCCAAATCCCTAGCTCCCGGCCACCACACCCCTGCCCACCTGATTTGTGAAAGTCTGCTCAGGAACCAACTGAGCTACCCGCTACCTGTGTAGGCACATCCTTCTTGTGTTGTCTTAGTGATTTAAATGTTGTAGTTTTGTTCTCTGATTAATCCAACATTCATTGTGCTTGTCTACAGCGTAATCTCTGTTAATATCTTATATCTGGCAGTATATGTATGTTGAGAAGTGGGTTTTCTCACTTTTTCATTAACATGTTATTCTTTTTGTTCTTTAGCTTTGATTTCTAATGCTTACAAACAACACTATCAGCTACTGCATAATGCTTAAATGATGGGGATTTGACTAAAATTTCTTGTATTTTAGGAGGAGGCATCTGCAATCAGGGCTGCTGGGAAGTCCTGGTACAAGACAATGATCTCCGACAGTGACTACACAGAGTTTGAGAACTTCACAAAGTGGTTGGGAGTGTCTCAGTGATTCCATGTTTCTCAGAGAACTTTTTACTTTCTAGTGCTGTTTAGTGTTGTTTATGCAATTTTGTGATGAGACATTAATGAAACAAAGCGGAAATGGGGAAATTCTGGAAGGGAATTGCATTGCATTCTTGCCAAGTTCCCCACTTCATTATCAAACAGATTTGGCTTTTAGAATTTTGTTGTGAATTGATAAATTTGATAATTTTTGTTTGTTTTCCTTCTTCCTCTTCCAAGTTTTCTTAGCAGCATTCAACACCTGAATTTGGTATATGCTTTTTTGCTAATGGTCTGTGGTTTAACTTAAAAGGAAGAATTTGATGTAATGAAATTTATATGAACAATGATTGGGGAAATTCTAACCAAGTTGGTCTGGTTGTTGACTTTTTGCGGGAGTGACATTTAGTGGGAGTGACTTATAAGTAATTTATGTTTGTTTTATCTCTTAAAAAAATTTGATAAGAAAGTTCATAATGTGTGTTCAATAATGTTACAGAGCGAAAATATTTTCGAAAATTTTGGTTTAAAATTTATGCAATTTTACTAAAAAGAAAATGACAGGAAAACCCCTTATAAATTCAAGCTTCTCCTTCCCTGTAGAAACGGTTGGCCAGGAATGAGAGAAGCGTTAGTCATCCTTCCCTCCTCTTCCGTTTCTCTCCCTCCGCCCAACCCCGCGCCTACTCCTCCGCCGCACCGCCGCCGTAACCACCGGCCATCTACCACCAAGTCCAAGCCTAAACTAAAGCCCAAGAAGAAATCCACTCCCTACAACTCAACCTCCGCCTTCTCCACTTCTTCTCCACCTCCTCCTCTTCTCACACCCACTCCGAAATGGGACTCCACAGCCTCGTACCACCGCAGGAGCCTCAAGTTCTACGCGGAAATCGCTTCCCGCCACGCTGAGGACGGGAGATTCCAGGATTTCATGATGATTGTGGAAAGCGTCGTCGTTTCCGGAACCGATGCTGCGAATTTTGCAAGGTTGCTGAATGTGAACCTCATTTCTCTTGGAATCGTGAGGATGATCGAGGAAGGGAAGGTAGGGAGTGTTGTCAAGCTGTTGAGTAGTGTTCAGAAGCTGCAAATTCACCCTCCTCTGCTGCTCGATGGAGCTGCTATTGCCGCGCTTCACAAGGATTGTCAGCGCATTGTGAAATGTGGCAAAGAGGAAGAAATTGTTACCTTGATGGAAATACTCCAAGGTAAACACTTTTTGGTGCTAATATGACCTAGCACTAAGCACAGCTGTTTAAGCATGTAGTACTTATGTCTCATTGAGGATTTATCAAAGATTTGTGTAATTTAGTAGTTCTACTTTTTTTTCTTTTTTCTTTTTTTGACTGAAGAGGGAACCCGCACGCGAGGGTTTGCACTCGCATTGTGATTACCAGTTGGTAAACCAGCCTAAGTTGTCTATATAGCTAATAGGCTCAAACCACCAGCTCAAAGAAGGCCAGTAGGTTACTGGTTACTCCCACTAGCAGTAGAACTTGTAACCTTGTGGTTATGCCAGCCAACAACTTGACCAATTTGGCTGGGGTTGCCGCTAATAGTTCTACTTTGTGAAGATGAATGGTGCTTGATTTGTGTGAGATTACCTGGTTTCAGGGTATGGTTTGCCAATTAAAGAATTTGTGGAGCCCTTGGAAATCATAAGGCTTTGTGTCAGAAAAGTAAACCCAAGTGCTGCCATCAGGTACAGGAAAAGCAACATTTGAATACAAGGAATTTATCAATTGCTTTCAAAGTTCCTCAAAATTAGCATGTCACCATGTCTGATGGATATCCATAAATATGAAACTCTGATCTTTAATTTGGAGAAACTAGGACTGGATGAGTTTCTATTGAACTTTTTTTTTTCTTTCTATAGCATAATTATTAAAGGTATATGTTACTACCCCATCATCACACTTATTTGTACCTTTCTTGGTGATATCAATTTTGCTCTGTAAACAAGAACAGACTTCTGAACATAGAATTTTACGGGATGACTGTTGATTATGGAGTATTTGTTATCTTTTAGTTAATGCTATTGCCTAATGCCTTAAATCTGATATTGTGCAGGTATGCACATATTTTTCCACATGTGCAAATTTTGTTGTGTACCATAATTCGTGAATTTGGGAAGAAAGGTGACTTGGACTCTGCCCTAACCGTGTTTGAAGTATCCAAGCAGGATTTAGATTCTCCTAATATGTTTGCCTACCGGATAATTATAGATGTGTGTGGTCTCTGTGGTGAATACTTGAAGTCTAGGCCCATATACAAGGTACTAATCTTGCAAATCATACATAGGCTTGTATTAAACCGTGTTTAAGCTAGGACAATATCAATATAGAACCACTGTTTGATCTAAATCTAGCTAAAAGGCATGAAGGAAATATAATCTCATAATCTTATTGCAATTATTTTGAGTTTAATTAATATGTTTTAGAATTGACCAATAAGGGTTTCAACTTTATTTTATTAGATTCAATGCCTTGAAATTGTTCCTGGATAGGTCCATGCTTCAATTATATATAATGCCAGTGCAGGAGTTAATTGCTCAAGGTGCAACCCCAAATGCATATGTTTTCAACAGTCTCATGAATGTAAATGCTTGTGATTTGAGCTACACGTTATATCTATACAAGGATATGAAGGCAAGTTTTTGTTATTTTCTTGTTTGCACTCTCAAATTCTCTCCTATCCAAGCCCTCCTTTCTTATCTACTTTGTTGTTCTGGTTAAAGTTCATACACTGGATCTTGTTTATTCTTCATGCCTTCAGGTTTCTTGAAAGCTTAAGTGATGGAAGGGAATCATTTGTTCATTTTATTGTTCATTTTCACTTTTTTGTATCTAGAAACTAGGTGTTACAGCTGATACGACATCTTATAACATCCTTCTGAAGTCGTGCTGTCTTGCTGGAAGAGTTGATCTAGCCAAAAATATTTATAAGGAGGTGAAGTGCTTAGAATTGGCAGGAGCATTGAAACTGGATGTCTTCACATACAGCACCTTAATTAAGGTATCTTCCTCTTTAGCTATCACGCATAGATTCCAAATGCATTTAGAAACCATGTTCAACATTTAGACCTCCACATAAGGGTATAAAGGACACCATACATATACAAGAATGAACGCCAAGTGGATAAAGACAACACTTGAAGCCTACTGCATTTATAAAGTACAATTCTTATTCTCTATTATGGTCTTTTGACACATTATCATTATAAAATGGTGTCTTGTTATCACCAGTTGTTCCATGTCAAATTGGACATATTTACCAGTTTCATGGTCAAAACTAAAGACTAAATAACAATGTTCTCATATGCAAATGCCATTCTCAGTCAATTTTTAAACCTTCTCCTCAATGTTTAGGTCTTTGCTGAAGCAAAAATGTGGCAAATGGCTCTTAAAGTCAAACAAGATATGCTATCAGCAGGTGTTGCTCCCAATGTTGTTACATGGTCATCATTGATCAGTGCATGTGCCAATGCAGGTCTTGTAGACCCAGCAATTCAATTATTCAAAGAAATGCTTCAAGCCGGTTGTGAGCCTACTGCACAATGTTGCAACATCATCCTTCACGCTTGTGTTGAAGCACGGCAATATGACAGGGCATTTCGGCTTTTCAGGTCCTGGAAGGAAAATGGGCTGCAGAAGGATGATTATGGAAGAAATGCAGAAAACAATATGGGGGCCAACCTCGGGCTTGGAAATTGTGCTGGGGTACCAAACTGCACATCTTCCTCAAGTCTAGAACAGTTCTCTATTAGAGTTCCGTTTATACCCACAACATCAACTTATAATACTTTGATGAAGGCATGTGGCACTGATTATTATCGGGCCAAAGCTTTGATGGATGAGATGAAGACAATGGGTCTTTCTCCTAACCATATAAGCTGGTCCATTTTGATTGACATATGTGGAGGCTCAGGAAATGTACAGGGGGCATTGCAGGTAAGAGTGTCTCCTACTTGTTGTTGTTGTTTTAAATATATTCCTTGTGAACTCTATAATAAATGTCTCGTTGCAGTGCAGATCTTAAGATCCATGCTTGATGCTGGCATTCAACCCGATGTCGTTACTTATACCACAGCTATCAAGGTTCAGAGCTCATATATGCTTAAACATGAACACACCATGATTCTCATTTGAATTTCATAGATCATGAACTTCCCTCTTATATTTCAACAGATTTGCGTGGAACAAAAATCATTGAAGACTGCATTTTTGCTATTTGCAGAAATGAAAAGATTTCAGATAAAGCCTAATATGGTAAGTTAGGACTCTTTGGACTTACAATACTGTGAAGAATATTTCATTTGAAACACTGCATATTTGATTTCCAAATGACTATGGATCTTATTAACAGATCTGTACAAGCATTTTCACATGTTTGGTATCAATTCTTGTTTTAAAAACTGTGAACATTTTCATTTTAGGTGACTTACAATACACTTCTTAGAGCTCATGGTAGATTTGGGTCCTTGGAGGAGGTACAACAATGCCTAGCTGTATATCAGGACATGCGGAAAGCTGGGTAAGAGATTCACTCAACTTAGAATCAACATCACAATTTAATAACTGGCAATTTTTATCCCCTTTGGAATATTTTCATTTGAAATCTTATACTGAACAATTAAAATGCTAGCTCTGATATAACTTTGGCCCTACGTAGCATTTCATACTCAATGACAACATAGTTTTGGCCTGCAGATACTGTATTTGCAGAATTGCAGTATAATACTTGCTATTTTAAAAACAATGTCTGCATTGCATTATACGCTCTTCATTTTCAGCGTTTTATGATGTCAATCTTATAGGTACAGACTCAATGATCACCATCTCAAACAACTGATTGAGGAGTGGTGTGAAGGTCTAATACAGAATCGCCATCGGAAAGAAGGGCAACTTGCTTCCCAGATTAGGATTGATCGAGATCCTAAAAGTCTGCTTCTTGAGAAAGTTGCTGAACACTTGCAGAAGAGTAATGCTGCAAGCCTATCTATTGATCTTCAGAAACTTTCTAAGGTATGTATTCAAAGTGTGGATAATCACAGATAGATTTCTACAAGAAAATGGTTCTGGGCTATGATATATTAATTTCATTCAGAATGTAACTCTGTAATGTTCGCGGCTCAAAGTGATTCTAATTTCCTACCACTAGACAAACAACTGATGATATCTTTTGCATCCATTTTATAGGCTTTGAAAAATTCACATTTAAAAATCTCTCATTTTTTGTCAATTCACACAGTTGCTGCTTGATATCAGTCATCAGATCTTTCATACTCTGCACTTGCAGGTTGAAGCTCGCATATTGGTTCTTGCGGTTCTGAGAATGATGAAAGAGGCATACAATCCAGGTCAGAAAACAATGTTTCCATCTACATTTAGACTCTAGAAGATGGGCCAAACCACACTAAAAGATTAAATCCAATCAATTAACTAGTCTAACCCATGACCTTATAAAAACTTCACAGAGACATTAATTTCAAATTGGTTTCATCTGCAGGAGATTTAATTACAGATGATGTGCAGATCATATTAGGAGTGGATCAAGTAGGCACACCTGCGGCCAATCATGAAAGTGGAGTCAAGGAAACAATAATCGAACTCTTGCAACATGATTTGGGTCTTGAGGTTGTTTCAACAGGATCCAAAACCGAAACTGACAGAAATTATGGCGAGATAAACTCTGCAGATGAATCTTCAGACACAGAGGAGAACAGAGAATGCGGTGTTTTGCCATTACAATCAGATTTTCCTACAAGGAGACCTGCAGTTCTACAAAAGTTGAAGATAACTAAGGAATCATTGCACTCTTGGCTACAGAGAAGAATGGATGATTCTGAAAGGCAATCCCCTACATCTGATATGTGAAAAATCGATCTGTAAGATTCTTTTTGTCCTTTGATCTGTAAAGAGTTTCATTTGTTTCTCTTTTAGTAACAGAAATTATAGCCTGTAAATTAGACCTGATGGTACTTCACTGAAATACGCTGCTCTGTATAATCATAAATACACTGTTATTGAAAAAATAAAATAAAATTACCCACCTGATTCAGATGTACAACTTTTGTTCTTGATATAATTTCCAATTACTTTCTTTATGTTGAGCTGCAACTAAACAAAGGATTAATGCTGTCATAACATCCCTATTAAGGCATCAAACTGCAAGACATTTACAGAAACAACAGCCAAATATTTGCATTTATATGAAATGTGCCTTGTACAGGTATAGAATCGGTATAGATCCCGGATTAAAGAAAGTGCTATATATGTTAGGTATATTTACGTTAACAAGTACTCATGCAAGAATAACTCGATTAAGGAGTACTTTGCAAGCAACAAGCCCTCAAGATATCTTCGATTGGTGGATCATCTCCTGCTTCTTTGTCCTGTGAAGAAGTTGAATTAAAACATCAGGCTATATATTAGTACATAGTATAGTATATGTGTTCATCATCGATATTCGACTAATATAGTAATATCATATCAAAGCTCCCACGTGTCAATTCATATAAATGCATTCACTTAACACACACACACACAGAAGAATAAGAGCTAACCTTATGGATGTACAAGAAGTTAGTTTTACCCGGACCTGCAATGATTATTCCACCCTGTTGCCTGAAAAATTAACCAGTAAAAATGGCTTCGGCTTAGTGTACTTATCAGGAACACTTACACGTCTAATTCTGCTTGTTTTTCAGCTAAGTGAGCTTAATCCTTAATGAATGCCAGGGTAAGATTATTCGTAATCCTTTCACCAAAAAGATAGGAAGGCGAAATTCAACCATGTGGTCAGATTATTACATACCAACCACCTCTTTCCCTCGTGTCTTTCTCAAACGAAAGCTCCCAATCCTGTCTGTAACCTTCCATGTATAATTGGATGATTTTCAGACCTGCCTAGACTAACATATATGCGTGTGTTAAAATTTGAAGCATACGGATTCAGTATAAAAAACACTGAAAAGCCAGAGAAGATTAAACGATTATATACCCCGGGAGTGAATGTGGTTAAAACACCAGACACAAATCTCAATGCCTTATATGATGCATAGCTAGGGTCTGCATAAACCTCTGAAACAAACATAGAACTTATGTGAAAACATTTGAACAAAGCCTCGAAGAAATTATGGATGTTGAAACATTGGGCTTAGGTCTTCTACAAAGCTTAAAATGGCAACGTAGAAGGTTTAAACAATTGAAACTATTAATGAACTTACCTCCTTTGAATTTCGTTTGTGCATAAAATGTCTTGGCCTAGAAAACAGAAAAACGTTTGTAACTCTGATGAGTTCAATGAAATCAGAAAACGATGGAAAAGTTAGAAGGCATGGAACTCAAAGAAATCACAGCAAACAAGCAATCAAGTTCGGTAAAAGAAAACCAATAAGTGGGATGCATGGATAGCTGAAGACTAGAAGGCTCATCATAGGATACCTGATCGACACTACCAGGCCCGATCAAGACAAGTGCCACACCAGCTTCATCCATCTTATCCTGCCATAAGAAGAATCAAAAACGTCCCTGATTATTCACTATTTTATTGAAACACAGCCATTATCGTAAATCTATTTATTGAGTCTCCTTTCATCCATTTCCAAATTTATAATAAACCATTATCATTAATCATGATCATATAATGAGTATCAAAATAAGCCAATTGAAATAGGCAGTCTTGGTTCTACCATTACCTTAACTGCAGCAAGATAGTCGGCCCTTTTGCGACAAAGCACACATCTGCAATTACAAACGAGGGAAAACTTTCAATAAGTTACTTTCTGACTTCTGCTTTGTTCATTGGTGACACATCTCACTGGAAATGAAGCACGAGGGACCTTAGAACAGTTACCCGAAATGGCGGGCAAATGCAACTACAGCTCTTCTGTCTTTCCACAAATCAGAAATAGGTCTTCCTTGTCCATTCAAATCAAACACGGTCACATTGTCCAACACATTGACAGTCTCCTCATTCACAACATTAGACTCGGTTCCTACCAACAATTAAAAGTATGCTCGAATGAAACAGTTAAGGAAAATCCAAGTCACAAGTTTGTGACTGATATTTGTGTATGCAGGTCTCTATACTATACAATTCAAATTTCTCAAAAAGAAATGAAATTGTATATATATACTACTGCAAACCCACACCCCATTTCTAATGTGGGACAAATGCTACTCACAAGCCTTTCCAACTCTATTTTTCCCAACTCAAATGGATAGACTTTAAGAATCAATTTCTCATTCCCTCATCCACTCATTATACATTTTGTGCCTATAATATATCAAATTAAATCTCTCATTTTGCACTCCATCATGGGACGGGTGGGTTCGAGCCTCAGTGGAGGCAATATTGGCTCTTTGTGCTTCATTTGGTTGAGAAAATAGTTATGAACAGATACTATATTGCAACAGAGTCCTCAAAAAAAAATCTCTCATTAACAAGAACTCGAATCCACTCTCACCCGACATAAACCGAAAGTAAACCCCACTGAATATTATACTACAAAACAACCACTTCAAATAATTTTTCCAACATTAATTAGCATCTAAGTATAGGGTATAGAGTATAGTTCACAATAACTAATAGCTGCAACATTTTAGTGACAATTCAACATGCTTTCTTGGAAATTGGGATAGCATGAAGGAATATATGCATAAATAGAGAGCAGAAGCTTACCTGCAGAGCTGGAGATAGCACAGATTCTGTTGGGTTTTGTTGGAGTTGAGGGTTTAGTAGTGATGGGTTTTGGGCTGAGGTTCAGAGGAAAGCTGAGATTTTGATGAATTGGGTTTTGAGAAACGTTGCGGGCAGAAAGCAGCATGCTACCGCCATAGCTTCGGGTTGTTGTTGCAGAGAGAGATACTGCCATGGCTGTAGTGTTCGAGATGGCAGTTCCCGGGAGAAATCAAGAAGAAGTAGACGTGGCAGTGTTGTGATTTTGTGGAAACCCAGGTTACACGTGGCAAACATTTTTTCTAAATTAAATTATTTAAAAAAAAAAGTCAAAAAATAGAAAAGAAATTTTTTTAATATTACTAACTATGTTACAATTTACAATAAAAGGTTTTTTTTTTTATGAACAAATACTACATTATAACAGAGTCAGTTAAAAAATTAATGACAGAACAGAAAATGATAACATTAGGACCAAACACGACAAAACTACCACACTCCCAAATAACTCAATTTTAAAATTTTTAAACAAACCCTAAATTTTAAACTTTAACTAGTTATAGTTGAATTCAGTTCCACTCACATTTTTCTTGCCGTTGGGGCGGCTGCTCACCTTTTTCTTACGTATAAGTTACGCCGTTATAAATTTGGCATATGCTTACAGAGATGCGATATGCTAATTTAACGGCATTGGCTTGCACGTGTTAATTTTAGAACTGAAGGGCATTCCCGACAATTCCTTCCATAAATATTGTACTTTTCACCCAATAACCCGAAAAGGGCGGATCGGGTCACATGGACACGGGTAGGACCACGTGACCCGTTTATCGTAAAGCCTACAATTTCACAAATCGTTCCCTCAATTCTCCCCTTTTTTCCCAGCTTCACTGGAGTCGCCTCCTCCGGTCTTCTCTCCCGCGCCGCCGCGGCCGTCTCCAAAGCTTTCCGGCAATGGCTGCCATGAACCGTATGCTCAGATCCCCGTCCTCCTCGCTTTCCCTTGCGCGGAGGTGTTTATCAACCGCCGCCGCATCGGAGACAGTGAAATCGCAGCCTTACATCCACACTCCTCTCGCGATGGGGCAAGATCCCAAGGCTAAAACCGTCCAGTGGGTGTTCTTAGGCTGCCCCGGCGTCGGAAAAGGGACTTACGCTAGTCGACTGTCCACTCTCCTCGGCGTTCCGCACATCGCCACCGGCGATCTTGTCCGTGAAGAGCTCAACTCGTCTGGCCCTCTCTCTAAACAAGTACGTTGACTTTCCATATCTGTAGGGGATCATTTTATGTGAAATTTGATTGTAAAAGATTAATTTTGAAAAAATATTGTGAAAGCGACAATCATTATTTAAAGATGTGTATTTGGTGTTATACTAGGTTATAGATATACAATTATACATCTGTATACAAGTATTAACATGTGAATCTCTGTTAAACGACTGATTTGGTGTGTTAATGGCAAAGGGAGCTAACTTGCTGTATATGACCTAGCCAAGCGTGTTCACTGTTATATTTAGGTTTATGTTTAATTAAAATGTATGAGAAATTTGTCCATGGAAGAAATATTGTGGGAATATAAGGAAGAAAATACCAGGCAATCTTTGAGTTGAGATCTGGCGTTTCTCTTTTCCCATTTGTTAATATAGAAGCACCTGGTATAGTGTAGCTTTTTTGAACTAGTTACTAGTATAGTGTGTTTTTAACGTTGCTCCTGTGTGCTTTGTCCTCCTTCCATCACTGTTTGGTCATACTTATTGGCTGATTTCCTTTTTTCCGCTCTCAGCTTGCAGAGATTGTAAACCAAGGGAAATTGGTTTCTGATGAGATAATACTAAGCTTACTGTCAAAGAGGCTAGAGGCTGGGGAAGCTAGAGGTGAATCAGGGTTTATACTTGATGGGTTCCCTCGAACAGTGAGACAAGCAGTAAGTAGTTTTTCTATTTTTGAAATGGAAATATGTGTGTTCATTCCACTTTGATAGTATGAATTGCATTTTTCTTCCCTTGTATGCTATATATATTAGATGCCTTGGGCATAATCACATTAATTGACTGTCTAGGGCTTGGCAAGATACTCAAATATTGTTTGATTTTATGGAGGTAAATAGTAAGAGATGGTGACCATGTTCTGGGATTATGGCCTTGTTTGGCAATACCGGTAGACAATTCACTTTCCCTTTGGGAGAGTGGGGAGCATACATTTAATGCCTAAGGGAATTTTGGGAACAAAATAGCATTTTGACAAAACGCTAAAGGGAAATGCTGCAATTTGCAGCTTTTCCCAACTAGGTGGTTTGCCCCCAAATAACTGTTGACCAAACAAAGTTTTTGGCATTTTGACCACTAAAGCAGTCAAATCCGTTAAAGTTTGGTCAAACACCATTTACCAAACAAGGCACATATGGATGTTTCTAGTTGAAGTGGAAGACTTTAATTGGAGCACAATAACATCAGTTGATTATTACATTCATTGTGATTGCTTCCACCTCCTAGTGGGACTAAATATGCTTTTAATTTTGACGGAAACATACTTGCATTCAAGCATCTTAATTATTAATATGAAAATATCCTTTTTTTTTTCCCATGTGATTACGTGTTTGTTATTTATGGATCAGCAACGTGTTTGTTATTTATGGATCAGGAAATATTGGATGAAGTGACAGACATTGAGTTGGTGGTTAATCTCAAGCTCCCCGAAAGTGTATTAGTTGATAAATGCCTCGGGCGAAGGATTTGCAGTGAATGTGGGAAGAATTTCAATGTGGCATCTATTAATCTCAAGGGCGAAAATGGGTCTCCTGGAATGAGCATGGCCCCTCTACTTCCCCCTCCACAATGTGTTTCAAAGCTAGTCTCTCGAGCTGATGATACTGAAGCTGTTGTTAAGGAAAGACTTCGTATATACTATGACAAGGTATTGCATAACTTTCTACTTAAAAGTATTGGTACGGATAAAATGAGCACTGTTCAATACAATCTTACAAAGTGACAAAAAATAGAAGTTTCTTTCTACGAGTCCAATAGTCATTGACATTAAAGCACCACTGAATTTGCGCCACCCCCGTCCCTCACCCCATATGGTGTAAAATTATGCTGCTGTACTATGTGCCCTTGCCATGGAGATTAACGATAAGATCTTGATTTATACTTGTTGACACTTGCAGAGTCAGCCGGTGGAGAATTTTTATCATAGCCAAGGGAAGCTGCTGGAATTCAATTTGCCTGGAGGGATACCAGAATCTTGGCCAAAATTGCTTGAAGTTCTCAACCTCGATGAACACGAGGACAAACTATCAGCTACAGCTTAGATCTCCGACCAATTGCTTATTCGCTTTGCATGATTGATGCATGCATGCTTAACATTTTGTTCAATTTTGCCCCTTTGACTGTCTCAGTTTCTGAAAAATAACCAAACCTAAAGACCCCTAGCCAAGTAATTGTGCTGGACAAATAGTAGAATTTCTAGAATTGCATTTTTTTTCTAAGAGGTATGTTGTACCATAGTATCGGTTTAGTTAAATGAGTTGCCATTATTTTTCGCCCTGAAAAGTGCCGTGTAATAAGCTGCTAGTAGCATAGACACTTCATATAATTTTTCCCCCAGGCCATTAAGGTGGCCTTCATTGATCTATTTAAGAAGAGTTTCCTTTGTTCCTTAAAATTTTTTGTACTCCAATTAGTGACTTTTTGCTCATCATAATTTATATTAGATTTTCAAGAAGTAGATGAGGGTATTTCATCACTACTACAATCTTGAGTTCTTGATTGGCATAGTGTGAGAATTTTATCCTCTTGTGGGGTGGGTCTTTGTGGGAAGTGAGCATCATGTATTAGTTCTCTTGATTAAAGGACTGTTATTTTGCCTTTTACACCTAAAGTAGTAGAAAACATTGGCAAAGAATTTTGCCTTTTGCATCCAAGTAGTAGAAAACATTATGATTTAATTCTTCCACTAGGGAGTGAGGGATTTTGCCTTTTACACTAGGTAGTAGAAAACAAAGGAGAAAGGCTATTTAATGAAGAGGGAAAGTGCTTTGATTGGTGCATGCCAAATCTTTTATCAAGCATAAAACCAATTTCTTTAACTAAGCTAAAATAGAGATTAAATTCAAGTATAGTAGGTCATGATAATAAACTCTTGTTCACTCGACGATTTTAATTTTTAAAGATGCATAAAAATAAATGTAATGACGGGCTATGCTTATTCATTTTGCTAGTGATATATGTAACTATACAAGTCCTAGTGTGTTTTATGCTTATGGAATATATAAAACACACGGGTACATGTAAATTTTTTGAGTAAGTTTGTGCGTGACCCTGAGATATGTAATACTTTTTTAGAGATATGTAATACTTTTTTAGTTAAAATATAATTTTTATGAGTGCATAGAAAAATATTACGGAGTACATTTTAACTAAAAAGTATTTTAGACTTACTCTAATTTTTTTTATGTAAATAATAAGTTTTAATTTATTTTAAAAATAACGTCTACAACTAATCTCCGCAACAGATTCTCATTTTTTTTCGGATTTTCCGCCTAAATAGAAAGTTTCTCAAAATCTTTTAATTAAAACCAAAAAAAAAAAAAAAAAAAATCAACGTAGACATGCAAAAACACGCGGGAGCTGCCACGTAGTCACCCTAATTTGTCTCCGCCGTTAGATTTGGTAAACGCAAACTATCAATCTTTTCCACGTCACAGTCTGAGCCATCTCCAACTTTTAAATTTCTGTTAATTCCTAATTTACTTTTTTTTTTTGGTTTATTATTAATACTCCTTTCTTCAGTTCTTGTTAACTGTTTGATTTTTCGCTATACATCCCAGGCATGTCTGCTCTATCTTTTTCATCCTTTTATATTCTGCATTTCAATCTGTGATATGTTTTGCAATAATCAGTTATTATTTGATGATAAATATGAATTAGATTGTGATTATTGATAAGATTTTTTTTTAAACGATCAGGAAGTTATTTCAATGATCGTCTATGGCGTAAAGGAAGAATCCGTCGATGAAGAGAAAGGATTTGGAGATGGAGATCCATGCGAAGGAAGAAATGCACGTAACCGGGGACGACGACAAGGAGTTGACGGTTAATAGTGCGAGTGAATTCTGGGAGATGTTTCTTCATGTTACGTCCATTAGGGTGCTGGTGGTGGAGAACGATGACTCCACGAGGCGTGTTATCAGTGCGCTGCTTATGAATTGCAATTATGAAGGTTAGCTCGATTCGATTTAATTTCCTCCAGTGCTTTGATGCAGTGTTTAGGAATCTAGATTGAATATTCATATGCTCGATCGTCAATGGATATGATCTAGTATTGCATCGTCCTTTATCTGACTCAATAATCCATATTGAACTTTACTGGTTCAGTGCAGTGATCGGAGCTTCAAACGGATTGGAAGCATGGAAGATTTTAGAAGATGAAACCAACCAGATTGATCTTGTGCTGAGTGAGGTAGTAATTCCTTATTTGTCAGGCTTAGATCTTCTCTGCAAAATAAGGAGTCACAAACCGCGCAGTAATATTCCCGTGATTAGTAAGTAACTCCTTTCAATTCTCATCTGTTAAAACTTCTGATAGATAGATAGTGTACAAATTGAATTACTCTCTTTCTGAGATTCCTGAGTTGTTAATCTGTGCAGTGATGTCCTCCCACGATTCGATGAGCTTGGTGTTCAAGTGTTTGTCAAATGGCGCAGTAGATTTCCTGGTAAAACCTGTTAGGAAGAATGAGCTTAAGAACTTGTGGCAGCACGTCTGGAGAAGTAGCCACAATGTTAGTCGAAATCAATGAAGTTGTACCTTCTTTTTTAGACCACACAGAAATTATAAATTTCTGCTTTTCTCACTGTCTTCATTTCTTTGTTCCTCAGTCTAATGGCAGTGTAAGTGGGAGTGGGAAAGAAACCAAAATCTCTGACGACGATGGAGAGGATAGTAGAAGCAGCAGCGACTTGAAAACCGGTGGTGGAAATGAATGATGCAGGTTCCATGATTTCCTTGTTTTCATTGGACTTAGTACAAAATCTCATGTTTAACTAATTAGGGTTCATCTTTTTGAGGTTGTGTTGATATGCCACTTAGATTATATTCACCAACTCTTAGAGAAGAGATGTCCTTATCATAGAAACCAATAAGTGAAATTGAGCTTCTGTTCTGTTCCTTCATACTATCTAGTTATCTATTTTTTTCCCAGATTGCTACTGTAGTATAGATGACAAGTCTGGGCAAATACCACATTGTAGCAGGAACATTCATGAACAACAACTGGCTAGAAATTTTGTGTGTTGAATAAGATAGCTTTAGAGGATTTCAAGTTCAAATACTATACATTTTGTAAAACTCTGTTCTGTGGCTCAAGCTGGTTATAATGTAAGGAATTAGTTAGCAGAAATTACCTAATATGTAGTCCATAACCAAGTGAAGTTTTCTGAGGCATTTCTATTACAATGTAACTATATCTATAGTATCTGCTCAATATGACTATATAAGTAAGCCAACATCTTTGATTGGTATAAAATTCGAACATGTGACATGTCCGTTTAAAATGATAACAATGATGTCATCAGACCACAAGATACTTACATATATGAATTGTTATTCTCTGCATTTTTCTTGTAAGGTTGTGTACGCGTATTAAAATCATATTTTTCATCTCTTCAATGCAACAAACCCAAAGGAATTACGTTCAGATTGTAATTTTTCTTGTAAAGTTGTGTACGCGTATTAAAATCATATTTTTCATCTCTTCAATACAACAAACCCAAAGGAATTACGTTCAGATTGTAGAAAGCAATAGAAACATGATAATTTAGGGTGCCTTTGTCCATTTTTAGGTTTTCTTTTTCCATAAAGTTTTTCTTTATAGTTTTATTATGTGTGCCGTTTAGTTGAATGAAATCAATAATTTTAATTCAAATAACACCGATAAAATTAATTCGGATAGGCAAAATCACGGGGTTCAAATGGTAGCCCTATTCTCAATACACCGTTGTTGATGTGTATAAAATGTGTATGGAGGAAGTGATGATAGTCCATATAATATTCATCCAAATTTGGGCACTTTTTTAAGTAGGAGTGACAGTGAAGTAAGTGATAATTGGGATATATAAATATATAATGTTTTTAAATTATTTTTTAAATTGAAAAAATGAGAACTATTTTAAAAAAATAAAAAATGGAAAGCAGTGCAATGCTCTGGATCGAATCGAATGTTGATAAAACTTGTTTTTTCATCCATTTTCAACCTTCTGCTGGTAGCTTTATCTCCAAAATACAAATTGATTACTCCACTTGCAATATAATACGTTAAATATAGGTGCAATTTATGTAGCATCAAATTTGTCTGAGACTTGAATCTTTATAAATAATTGTATTTTAATTTATATTGTTACAATTTCGAAACACTTCAAGATGAATTGACCAATCAACTAATTTTATGATACAACCTGCTACCTGTCTATTATAACTTTTAATTATTAATTATTCATTTGAAAACCTGGAAGAAAATAGAATTAGTCAGCATGGGCAACTCAATTGGTCACAAGAGTAAAATTTAGAAAGAAATATCAGGGATCGAAATTCCTTGTGCAGGATCTCCTCTGCTCGGTGCTCATCACTATACAATGGGCTTGATAAAATGTCAATGTCTTTTTTCGAGGTCTTTTTTTCGCTCCATATCACTGTACAAGGTAGATGAAAAAAATGTTTAATTTGACGAAAAATGTTTTTTTTCACCTTATTTATTTCTCTCTTTCTCTCTCTTCTCTCCATCTCTCTTTCAGGCTAGTTTATGGATTATTATTACCATCAATGTCACCACACCACCACCACCAATTGTTGTTGTTGTTGTTGTTGTTGTTGTTGTTGTTGTTGTTATTGAAAGATTTGTATAGATTATACAACGGTGCTGAATAAAAAGATGACATCTCGTTAAAAAAAAAAGTTAAAATTGATTAGGCCCTTTAGTTGCAGAATGCATTTCTTTTTTAAATTGTTTTTCAAAAAATATTTCTTTTTAAATTATTATATTAAAACATACATAATTTAATTACAACTAATTATTTAAAGTATTTAAAATCTTCATTGTTAATTTATAATATATTTCTGAACTATTTTAAAATATATATCAAAACTTCAATGAGGTATTGTCGTCGATTTTAATTTTGTGTTCTTAGCTGTGGTTAGCGCATCACATAATCTAAATGGCATGGGTTGGCAAAAGTGTTGAAAAGAAGATAATTTTGTATCCATGTCCGTTCATTACTAGTTTCACCATTTAGTCGAAAATGATCCTAAATAACATACTGTTTTAAACTATTAGTTTATTAACAATCCATGTCCATTTATTACTAGTTCCACCATTTGGTCGAAAATGATCCTAAATAGCATACTGTTTTAGTAACTATTAGTTTATTACCAATGGAGGGGGTGACAAACACACATATTTATAATTTTATATAGTAAATCAATGTCTTTTTAGAAACATTTGGATGACTAGTAAGCCAAATTTTTATTGGTTTTCAAAACATTAGATAGTATTTTATTAATTAATATTAAATTTTAATATAATAAAATAATGTGCTTTTAAAGAAAATATATATAATAAAGTAATGGATAATATATTTGATATAAAGTAATAAGACTCAAATCTAATTTGAAAGTAACTTGATTTGCTATCAAATTAAGAATGGAGCTACTCAAATTTATAAACATTTATTGGCACTAACAGCTCCTCTCTCTCTCTATATATATAGCCCACATATCATTAGTAAATGAGTAAGATTTTTTTAAATACAATTTAGATATTTAGTTTTGTAAAACATTTTGAAAATATTTATAATGGTCTAGAATATTTACCTCTATAAAACCATCTTAAAATACTTTTTCCTCAATAAAATATTTTATGATTGATAACACATAAAATGCATACACTTGACACATGTTTATTATTTAAATATTTGCATTTCCTAGTTATTATTGTATTAAAATGGTTTAATTTCTTTCATTTTTAATGTATTAGAAAAACATTTTCAAATTATCTCATGATGAAGGTTGATGATCAACTTGAATCAAACGATTGGTGTGATGAACATTGTTTGTCTAGAGATCTTAAATGATAAATTCTCTCTCGATGCGTTGAACAAGTGCTTGACACGTCAGGCATTATTGGACAACAAATCAACTTTTTCATTTCAACCCTCCAAAATGATTTAGATGCACCTCTAATTGCATACTTATAAGTACTCTTCTTTCTTCATTTTGAGTAATTTAGGAATGCAGATTACTTAAATATTGTGCCACCTAACAACTAATCATCCTATTTATGTGGTATTAACATTTCTTCATATGGAAATCATGAAATTTGGTCAAATTATCTTCAACTTAGGGAGAAAGAGAAAATTTCAGTGATGTTAAATAAACCTCGTCTTAGATCAATATGAAGTCTTCATCTAAAAAAGAGACAAAGTCTTTTGTCTCGATTTGAGACA
Source organism: Ipomoea trifida (assembly GCA_003576665.1). Taxonomy (NCBI): domain Eukaryota; kingdom Viridiplantae; phylum Streptophyta; class Magnoliopsida; order Solanales; family Convolvulaceae; genus Ipomoea; species Ipomoea trifida. The sequence goes on along the minus strand of CP025647.1, from coordinate 3,512,411 downwards.
GAATATCAAGGGCTTTTATCTTTGAATTTGCTTAGTCTATGTGATATCTTCTTTGAATTTGCTTCTCATCTAAATTTGATGTGGAAGAATTTGGAGGAGGTTCGTCTAAGATGGAGTTGTTGATGCTATAATGTCATCAAAGTTATAGATTAAATATAATATTCATTCTCTCTCTATCTCTTTTAATGTTATTCCTTACAACAAATGTTCTATATTCATATTTTATTAAAAATTGCGTTCGATTAATTCAAGAAATACGCAACATTAGCATTTACTTTATTAGGGCGTCAACAAATCACACAACTCAAGCCTTAAAGACTAATAATTTTTAACTTAATCTTATGGTTTGAATTCTCTATCATCTTTTATCTATGATGCATTTTAATTTCTTCATTTAAGGCTTCTTCATTGAGGAGTTTTATCAGTTTTTTAGACAAACATGTTGATTTGAAAGAGATATGTGAGACGAGAGATAATTCACGAGTTATTCCTTTAGAAAAATTGTATGATTTTTATATTTTATAAAAAAAATGGTTTGCTCTATTCTCCTGTCTTGCACACGAAGCTTACCCAACGGGTGTGTGCATTTCATATGTCCGCCAGGTTGTCATCATTATTGCACGATTTTTTTGTTTCCTGTTTTTCTTTTTCTTTTTTTCCTTTTTTTTTTTCTAGTTTCTCTTTTATTGTTAGCTTGACAAAAAACTCAAAATAGGATAACTTTAAAAAAGTTAGTTAGATTGTTGACTTGCTAACCAAAGGATACAAACTCAACTCCTTGCGTGAACGCCTTTTTTACTTTCTTAGTTTGAATCGATTAACTATAGACAATTTAGACTTATTTATCTTTCTGTGATCGTTTGTTGACAATAAATAATTATGACTTTCCCTCTATCATAAAAAAAAAAAAATCAAAATAGGCATTCACAATTGAGCTCACTCTTAATATGGAGTATACTTTTTTTTCAAAGTTCCAACCAAAAGAAAATATTGGTTTTGGGACTAAAAATAGAACTATGGAGTAATTAAAAACTTTAAAAATAAAATGAGAGGCACATGAGGTGTTGAAAGTAGAAGGCTCAAGTGTTCAACTACCAATCAATGTTTCAATTCCACGGTTGTTGAACCATCGCCACCGCCCGCACGCGCGCGCCCCGCCATTACCCGCACGTGATCTCTCTTCTCAAATCTCAACTAACATTCCAACCCTCTCAACAATATTTCATTTTCGGATAAATGATGTCTAATAACACATCAACACCTTTAAAAAAAATTCATTTATTTTGTGTCAAAAATTTTGGATTTTAATTTCATCATTTTAAATCTCAAGACTTCGACAAATATTTCCACATTGATTATCTGTTACAATTTCATCAATTTAACTTTAATTTATAAGATGATTTCATAATTTTAATATTCCGTTCTTATTTTAAACTCGATCATAAACTGGATAATTTTTTTTTTTAAAAAGTAACTTTTCATTAAAAAAAATTATCAGTTTATTTTATTGATATATTTCAACAACAATAAAAAAAAAAGTAATACTATAAAATTACCAAATTATCTTAAATGGTTACACTAATTTAATAGAAAATGTAACACATGACCAAGTGTGTTAATGTGAGTAAAGGTGTGAAATTATATATGATCAAATTACAAGTTATGAATTAAACATGACCAAACTTTATATAACCATGGAAAAAATGTTAGAAACTAATGTAAAAGATCCATTCAGGAGTTTATATGTCTCGGGTTTAAGCCTTAAAAATACAGTTTTGAACATAATTAGTTTTAATGTATAGAATCTAGTATTTCAATAAAAAATAATGATGGCTTTAAAAGAAATGTTCGAGTGTATGAAATATAATTCTCGTATTAAAAAATTACGAATTTAGTCCTTACTAGCTATTTACACTTTCTTGATCCTAGTGTGCGACTGCGGTTTCCATAGTCAATAATAATAATAATAATAATAATAATAATAATAATAATAATAATAATAATAATAATAATGACTAACTTTATCCAATAGCCAAAAATAGAGTGAGTTGGCCACTCATTTGGGAGGTTCTTTTGGCTCAAAGCTAAAATCCAAAAAATAAAAGTAAAAACAAGCCTATATAGAAAAACACCCATACTTATTGGGTAGATGTTGTTTAGAGAATTTTTTTACGTGACATAATATCATTTTTATAACTCATAATGTATATTATTCTACAACATAATACATATTATTCTAATTCATAAAGTATATTATTTTACTATAAAAATTTCATTATTCTAATATACAAAGTACATTATTCTAACTCATAAATTTTAACAATGTCTTTTTGGACCGTGGTCGAAGTAGCTGTATTTGTCGAAAAACACTAACAAAATCCCATAACCCATAGGTCATTGTTCCAAGTCGCAATCAAAATGCCATAAATCTTTAGCACAAAAATGAAGGAAACATCAGTGTCATGATAAGGGCAACCATTTCTGCACAGTGCAAATCAACAACTATCAGTCTTCTACTCTTCTCTTTCTCTCTCTGGGTTTGGTCATTGGTATATGCATTTATCTTGGTGAGCATTTCAAGATTCTGTCTGGGCTTTATTTGTTCTTTTAGTGTCGTATTTTTAAAATTGAAAATATTTTCCAGATATTTGTGTCTCTCTCCCTTTTTAAATTATTTTTCCTGTTGTTGGATTCTGGGTTTGTAAGTCTAATCTTTCTTATCTGTAGGTAAAATTGAATGCTTCTACAGCTCTGTTAAGTGCACAGGCCTCATTGTAAGTCTAATCTTTCTGTTTTTCATTCCAATTTCCAATCTTAATTTTCCCAAAGAACATATGCATGCTATTTAGGTTCACTCTTTGTGGTTGAAGAAAAGGTCTCAATTTCTTTAAAAGATTAGTTTGTGTGAATTGTTGTTGCTTTGATTTGCTTTTAGATTTGCATTTGGATAAAATCTGGGCTAGTCTGATCTTTCTGTTTATCATTCCAATGTCAATTTTCCAAAAATATATATACATGATATTCAGGTTAACTGTTTGTGGTTAAAGATGTTTCCTTTATTTCTAAAAAAGCAACTTTGGGTCAATTGTTGCTTTGATCTGCTTTAATTTTTAAGGTTTTGCTTCTGTTTTTCATGTTAATATGGAGAATTCGGCTTGGAATGTTCTGAAAATACTTCCTAGATGGCTCTGTTTGATAATTCCCCCTCCCTTTTTTTTTGAAGAAAACTATAATTCCCATTAGTTTCATCACAAGAATGATTAGTTCTTGCCAAAGACCTTGTATTTGTAGTCTTAGGTTCAATCGATTCCCCCTTAGATGTAGCCAAAAATTAGAGAGAGAGAGAAGGAGGATGATGAGGATGAGGAGAAAGAATGATGGTTCTTGATTTATCGATTATGGCATAAAACATGTGTAATATTTGAGGTTATATACTTATACTCTGTTAAGAATCCCATATTGAAAAATAAGAGAAACATATGAGTTTATAAGGCTATGAGTTAGACTAACTAATTGATTAGATTCAGTCTTTCAGTGTGGTTTGATTATAATATAATCAAACTTGAGATATCATGTGATGCATTAGTAGTTTGGTGGTGTTATCCCGATTAGACGAGTTTTAGTTGGTTTCAGAAAAGATTTAAAGTCGATAAAGAGTGTACAGCTGATGCAGAGCCAGTGTATATTGTTTAGGGACGTTTAGTTCAATCTCGTGTATGAGTTGACAGTAACCAAATTTTGTTGAAGATGGAGATCAAAGAGGTAAAGAAGATTGCGGTAGCCAAACCTGTTGCGATGAGGCCTACTTGTTCTGCCTATAGGCCGTTCTCCGAGCTTCTTTCTGGTGCAATAAATGGATCATCCACCGGGGGCTGTTCTCAAACCGCAGTCATAGCTGCCATTAGACCGAAGACAGTGAGATTAAGGTCAGCGGGGAACCAAACTTTAGGTGGAAAGGTATCTCCTGGGTGGTAATATCTCAAGTTACAAAGATCTTCCCTTTCTTATTCCTACCACAGGAAACGCCCTCTTTTATGATTTTTATTCTCTCGAGATTTGGTATTTTCAGGTCGAGATGCCTGGCATTTCAGCTTGGTCTCCTCCCGCTAATGTGTTGAAATCAGACGACAAACCAACCATCGTATACAAACCCATGGCAAAGCTACTCTCCAAGACAACTTTTCCTCAAAATTTAAACATGGTTAGTGTCTGGTAAATTTTTTCTAATATCTCTAACATTAAAATCGCTTTTCTGTGCCCGGTTGCACTCCCATATGGAAGGGGGTGGGTTCGAGCCTCAGTGGAAGCGATATTGACTCTTTGTGCTTCAGTAGGTTGAGAAAGTAGTTATGAACAGATACATTGTAACAGAGTCAATAGTACTCAAAAAAAATTCGCTTTTCTGTGCTAGTGCTAGTTTTGTGCACTGTGCTAAGAATGTTTTTTCACTTGAATATTTAAGTTTTCCATTACAGTGAGGGAATTAAAGTATGGGTGATGGTTTTTCGTTCCTTTTAGAGAAGCTCTACATCGAGTCAGCAAAACGAAGCAGCTGAGGAGAAAAACCAAGTCAAACCATCTGAGATCAGATTAGAAGCTCATCAAAGTTCATCATTGAAGTCAGGAACAGAGAAAAAACCGGTTGAAAACTCGAAAATGGCATTGCAGAACATAGAAGAGGATGAGCGTTCTCTGTTTCAGGGCAGTGGCGTGGACTGCCTTTCGGGCGATGGATATAATTGGAGGAAATATGGACAGAAGCAAGTTAAGGGAAGCGAGTACCCGAGAAGTTACTACAAGTGTACACATCCAAAATGCCCCGTGAAAAAGAAGGTCGAGAGATCATCACTAGATGATCAGATTGCAGAAATTGTGTACAAGGGCGAGCATAACCACCCTAAGCCTCAGCTTCCAAGAACCAACTTGCGGGATGGACCGAAAGGGGTTCTCGTCTCTGAGGATACTTGTAATGAAACCAATAACCCCGTGAGGAGCGAGCAACTTACTCTGCAAAACGAACCTTGTGGACCTAGCACCGAGCATAAAAACAACACCATGTTGTCCACACGCTCAACTTATTCTAGCGGAGCCCCTCCACCGTGCTATCCCGTTACATCTGCTGCAGCATTCCATGGTGCGGTATCAACTCCCGAAAACTCTTGCACTCCAAGTGGAATACATCGAGAAGGATTGGAGGCAGAAGGCGATGAACTAAAAGGAAAAAGAAGGCAAGTAATGCATATAATTCAAGTATAGAAGGCAAATGCAAATGGTTGACCTCATATATCTTACCTTATATCTAAATATGCTTTGATTTCTATATACTATACCATTTCTTATTTTTTTTTATATTGCGTTCATTAAGGCCTTAATCTGATCTCATTTGTAAGTAATTTACACCAGGAAGTGCGGGAGCCAAACCAACAATGGAGCGACACTCGGGAATGGTGCAATGGAGACACAGACTGTTGTCGGGAGTACAACTGATTCTGAAACCACGGGGGATGGATTCCGCTGGCGAAAGTATGGGCAGAAGGTAGTTAAAGGAAATACGTACCCCAGGTAAATTTACGTAATTTAGGGGCAGATGAATTAGCACTTAGTTTAAAGTTTCCTATGCTATTGCAGTGTGATTCTTTTAGTATGGGATCAAACTCTTTCAAAAGAGCCTCGGTTAATCGTTGAATACAGTGACAGGATCTCTCGGTTGTTATTTTGATCTATTGGTACATTACACCGCTGTGGTTGTTACATCATTAATAACAAAATCAACATTAAACAATCCATCCTTCAATGTTTTATGCATATCGTGGTTCTATTCCCTCCCTGCTAGCAATAGAAATAGCGCTATTCGCCAAAGACCATGTGGTCTAGTGGCACCCGGTTGCACCCCACATTAGATGGGGTGTGTTCGAGCCTCAGTGGAGGTGATATTGGCTCTTTGTGCTTCATTTGGTCAAGAAAGTAGCTATGAACAGATACTACACTGTAACAGAGTCAATAGTATTCAAAAATATATATATATAGCGCTATTCTACTAGCTTGCCTCTGACAAATCTTTACGTTGCAATGGTAATGCAGGAGCTATTACAGATGCACTAGTCCTAAGTGCAATGTGAGGAAGTATGTGGAGAGAGCCCCCGATGATCCAAAATCCTTCATAACAACCTACGAGGGAAAACACAACCACGACATTCCAACAAGGAACCCAAATCCCGAAGCATCAAGATCAAGCACAAGGGCTGCAGCCACGAAAGAAAAATCATAGCCGCGATCAGACAAACAGCCATATGGCACCTGTTGAAAAGCAGGGGCTGGAAACTTACTGCATTGGTCAATAAATGTCTCTCTTTCTTGCAAATTGTCTTATCTATCATGCAAAGACTTCCTAAAAGATACAAGAGTAGTTTTTAGCACAGGTAACTCGATTATAACCTTACCGCTATTTTGAACAGTATGATTTGAAAGGCTTTAAAATCATCAACCTGTGGAATTGGAAGCCATTTTGACTTGGCTTAGCACAGGAATCCAGTCATGATATTTTCTTTCTTTCATTCTTGACTGTTTCTTTACATTCCCTTTTAGTCACTGGGCTAAGTGGCTGTCTGTTTTATTACTTGCATATGATAGGGATGGAGAGATGTAAACCAGAGTAGAGGCCCAGTTTATTCTCAACTTTATTTTTTGTCATGTTTGTTTCCACGAGTTTGGCAAATTATTCCGTGGACTCGGGTCCACCTTACAAAAAACACAATTTACATGTTGAATATTCACAATTTATATACTGAATGTTCATAATTTACATACTCAGTGTTTACAATTCAGTGATATTCTATTGAATTTTTATCACATGAGTTGTGAGTGACCAAATATTAGGGGTAAAAATGTACATACACAACCAATAGACATGCAAGATAGGGACATTTTTGCTCATAATATTTGGCCACTCGCAACCCTTGATAAAGTCTAGCGGGATATCACCGGAAAAGACTGAAAGTGGGGACAAATAATAATAATAATGCACTAGTAGTGACAAATTTTTAGGCCATGCACCATTAGTGAAAATAACATCAAACTCATTGGACCAAAAGTGACAAAAACTCTTTATCAAGTTACACCTATGTATCAAAACTTAAGCACAAAATTGTTGGGTGATGAGGAAAATTCAGAGTCACTATACGAAATTGTGCACTGGGTAAACTCTGTCTTATAACTGTAATAAGAAAATAATCACAATGAGGTCAACTGACCTAGATTGCTTATAGCTAATCGTATCAAATCAAGAAGGCCAATAAACTGCATGCTACCACTAAAAGTTAAACTTAAAACCTTATGATTACTAAGCTAAACACAAATTTTTGTACCATGTATAAAGTAGATGATTTCTCTTTGAATGATTAATATTTGATTATAAAATCAACTAATTTACAAATAAATAATAAATACGAACAACTGTACTTAATGAGTCATTAACTTTTTTTAAAAAGAATTTCATATGCATCAAATCTTATACAATCTAAATATGTGTTATATGATAATCTAAAAATTGAGGAATAAGGAGCTGTAACACAGCCTAATGGTACAAAAATTGATATGAATTGAAAAGTTCAGCCCTATGAAAATAACAGCATCAGCAGCCTGCAGAAAAAGATACTTGCATTATAATTAACAGCTGTCATTACAAACGTAAGCCACATCTTTTAATAGTAGTATATGCAATGCATTAAAGAAAACTGGAATTTTCTATTCCTAAAGAAAATGACTGTCTTGACTTGTTAAAGTGCGCGTGTACATATGATAAAATGAGAATAGTTCTTTCTACAAAGTAAAGATTGATATCCATTGGTGTTCATTAATAGTTGATGGTAGAGAAAATATGGAGAGGGTTCAGGTTAGAACATCTTTCACGTAAAAAGTGATGATTGATATGATCCATGCATTTAGATAGATCTTGAATGTTGTTGAAAAATGAACAGTAAGAGAAAGGGTCACACTTGTGTGAGATTGTCTCCCACGGGTCGGGCTGAGTTGAATCAAGATGCAAATGTCATACTGCTCAAATGTAATACTAATTAGAGATAAAATTTTTGTCACTTATAAGAAAAAATGTAATACTTTTTGAAGAAAAATATATAGTAATAATTTTGCATTTTGATATAAAAATATTTTATTTTTTATCAAAAGTATTACATTTTTCATAATAAGTAATGCCCCTCATCACTTATAAGGAAAAATATAATAGTTTTAAATCGATTAGTATTACATTTTTATTGTGATCTGATCCGACCCGCATCAAAGGTAGACGCTCACACGGATATTAGTATAAGAGAGGGTGAATTTAAATTTGTAACAATTATAAAATTGATTTTCTAAATTTTTACTAAAATTTTCGATCATTCATAAACATGATGGACGACTATGATATACCATTTTTTATGGGAATACGTTGCTCGTATTTGAACCCACATCTTTATATATTTAACAAGATATATTATACAAAGTAAATGAAATTATTAAAAAAAAAAAAATCATATATACATATACACACACCACGGTTTACCCGTGTGAACTGCGAGCTTTATTTTCTCAATAATTTCAAACATTGGACTGAAATAGTGAAATATTTTCAATTCACATACCGCACGCCACCTTCCACGTATAAAAAACGGCACTCAATCCAAAATTGTGAGTCACAAAAACGTTATAAAGTTCATTACGATAGATACATAACATTTATTCCAATCCTAAATAAATTTCCACATTAAATTAAATATTTTGTCACTATCAACAAAATATTCATGATTGATATATCATATAATTTGATTTATAAATTGGTACGTAGTATTTTTTTTTAATTTATGAAAAAATTTGCAGTCGTTACTCGAATGTGCACCTAATCGGTAAAACTGTACACGACTGAAATAAATCATTCTTAGTTTCCATAAATAATTAACTCAACTTAACATGACAAGATGTCTAATACTTATAAATTAATATTCTATATAGTACACTAGCTACTTTTTATTTTGACAAATAAAAATAATATATTTTTACAGATGGAATTTTACAATTTCCTATAATTAGATAATTGCATTTTCATATTGTCAAGACTCGAGAACAATATAAGCTTACTCTTGCTTGCAAGAAATCCAAAAATCATATTTTAATTTCCTATGCAAATATAAATATTATTGGAGGCCCACTCATTAGTTGCTGAAAGTTTCAAAGCTCCTGAGATTTTTTTATGCATTTTGAGCCAACTCATTTAATGAACCAATAAAATACTGCAATTTTTTTTAATAAATTTTTTTCATGTCTAATACAATTTACCTCTTTCTTTTGTATGATTTCTGAGTAATTACATAAGAACAGAGTTTACTTGATGATGAACACTTATAAATTATTTTCAGTTTTTTGCATTTTTATTTATGTATACATAATGTATTATATTTATATTATATTTTACAACTTTTTCTCATATAGTTATAAGATTATGTAGTTTTACATTTATTTTGATTATATAATTTAACATACATTTTTATTCATTTGAATTTTTTATTGCGAGTATTTGTAACTAGTATTATATTATGAAATTAAATAACATAAAATAGTATGGAGTACAAATTTAATTGTAAGTAGTAATATGAATTTTTTTTTACAATATCATGTGATTTGCATAGTTATTCTTTGTACTTTGTAACTTATACTAGTCCTATGTATCTTTAGCAACATACAAAATATAATATTGCAAATCACGTGATATTATAATTTACGACATTATAAAATTTTCAGAATAATAATAATAATCTAGAATATTTATTATATGCTATATAGTTATGAACTTATACTCTTTTTTGTTTAGTAGACTAAAATTGTTACACATAAAAAATTAAGAATACAGCAAATCTTGCTAACGAGACATCAACTAATATCTTTGAGGAGGGCGTCATATCACCGAGTGGCCATAGATTTGATTCTTAACGATAGTATCGTGATATTTAAAATTTTATTGTTTATTGTAACGTGTTGTGATAATTATTTATATATACTAATATACTATTGGCTATTATATTAGTATATTATTATTATATTTATTATATATTTTTCAATTATAATAAATGCATACTCATTGTACTCCTCATCAGTCACCAATAAAAAAACAAGAATTGATAAAAAAAAATTCAATATTTTTATTTCAAAATTCCAACCACTTCAACCCCAACAACAGTTGACAAATGTATTGGCAGAAAATAATTATAAAATTAGGTTTAGTCTTGAAAGACAAGGATCTACCAGAAGAGAAAAATTAATAATAAAAAAATAAAATCTTGAAAAAAAAAAAAGAAAAAAGAAGCTTTAGGAAGATAAAGACAAACGATAGATGACAGATAAAACCATGTCAGAGGTAGGAGACCAAGTCAATCACCTAAGACATGGGATTTAATCACTAAATCACCTAAGGATAAATCAATGAACTTTAATCGCTTACTTGTACACATCACTCTGTTCTCGTTCTTGGGGTTACCCTTTTTTCTCCACAGAGCTCTCTCTCTCTCTTCGGCTGCCATTCTCAACAGGTCAGAGGAGCAGAGAGATAGATGGGATGGTTTCCATGCTCCGGGCAATCGGCGAGGAAGAAAGGCTGCAAGAACATCGCAGTAATCGATCCTAATCCGTCCGGTAATCATTTCGGCTTTTACTCAGCTCAAAATGGAAGTTTTGCTAGTTTTATAACTTTTTTGTGTGTGCTGTGAATTTATCAAAGTTGTGTTCTTTCGTGTAATCTAGGTTGAGCTGTGTATGGGTTATGGTGGGTTTTGGGTATGGAATGTTGGGTCGGGTTGATTTTTAGTTGTGATTCGGTACAGAGAAAGTTATACTGTTCTTGATTCGATGGCATGCGTATTTAGTTCTCTACTTGTTGGGTGTCTCTTTTTGTGTTGTGACAGACAAGTCGAGGTCGAGGTCGAGGAATTCATTGAACTCGCAGGATGCGTCTGTTAAGGATGGAGGAGCCAATCAAATTGCGGCCAAGACTTTTACATTCCGTGAATTAGCGGCTGCCACTAGAAATTTTCGAGGGGATTGTCTGGTTGGAGAGGGTGGTTTTGGAAGGGTTTATAAAGGGCGACTTGATTCCAACCAGGTTTTTCTTTAAACCTAAGATGAATAGGGAAATTATAATTCTTGTTTAAAGCTTTCTTGTTGTTGTTTGAGATATGCTTGGCTTCAATTTATGTGAATTCATGTGTGAAATGGCAAGTTTATGGTGGAAATGAATCGAAAAACTTCATTGATAAATTTAAGGAATACTGATATTGATATTCTCGCCCTTGTCCACAAAAGGCGAAATTCCATCGCCCCAGGGCCCCCACACCCTCACCTTGGCCCGTTAGGACAATGGATGAGTAAATCACGGTGACTCAACGGCCTATTTGGTGAGAGGACCAGTGTCTAGTGCCCACAAGAAGCAGAGGGTGAAAATCCCATACTGCGGCTTGCCCACAATCTGCCATCTATTGGGTTGGCTGGAGGTTTATCGAGCTAAGCCATGGTTGCAACTTGTAGTTTGCATCGAATTAATGCTAGGAATCAGACTGTTGTAATTTTCTTGTCACATCTTCTGCTATGAATCGGTCATTTCTTGAAAATTCCAACTGTCACTGTACATTGCTGACTAAGTGGATCTTGAATGGCTTGTGCCAATTGATTTCTACTTCCCCAATACTCTCCAACTGAAATTTTTCTCAAGTTATCTTTTGATAAATCCATTGAATTTTTCAACCATTGCCTTGACTTTATAGTTTATACATTAGCTGTGCATTACTTAGTGCGTGATTTTTAAAACTTTTGAATTTTGAGGTAGGTTGTTGCCATCAAGCAACTTGATCGAAATGGATTGCAAGGAAACCGGGAGTTTCTTGTGGAAGTCTTGATGCTAAGTCTGTTACACCATCCTAATCTTGTTAATCTCATTGGTTATTGCGCTGATGGGGATCAAAGACTTCTGGTCTATGAGTACATGCCGTTAGGTTCTTTGGAAGATCATCTTCACGGTACTCATCTCGCTTTTCTAGGTGCTACCCCGAGAGCTTGGGTAGAGTGTTAAGGTCACCGTTTACCTTCTAACTCTTTTTGTTTTATTCTATACTGTTCTTTTCCCCGCAGATCTTACACCCGGGAAAAAACAGCTTGATTGGAATACAAGAATGAAAATTGCTGCCGGAGCTGCAAAAGGATTGGAGTATTTACATGACAAGGCTAGCCCACCAGTGATATACCGTGATTTAAAATGCTCAAACATTTTGCTTGACGAGGGTTTTTACCCTAAGTTGTCTGATTTTGGCCTGGCCAAGTTGGGGCCTGTAGGAGACAATACACATGTGTCTACCAGGGTTATGGGTACTTATGGATATTGCGCTCCCGAATATGCTATGACGGGACAGTTGACTGTAAAATCAGATGTTTACAGCTTCGGGGTTGTACTTTTGGAAATCATCACTGGAAAGCGAGCAATCGAAAACTCAAAAGCTGGAGGGGAGCAGAACCTTGTCTCATGGGTATGTAAGAGAATTACCCATCTCATCTTAAAGACTTAAACGTTCTTTTCAATTCTCTTGATCTCTTCGTCAAGGTCATAGGGTTTTTTCATCCTTTAAAATGAACATCCAATTGGTTGAGGTGTCGAGGGAAACCCACAACCACTACCCGAGAGTGTGTATTGGGTAAACCCCGCCTTGTGATTTTAGTTGGCAAAGGACCACAATGAGGCAAACCAGTCTAGGTTGCCCATATCTGATCTGCTCAATCCAAGAAGGTTGGGATTTGAACTCATGACCTTGTGGTTACAAGTCTATATCTGTAACCTTCTTGGCTGGAGTTATCCCCAACATGGCTGATTTGTTGTTGTATGCATATGTATCACATGATGCAAATTCTTTCGATGCTCAAATTTGTATTCTGAATTCCAGGCAAGACCTTTATTCAAAGATCGGAAGAAGTTCAAGCAGATGGCTGATCCAATGCTGCAAGGTCAATACCCGTTAAGGGGCTTGTATCAAGCGCTTGCAGTAGCAGCAATGTGTGTTCAAGAGCAGCCCAACATGCGCCCCGCCATAGCAGATGTCGTTACAGCTCTTAGTTACCTGGCTTCACAAAAGTTCGACCCCGAGACCCAAGCAGCTCAGAACACACGCTGGTCACCTTCGGCTTCACCTCGGATGAAGAAAGATAGCGATAAGAAACAAAACGGTGTCAATGGATCTGAAAGAGATCGAACCACAAGATTCAAATGAGATCTCGCGGTCACTTTGAAATATTCTCTCCAAGCCTAAATCAGATGAATTATTAAGGTCAACATATTTCAAAAACATAAAACAGGCTGGTTGGCAATTTTGTAGCCTATATCCCTCTGTTTTCTTCTACTGCTTAGGAGCTTGCTTTGTTTACATATGTATAGGCAAACTACATTATATTACATATATTTGATTAATTTTTATTTCTTGTTGTATCTACATACATTACGCTCGTGTAATTGAGTTTCTGTCATACATTAATTAGTTACTACTTACTATGATATGTTTCTTTACACGAATTTGTTCTATACACAACCATTGATCCTAACACGACACTCACACATACACTAATGTTTGATTTGAGTTGACAACCTTTTCCGTGGTACTAGAATAATGTGTTGTACGCAGGTATTGGTGAAGATGATGGATCGAAGCATTCAAAATCACAGGTTGCGGGTTTTATCTCGTAAAAGACGGGGAAGAACAACTCCAACACAGAAGGACAGTACCCTGCAGCTTGGCAACAAAACTACAGCATCCATCAGTAAGGTACATTTGTTAATATTGCAGTAATGATTAGTCCTCAAATTTGTTTATTTTTGAAAGAATATGCAGTTCCATTGCATAAGATTCAGGCTGGTATAATGTAGTGTACAGAATAAATGTGACTATAGCAGACAACAGTTTCTCAATAACTTCTTTCACCTAGTATCCATCATTGTCAGAGTTCAAAACCAGGAGTTTGATTTGAAATATGGCTTATTTTGAAGGGGTCAACCTATTTTAACCTGTTGTGAACTAAACTTCATTTTTTTTTTCCTTTTAAAAGAGGTTTTCTCCTTGCCCTATGACCCTAGCCGGCAAAGGACCACAAGGAGGTAAACCAGCCTAGGTTACCCATAGCTGACAGGCTCAAACTCAGGGGTCCAAACCCAGGGGTTTGAAGATCGAACCTCCAACCTCTCGGCTATAGGTAGAACACTCTTACCACCTGGGCTATCCTTACAGACAACTTCATTTTCTTTTGACATACTGTACTGGTATTCATTCCCTGCAAAAAGGGATCAATTCAGTTTGGGGACAACCCCAGCTGAGTTGGCCGGGCAGTTGGGTTGGTAATCACAAGGTTTCAAGTTCGACTCTCCATGGGAGCTGTCTATTGACCTTCTTGGTTTGAGTCGGTTAGCCATAAGCAACTTAGACTGGTTTACCTTCTTGTGGTCTTTTGTCAGCTAGGGTCACAAGGCAGGTTTAACCCAGAGGGCACTTTTGGGTAATGGTTGCGGGCTTCCCCGTAAATCAAAGGGATAAATTCAGCTAAGGGCAATTAAACTTGATTATTTACAAAGAAGATGGTTGGACAGTAATTCCAATGAAATAAATGAGAATAGGTAGAAATTAAAAGCTATTGAATATGAAAAGGGAATTCCAGTGAAATAAATGAGAATAGATAGGAAAGTAAAAGCTATTGATTATGAAAAGGGTATGTTGATGAATATTGAACAGAGGAAATAAATGAGGTGTTGTAAATGCTTGTATGAACAATTCTGGTGTTATGAAAAGACTTGTTCCAGGATCAAGTGCTCTTGAAATTTATACAGAGATGAAATCAAAGTTTCATGGCTGCTTCCATTGGACCAAATGACGGTTTAGAAGGTGAAAAAATTATTTATGCCGTTGCTTTTTTCTTTTTCTTTTTTTTTTTTTTTTTTTTTTGACAAATTTCTTTTGATCGTATAAAATTTGCCGAAAAGGTAAACACCCGTTATCACCAAAGAGTAGTAATTGGCCCATAATAGCAATTAGCAAAACGCGGGAGCGAAATGAGCAAAAATAGAAGCATATATGAAGCAGATAATATATGAAAATTTGAATGAAAATAATTTAATGTATCAATAGTCTTATAAGTAATCAACTTTTCCTAATATATATATATGAACTATGAAGTCATACAAAATTTTATAACAATTTATATAATAGCGATTTAGTGTTTAGAACTTTAGAATATTTAATGTCACCCTGGGTATATATATAGCTTTCAAGAACGTCAAGTAGATCAGAATGACGCATTAGCTAGGGTTTAAAATAACATATCCTAATGGTGAATTAGCTCTCAGATTATATATATAGTAGAGTTCAGATGCGGCCTGCTCCTTAGGTGTAACTGTACAACTACTTTGCAGCCATTAGATTACAGCAAAATACACACCATTTTACATACTAAAATTCACCAGATGACAGATTAAATACATCATTCCGCACTATAACCAAATGCACTTATTCACTTAAAATGCATCAACATACGTAATAAAACGCATTATTCTACATATTAAAATGCACCACAACATGCCTCATGTTAGATTATAAACATGCACTATTACACATATTAGAAAATATGTGTTAAAATATGCATCATTCTACATATTAAAATGCACCGCAACGGGTGTTAAAATGCACAATTCTACTTATTGAAAATCCTCATCACAGATTATAAACATGCACTATTACACTTATTAGAAAACATGTGTTAAAATACACACCATTCTACGTATTAAAATGCACCAGATGACGAATTAAAACGCACCATTTCACAACACAGTTACACATCATTCTACGTATTAAAGTACACAAGAAGACAGATTAAAACACACAATTCCACAACACAGTTAAATGTACCAACATACGTAATAAAACGCACCACAACATGTATTAAAACGCACCACACCATTTACTAAAATGTACAATTTCAATTCACATAATATAGATACTAAAATTACCATAACACTCTCCACTTAACATAGGCGAATCGCAATTTCCTAAACATTAAGGTTATATTGCCACCGTTAGATTACTCCGATCCGATGACAAAGATGCAGCCACACGACCGCATGCATGGGAGATTCAGGCCACATATGAGCATATATATATATATATATATATATATATATATATATATATATGTATGCTAATATTCCAGTGAAACAACATCTTTCCGTGTGACTGTGAAGCAACATGATTACACAGTATATTACAAACACTATTGATAGGGAATATACCCCAGGTATACGGTCTTGTGTACTCTATACGTATAGTATGTTCATTGTACTGTACGCGTATTGGGCCTATATAAAGGGTCGTAGCCCTTCAAGTTAAGGGTTTTTTTCCCTCTCCTCCTCTCTCTAGAGTTCTTCCAAAATACAATGTTCTCTCCTCTCTCTAAATCATTCAAGAACAATGAATAAAAGGGAAGATTTGATGGCTAATTTTGTTGATCTACTTTACACTACTGCATACATTGTTCATACTTTACTTATATGATTATACACATAAATGCAAGGGAAATTAATCCTTATCAACTATAACACACACTATATATAATTAAAAGTTAACTTTGGACTCTGGAGGGAATTGGATGACATTATGACAACACACTATAGACGCATAAGTTTGGATTTATATGTTTCCGATATCTCTCATGATGATATTCGTCCGTTACTTATGGCTCACGCGGTTGGGATGGTTCAACCTCGTTTCTTGTAATATGATGTTTTAGTTAGCTGTTTTTTGTCTTCATTGGAAAAGAAAAGAAAAAAAAACTCATCATTAATTAATTGTAAGCATCTTTAAAGTGCGTATTTTGGGGAAAATCATACAGTGTAACACATTTAGCATTTTAGAGTTAATTCACCATTGTATATATATAAAGGAATTTAAATGAAAACAAGGTCTTCCCAAAGACTTGTGGTCAAACTAAAAAGTATATAGTAATATTGACAGATACTACATGTAACAGAAAAAAGATGGAGTGACCAGACCTTGATAATCAAACGGATTGTCGAACCCACTCCCATCATCCATGTGGGAGTATAAACCGGGACACCGCGTACCACTATACCACAAGTTCTTTGGCAAAGATAATCAAAATTTAAAACTAGTAGATCTCGGAATTCATGATTTTGAGGAGGCAAAAAAAATAGAAGGATGATACATGGTAGTCCTAAACAAATTATATTAAACCACATAAAAATGTCGCCAATAATGTATTATATTACAATAATAATCTTGATCAAAAGACAGCATCATAATTCATAATTCATAAACATTAAACCAACACAATCTAAGTCTCAGTTCGATCAATCCTAGGATCTCCATCCAATCCCACATAATATCATCACCATTTTATATTAATTTGTTGTCATGAGTACTTTTCCGAAATCCAGGTTTTCCTTTCTCAGCAGGCATGCATAAGCATCCACCTCACGAATCATCAGTTCTTGCTTCACCTCCCTAAACAGCTGCTCATCATCCACTCCCCCCTCTTCTTCCATCACCATCTTCATGTAATAATTGGGACCATTCGATTTCTCAACAAAACGCTGTCGGAAATTATAGCCGCCGGCCACCTTTTTGCCGTTTTGTAGCACGTCCATGAAGGAAATGGCGGGCTGTGACGGTGCCGAGCCGGAGGCTAATAATTCTATGAACGAGATATCCTCCATCTTCGGTAGCGGGATTTCCCGGCGGGTTTTCAGGGGTTCATTTGACGGCGGTATTACTACACTGGGATACACTTTTGCCTTTGAAACTTTATTAGCACGAAAGTGACCGACTACCGGTTGCGGCGGTGGCATAAAGCCTGTGGGGCAATCCCGCTCGGGCCGGGGCGGATTGAAACGACGGGACTGGGAAACTGGCACGGGCAGATTATGGAGAGGGGTGTCTGCAAGTTGGGGAGATGCGATAATGTTGGAACGGAAGAGAGGAGTTGGGACGGCGGCGGTGCAGACACGGCAGGCGCAAGTCAAGAGGTGGCCGGAATTGGCATCGGCCCAGTCCGTGACGGTTATCTCCGGCGGCGGCGGCGGCGCGTGTTGTTTTGAGGGAAGAGCGGTTGCTTTTTTGTTGTGACTATATTTCTTGCGCTGATACATGACAATCCCTTTTCCTTTCTTGGACTGATGATGATCTCCTGATTTCTTTTCTCCACTATCTTTACTCATTTTGCTTCAATTCTCAAATTCTAATCCCACAAATTTCTTCACTTTACTCCAACCTACATAATTCTCAAAACATTTCATCACATCAACAACCTCAAAACAACAAAATTAATTTCATGAGAATACCCTCTTCTAAAAATAGTATACAGATATATAGAACATTGCGCATTTATCACTAGCTATATATGCAACTTCACTATATATAACCCAACGGAACAAAGTGGAGTAGTAATCGAGGTAAACAACAAATGATGAGCACTGTTATTAGAGTGGTGTTCGGTATGTACCGAAGGATGATAGGTATCAGATGACTATTTGAGTATCAGAGCACTTGGGGGTGTGGGGACAACACTCCTTTAGTATTATAGTATTTTTATACATGTACATGTTTAGATAGGCATATAAATACGTTTTTATCACCATCACAAATAATAAAAGAATAGCTTCGCTCTCATAGAGTCAGAAACTTGAATATTATATGGTCGAATCATGTAAATCTTGTCTTTTTTATTTTTTTGTTATTCATGCTCGTACTCATTAATCTCAATAGAGGGGTAACAGGGATCCAAACAAGGTCATACTAAATTAAATAATAGAAGGAATTGGGGAGCATACATTGGTTGGAAGATGTGGCACTAAAATATAAGACTAGGGCCAAATATAGTATAAGAATATATGTGTGTGTGTGTAGATAGATGCATTTAAGTTAGGAAATTTATCAAACAAACAATTCCAAAAATTATAAAAAGTGAGGGCGAGTCACAATTGTCCATCAAGTTTATGATTTACAGTTTTAATAATAATTAAAAAAAAAAAAAGATGTAGTCACCGAGACCTTGTGGCCTATTGGCACCCGAGTGCATTTCCATATGGAAGGGGGTGAGTTTGCCTCTCAATGGAATTGATCACCCTCCTTTCTTTTTTCAACAACGCTTCTCCCCAAATTAAATTCAAATCAGACATCACATTTTACTTAAGACATCTTCTTACATGAACCCTCACTATATATATGCCAAAAAAAATCAAAATAATAATAACATACAACAACAACAACAACAACAACAACAACAACAACAACAATTTGGTCATTTTAAACTCACTTTATTTTTATAATTTTAAAACAAATGATATACTCTTCCATTACAATTTGGGCATATTTTCCCATTTATATCGACATCCAATTCAATATTTAATATGCACAATTACAACATACAATAAATATAATAACTACAGTAAATAATGATTAATTACTAGACAAAGGCGTCTCTGGTGAAACTTGAATCCAAACTCTCTTCTAAGGTCAGGAATCTCGATATCTTTTTAATCAATAGACAAGAATTCATTGACTATATATTTCAGATACAATTTCATTTCCCTTTGAGTTTATGTTATATTCCATTTGAATATCTCCAAAAATAGCTTATTATATATTCTTTAAAAAAATAAAAATAAAAAACGTGAAAAGACATTGAAAACTGACGTATCATTCCAATCGCTTAAACTTTTTTCTATAAAAATCAACATTTTTAATCTTTCCGTTGTGAAATTGATTTTTTTTAAATAAAAAATAAAAATAACTCAGAATGAAGTCTGAAATATCGATTTTGCTCTTGCTAATAAAATTAATTTGTATTTGTAACATAAAATGAAGAATGATTTCATCTGAAATAATTTTTTTACCAAATCAAAATGCAAAAAAAAAAAAAAAAAAAAAAAAAAAAAAAAAAAAACACACACACACACACACACACAACACATAAATTCTGAAGGATGTTTACCTGAAATCTAGCAACGTTGTTACAGCGAACTTCATAGAATCTTGATCCACGACACGCCGACATCGACATCATGCGTCAAACATCGTATATCTAAGCAAATGTTTTTTTTCCTGTTAATCAAAAAATGAAAATTAAAAAAAAATAAATAAAAAACTCGAGGAAGATATACAACAAAAGAAAATAAAGTACACCTGAGAGTGGGTGCTTGTTTTGGTGTTGTGGCCTCTTATTTTTGCTAATACCAATACCATATTTATATTTTCATTTCATTTTATTCGACAAAATGGATAAAGTTTTTAATTCTTTTTCCTTTTTTTCTGAGTCACTTAAGTATAAAGTCAAAAGTTTAAACATATATTTATATTAGGTAAAAAATTTAATTTTTAAAAAACACAAAAATTAATATTTATATTATTCAAATAAAACAGATACTATCTTGTAAAACATCATGAGTATTTCAAAAAATATTATTCAAATAAAAAGAACAAATTAGTGGTGAAATTATCATATATAAAATAATTCATAATTTTTAGGTTTTGATTTTTTTAAATTACCAACTTTGACTTATGTGGTAAGATGATGATATAGATGTTTTTTCAGATAAAAATTAAGGATTAATATGATTCATTTATTAAGTGAATAAATTGAGAGTTTTTGAAAAATAAGGACAAAAAGATGATTAATTTTATAATTCTTGTAAAATATTACAAAATTTTTAAATTTGTAATACTTATAAAATTAGCTATGTATGTGTTTTTTTTTTTTTTACTAAATCATCAACCATTGATGAATATTAATAAATGATTGTTATCGGTCTTTACTTTTTATAGGAAGACTCTATTCTCATTTAAACCCCTCCACACACATACATAGAGGTGGTTCAAATGAGAACAATCATGGTAAAAAGTGAAGATTGATATCAGCCGTTCGTCAGGGTTCATTAGCTCATCAACAAGGCGCAACCCTTTCCCCCCTTAATTTTCAACAAGGCTCAACGCCTCAACTGTTGATCTACCAGAATGGATGAATTATATCAATCTTCACTTTTGACTTTGCAGTATGTTTCACTTGATCTACCCAGATTTTTTTAGGACTTCAACAATTATCATAAAGTTGAGGGGTTGAAAATTTGACATTCATCCAAATTTAGTTTTATGCATATTGACCCCTTATTAAATGGCAAAATGATATATGAATTATTTTAGAAGACATTTTTGGTCTAAAAAAGTAACAATACAGAACGTAGGGCATGTTTGGTTGGGAGGAAAAACACTTCCTCCAAACATGGAAAATGTATAGTTCCTACGTTTGGTTCATTTAAACTCATTTTCCATTGGAAAGTGAGTTCCTCATTTTGAAGGAAAAGAAAGGAAAATAAATTATGAGGTAGAGGCTCGGATTTTGTTTTCCGGGGTGATTGGGAAGAAAAATTGATTTGGCAAGACCATTTTACCATTGGCTGTGTTCTTTTCTTTATCTTCTTCTTCTTCCTGAGACGGTAGACCTCCTCCAGATCAGCGGCACCGCTCGTTGCCGGCCATCTCGCGCCTTAACGAAAGTGGACCTCCGCTCGCTACTGCCCGCCTCGCCACTCGCCACCTCCGCCTCGCCTCTCTAGTCTCTGTGTCCGCCTCTCTGGCTCTGCAACAGCGACGGCGGCCAGAAGAATGAGGATGGAGGAGACGAGGAAAAGAAAGAAGAATGAAGAAAACCTAATTTGGCCCAAAATATTGCAAAAAGAAAGAGTAATTAGGGCCCCAAATTGAAATAAAATCTATTATTAATTTTATTATCATTACTAGTATTTTCGCACGTGTGTTGCACAAAATGTCTAATGTATTATATCACAATAATAATCTTGATCAAAAGGCAGCATCAATAATTCTTAATTTAAACCAACACAATCTGAGTCTGAGTTTGATTAATCCTAGGATCTCCAATCCCACATAATAAACATTTCATTTATTTTAATTTGTTGTCATGAGTACTTTTCCGAAATCCAGGTTTTCCTTTCTCAGCAGACATGCATAAGCATCCACCTCACGAATCATCAGTTCTTGCTTCACCTCCCTAAACAGCTGCTCATCATCCACTCCCCTCTCTTCTTCCATCACCATCTTCATGTAATAATTGGGATCGTTCGATTTCTCAACAAAACGCTGCCGGAAATTATAGCCGTCGGCCACCTTTTTGCCGTTTTGTAGCACGTCCATGAAGGAAATGGCGGGCTGTGATGGTGCCGAGCCAGAGGCTAATAATTCTATGAACGAGATATCCTCCATCTTCGGCAGCGGGATTTCCCAGCGGGTTTTCTGGGGTTCGTTTGACGGCGGTATTACTACGCTGGGATACACTTTTGCCTTTGAAACTTTAGTACGAAAGTGACCGACTACCGGTTGCGGCGGTGGCATAAAACCCGCGGGGCAGTCCCGCTCCAGGCGGCGTGGTGCGATAATGTTGGAATGGAAGGGAGGAGTTGGGGCGCCGCCGGTGCAGACACGGCAGGCGCAAGTCAAGAGATGGCCGGAATTGGCATCGGCCCAGTCCGTGACGGTTATCTCCGGCGGCGGCGCGTGTTGTTTTGAGGGAAGAGCGGTTGCTTTTTTGTTGTGACTATCCTTTGTTGATTTATTCTTGCGCTGATACATGAGAATCTCTTTTCCTTTCTTGGATGGATGATCTCCTGATTTCTTTTCTGCACTATCTTTACTCATTTTGCTTCAATTCCCAAATTCAAATCCCACGAATTTCTTTCACTTTGCTCCAACCTACATAATGCTCATCAAAACATTTCATCACATCAACAACCTCAAAACAACAAAATTAATTTCATGAGAATATCCACTTCTAAATATAGTATACAGATATAGAACATTGCGCATTTATCACTAGCTATATATGCAACTTCACTATAACCTAACGGAACATAGTGGAGTAATAATCAAGATAAACAACAAATGATTGATAAACACTATTATTATAGTGATGTTCGGTATGTACCGAAAGATGATAAGTATCAAGTGACTATTTGAGTATCAGAGCGCTATTAGAGCGTTTGGGGGTGTTGTTCCCACACTCCTTCAGTATAGTAGTATTTTTATACATGTATATATTTAGAGAGGCATATAAATACGTTTTTATCACCATCACAAATAATAAAAGAATAGCTTAGTTATCATAGGGTCAGAGACTTGAATATTCTATTGTCAAATAATGTAAATTTTGTCTTCTTTACTTCTTTTTTATTCATGCCCGTACTCGTTAATCTCAATCAAGGGAAACAGGGATCCAAATTAAACAAGGTCATACTAAATTAAATAATACAAGGAACATAGTATAAGAATATATATGGGGTAAAATATTAATGTATAAAGCATTTTTTCACAATGTAATATCCGTTCATAAACTACTTTCTCAGCCTACTGAAGCACAAAGAGACAGGCTTGAACCCACCCCTTCCACATAGGGGGTGCAACCGGATGTCACTAGACCACAAGATCATTGGCATGTATAAAGCATTTATTTTCATTCATCTTATAGATTGTTTTAAGCTTAAATTATACTGCTAAATTTAGAAATATCATCAAGTATATAATTAATTATTAGATGCATTTAAGTTAGGAAATTTATCAAACAAACAATTCCCAGAAATTATAAAAAGTGAGGGAGGGCCACAACTGTCCATCAAGTTCATGATTTACGATTTTAATAATAAAAATATGCATGTGGTCAATTTTTAAATTATTATAAATTTTTAAATTTAGAAAATTGATCACGCTTTTTTCTTTTTTTCAACAACACTTCTACCCAAATTACATTGACTAATCAAATCAAACATCACAATTTACTTGAGGCATCTTCTTACATGAACCCTCACTCTATATATATATATATATATATATATATATATATATATATATATATATATATATAGCAACAACAATTTGGTCATTTTAAACTCACTTTATTTTTATAATTTTAAAACAAATGATACATCCAAATTTAGTTTTATGCATATTGACCCCTTATTAAATGGCAAAATGATATATGAATTATTTTAGAAGGCATTTTTGGTCTAACAAAGTAACAATACAAAACTTAGGGTATGTTTGGTTGGGAGGAAAAGCACTTCCTCTAAATCATGAAAAATGCATAGTTCCTGCGTTTGGTTCATGCGAACTCATTTTCCATATTGGAGAATGAGTTCCTCATTTTGGAGGAAAAGAAAGGAAAAGTAATTCCGAGGTAAAGGCTCGGACTTTGTTTTCCGGGGTGATTGGGAAGAAAAATTTATTTGGCAAGACCATTTTACCCTTGGTTGTGTTCTTCTTCCTCCTCTTGTTTCTTCTTCTTCTTCTTGGG
>CP025647.1:3396351-3486604 GCA_003576665.1 Ipomoea trifida | reverse complement strand
CATTTTCCTATGTGAAATTTCAATTATACCCCTGGTCTAAACGGAGTTAATTGGATTACTTAACAGAAGGACTAAATTGACAAACGTCTCAATAACTGAGGGACCAAATGTGTCCAAATTGAAAGATAAGGAGAACATTTCAAATGTGTTACTAATTGGGTATTTCACATTCTTGACAATAAAATTTGGCAACAAAAAAAAGGGCAAAAGTGATGATGGAAGTATCTAAATTTCCTGACAATGGAGGATTGTGGGAGAGGAAGACAAGACAATGTTCCTCAAAACAAGATCTGCAACTTCTCAACATAGAGAGGCGGCCGCCTTTTGGATCGGATGTAATGTGCCTCTAGTCGGACTTCTTGGCAAGGCTCAACAACACACCCGCGCCAAGACAGGTAGCTACGACGGCGAGGGATGCCTCGGTGGTGACATGGAATCCTGCGCAGGAGTTTTGACGAGGATTAGAATTCATATGCGCAAGAGAAACGAGCGAGTTGCTTTTGCAGATACTCACCGAAGAAATCCAGGATCATCTTACACCCGATAAAGCCCAGAACAACAGCAATTGCAGGCTGTTCATATAACAAATGTGATTTTTATCAAATATAACAATAGAATTGGTGACGTAACATAATGGATAATCTCAGTAAGTAATAATGCAAATCTGTTACGTTTAACAAAACCACAAAGATGTAGATGGATTGAATAACCAAACCTTTTAAACATTAAACAAGCCATTCACAAAGTTTATATTGTTCTCATTCATATTATTTATATCGATAGTATGTTTTATACTCGTCAAGTATACATCTAGTACAAGTGTGTAAATGACACACTCGTTCTGCAGAAAGTGTAAACCAGAAAAAGAATCAAATATCACCTGTAAATACTCCAACTCTGCCATACTCTCGGAAATGAGCGTGTATAATGACCGTAAACCTGCATAAGCAAGAATTGGCCTTAATAGCATGTGTTTTATCATAATACATTACAAAAATCAACTTCTTGCTAGTTGAGCGGTGCTAAAAAATGATTCATCCAAGATTTCAATCAACTTTGATTTAGCCATCCAGTTATAATTGGATTCGGGTGTCACCAAAACCTTTTTGAAATTTAAAATGAAAAGAGGAATATAGAGCAACAGTACCTAAAATGGCAAAGATATTAGAACTGAAAACTATGAAAGGATCTCTTGTAACACCAAAAACGGCCGGTATAGAATCAACCTGAAAATAAGCGTCAAAATCATCATTAACAAAAAAAATCAAGGAATATAGGAATTAAACCTTGCATAATATGGACATAACACGTACAGCGAATGCAATATCACTGAGTTCAATTACAGCTACTGTGAGGAGTAAAGGTGTAGCCTGCCCAAAATGTGTTACGCCTGTTAGAAATCAAGGAACAATTAATTCAAAACAAAATATCTCGTCTTCAAACTTCTTTAGTTAATTGTGTTGAACTGCAAATGGAGAAAACTTTGTTCTCCATTATATAGTAGATGGCAATTAGCTTTTGATCAAAGTAGAAATGCGTTATTAACACGTAGCGATGTAGGCAATTGTTATTGAAGTATGAACTATCATTCCTGAAATGAAAAAATCAACCAGTAAAATAAATTAAAAGAAGACATACTTTCCGAATGCCATCCTGAACTGTTATGAATCTATTGCCATCATACTCGGCTGCAACCGGAAAAAAAAAAAAAAAAAAAAATGGATTTCATTTCAAACTTCAATCTGGTGCATTGATGCAATATCATATCATGCAAGATTACAAGGATTAAGAGAGAACAATACAGGTTACAGGAATGAATCTCTGGCAAGTCTTTACTATGAAGTTGTCAGAAAGATCAGTATCTTCATCTTCTTCGGCAAACAGCTGTGATGAAATAAAACAAATAACATAAGCATGGCGAACCAGATTGCAGGAGATTCTTACGCCAACAAGATATAGATTATAACGAAAGCAGAAGCTGAACCTTGGTTTTTAAATGAAAAGATAATGTAAAACAATGAAGGCCTAAAGCACCTAAAAATTAATCTTCGGTCTTTATTTCTTACTCGTGCAACAATTTTTTTTTGTCTTGAAATGTACTAGAATATTGATGAAGAATATTGCACTTATCCTATATCCTCTTTTGCATCATATGCTCAGCTGTCCTCTGTCTCCTGTTCTTTTGTTGCTTCCCTTGATTCCGTGTCCATTCCTAAAACTGTTAAGGAAGCCTTGTCTCATCCTGGGTGGCGAACTGCTATGATTGAGGAGATGAATGCTTTGGATCACAATGATACTTGGGAGTTGGTTGCCTTGCCTGCAGGTAAGAGGCCTATTGGTTGTAAGTGGGTGTTTGCTGTCAAGGTAAATTCTGATGGGTCTGTTGCTAGATTGAAAGCCCGTCTTGTGGCTAAAGGATATGCCCAAACCTATGGGGTTGATTATTCTGACACTTTTTCTCCTGTGGCTAAGCTTACTTCTGTCAGGTTACTCATTTCAATGGCAGCCATTAAAGATTGGCCACTGCATCAGCTTGATATCAAGAATGCCTTTTTGCATGGGGATCTTCATGAAGAGGTGTACATGGAGCAACCTCCTGGGTTTGTTGCTCAGGGGGAGTCTGGGAAAGTATGCCGACTTCGAAGATCATT
This sequence comes from Ipomoea trifida, assembly GCA_003576665.1. NCBI lineage: Eukaryota > Viridiplantae > Streptophyta > Magnoliopsida > Solanales > Convolvulaceae > Ipomoea > Ipomoea trifida. Next base: position 3,483,953 of record CP025647.1, on the reverse strand, counting down.
GTATGGACTGAAGCAAAGCCCGCGAGCATGGTTTGGAAAGTTTAGTCAAGCAGTGGAGAGCTTTGGGATGGTGAAAAGTAAATCGGATCACTCAATGTTCTACAAGTGGTCCAAAACAGGCATAATCTGGTTAGTGGTCTATGTGGATGACATTGTCATTACAGGGAGTGACACCGAAGGAATTTCATCTCTTAAGTCATTCCTTCATAGTCAGTTTCAGACAAAGGATTTGGGACCACTAAAGTACTTCCTGGGTATTGAAGTCATGAGGAATAAAACAGGTATATTACTGTCTCAACGAAAATATGTACTTGACTTACTGTCTGAAACAAGGAGACTAGGGTCTAAACCATGCAATACTCCTATGATACCAAACATGCAATTATCAAAGGAGGGGGAGTTGTTTGAAGATCCTGAGAGGTATAGGAGATTAGTTGGGAAGTTGAACTACTTGACAGTAACTCGTCCAGACATTGCATATCCAGTGAGTGTTTTGAGCCAATATATGGCATCTCCAACTGTTGAGCATTGGGCAGCTGTAGAACACATCTTGAGTTATTTGAAGGGAGCTCCAGGACATGGAATTTTGTATAAAAATCATGGGCACACTAAGATCGAGTGTTTTACTGATGCTGATTGGGCAGGATCCAAAGAGGATCGTAGATCAACAACTGGATATTGTGTTTTCTTTGGAGGTAATTTGGTTTCGTGGAAAAGCAAGAAACAGAATGTGGTTTCTCGTTCGAGTGCAGAGTCTGAATATAGGGCAATGGCACAATCAACATGTGAAGTGATGTGGATAAACAACCTTCTGAGTGAGGCTGGTTTTAAAGCTCCAATCCCTACAAAAGTATGGTGTGATAACCAAGCTGCTCTGCATATTGCATCAAATCCAGTGTTTCATGAACGAACGAAGCATATAGAGATTGACTGTCATTTTGTTCGTGAGAAGATACAACAAGGGTTAATTTCCACTGGATTTGTAAAGACTGGAGAACAACTCGGGGATTTATTCACGAAGGCCCTAACTGGGACACGAGTTAGTTATCTGTGTAACAAGTTGGGCATGATTAATATCTTTGCTCCAACTTGAGGGGGAGTGTTATAAGGTATATTATCACATATGGTATCCTATATATTAGGAAAGTTGGAAACTAGGGTTTTGAGGTTACCATACAGAATGTCCTCCAAAGTCATATATATAGGATGGTGTACTCTCCTCAAAACCTTGTGAGACATAGAGCTGCCAGTCAAGGTATTCTCCTAAAACCTTTGAACAAATATGAAATCTAGGCAAGTCAAGGAAAAAAATAGAGTACAAAGTTCGATACAAGAGTCAAGGAAGAAATGGCACCTTGAATGATGAGTAAAGGAGTAGCGCTGCAAATAGTAGGTTAACTGCCTCGAACCTCTAAAAGAACATCAGAATATTTATGAAAAACTAATTCAAGTTACATATTTTGATAATTGGTGTGTGTGTGTGTGTGTGTGTGTCCTATATTCTTCCCGTATGTATCAGTTGGGAATTAACTGGTAACCTGAAGAGTTGCTGTCCCAAGCAGTATGATAGACAATCGGAAGATTATTGCTCCAGCAATTCCATATGAAAGCACCCGATTCTATAGCCCAATGCATGGTAAGGTTGAGCCGTAAACACAATCATAACAGATATCCAAAGAAAAAAAATAATAATTTGAAAAGAAGAAGAATGAGAACAAAAATGTGGCAAGTAGCAAACTTTAGAAGGGACTAATAGAATACCTGATACATGAGGGGCACTTTAAAGTACTTGAATATCAAAACAAAGACGAACAAATTGTCCACTGACAAGCTCTGCTCTAGTATATACCTAACAATGTAAGCAAAAACAACGAAGGAGTGAAACTCAATATTGATTCGCTAAACATGCCATCTCGAGACAAGTAATAAAGAAAAATCCTCCATAGAATATCAGGCAGAAGTCACCTTAAAATTAGTTTTAGGCAATAAACTTGATTACACAACAATAAACTATACAATTTGTCGAATTGAAATGCAGGTAAGAAAACGTGCAATTTTTTACCCAGCAAAAAACTCAGATGCCTTTCCAATCCCATCCTTGAAACCCAAACCAACACCAAATACTACTGCTGACAGCACCTAAAATAATGAAGGGCTATACTCCCTTTAATTAGAATGTTCAATATCATCAGAAATAAATTTGACAACTTGGCATAACCATGATCATGGAAAGTACTTACACATAGGGCGACAATCCTGACCGAAGATACATAATTTTCAGACCCATCAGTACTGCAAGAGCTATCTATATCGTTAATGCTCTTATGCGATTGAGTACGTGACTTCTCCTTCTCTGCAAGACAGTTTTACCAGCCAATATTACTTTATAACAGAAAACACAACTGCATATTGGACTTTTTGAGGCAATTATAGATCTTGGGAGGGAATTCTAATTGGTCAATAAAAATTGATTTCAATGCTAGTTTTTTTTTGTTTTTTCTGAGTTTAGCCATACCATCAACTATCAACTATTGTAATTTAAAAAGCACTCCAACAATATTAGTTTTTACTCACTCCATTTCACTCAACAATGACCTCAATTCGATTAAGTAATAACCCAAAGAGTAATGCTAGATACCCCTCCTATTTTTCCCCTCCCATCCATCCCTCATGATAAGTCATTAGTTAATTGGTTACTAATTTTTTAAAAAATTAGTGGTTGATTAGTCAATCCATGGCACCCAATGAGTGGAAGCCACATTAGGAGAGGAAATTCAGGAGGGGGAAGAAGCATTTTCCTAATCCAAATTCTGGGAGTTGATAACCATAAGGTTTCAAGTTTGACTCCCAATGGAGCCGCCTATTGGCCTTTTTAGTTTTAGCCGGTTAACCTAGGCTTGTTTACATTCTCATGGTTCGTTGCAGGCTAGGACCAAATGTGGGGTATACTCGGGATAATGGCTGCAGTTTCCTTGTCATAAATACAATTAATTATTAATTAAAAACAAAAACAAAAACAAAAAACAAAAAAAAAAAAAAAAAAACCAAAAAAACAACAACAATAACAAATTTTCAAAACTACTTCTGCTACTGCCTACAAATGTACAGTGAACAGCAAGCCCACATAAATAAATCCTTATGAGCCTAATTCAAAGATCAATAAGAGTTGCTACAACAATTATATCTTTACAAATATGTACCCCAAAAAATCTCCTTTTTATTTCATACACTAAGAAGTAAGAACAACTCAAAGGTCGAAATTCTTGCCTGAAGTAGACGATTGTTCTCCTTGTTCAGTTTTTCTTGAGCACACAATTGCAAAACTACGCCTTCGCACAAAACTACACCCAGCTGAAGGTTCAAACGCACAAATAAGCATTCTATCGAGCTCAAAAAAACTGATCTTTTTCCAGTGACAGATAAGTGCAAATCATTACCTGAACATGGTGGTGGAGAGTGAAGTGGAGCCAACCGAATCCGAACCCGTCTTGGGCTCGCATCAAACGGGTAGATTGGGGAATTCCTGAGGGAGGCATAGGTGAAGCCTGAAGGTGGAGCTTGGGTACTGCTATGGTGGACTATAGAAGCCAATTTCATGGCTTCAAAGCTGAAGGATTCTCCTTTTTGGAACAAACAAATAAAGAGTGAGTGCAAAGAATCAGCGAGCGTTGTTCTTCGAAATATCAGTCTATGAATATTGGTTGAAGTCTTGAAGATGAGCGGATGCGGCGTAGCCACAAACAATTGGGGAGGGTATGTGCATCGGTCCGAAAATCAATAAACATTTCTCTTTCACTCTCTCAAGTATTTATAAATTATTCATTAAAAATATTGTATACTTTAACATGCTCCGAAGCTCGTCTCGTGACTTTAACCGTAAAAGACCATAAGGATATATTATAATGAAGTAAATTAATATAAGTTGTGTATAACTGATCCACTCAAATCAATAAATTTAATAGAAAACGTTATACAGTCGAATTTGAAATCATATGGTTATCAATTCAAACTTTCGATCAACTTAACTGGGATTGTCATAAACTACTAAATTTATAACTTTTGTGTAATTAAATTATTGGAATTTTTCAGGAAGGAAACGAAATATTGCATTATAAAGCAACCAAGTGAAAAATACAAGCCGGATAAACAAACATTCACGACCTAGAACAGCCTAGACAGCCAATGAACCAGTTACCTGTGCCAAAACAACGTGTTCAGTTAAAAAAAAATATTGAAACAACCAAGCAAAATATATTTAATTGAAACATTTTTTTGATTTCAACTTTCATTCCAACCAGCACATTTGAAGAATGACAACACATTACATCATAGTACATATTATGTAAATAATGTGACTAGATTCTATTAGATAAACATTTCAAGCCTACCAAAGGACCCTAAGAGAATTTGAAAAAAAAAAGGTATAAATTGTACCTACTTTGTTTGTTTAGTGATTCAATTGTACACAATTTAAATGCAAGATTCAATTACACAAAATTTTGATAAGTTCAACGATCCTAAAATGTCAAAAGTCATCATTTACACAAGTATGAAATCCTACCACGGTTTGGGATCGACTCCCGCATTGTGAGAGAGGAGAAATTGTCACCATTGTCCCTCTCTAGATCCACCCATACTTTGTGAGAATTAGACACCGGACAATATGTGAGGACCCCTAAGACAATTAAATTCGCGTGTCGCGTGGGTAAAGAATATTTATAAATGGAATTTTTACGGGCTATTTTGAGGCAACTAATATTAATATAGAATACTTTTTGGAAGTATTATTAACTTTATTATAATGTAGATCCGTTAATAATATTAATATTGGCTACTAATTGTAAAAAAAAAATATTTACCAAATCACAGTTGAGGGATAAAATTATAAAAATATACTCCGTATGATTTTCCCAATACCTCAATATCTTAATCGGCTGGGCTAAAAGTGCCAAAAACCAGAGGGTCCAGAGCTTACACAACTCCGGAATCTTAAAGCGCTCTCACGTTTTGTCTGCGAAATTCTCACCCAACGATAGCATTGCAGCAGCGCAATCAGTCTACTGCTCCTTCCACCGCACACATGGCGACGACCACCGCAAAGAACACCGAAGTTCCCACGAAAACCCTACCCAAGACCCCATCTCAACCGTCAGATCCCAATCCGACGGCGGACACCGAGGCTTCTCACCTCACCAACCCTAACCCTTCCACCTCACCATCAAAGGGCGAAACCAAGGCGGCGGCCACCACCGCCACCACGACGGCGGTCAACAACGTAAGCAGCGAGGGCGATGTTCAAAAGAAGATTAAGCGCGCGGAGAGGTTCGGAATGCCAGTGCAACTGTCTGAAGAAGAAAAGCGGAATTCGAGAGCTGAAAGGTACGGTATTTAGTTATTTAATTAATATACTACGGTTTAGGGTTAGGGTTTCAGTTTCGTTTTCGTTTTATTTAAAATTTGATTTTAAATTCAGGGTTAGGAAATACAGTGAAAAGAGCTTGTTTTCCTATTTCTTTCTTTAAGATGTTGCCAACCCTAAGGTGCTATGCAATTGTAATATTTATAATAGTCTGCAATAAGTTCTATACCAGGCGTTTTCTTTGTCCAGAGGGCCTTTTTGGTTCAAGTACATGGCTTTTTCAATCTTGTATGATCTTCCTTGCTTTGGGTTTGACTTTGATTTGATTGAAACTAGAATATGCAAAAGGTATAAATTCTGAATGTTCATAGTGGTCATTCGGAACTGGAACATGAGGTGCATGTTCTCCATTTGCTAAATTTCTCACCTCACATCCGTAATATTGTATGGCATGTCAATGTTTAAGTCTCTTCTTGATTTGTTTATTATGTGAATTATTTTGAATAAATATGGATTGGTTAGATAATTTGGGAAGTTTATCTTCTTAGGTTAAGTCAATCTGCATCTTTACCAGGGTAGTTCTAGGGTATTGCCTATTTGGGAGTCCAGTGGAGTAAGTTGATGTTGGTGAATACTTAGCTTCCTTGCATCTCTTGCTGTATTTCTTTCTCTGCAAATGGATAATTCAAAGAGCAAGAGTATATTGTTCCTGTTACAACTATTTCTATTATGGTGTTGTTTGCCCTGTCCTTGAGATTGCTAGTCAGGTGACAGGCCAATGGCATTCCAAAAACTTTATGAAGTATAAATTGCTCCTCTTGGTTTTTGCTTCAGCCTTTCGTATTGAACCTGTCTTATTTCAGGTTTGGCATTGCATCCTCATTACCTGTATCAGATGCATCAAAGAAATCAGAGGAACTGAAGAGGAAGGCTAGGGCAGAGAGGTCACCTAATCTACCCATTTGGTCTATGATTGCATATGGCACTTGTATTCCTTGTGTGACTGTTTGTTTGTTGACTTTTCTATCATGTGTTTAGGTTTGGGATTGCTCAAACTACCACTACTGATGAGGATGCAAAGAAGAAGGCAAGGCTTGCTAGGTTTGCACCACTGACAAAGGTTGATCCTGCAGAGGAAGATAAAAGGAAAGCAAGAGCTCTCAGGTAATACTTATACAAATGCAAGTTTTCACTCCTTTAAACCACTGAACATAATTCAAACGTGTTTTGCTAAATATTAGAGGAATCAGGGTATATTGAGTATATTCTTATGTAAATTTTCAGGTTTTCACAATCTGAGTCTGATACTCCATCTCAAGAGAACGGAAAAGGAAGCACTGAGGTGATTTTTTTTTGTATGTTCTGCACATGTGCTGTTTAATTTGTATGATTTATTCTTTGCTGATTTAAATATTCAATCACAGGAGGCCCCTGTTTTAGGCAAGGTTGGAGGAACCTGAATTGTGTGAGGCCCTGTTCAAAAGTAAGCTTTCCTTCAACTCCAAGATTTGGATGTACTGCTATGAACTTACTGTTATTGGTTGCTTCTCTTTAGGCATCTATACTTGAGCTGCAAATTAATTGTCCTTACCTGGTTCTCTCCCCCATACTTCTTTTGGGGGATTTTCCTTTCTTTTTCAGGCTAGCACAGGTTATGAGACTGACATCTTGCAACTTCACCAGTAGTTTTAAGTACAACTAGGCGTTCATTTTGGTACCTATCCATTCCGTAGAAAATTTTTCTTCAAGTACAGAAAACGGCTCTTGCTATCCCCGGTTACATACATGTGGTTAATTTTTGGTTTCCCTGGTGAGCCCTAGGACTGTTGGAAGCAACCCCCTTAGTATTGACCTATCTGAAATGGCCAGTAAACAATGTCAAAAATGCCAATTGCAGACTGAAAGTTTCATAGTTTAAGCATCTCTCATATAACCAACTTCCTTTTAGTATTTTCTTATTTCTTGATATTTATTTACTTAATGTTGGATGCCAAAAATCTGATTCAGAACCATCAAATCAATTATAGACTTCTAGGGCACGCATAGCTTAACCAAATTTTCCAATATAGTGCCAAATGCCCGTATTCTGTTGATGTTGAATGTGACCAAGGTGTGACAGATGTTTAAAATGGTTTTCAACTAATATTATCTTGAACCTATTTCTTAGGTGTAAGATCTCATTGCAATCTTGAGGTTTCAGTTCATCAGAAAATATAAATCATAAGTATGTTTTTGTTGCATTAAGAGATCAAGTAGGAACCTTCTAACTTCCAGTTGCATCCATAGATCTTTGTTTGTTTCAACATGCTCATAGACATTCCTGGCAATCTTAGGCTTTTTAGGAAAGGTAAGGCTAACATTTTTGGAGTTATGTGGTAAGTAATATCTTTGTCAAGTCTTTACAATCATTTTCCATGATAACAAGGCTATTCTGCATAAAGTTTAAAACACCATGATTATGTGCCCATGTTTACCTTAGTGTCAATTTCGTACTCCGCATTTGTGTCCCAATCTGATTTTCTGTCTTAGAAGTAGATGAGGAAGCACAGCATGATGATGAAACCATCTATTGGAGAACTTTCATTACTTGTGTCTTGTGTGTGATCGATGATGATTTTGCTTGTTAGGGGTTTTACCGTCAAATTGTTTTCTAGTCTTTGGTATTAGAATTTGACATTGTGAGATGGCCATTTTGAAGGGGATTTGATGCTAAGGAAGGTGTTTCTGACTGGTCCTACTGGGTGAACCATTTAGGGTGACTGCAGTGCAGGAATTTTATCACATGTACTTGGAAGAAATTTATTTGTAATTTTTATCTTGGTTAAAATTTTAAAAACTTTTAGGTTAGTAGAATTTTCAATATGCTTTTTAGTTGTGGTTGTGAAGACAAATCTTTAAACTTAATGCACTCTTCAGTCTCCATTCACTTCCAATTTTGTTTCCTGCCTTATATTTGGTGCTATGTATATGTGCAATGGTATTCTATAACTACATCTCTGCTATTCTAACTTCAATCTTGAAGATCCACAGCACTGCTTATTTCTTTTCAATGTTGGCTTAAAATTTTATTTCATGAAAAATAGAAACTTCAGAATTTTAAAAACTACAAATAAAAAATGAAAAATGGTGCTTTCTGCCCTTCAATTAATACAAAAATAGATCCACAGCACTGCTTATTTCTTTTCAATGTTGGCTTAAAATTTTATTTCATGAAAAATAGAAACTTCAGAATTTTAAAAACTACAAATAAAAAATGAAAAATGGTGCTTTCTGCCCTTCAATTAATACTTGGTCACATTTGTCCTTTAGTTGTTTGTATTTTTTTTTATTTTTTTTTGGTTCTTGAGTTTAAAAAATCATTTTACTGACAATTGAGGAATAAAAAATGTTTACATTATAATTGAGGGATGAAATGTGTTATTTCATTTTTTGTGTGTCTAGTTATTTTATATATATTTAAAAGATTATATTGAAGGTACTATTAAACACAAAAAATTAATTTTAAAAATAATTAAAAATATTAAATAAGATAAACTCCGTAATAAATAGACAGGTAAAATGTGATTGGGATTTGAAAGAGTATAATTAGGCACAAAAATGGTCATTCTGCCAAAAGAATATTTAAAACTTCCAGTAACAGGTCCTTTAAAAATCGTCACCTAAATCAACTATCTACAAAGGAGCCATATATCATTCTAATATTTTATGAATATACACGTGTACGCATCGTGTACATTTTAATAAGCACTCGGACTACGGGACTAGTGTAATTTATAATTTAATATTTTGTAATATTTACTATAATATTAGTATATAAAAATTATATTAAAAATATTATTAAATACAAAAAAATATGAATATAAATTAAAATAAAATGTTAAACGAAAATAAACAAAGAAAAAATTGGTGCAGCCTATATATAAATAGTAGATAATAATGAAAATGGAGTAGGAGTAGATTTTGGTATTGTGATTATTTTTCACACCGTTTTATCAATACTTTAACAATTATCACCTTAGGAGTAACTAAGTATGTAAAATATGATTCTTGTATTAAAAAAATAATGAGTTTGAGTTCGTTACGTAATATCTTTCTATTTCGATTTATCACTTATATCTAGTTTGAGTAGTTTACCAAGTGCGCAACAACAACAACAATAATGATTTGAAGCCTGCAAGGAAAGTTCAGGTGGTTACAAAGGTGAAGTTTGAGAAGAAAGATCATGAATCGAGTCTCACCAGCGACAATGTAATCCTTGTGCACAGTAAAAAAAAAAAATGCCTAGCCTCTATGTTCAGTTAAATTGCCATGATTTACAGTCTCCTTGAGGTTAGAAATTCAACGTTTTTGGGAAGAAAAACAATAATAATTTGAAGCTCGCTCCAATTCGGTTTTAGAAATTATAAATAGTAAGCTCAAAAATCTGAAAAAAAGAAAAAGACACAACGATTCAACGAATGACTTTCCTTTATCCATATTGACTATTGCGGTCGTTCAGGTAAGATCTTGGTGCGCCTCTTTCTCTCTCGGTCTGTCCCTCTGTCCGTATTCTTCTACCATCTAGATTCTCAGGTGCAAACCCTAATGCTTTCTCTCGCTCCTCTTACCCCTGCTCTATGTTGTTGTGGTTGACGGCTACTCAACATCCAGGTACTCATCGCACTTGCATTCATACTAAATCTTCATGTTCCGGAATTTACTCAATTCGGTGGAGATGATGATCTTTGAGTTTCTGATTTGATCTTACTTTCCGTTATTCATATAGTTCCGCTTGTCCTTATTTTGTGTCTGTGGAAACTGTTCTGTTTGTGGAGATTTCATGTCTGAGGGGTTGAATTCTGTAATGGCACTGGTGCCCCCCAAACGTCACAACAATAGATCATTTACTTTTTATCTGCATCCAGTTTGATGAATAATAAGATTGTATCTATATAATTAGGGAGGGAATAGAGGTAATTCTAATAGCTGAATGTGACAAATCAGGAATGGAATGCATCATCTTCTCAGTTTTTGCTAATCAGTAATTGTTTTTTATATAATCTGTAAGAAATTTATGCGAATAAGTCTTGTGTGAGACTGTTTTCCCGTGAGATGTGTAATACTTTTTCTTAGTGCATAGAAATGTATTACGGAGTACATTTTAACTAAAAAGTACTGCATGTGTCACGTAAGACAGTCTAACACAAGACTTCTCAATTTATGCCTAAAGAGTGATAGTCGTGCGTAAGCGCTTCTTTGTGCTCTGTGATACTTGCATGTTCAGGCCTTAAAGGAATGATTTGTGGTGGCATTGTCATGATTTTTCCTTAATGATAGTACGAGTGAATTACTTTTTTAAGCAGTAAAGTGTTGTTGAAATTGAATACAATCTGCACATTAACTAGATTAAGTACCCTGTATCATTAAAAAAATAGTGATAAAAAGAAAGGAAAACTACTTACTATCTTAAGATTATACTGCTTGGGAATTGAAACCCTAGCTACATCTTAAGAAAAAAAAACAGATTGGTTTTGTAAAGTGAGCTTGCTACTTAATGTGCATTTATTTGTTTTACATGGGCAACTCATTGTGAATGTGTGTAGTTCTTGCATTTCTTTTATCACATGAGATTCATGCGGCGAATGTTATTGTAGGGTAGACATATATCAAAGCTATATCCTATCCACCATATTGTTGGCTTTGTCCTCTAACTAGACATCCGAAGGTGACTGACACATATTGACAGATTCATCCTTGAGAAACACCTGTAGATAGTCATAGGGACTTTTGGGATACAGACACTTTATTGCCTTACAATAGTAAAATTTTCCAAGCATCATACTTCTAGCTTTTATTTGCTTGTGTGTTTGTTACTTTCTATAGAGGATGAACTATTATTACTCAATTTAATGTACTCATGTGTGGATTGGGATTTTATCCTTTCTTGATTATGTTGTTTAAATTCGGTTGCATGAAACTCTTAGGGCATCTACATTTATTTGGAGAAAATAATTACTCCTTTGTCCCATTTATATGACCTACTCGTACAATGTGATTCGACTCAAGTTATTTATAAATCAATTTTTTGTAATCTTTAATTTAGTACTCCGTATTAATTAATAAAATTGTATATTGAAACTTATATTAAAATTCTATCAAACACAGGAAGTTGAATTTCAAAGTTATAAGAAATTGCTAAAGAAAATAAACAAAAAAAGAAGAGTTGGACCAATGAATAGTGAATTAGATCATATAAAATGGGAGAATGGAACAAAGGGAGTAGTATTTTGTGTGGCGTCACTCAATTTATTGTAAATGTGATTCATAAGCCTCTTTTAATTGGTATGTTTTTTAATGCCGTGATCTAACAATCTTTTTTTGTTTTCATCTTCATTTACCCAGTGTTTAATGAGATTCAGTGAAAATGGATTATACAAGCCAAGAAATGGACTTGGACTCTTTCTCAACTGGGGTCTTTGAGTTACCTGGAGAGCCTGCTGTTGTTGTTAATGGATTGCCTCCCCTTCCTCCGAATGACGGAAACCTTGTTCCCTGCCCTGCAATAACTGATGCGGAATTACATAGAGATGAGGGTTTTGGACAATGGTTGGAAGGAAGAGAAGTTCAGAAGTTGTTTGGGGGCCAGTTTTACATTGGTAAAGTTACCAAATATGATGTGGAAATGCATTGGTATAAAGTGGTGTATGAAGATGGTGATTCTGAAGAACTTGATTGGCAGGAACTAAAAGAGATTCTTCTGCCCTTGGATATAGATGTTCCGTTAAAGACACTGGCAACTAAGATCACAAAGAGTACACAGAAACATGCCCAGGAGTCTGGAAAAACTGATATTGCATATAGAGAAATGGGGCTTCTTGAAAGCGGTCAGATTAACTATTCTTAGTTGGTGCGTTAATTATAGAGTATGCTACTCTTGAAAGTGGAAATATACTTGCTACTTTTCAGTACAGATCAGGCATTTAGAATACTAAAACATCCTGCTGGTCATCGTCTTTTATTGCAACTCTTCTGTGCACCGAATGTACTCTTCTCGCCCCCCATACCCAATGTCTTATAAATTTTGTTGACATCATTTACCAGCAGAATGTTTTGTGTTTGTCAACTTAAAACTCATCTGTACATGCAATTTACTTGGATTAATGCCATATATGGTCACAATGTCACATTGATTTCTTGTGTACATTTTTCTGCAGCAAATTGGATTTTATGGCCAGTTAGTACATAGTAAAAATTTGAGGAACAATTCTTGTCTAGATATTGACATTTGTTACTTTAGCTGAATATAGAGATGTTTTCAAAAGCCTACTCAGATAATAATTGGACCAGACATCAAACAACATCACCACTTTTTATGCAAATTTAGTAAATGAAGCTTTGTTTAACAAGGGAGATCCTAAATAAGCTTTTCATTAGTTTGCACATATAGCTTAGTTAAATTCTATATAGTTGATTGTGGGCAAGAACACAGGATCGAGACTATGAATTACCCCTCTACTATTCTGTTGGGATGAGATGTGGGGGTCCGGTAAGGGGATTCTGCCTTTGTGGACAAGGGCAAGCTTTACATTATAGAGAGAAAAATCCGGCATCCTTATGTGATTCTGATTTTATATTTACATCTCCATTAGCTTGGTCTCCAATTCCACCTTCCTGGAATGACTTCAGTAACTCCAATGAGGGAGTTCTCAGGTTCTCTATGAATTCTTTGCTTGGCAAGTTGAACTTTATCCTCCTTGGAGTTGAATCTAAAGTTTCACTCACCTGGTCATCATTAATGGAAGAAATGAACATTTGAAACCTCTTATTTTTAGTCAATTAGAGGAAAAAATTGCAAAGCAGAGAGAGAGATTTACACAGTGAAAACTACTGGGAGGATTTACTATGATCTAAAAGACAAGTAATATTCTACCACATTCAACATGAATATTTATCTTTTATTTTATTTTTATTACCCATGTAGCCCAACTTTGCCGGACTACATCTGGATCCCATGAACCAACCCCAAGGCACATGAGGAGGTAAATCGAGTTTGCCCAACTTCAAGACCCAACACCAAACTCTATACTGTTGCGCACAAGGAATCCAACCAACCCTAAAAAAGGAGTTAGTGTATCCATAGAGTAAAATTCTAGTTATATGTTTAGATTTTATTGGAGGAAGAAAAGTAAAAAAAATAGAGTAAATAGTGGGAGTACATGTAATATTTTACTCTTTAGAAAATTCTTTAGATATTGTATAGTCAAATCACATGTATGGACCTCTTGCCCCCCAATTGAAGCCAAGAATGTGAGGCATACAACAGTCAGAACAACATTTTTATTCCAAAAATATATCACATATGAAACTTTGTTAAGGATGTGCAAACTTCAAAATCCTTGCAATGTTGTTAGTTTCTCTCTTCTTTTTTTTTCTTTTTTTTTTTTTTTCTATTTTATGGGTGTTGTTGGGAGGGGGAGTTTGAACTAAGCTCATCCTAAACTAATTTCTGTTTATTTCTTGATTTTGAAATTCTTAATATCAGACAGAAAACAATTAAGCACTACAATGCGGTTGTTTACGTTTTACAGTACCTTGTAATCATCTGTCAAAACTCTTTCTGCATTACTGGCAATCTCAGAAATTTTGTGTGAATGAGTCATTTCCATTGCATTCATATCCTCAATGCATGGATCTACACATGTTTTGATCTTCTCACACTCTCCATGGTCCAGTTTCAACAAATCTGCAGTGAGTAATTTTATCAGAGGACACCAAATGTAGTCAGAAAAAAAAAATAGTAATCTAAAAATGGCACATACATTCTGTAGAAGAAAGAAGATTCTTGTTAGCAAGATCAGTTTCCTCAAGTATGAATGAAACACAAGCAGAAACTCGAGCATGGACCTGTTCGTTTCTTGCCATTTCACTCCTGAGGTAAAGAAAAAGGTAAGAATAAACTGATCTTAATAGAATTTTATGAGTTTCATTCCATAGTTAATAGCTTACTTAACAATGGAGTCAATGGAGTTGGTATTTCTAGTATGTTGGCAAATAAGAGATTCTTGAGCATTCCCCCATTGCTCTTCAACTGCATTTGAATTTTTAAGACTGCATGTTTACCAAAAGAACTGCTATTATTTCATGGTGGCAGCAACATTGGTGTTTGAAATATTAGTCTAAAGATTTACCAGCATCTTAAGCTTTCTTCTAAGCCACCTTTCCAGATTTCTAATATAGTGCTATCCTCTATACGATGAGCATGTGTTGCTTCAATGAAACTTGCCCATTCATCCTGAGTAGAACAAGTACAATCTTGGATTTTTGAAAATTCCTGGTTTAGATTGCTGGTTCTACTATTAGCAGACCTTTCAAGGGCATCGAGTTCTGTTTGAACCTAGTTAAACCAGAAAAGGAATAAGATTCCATACAAAAATACTTTACGGAGTAGAAGATATTGAAAAGCTTTTGAAAAGGGAGTGCATACGAAATGTTTCTTCCGTGCATTTGAACTTGCTAGGAGCAATGCCACTTGTTCTAATATTTCCCTTTCTTCATTTGCAGCCAGTTCCTATCATGGATCAGAAGAGAAAAGAATTTTTTTTAAAAAAAAAAAGAAGAAGAAATAATTATTAGATAAGGGCTAAAGAATTTGAGGTAATTACCTCAAACTTAGTTCTGATGTCACAAATTTGCTGACTATTCTTTCTTTGTGATTCTTCCTCCATATGTGCCAAGTTGGAGACAGACGTGTTTAAATTCTTGAAGAAACTCAAGAGAACTTCAGAAATTAAATTAGTGGCTTGGTATGTTCGTGATTGATTCTGTTAGTCATAAAAAGGCAAAAAATGAAATAAGAAAGCATGATGAGTTCCATTTTGAAATGCCAGAATATAGAATCTCGATTTTAATAAAGTTTCTTGCTCCATGCCACTGTACCTGTTGTTCCTGTTGTAGAAATGCTTTCATCTTTACTTCCAGACCATTAAGGTTGTGTTCTAGACCATTAAGTATTGAAACAATGTCTGAGGAAATCTTTCCAACAAGCTGCACTAAATATGGGATGAATGAAGTGGCAGGTTGGTGGAAAAACATAACAAATCTCACTTAAAACTGCTAAAAAACTCACATCCATAATTGAAGACGAATGCTTCGATACTTCTGATGTAAATTTTCCAAATGCCAGTTGACAATTTTTGCAGTGTTCTTCTGCTATGTCAGCCAAATTTTGGACATCAAACACGTACACTTCTTTTAGCTTCTGGAGCAGATTCTGAAAATCCTCAGTTGCCTACCCTTAGGTACAGATAAAGATTATGAGTTTCAATTGCTGAATGTTATTAAAACAACATAATTACAGGTTCTTTAACTAACCTTGGACTTTGCAGATAAAAATAATTTTGTGTTTTCTTGTACAGCTTTCAGTTGCTGTGCCTCTTGTGATACAGAAGCTGCTACACCTGTCTTTAAAAGTTCAAGCTGCTGTGCCAATTGATTCTGGAAGTTCTGGAGAAGAACTCGGTTTCTTTGCTCTCTAAGATTATTATTTTCTGTTGATAAAGTAAATATTTAATAGAAACAATTAGCATATAATTGGATGAAACTGCCAAATCTAAAGCTTTGAAACAAGAACACGAACCTATTTCCGAACATAATCTGGATACCTCTGATTCTGCATTCTCTAGCTCAGCTCGAAGCTCAATTGCTTTTTCAGTAAGTGCCTTCTCTAAATACAATGTTGAGAATCAAATTCAAAGATCTTCAGTTTAAACTACTCTTGTAAATAAAAGGCAATTTACAGACACAATACTATACATACCAGATGTGATGAGATTAAATACCAAATACTGCTTCTGTCTAATGGTTTCTTTTGCTTGACTGTATTGAGCTTCTACTTCAGATAAGGATTGTTCAGTTTTCTTGAGTTCTGTCTGCCATTAGAAGCAAAAAATATGAGACCTTTTTCTCTTGGTTTCGGCCATTAGGGGAAATACCCCTTCTTAATTGCTCTTTTACCTTGGCCATTCCGAGTTTTTCACCTAAATCTGCTGTCAACTTTTGCTGGTTACTATATAAATCTTCAAGTTCTACAATTTTCTGTTTCAAATATTTCAGTTATTAACCAGGGCAGGAGACTATGAGAAAAAGGTAAACTATACTTGGGTGATATTTACCTTGTTTTTTAGCTCAAGATCAAGTTCCATGAGTCTCAGTTTTTCAGCCATTGCCTACAAAAAGGAAGATAAAAGACTTAGTCCTTTATGTTGATATGAGGAGAAATTTGTTTTTATCAATAGCTGGAATTAGCACCTTCTGGGCAGCCTCATCAGACTGGTATCGATCTCGGGGTATGTAAATTCCATTCTTCTCCCTTGTTGCTAGTAATTCTAAGAATTTATGAAGAAAAACATGAATACCATGATCTATATAATGAAACTTCCAGATGCATAAAAAAGTCTGATCACAAGGCTAAATGCATACAAACCTTGCTTTAGGCGATCCATCTCAACGTATATATCTTTGATGAATGCAGATTTTACAATTTTCTGGTTAACCTGAAAATGGAACCACACCATGAAGTCTTCAAGGAGACAACATAAAGAAGAAAAAAGAATCTCAGTTAACACATTGCTTTACAAACCTCTGGTCTGTTCTTAATGATTTTAGCGCGAAATGCATAGTCAAGAGTACTGAGAGTCTCATCCAAGCATTGAAGAGATGGAGATACTGTGGCAATTATGCAGGTCTTTGTCTTTCCTCCCAATGAGTCCTTTAATAGCCTCGTCAATTTGCTATCCCTAAAATCCCACATATATCTTTTTTCTAAGCATACATTTTCAATAGGTCCTTCAAAGTTAGCTTTATATTTACCTGTAGGGAACATGCCCAGAGTGATCAGCCAATGCATTGATGACTCGACCTAGTGTAAGTAAACTCTTGTTTATCTCACCAGCTTCCCTCGCTCTTCCCTGCAAAAGGGAAGATCTTGATTTTGAATGATGATGGCCTAGATTTGACACACAAATGAACAATGCAGTACCTCTTTGGCACCGGAGCGCAGAATGTTCTCTGATCCAGCAAGATCAACTAGGTTCAGTTTCCCACATTTGATCAGCTCCACCCCCTCTGATACACATTCCTTGATTTGCACCGTGATGGAGAATATGGAATGAGAGCGGTTGCTTTGTTTGTTTAGCAGAGTCTCTGCAGTATGCTTTTTCGCAGAACCCCTCTCGAGAATTCTGTATATTTCATCTGCACTTGACACTATCTCCTCTTGCAGGCCTTTGATGAAGACAGCACTCTTGCCATCTTCCATCAGTTTCACTGCCTTAAGCTGCTTCTCATCTGAGAATGATCTCGAATCCTCTTCTGCGGAGAGCAGATCTGTTATTTCCTCATTGTAAAGCTCTATGAATGTCACCTTCATCATATACTCAGCTTTTTCAGACTCCAAACTGTTGAAAATCTGCTCTACAGCTCTTGGAATCACCCCAGCATTCTTGTGAAATTCCCCATTCTGTCATCATTAAGAATGAAGAAAAAGGGACCAAAACTATTCTAAGCCACACAGAGCAACAATACTACCAAATAAAGAGAAAAGCTGTGAATTTTTATAGTTATGACCTTCTCCTTCCCTCCTTCCCCTTCCATTGTATATGTTTTCCCAGTTCCAGTTTGGCCATACGCGAACACAGTGCAGCTATATCCTTCAAGAGCATCATCGACAAGAGGCGCTACAGCTTGGTTGTACAAGTCCTTTTGTTGAGTTGATGGACCAAATACCTAAAATCACAGTGAAGATGCAAATACATATTTCCATTCTTGGCAAACAGAATGTGACAACTGACAAAGCATCATCAAAATACCAAACCTTATCAAAGACAAAAGTACGATTCGTCTGTTTAGCATTCGTGTTTAGGATTGCAGACACCTCTTGTTTCTCCTCATCACATGATATCACTAATGGGGCTTTAGCCCTTACCTCATCCTCACTTGGTGGTCTGAAACACAAAAACCAGATGACTTCATCTGAGCTGGTAGTAAAAAAGGGCAGATTTTTCTTGACAGAAAGCATTCAAAACTTCAAGAAAATGTTAGAAATATCAAATATGTACCATTTAACCTGGAGAATACACAGAAACAACAGTCTAAGCTAAAAGCACACCATACACACACAGAAAAAGAGATTTCCCTACACAAACTTGTAACCACAAGGTCATGAGTTCGAATCCCAGCCTGATTGTTCGAGTTGGTCAGCTATAAGCAATCTAGGCTAGTTTACCTTCTTATGGTCCTTTGCCGACTAGGCTCAAGATAAGGTTTACTCAGTGCACACCCTTGAGTAGTGGCTACAGTTTCCTTTGTCACCCAAAAAAAAGGGATTTTCTTGACAGAAGCATTAAGATTTCAAGAAAAGGTCAAAGAAGATGCATCAGTT
This sequence comes from Ipomoea trifida, assembly GCA_003576665.1. Classification (NCBI taxonomy): domain Eukaryota; kingdom Viridiplantae; phylum Streptophyta; class Magnoliopsida; order Solanales; family Convolvulaceae; genus Ipomoea; species Ipomoea trifida. The sequence continues at coordinate 3,465,177 of CP025647.1, read as the reverse complement.
CCCTACCTGCAACGCAACACCACTTTCACATTCACTGGTTTATCATCGCTTAACCGCGAATCTCTGGAAGGCTTTTCACCTGACCACAGTGTTGATCCTGTTGGGGACATCCATGGAAGACTCACACCTCTCCTCAACCTCGAACTATCCATCAATGGCTGTTTCTCCCTCTCTGCACTCATGAAAACAATAGGGGAAAAAACAAGAAGCTGCAGAAACCGAAACCACCTCACTAGCTCAGGCAATTCTGCAAACGCCTCTAGTGCATAGTAACTAAACACCAAACATTGAAACCAAAAAGGAAATGGAAAAACCAAAGAATCTGCATCCACTGTTTTTCTTTTTGACTTATTTGATCACAACATGTGTTTTTTGAATAATATATATGCGAAAGATTGAAACATACTGCACACAAAATCGCCGGCCAAGTCGGCTTTTTTGGAAATTTTAGAAATATAATATAATACTTTTCAAACACAGGAACTGATTGATGAAACCTTCATGGAGGAAAAGACAGAGTTTTCATTGTGATGATATATTGATATCAACAAAAAAATGGAGAAAAGTGAAGAAAATCCATGGCTGTTACAAGCCTTCATAGGCTTTAACAGCTAACGTAATTTTCCTTTGAGCGTTTAACTACTTTTCATCAGTCATGAACCGTTAAGAAAATACTTAATTGATGACCCCATTGACCATGGACCGCGAATTAATCTCATTTCTCAATCTAATTCTAATCTAAGATAATTAAGTGTTGAAAATTAAGAAAAAATTGTTATGTCATTTCTATAATTACGGTGCTTCTGTTTGATAGTATATTTGCTGAGATAGTATAATAGTGCCCTTATATGTGCATTATCAGTTATTTACAAATGTATTATCAAGGGTTTTTAAATGCATCGTCATAATTATAGAATTATCACTATTTTTTATTTTTATTTTTTTCTTAATTTCTACCCATGGATCATCCTATATTGATGGATAATATTAGTCCGCACGTTTTCACTATAATTATTATATCCTGGACTCGAATCCATCATGCGCATTATGGACCATGTCTAGATTATGTAATTGCAGTTAGTATATTATGTACCTCCGGTCAACAAATTATGTACTTGTTGCCAATTGCCATTAACATATTATGTACGTTTAGTTTATTTACAGGTCTATAATTTGTTAACTGAAGTTACATGATGTTAACTATAAATACATAATCTCATGGTCGACCTTGATACACAATATAATTTGTGTTATTAGGAGTACTAGTTCTCATGGAGTTGTGTGTGTATATATATAATGTCATATGTAGGTTCTATTTAACAGAGCTTATTTATGAGCTTATAGTTTATTTTAAGCTTGATAATGTTAAAAAAATAAGTTAGTAGCTTCTAAACTTTATTTTCCTAACTTTATCCTTAATATTATAAATAAATAACACCCTTTACCCCTCTCAATCCTTTTGGCCTTTTAACAACTCTTTAATTTTCAGCTTCTAGCTTATAGCTTTTTAGCTTTCAACTAGATTTGCCAAACATAGTTGTGATAATGTTTTTGTGCTGCCCGCATGTCAACTCAATTGGTTACAGGGGTGAAGTTTGGGATGAAAGACCAGAATCAAGTCACACTCATATCAGTGTGTGAGCAACCTCTCAAAGTGAGGGGCTCCTCGTGCGCACTGAACAAATGTCTAACCATTCTCCCAAATGCTACACCAAAATTTATATATATCATTCGGAGATGATAATAATTATGATATTAAATGTTTAATTTGAAATCAATTATAGCAATGAGCAATTCATGTAAACACAATGAACATTTAGCACAATTATGATAAATGTCGAACACACACTTGACTAATTGGGCACTAGTCTCAACATCATAATTAGCATTTTAGTAAAACTTTATCAAGATTACAATTTGGAAAGCTTATTCCCAAAGTGGTAGCACTTGTGCTTGGAACATGATGGCAATGGATTAATGTTTCTTAAAGATAGGTTACAATATTTGACTTAATTAGGCTTTAGAATATATTTTTTTAAATGAAAATTTAATTGTTGGACCAACTGAAAATGTATATTTGGTTGCTTGTAAATACTAAATAGTTTTTAAAGTTGGGACAACTCCATTTAAGTTGATCGAACAATTAATTTGATAATCATAAAACTCTCTATGTGGAAATTGTATATTGAATTTTTTGGTTTGACCTCTCTTGTGATCCTTTGCGGCTTTGCCGGCTAAGTCACAAGGCAGATTTGGTTGCTTCTTGCTTGTAAATACTAAATAGTTTTTAAGAAAAATTGTAATTTATGTTCTTCACAAATATGTCAATTATCAATGTCATCTCTGAATTATTAGTGGTGTAAATGTTGCCCCTCAATTTTTAAAACGTGACATATATTGATCAATGTTACCCCTGAATTATTACACTTGCAAACCCTTAATACACTTAATTTTTCAAATAGACTAATATAGTGACCAATCAAGTATCAGCTAACAAATATTGATCAAATGTTTTCGAGTTAGTTCCAACAATGGCCTCGCGATTATGCTGATTTTTAAAAATTGCCATCGTTTTTTAATTTGGACAAAAAAAGACAATTAACTATTGAATTTATTCAAACAATGGTCCTTTCGTTTATGTCCAGTTAATGAGGCATTATGTGTGCGGTAAATTAGTATTTTCATATTTAGTTTTCCATGCAATATATATAATTGACGATTGCTAAGCACCTTGTATTCAATTGACATATATCTGTGACTCTCTTGAAAGGAATGTCATGAGATCAAATTCTAGTGGTAGTTACAAGTCTACAACATTTAGAGAAAATATATTAAACAGATACTATAATGTGGATATTACTTTAAAAAAGGGTGATTAATTGTCGCCTTTATACTCCGGTGATTGATGCGGAATAATACATGATCACCGCGTGCTTGATTATCGCCTTGTGCTCAGCCGCCTCCGCCGAATGGTTGTAGACTTGTAGCTTCGTATGGTACAGGGAAATGAGCTGAATGACACGGTCGATGAATGAAAATACACTACGATATATATGAATAGGAAAAGGCTAATACACGCCATTTCCGAACGCGTATGCTCTGCAAATCAATCGCCATTTCTTCCGCATACATTATTTTCTTGCGGAGTTGACAAGTTTCCGCAGCCCAGAAGACTCGCCAGACGGCTTAAACCCCCAAGGTTTCTGGATATTATCAAAGCTTCAAAGCCAAATGTCACTGGTAAACGGGGGGCCCATCTTCGCCTCATTGAGGAATTTCTTCAAACAGATATTAGTCAGCTGGATTGGCACCGCTCCGGTGAAGAAAATTCAATTGAATTGCTGTCTAGACTTCACAGACAAGGGTTGAGAACTGACCCAAGTGTTCTATCAAATGCTTTGAGTTCATGTGCATCTGAAAGAGCTGTTAGTGTAGGAATTCAAATTCACTGCTTGGTAATGGTGAATGGGTTTCTGTCGAATGTCTATGTCGGGAGTTCTTTGATAACACTGTACGCGAAATGTGGCGTGGCGGGGGATGCATACAAGGTGTTTGAAGAAATGCCTGTGAAGAACGTGGTGTCGTGGACGGCTGTGATTCATGGGTTTTCACTAGAGTTTCAGGTGGATGAATGTTTGGAGTTGTACAGGGAAATGAGGAAGTCTGCATTGATGCCCAATGAATTTACGTTCACAAGCTTGCTTAGTGCGTGCACAGGTAGTGGGTGCTTTGGTCAAGCTAGGAGTGTACATTGCCAAACAATTTGTATGGGTTTGGATTCTCATTTGCATGTTGCAAATGCACTTATTGCAATGTACTGTAAAGGTGGGGAGATTGAGGATGCTCATTATGTATTTCAAAAAATGAATGGTAAAGATTTGGTTTCATGGAACACTATGATTGCAGGTTATGCACATCATGGGCTTGCACCAAAAGCTATTGAACTTTTTGAACAAATGAAGGCTCAGAAGGTGAAACCTGATTCCATTACTTTTCTTGGGATTTTATCTGCTTGCCGTCATGCAGGATTAGTCAAACACGGTTGGTTTTATTTCGATTCAATGGCTTGTTATGATGTGAAGCCAGAGCTAGACCATTTTTCATGCATTGTAGATCTTCTTGGACGAGCAGGGAGGGTAGAAGAGGCTCGTAATTTGATCAAGGAGATGCCCGTGAAACCTAATGGTATAATATGGGGTTCACTGCTGATGTCTAGTAGGCTTCATGGGAAAGTGGAGGTGGGGATAGAGGCTGCAGAAAATAGACTCATGCTTGAACCATGGTGCACTGCTACACACTTGCAGTTGGCAAATCTATATGCAAGCATTGGCTTGTGGGATCAGGCTGCAAGAGTACGAAAAGCAATGAAAAATAAGGGGCTTAAGAGTGACCCAGGGTACAGTTGGATTGAGATACGGAATGAGGTTCATTATTTTAGAGTAGAAGACAGATCACTTGCCCAATTGAATGAGATTGTTCCTGTTATGGACATTTTGGCTGATCACATGAGAGATCTTGGTGAAGAAGAAATAGATTGCTCAGTTTGAGCTGCAGTGCCTGACATAATGGTGCACTATGACATAGATAAGGCTGCCATGGATCACTCATCAAAGAATCACTGGACATATTTGCTTAATGTTAAGAGTCCACACTGAAAATATAAGAGAGAATATATGGGTTTATAAAATATGAGTTAGAGTAGCTAATTGATTGGATTTAATCTTTTAGTGTGATTTGGCCCTCTTAGAATATAACATAGTATCAGAGCTTATTGTTGCCAGACAAAACTCTGATGTACACGCAAGGAAAGTGAAAGCGAAGGTCTATAATTTCAATTTCATGAATTACAGCATCTCCAGTATTAGTCTGACAGCTCACCTAAAGCCTAGAAGGCCCTTCATGTGGTGCACTTTTTTTGAAGTTTGGGGATGATTAACTTGGATGTACACAGACTGGGCACCAACTCTAGTAAGTTACATCACAAATTAAAGGCATGGTAATAGCTACTGGATCAAGATATTTTATTTCCATACATTCTTCTAATTTATGGGGTACGGTTAGGATTATTTTGCTCCTTATTCCCTGTCTTTGACTATGATGTTAATAGGTACATTCATGTGTTAGTTGGGGAGTTTATAGGTTTATGACTTATGGTTGTCATAACAGAAACCTAAATGAAATAAAATTTTAGATTACAGTTGTTTGTTTCTTATTTTATGTTTTCTGGATTTCCCAACAACTATCTTGATAAGGTCAGCTTGGAGTTAAAATAATCAGGTCACAATGTCACATAGATTTTTCTGTTACAGTAAGTGGTCTTTCTATAAATTTTGATGCTTGAAAATGATATGATTAGCAGTATAGTTCTTGTTAGAGAACATGGATTTCCGCAGTTATAAAGGAGACATAAAAAAATTTGTTGGCACTAAAAGTGAAGAATCCCAGACAGTTTATAACCAAAAATGTAAGAAACCTGCTAATACCAGGTCCTTAACTCTCAAAACCTAGATCCCTAAAGCAAGGAGACATCAAGAACATGATTCCAGCTCATTGATTTCTTTATTATATTTATTTTTGAAAGTGAAATTTCATGAACTGCAATTGCATGTTAAATAATATCCAAGGTGGAAAACTGCAGATAAAATCGAATTCAAGTTTCATTCAGTCTTTGGTGATTTTTACATGAATGTTATTTAACTTGTTCTATTGGTTATTGTTTTCAAATGAGGTGCAGTCTTTGGTAGACTGGTAGCTGGTTTCCCCCTTTCTGGTACTGTACTGTGAGTTGTTGCAGTCCAGAATGCAAAGAGCATGAAGCCCTAAACAAAATTGGAAATAGTCAATGGAGATTGGTTGAGTTCACCCAAAAAAGGCCAGGTTCGATTTCTACTACTAGCAATCTCCTATTAAATACATTGTGCATCTATTGCAACCCGAACTAAGTTGGTTAGGTTGTTGGCTTAGTAAGCATAAGATTCCAAGTTCGACTTTCACTAGGAGCGACCTGTTTGTTTTCTTTGTTTGAGCCGGTCAGCTATGGAGAACTTTAAGCTAGTTTACATAAGCTCATTGTGGTCCTTTGTTGATCAAGGTTACAAGACGAGATTTACCTAATGTACATCATCAGATAGTAGTAGTTGCAGATTTTCCTCATCACCCAAATACATTGTGCATCTTCTTTAAAACTTACCGTACCCGTGTACCATCCTGATTTTATACTGAAGTCAACAAATCTCGAAATGGGTAGCCGAGTGGGGTGGAGTATGATTCTTGTACTTGAAGATTATTGCCATGCTAGTGTGATTTCTTTCTTATGTGTGCTTTGCAGGATATTATTACAACAGTGAATTCTATCCAGTGTATACTCTCAGGTAGTGGTTACGAGTTTTATTAGTCAATCAAATTTTTTTAAAGAGAGAATTGAGAAGGAAGAATGGTAAGGTCCCAGTAGCTGAACTCCAATACCTAATGTGGCTTATAGTCCAAATGATGAAAGCATATGGTTGAAGAATAACTGAAGATTCCCATCCAGCCAACACAGGCTGCAATTGGAAAATGGATTTCGTGAGGAGATGGAAGGCGTGTGCAGTAGAGATTAGGAATTTGTTGGCCACCACTCACCATATCACAACCATTTGGAAATTGGAATTGACATTTCCAATCATTATATTAATATAATTAACCTTCCTAATTACATCATTACCATGTTAAATTACTTTCTATATTATGCACCAAATTCTAAGCTTACGCTAACCGTCTCGTCTTAGGTTGTACCCCTTCTTAGGCTACTTGAAAAGTCTACTTATGTGTAAGTAACATGATTAAGTAAATCAAAGAAAAGTCTAGTTATGTGTATGTTGCGTTTAGGGTGATTAGACTCGTGATAGGGAAATATTGGTATTGATCAGATGAAAGAAAACGAATAGAGAGTAAAAAGTTGCGTACCCCTTTCGAACGATTAATTAACACATTAAAATGTAAAGAGTAAAATAACTTTTAAAGAAATTGAGATATTGTTGTGTGCATTACATCATTAGACTCGAGCATCAAAATTAATGTTGATAGTAGTGATAGAGGGCAACCTAGTTTAGCTGTGGCGAGTGGCGTGGCATGAAATATTTTGCGTTGGAGTTGCTTCGCTTCGTGCCTGCCTGAGCCTGAAGTAAAAGGCAATATAACATGGCCTTAAGTTGTGTTAGGATAGAAACTTTGCAGAGTCGAATTAAATAGTGATTTATAGGTTAGTATTAAGAAGATTGAAGGGGAAATCAATAGAATGTATCTCCATATATACGAGTATTTTGGGTGATGAGGGAAACCCGTACTTATTATTCGATGATATGCACAAGGGGAACCCATATGAGTATTTGAGTGACTATCAAAGAGTAATTGAACAAGATTGTCATTGAATGGTAACATCTATATAATAAATCTATACTAAAAGTATTATACGATTGGTTGATAACTTTCATAATCACCTCGACTACTACTATGAACTCCATATATTTCAAACTCATCTTAAAGTGGCCAAATCTTTACTTTTCACTAACCTTATGAGGTTTAGATTTGTTAAACCATAACTATACAGGTTTTCATTTTCTTTTCTTACATCAAAGTAAATAAACCATTTAATATAATCAAGATTGGACATAATCCAAGGGTGACTACTTCCCATAAATGATAGTATTGATTACTAACATTTCTCAAAATGCCTTTCACTTCCATATTTGGCTAAAGCCATCAAAAGCTGGAATACAACTATACAAGAGTGATGAATACCGCATAATATTGGTACTTTTGTGTTATTTTTTTTTATTATTTTATTTTATTTTTAGATCAATTGGGAGGGACCCCGAGGGAACGCAATCATAATTGTTTTCCCTCACTCCGCGAGAACTCGTAGCTCGTGCCAAGTTGTTGAGAAAGACTTCTTCAGTTCCTGAGGGACAGACATTGTGGTTAGTCCAATCTATCACCTAATAAGCTCCAAGATTAGAGAAAGACTTCTTCAGTTCCTGAGGGACAGACATTGTGATTAGTCCAATCTACCACCTAATAAGCTCCAAGATTAGCAAGAGCATCTGGCACATTGATTTGTTCCCGATAAACTTCACAAAGAGAAATTCTCTAATCCCTACCCAGCAGCCATCTTTCCGCCTCTTCGATGATAACTCTGATAGGCCCTCTCAAAATAACTTTTTTTGGGATCGTCCATTCCACATTCCTAGCATCAGACTAGATCTCAATATCACGAAGGCCTTTCTCCCACGCTCATTTCATTCTCTTAACGATGGCTTCGGCATCCATCAAAGAAGCATCCGCAAATAAAGTCTTTTATTTACGTTAAGTCGTTACCACCGTTCAAAGTTTAAAAATTTTAACACATCTTGAATGATTATGGTAATGTTACACATATTGACATACACTCAATTTTTACCACATTTTTATTCATTTCTTATGTAGCAATGTGGCATGTTCTAATTCATTAAAAAAAAAGATTGGAATATAATTTTTACTATTTTATTTTTCTTCAATCAATAAAATAATGACGCATAATAAGAGTTTTACTCTATATAAATCTATATATCAATTTTTCTTAGAGATATGCGTCAAAATAGTAAAAGACAAACGTACTACTATACGAACAATTTTTTCTTAATTATTGGCACATGGATTTTAGGTGAAGCAGCCAATTATTTCGTTTTTTTTTTCCTTAAATAAAAAAAGAAGGAAATACGATGAAAAATGTACGTAAATAGGTAATACTACTTGGAAAAGCAATCAACTTGGTAAATAAGGTTTTCAAAAGGAAAAAAAAAAAAAAAAAAAAAAAAAAAACCTTGGTAAATAAGAAGAACATGGCTTAACTCCAAAAGGGATGATCGAGTGGATGAATCATGACTTTCATACCTATAAGTCACAAGATCAACTGTTGTCAATACTCTCTTGGTTCACTAAGTGGGTCGTTGGTGCAATATATAGCAACGCTTGTAAACGTATTGTAGGGTTACATATATAAATATGGTATTTGTAACAGTACTGGACATAATATCATAACAATTATTAATTAAAAGAACATTTTTACTCTCTTGAACACACTGCCGAATCATGTAAATCATTTATTCTTCTTCATATTATGTTTGTTATTGATTTCTGAGTTAATACCACAAATGGTCCTCTGACTATTGGGCTAGTACTCCTTTTAGTCCTCGACTTTCAATTCGACCACAAATGGTCCTCTGACTTTCATTTTTGACCACAAATAGTCCTCCATTAAAAATTCTGTTAAATAGGTGTTAAATCTAGGGGTATTATCGTCAAATTGATATATATAATTGTCATAAAATAAAAATGTTTACAATTTTTCACCAACAAACATAATTGAAAAATTAACAAATATAAATACTCCTAAATAAAAAGACAATACACATTATTCTTGTAATTATGCATACGAAATGAAAATTTAATATTAGAGCTATCTGTTTTTAATTTAACCAACAAATTAAAATGGAAGAATTTTTTTAAAACCTTGTATCCATAATTTTCATGGTTGTTCATGCATGGATGATTAATAGTTTTCACTCTTTATTAATCAATCAAACATTTTGTTTGGGACATAACTGAAGGTCGCCACCGTTGAATTAATATAATTAATCAAGTACAAATTGTGAACATTAATCATGGAATTTTTTTTAATTTGTTCATTTATGTGATTTGTCACGTCCATTTTGTTATTATATTTATTAACTTAATGTTTATTAATGTTTGAAATTAATTATGGTGGCATATAATTCTCAAAAAGAAGTAATCATAATAATATTAATCAATTTGACGATCTTACCCCTAGATTTAACACCTATTTAACAGAAATCTTAACGGAAGACTATTTATTGTCAAAAATGAAAGTCAGAGAACCATTTGTGGTCGAATTGAAAGTCGAGGACTAAAAGGAGTACTAGCCTAATAGTCAGAGGACCATTTGTGGTATTAACTCTTGATTTCTTGATCTCATTTTATACACGGATAAAATAATTGCACAAAAATATCAAATTTGGTATGATATAACTAAAATTTAAAAATGTAAATATAGTTCTAATTAACCAAAGGAAAAAAAAAAAAAAAAAAAAAAAAAGGAAGCTAGGCTAGATATAACACACTTTGAAAAGCATGCATTCAACTTAATTAAGTGAAAAGTGGAATAACATTGAGTGCAAGAAACTTAATTTTACCTAAAATAAAATAACATTATATTCACATTTTGTGGATAAAATAATATGTTCAAAACAAAATTATTTTGCATTTGTTAATACTAAAGTAACTCAACCTAAGTAGTCATAATCCAGAAAAAATCCCATGTTAAAAAAAATTGTTTTGCATTTGTTAATACTTAAGTAACTTAAAGTAAGTAGTCATGATCCAAAATCCCATGTTTTATACTTCTGTGATATATATATATATTTTTTCTTTTGAGACTTGTTGGAAGAACCACTTTCACAAGCTGAAAACCACATTCTGAATTTTATAAGCAAAACCATTTACACAAGAAAAATGGTAGAAGTGTGATGGTTGTTTCCTTCTTTTCTTTGCTGGCCTAGCTAGCCTGCAGGTACTCACCTAAATTTCGACTTCAAATCATATCTAGACATTATATAACTATGGAAATATTATTTGTACGGTATGTAGGTGTTAATAGTATCAAGTACAATCATATATATTATGTTTTTTATATGAGTAATATCAATATTGTAATTAATAGTATCCAGCCCAATAAAATATATTGTACATTGTTGTACCCGATATTATCATATCGTAGAAAAAAATCATATAATTTATTATTATTTTTTAAAGTGTCAATTAATACCGGTGTTAATTAATGTTTGGTTGTACATAATACTTTCAACATAAGTGACAGAAATAATACTCGCCCTCTCTCGTGCCCCTAGCTTTCTAGGAGACTTTGGCTCGGTCCTGTCAGGAATGCTTCTCAAAATTACAATTCAAATAGCATGCGGTAGCGTAGTGTTCTTCCTATCACTAGACCTCCGATTGAGCTATATATTTTCAAAGTGGATAAATTGTTAAATATAAAAGATAACTCTCCATAATGCCCTTGCCAATGGCTCCTCGCTCTCTAACATTATCATTAACCATACCATGTCCCGATACAAAAATTTTAACCCAAATTTATTTCAGCGTATGTTCTACATTTAAAATAGACTAATCTACGTGTTATATATCAGTGTTTAGACCATATTTAGTCCCATACAAAATTCGCTACTTCGATCTCTGATCCGGTCTAAATAACTCAATTATAGACATCGCCTCGTGATGTATTCTAAATATATCTGGTGAGACCATATACATATTCCTATAATAATATTAGAAAAATGAAAATAGAGACCAAATTAAAAATGATGTGAAAACTTAGTTAATAAGGGGGTGGGGGTGGGGGGTGGGGATTGAGACTTAGCTTGACTAAGCAATATGGGAGAAGAGGAGTGACATATATTAGTGATGCATCTTGGCAGCGGAAGGCATCCAACTCTTCACCTACTGACCATTCTTTACATCTTTCAAACCTCATCTCAACACGAAACTAACCATATCTCCCCCTACAAATCTCAAAATTTCACTCACAATCTACTTTAATTTGCAATCCGCCCAAGAAACAACGTAACCGATCCCAAAAATGTTAATCCATACTTAGCCTTCCCTAATCTCTCATCTCCCAATTTCTCTCCATCTCCATTATCGTCTGTGTTTGTACAGTTTAATTTTGCAGTGCAGCAGTGTACTGTTGCTGTGTTTCGGAGAAAAATAGCAACGTTAAGGACGTTGAATTGTTACCATGTCTCAAGCTTCTTCCAGAGATGATATGTCGACGGCGAGTGATCTTCCGTTTTTGGGGCCGCGCCAGGCTATGGAGCTTCAAGAGCTCACGCGGAGGCCGAGGCATAGCGTCTCCATGACTCTCGGCGAGCTTCTGCACCGCGTCGGAGACTCCGCCGGTGAAAGACCTAACAACGGCGCCGCCGCCAATGATCATCGTGTTCTCCAGCTCTATGATCCGGTCCCGTATCCCAGCTCGTTTCCGTTCGTTCTGTCGTTCCACAATCTGTCGTACAGCGTGAAGGTCCGGCGAAAGATGGCGGTTCCGGCGTGGCTGGGGAGGAGGACGGCGGAGACGGCGCCGCCGCCGCCGTCTCCGGCGGAGAATGACGTGAAGGTGTTGCTGGACGACATCTCCGGAGAAGCCAGGGAGGGAGAGATCATGGCGGTTCTAGGCGCCAGCGGGTCGGGGAAATCGACGCTGATCGACGCGCTGGCTAACAGAATTGCGCGGGAAAGCCTAGGAGGAACGGTGAAGATGAACGGCGAAGTTCTCGAATCAAAGCTGCTCAAAGTGATATCTGCATATGTTATGCAAGATGATCTTCTGTTTCCGATGTTAACAGTAGAGGAGACGCTGATGTTCTCCGCCGAGTTTCGGCTTCCCCGGTCCCTCTCCCGTTCCCGGAAGAAGGCCAGAGTTCAAGCCCTAATCGAGCAGCTCGGCCTCCAAACCGCCGCGAAAACCGTGATCGGCGACGAGGGCCACCGCGGCGTCTCCGGCGGGGAGCGCCGCCGCGTCTCGATCGGAATCGACATCATCCACGACCCGATCGTCCTCTTCCTAGACGAGCCGACCTCCGGCCTCGACTCCACCAGCGCATTCATGGTGGTCAAAGTTCTCCAGAGAATCGCGCAGAGCGGCAGCATTGTAATCATGTCCATCCATCAGCCCAGCTACAGAATCCTCAGCCTTCTCGACCGTCTGATCTTCCTCTCCAAAGGCCAAACGGTTTTCAGCGGCTCTCCTTCCAGTCTCCCCAGATTCTTCCAGGAATTCGGAAATCCAATCCCGGAAAACGAAAATCGCTGCGAATTCGCCCTGGATTTCATCCGAGAACTCGAGCAATCCCAAGAAGGAACTAAGAATCTAGTGGATTTCAACAAATCCTGGCAGAGAAAATTCTCCCCTTCCTCAACCTCCAACCCTAACAATGCGAATCCAAATCCAAATCGAAATCCAAAACCCTCCCTCAAGGATGCCATTAGCGCGAGCATTTCCAGGGGGAAATTAGTGTCCGGAGCTACAAATATAAACTCAACTCTCTCACCATCGGTCCCCAAATTCGCCAACCCGTTTTGGGTGGAAATGGTGGTGATTGGGAAAAGATCCATGGTGAATTCCCTGAGAATGCCGGAGCTATTCGCTATGCGATTCGGCGCAGTTGTTGTAACAGGAATCATTCTCGCAACAATCTTCTGGAAGCTCGACGATTCCCCGAAAGGAATTCAGGAGCGATTAGGGTTCTTCGCCTTCGCCATGTCCACAACCTTCTACACCTGCGCAGAAGCCATCCCTGTTTTCCTACAAGAGCGATACATTTTCATGAGAGAAACAGCTTACAACGCCTACCGTCGATCCTCCTATGTCCTCTCCCACTCCATTATCTCCCTCCCATCCTTAGCGCTCCTCTCATTCGCCTTCGCCGTCACTACATACTGGTCAGTAGGGCTCGCCGGCGGTTTCTCAGGCTTTCTCTTCTTCCTCCTCTTCGTCTTCGCCTCTTTCTGGGCCGGATCCTCCTTCGTCACATTCCTCTCCGGAATCATCTACAATGTCATGATCGCCTACACGCTCGTCGTCGCAATTCTCGCTTACTTCGTCCTCTTCAGCGGCTTCTTCATCAACAGGGATCGAATCCCGCCCTACTGGATCTGGTTCCACTATGCTTCTTTAGTGAAATATCCTTTCCAGGGAGTTCTGCAGAACGAGTTCGACTATCCAGACAAGTGTTTCGTGAAGGGGATCCAGATTTTCGACGGGTCGCCATTGAAGGCCGTCCCTGAAGCTCTGAAAATTAAGCTGTTGCAGAACATGAGCAAGACGCTGGGAATTAACATCACGAGCTCGACTTGCTTGACCACAGGGCCTGATATCTTGAAGCAGACTGGCGTTACTGATATAAACAAATGGAATTGCCTTTGGATCACCATTGCCCTAGGGTTCTTCTTCAGGTTGCTGTTCTATTTTGCTTTGTTGATTGGGAGCAAGAACAAGAGGAGGTGAATTGATCAAACATTTCATCACACAGGGGGAAGTCTCATCTAATCAAACATTTCTTGAAGATCATCATTTCTTGGAACAAAAATTTGGGAATTATATATATTTTTTCTGTTTTCTTTCTTTGTTTTTACTTCATTTCCCTCCTCCTTCTTCATCTTCTTCTTTTCTTCTTCTTGTGTTTGTTTGAAGATGGTTGTATGGTAGTTCAATTCATGGGGTTTCTAAACATAGTTACAAAGTAGATGTACCAATTATTGGTAAAACAGCTTAAGATGTAGTCCTAATAACAGTAATTATTTTCAGGTAATGCAAATTTGTTTGGTTTTATTCTCACTGATAATTTAGTCATTTAAAATATAGAATCTGACTTGAACAACCCGAGACTTTTAGTTGAAAGAGACTCACATCATCTCACTCACACTTAAATGAATTAGTCGTGTCTAAAATTAAAAACTCAAAAAGTTAGTGGTGTTTCCACCCTAAAAAACTTGTCCATTTTTATAATGTTGCCTTAATATAATTTATGGACTTCATTTATTTGTTTGGGAGTTTTCTGAAGTGCCAATTGACATTGATGTTGATAGTACGCGGCATAACGATGTATGTTATATCTGATCGTACATGTGGTATTGGCATCTATTAGTATCCAGTACAACAACAAAAAAGTAATCCGTAAAATATTTTATTATATCATGTATTAGCGATATTGGTGTTGATAGATACAGTAAAAATCTCATAATTTTAGAGTAGACTTATTATAATAAAAATAGTAACTATGTCTATGACCTCCACCATACCATAAATATATCATTGTTTACAAACATTATTCGCTATTTATCAAATAATAACTTTAATTGTTTTATCTTAAAAAAATAACTTTAATTGTTTGACCAATCAATTATTTACTGAATAAACCATTATTTGTTTACATATCCACCATTATAAATTAAATTATTCTAGTTTCATTGACAAGTCTAATGTATCTAAAAAAGAATTGTTGAAGAAAAAAACACTACCTGTAAATTCGTTGGGCATAACATGAGATCACATTTTCACTGAAGTGTTAGACTTCATAAACATGTCGATAGAACATGATATCTTTGGATAACATTTCTAATAAGACTCTTTGTTAAACAAAATAGGAAAATGGTTAAATATGCCACTAAATTTTATCTAAAAAGTCAATTAGATTCCTAAATTTTTAAAAACTACGATTACACCATTTAACATGTTAAATTGAGACAATAAAACTTAAAAACCAAGCAGGTCATTTCACCATTTCAGTTCAAACGTGATAAATTCACCTCGTAAAGTAGACCCTGATCCATGGTATAACTAGCACACGGTCATCATAATGGGCCTGCCAATTGAGACCCAACAACATTTTAGCCCATCTAGAAGGCCCAAAACATTCGGAGGCGCGAAATCAAAGTCCGCGCCCGAAACATCCCAAATCCAATCCACAAATGTCGTTCTTGTTAGCAGCGGCGGCTCCGCCGTGTTTCGCCGTAATTCAGTCCGCAGCGAGCCAGCCACGACGGGGACGGAACTCGAAGAACACTCAAAAGAGTAAACAGAACGCGAAAACGAGCAAGCCTTCCACCGCCGTCACCTCAACTACGAACAATCCACCTGGCTTCGGCGGAAAGGGGAAAAATCCTGTGTGGCAATGCGTACAGAATTGCGGAGCGTGCTGTAAACTTGATAAGGGCCCCGACTTTCCTTCCCCTGAAGAAGTTTTCGATGATCCTTCCGACATTCAGGTCTGCTTTTTATCCCTATATTCTCTCTATTAGTGCCTTGTGGACCTTTCGAGATTGTTTCTCATACCAAATTGTGTTAATCTTAACTAAAAGGTCTAAATTGATTTTGTTTTTAGTACTTGATACAATGTAATATCTGTTCACTGTTCATAATTACTTTCTCAACCTACTGTAGCACAAAGAGTCGGTACCTTACTACGGAGAGTCACTTCGTAGACCACAAGGTTATCGACAAAAGGTCTAAATTAATAGCTGAATTGGATATTTATGTTTATATATTATATATATGCTTAGCCTTATTCTATTTATAAAGTTTTTCAAATAGGATTTAAACTTAAACGGTTGAATCTCGAAGCTATATTGACTTGATATATATATATATATAAACATGTGGTTGGGGCGGATTCATGATTCCAGGATATAGTCTGGTGAAGTCGGGAAAAAATAGACATTTGTATGTATCTGTATGTATGTATATGCAATGCAATGAATGAATTTTGGTGATTTCAGTTGTACAAGAGCTTGGTGGGTTCAGATGGTTGGTGCATACACTATGAGAAGAGCACAAGAAAGTGTTCTATATATGCTGGTGAGTGTTTTTGCTTCTTCTGCTTATGTTTACAGTTTGAATTCCAATTTCCCATTTTGTTATGTGTTGTTGTAGAGCGACCGTATTTTTGTCGAGTGGAGCCAGAAATTTTTGAGACACTGTATGGGATTGACAAGAAAAAGTTCAACAAGGAAGCTTGCAGGTCTTGCATAAACATTACATTCTTTTCTGCTGTAGTATAAATTTTTTGAAGTTTTTTACATGTGGAATGCCATTGTTAGTACTAGATTAGGCTTGGGGATGATGGGTTTTTGTTAACTGGACAGTGTTTTATTGCAGCTGCTGCATAGACACTATCAAAGCAGTGTATGGATCAAGTTCAACAGAACTGGATACTTTCAATCAAGCAATATGGAACACGACAACATAGGGAAATTTGAGTTTTGTGAGTGCTTCCGATGACTTGACTTAATGAGCTACTCATGTTTACGACAGGATGCTCTATGATGAGGTAGGTTGGTGCATCGTCAGAAGTATATTGGATTTTTGGTCAGGACTATATTTGCAGGAAAAACAATGGATGACAGGTACAATGAGTGCTAGGGATGAGGGATCAAAAATTAACTCTAAAGCCCAAACGGAAAGATCGGGAAGAATAATGAGCGGGGGACTGAATGTGCAACCTTTTGTTGTCAACTGACAACTATGTTATGCTTAATGTAAAGAGGGAAACACATCACAGGTTAGAATATGGGGTTTTAATGAAGCAACACAGAATTGTAATGCCGAGTCAGTTTAGACAGATAAGTCACTAATTGACTCTCATCCTATTGCATTGCCCATCATTTTTATTTATTTATTTTTTTTTGAATCAACTGATTTTCCTATATGTGCCATTTCGTGATTCCAAGTCTATCAATATCCTTGTTGGGACAAAAAAAAAGCCTTATACGTGTGAATATCATTAGCGTTTGTATGTTTCTCTGTACACAGCAATAGCTCTATACTGCTACAGTGCTACATGTAGAGCCTTCCATCACTAACTTTAGCAATACAGATGAAAATGATCATTTGCATATGAGATATATACCCTACCACCAGTCCAGAATAATGATGATGATGATTATGATAGAAGTGTACCAGTATCTATATCACACGGGTGAGAGGACCAATGCCTAATTCATCCTCAATGTCATCCCCCACTTCAAATAGTTTCATGAACCGTGCTTGCTCTTGTTGTCTTCTCCTTTTTTGCCAATACTTGTATGCAGTTAGCCCTCCAACAATCAAAACAGTTAAGACCAAAGCTGAGATTAGCAGTACTAGAGGCCAGCCCATTCCCTTTTTCTCATTTCCGTAATCAGAGTGAACCGGTGCTACAAAAATACAAGACAGAAAGGTAAGGATGGGCTGAGAGAAGCAGCACACAGATTCATATAGGCATAACAATGATAAGATTAAGGTTTCAATCAAGCAAAATGTTTATCCTAACCGAAAAGCAGTGTTAGCATAGAGAGGGAGAGAGAGGAGAAACACTCACCACCTACAAGAGGGACACACTCTAGACACAAAAATGTTGCATTGAACTCATTCTCCTTGAAATGGGTGTATTTGCCATCAGCACTTGTAAATGCAGAAACACAAAATTCCCACTCATCAAATGTATCATCTAATTTTATCGCGTCCTCCTCATAAAACCCACATCGTTTGCATTTCTTATCTAAAAGTTCTGTCAAAGGCTGAAACATAAATCCAATTCCAATACTATTATTATTCCAGAAGGATATATCTATATAATTATGATGGGAAAAATATACACACACAATATAAATATATATGTATGTATGCATGCATGTAGTTTTACAAAATATGAAACTTCAATTAGAAACCAAGCCTGTAAATATATATATATATATATATATATATATATATATATATATATATATATATATATATATATATATATTCAGGTTTGGATGGATGACTTGGGAATCAACTTTCTTGCCAATTCCATGTGCAAAACAATTGCATCTATACATTGTGATGAAAAGTAATTCAGCTTCATAGTAGTAACCTAGAGAAAATGTAGAATAACCAATTTCTGGAAGTGAAAAGACACTTGAACATAGCTGTCATCCAGGGGCGGAAGTAGTGAACCAATAACATCAGCTAATATTGGATTGCTTTTTAGCACTCAAGGCTTGTGTCACTCAGCAGGGGTTCAAACTTTAAAGGGTGCCCAATTCACATATGCCTTTACTATGCCTCCAGGAGAAAGAACCAAAGAATGAGTCATAGAACCTCAGCTTTAGTGGTCTAACAATTCATAGATCAGTTTTAGTGGTCTAACAATTACGGTTTAGCACTAGCATATGTTATGTTCAGTCAAATTAGAAAACATGTGTAGTTCAACAATTGGTTAACAGTTCATTGATCCTACTTTTTTTTTTTTTGGGTTATGGGTGGTTTGCAGAAAAAAAAAAAAAATCACCTTCAAACTGGATTTAACCTGACTGCAATTACACTACTAACAACACTAGTAAATAATGTAACAGAAACTAAAAACGATATGAAAAATCAAAAGACATTTCCCCTATTACCAACTATGACTAAAACTTAAGGTCTTCATGAACAACCAGATTATTTCCAGCCCACCTCCACCCATACCTCCCCGCTCCCCATCCCCAAAACAAGGCATATGTAAATTCAATGTGTCACACAAAAATGAAACAAAGCAAGACAGTCACAGCTGATAGGTAAAATCATCTTATACATTAGCAATGTCAAGAGAAATAAGGGGGTTTAGTTTAGACCTAGACAAAAAATCTTAATAAAGCAGAATCGTAGATAACTTCCTTTGTGGCAGGCTTACATGCTACAGTACACAATCAAAGTTAGTCAGCCTACCTCTGAACTGAGGTTCACCTAGCAAAAAACTACAGCTCCTCTTTGCCTTTGAAGGTAGGAATCACTTATCAGTTGTCAAGGCTAGTTTAATAAATTTTATGAATAGTAATTACCTCAAGGAAAACTAACTTCTTTTATGAAGTTCTCTTAACATTGTAAATAACATTCATTCCCTAGTGATGCAAAAGCATAGAACGTCAACATCATATACTTAGCCAAAGTAAAAGAAAATGCCCGATAGGCTGAAAACCCCTCATTTCAAGTCATAATCTACTACCCTAAGCTATGAGCTCGTTTACTGTCAGTCCAAAGAAAACTAAGAATTCTATAAACAATAACTCATCACGCACCTGCCAAGATTCTTCACCTGTGAAGTTATACAAATAGTCTTTTTGCTTCACATCAGGCAAAACTGTCATGTTTTCCCCTTTACACCGAAAGTAAAGGGTCGGTTTGAATCCGAACAACTCATGAGTCGTGAATATTTCAATTGAATCAAGCGTAACTACTGCTGATGTCATCAGTTCTGCGAAACAATTAAAAAACAAGGTTAAATTTTTACCGAGGCTTCTCCTTTTACAGACTCAAAATTAATTAACCAATCGATAAACCGCGAATCAGGAACTAAGTCAGGCAAATAATCGAAAAACATGTAATTTTAAATAAAATTACCTGGCATCCAGATAAGAAGAATCGAACTATACAAGAGGAAAATGATAGGAAGCCGGAATCGTCGACGGCGGATTGTCATGAATCTTTATTCTTTCCTTGTAGCTGTGGATGATCGAGCTAAATCGACCAGATGAGATTTAGGATGGACGGATATAAGCACGTCCTCTGCTTGAACGGAGACGGCGGTGGTGAAGGACGTCGCGAAAGGTTGCGTTAAAGGACGGAGGAGAAGTTCGCGCGGTTGCTCGATGGTTCTTGGCGTCGGCCGTTTAACTGTAATTTCTCAATTTGCTTTATGAATATATCAGTTGCAACAAATTCTCTGCCCACCCCTTGGGTTTTCTTTTCTTTTTTATTTTTTTGGGTTCCACTTTACATTTTTTTCTAAAAATTATTTTTTAGTATTATTTACTTTGTTACAAACTTACAATGCAGATCTGTTTATAATTACTTTTTCAATCTACTAAAATAAAAAGAGTTAATACCGCTTCCATCGAATATTTGGTTCTATTACATTATGGTATCTGTTTATACATATTTTTTCAATAGAGAGTTTTAAGCTGTGACATCCTATTTAAGAAAGCCGCATGAATGTTATTAAATTACAAGCTACAAGACCAATCACGGACAGTTGTTATACCATGGACCATGGTCACAAAACGATGTCGTTTCAATAAGTGGGAGAAACAATTATCGTAAGTCTCCGTAACAGATACTACAATTCATCTCAAATGATACTACAATTGTGTTGAACTGATACTGCAGTTGTGTTGAACTGATACTGCAATTGTGTTAAAAGGAAACTGCAATTGCGCGAACAAGAGGCCATTTCATCTATCTGTTTTCATTAATAAAAACGGGTCGTTTTGATGCACGGTGGCAGTAAAATTTGCGAATCACGGAACAATGCAATATTTCAATTTATGTACTGCAGCAGCCCACTTATGTTGGGCCACACTGTTACAAAGCTTGGGTTCATTTTCTAATACTTTCATTTAAAATTTCAGATCAATCAAACGACGTCGTTTTGATGATTTAGGTTAGTGAAGTGAGAACTGCCATTACCGTCTTCCTGGATCTCCAGAGTGACTAAAAAAACTTCTCTCCATTCTCCCATCTCCAAGATGACGAGCCTCCTCAGAAACGCTGCGAAGTCGAGCCGTTCGATCCAAGCATGTTTGGGAAATCAACGGCTCTCCTCGCTCCTCCGCGACACTTCCAGACGATTCACAACGGAAGCTGGGGCTCCGCCACCACGGCAGCCGCAACGAGGAAACTTTCCTCCCAGACCGATTCCCGATTTCGAACCAAATGGTCATCTCGAATCTATCGTTTTCTAACTCTTTCAATTTTTATTTTTATTTATTTTTTAATTCTTCAACGTGATTGGTGATATGAGGTTGAGGTTTAGGGTTTTTGCATATTTTCAACACTACTTGCATAAATTGTGGAAGTTACTGTTTTGATGTGATTGTTTATCCTACTTCTCATACATGAAGCAGCTTGTGTATGCATTGGACTTCCTGAAAAATTTACACTTTCATGAGTGAATGGAGCTGCCCATGAACTGTCTAAAATTTATAATTTTTTAAACTAAATTTATTGCAAATTTTCTGTTCACTAAATACTATATTGTGCGTCTATGGAGTTTGGAGCAATATAATTCCTAGTAGTATATCAATTTTAATGGACTTTCATGTTCACTTCACTTTGAAGTAAATGTTCAACTTATTCCAAAATGAAAATACCATTCAATTGAAATGAATGTGAACTTCATTTGAATCAGACATCCACTTTAATTGAGCATGAACATAAGTTTAGAAAAAGAAACCTATAGCCTGAAATAAACATGAAGTTCAACTGAAATGAATGTGTATAGAGACAAAAACAAAGTTCTGTAGAATTGGAAATCAACCATAATAGGAACTAGGGAGTAGTACGTAATAATTTACATCTTCTCACTTAGGTTTTAACATTTGAAATGTAATTTTAGACAGACTTTGGTACCTAATGCTAAATTTGGTGGGAAGAAAAGCTGGTTCCTAATCCTTTTTTCCCATGCCTTATTTTCTTAATTTATTTTCACTTTCTTTGGAAATGGGTGGTTGATTTACTTTATAATGCATAGTGGATGTTAGGCTGAGGGTGAACTGTGAAAGTTGTGGTGGCAATCAGATTTTATACTATTTGCTAATTGCTTTAAAGAAATCTGATCCGTACAACCTTAAATTTTTAAAATCCAAATGATGTAATTTACAAGGGTCACATTGATCTTTGACTTCTGATATAAATCCTCTACTTTGTCAACTTTTTATATGACGGATGCAGATTATAATTACATATATGTGTGATGTGTCTAAATCTCTCTCTCTCTGTCTCTAGGTAAAGTGTATGGAAGGATAAATTCAATTGGAAGGTTTACAACTAAGAGTGACATTATAGCTATGATGGGAGACTCTAATCTGACTTCAGAAGATATCAAGTTTGATTACAACATAACCTTCAATGGAAATGCAGCGTAATTTCTTAATGCACTTTCCCTCGTTAAATATTTCAGTGTGCCATTCTTTAGAGATTATACATTCTTTGATTCATTGGTTGGAAAGTTTCTAGTAAGCCACTATTATCTTTTGCTGTTTCATGATGTAAGAAAAATTTTCAGAGAGAAAGGTTTATGGAGACAGTGTTAGACTGTTAGATAGAAGTAGGCTATCTGTGGTGATGCAGTGTTCAAGAATTGTTGGGAGGCTGAAAGATAGACCATTCTCTTTACAAATTTGGACATGATAGAATCAGGGCTTCATGCTGTTGAGTTCTTGGATTCACTTCAGCAAAAAGAATCCCAAAAAATAAATAGATAACTAGAACAAAAAATTTCAGACAGTTTTTGTTAACATTGCAGTTGATTCATGTGAACAGGGTAATGCAATTCCCTTCTCAATCGGATTATTCAGCTGCAGTCAGAGCAGTAACTCCAAAGACCACACGGCAAGGTGGACTGTATAAGGTAGTTTATCATGCATTGCCTGAAATGTAACTTTTTTTTTAAAATTTTTATATTGGCTTTCATTGGGAGGTAGCAAGCAAGATTTCATTTTTCATTGAAGAACTTTACAGTTTGCAATTACTTTGGTGATAGGTTGATCGTATACAATGGGAGAATCTAAAATCATATGATGGAAAATCAGTAAGGGAAATTTATTATCCTGCCAATATTTAATGCCTACTGTCTTAGTTTGTTTTTATTTAGAAGATGAAATCTCATGCAGTGATACAGTCTTTATCAAGTCTAGTGTTTTTGTGTGGGTAATGACAAGTTGACAACCATATTTTCTGTCTCTGTTTTACCCTCCTTTCAGATTTTACTGCAAGGGATCCCTCGCAATGCACAAATGGATGATGTGGAACGCTTTCTTTCTGGATGCCAGTATGATATATCTTCCGTCTCAATGTTTTCCCGCACAATGCAACCAAGGTAGAGTATTGCTCCCTCTTTCCCCTTCCCTTTTCTCATTTATTCATGCGCCCTTTCTGAAATGGATCATTTTTGGTTGCGGTGGGGGGGTTGGTATTGCAGATATGTAGAAAATCAGGAGGCAATTAGGATGGCTGTTGTGAACTTCCCATCACGAGCTTCAGCTTCACATGCTTTTATCACCAAGAACAGAGGCTTCTGTCTCAATAGCCAAATTGCCATTCGAATTCTGCATTAACAGCTCCTCTTTTATAAGCTCCTTTACATCATTTATACTGTTTCAAGGGAAAATACCCATTTCATCTTGCTGTAGTTTGATCCCTTTTAGAATGTTGAAATAACCTTTGAGAGATGGGGTTAGGGACTTAGTGGTCTGATTTTTTGTTATAATTCGCCGTCTCTTTCTACTGCAAAGAGACACTATTTGGTTAGGGTGCTTTAACCATGAAGTCCAGAAAATGGTTCTATTTGCTAGTTATTAAACTCATCTACTCTTAAAATACCCAAATTGTGCCAAATGATTTTTTTTTCTTTTTTTTCTTTTTTCGAAGAAAAAGTGAAAATTTACTTCATTATTTCTTTTAATTGAAGTGTTGGATCACTTACCACTTTAATCGCTCTTTAAAGTGTTGTTTGGATGAGTCATAACTGAAGGGTTAAAAGAAAGAAGACAAATGGTACTCTGGACTATGGTATGAGTTCTGTTTTGGTTTTATTTTTAAATTTTTACAAACATTAGTTTTATAGCAATATTATTTTAATTACATTTCATGTTATTTTATACACAATAGATTCATTATTACAACATTAAAGTATCATTTTAATTTTACTATAATTTTATTTGACAATATACATGAAGAAAAAACTGGTGTGGTTAAAGTAGTTGGATCATCCTAATATCACCGCATTCTATAATGTAAAAATTTTAATTTCACAGTTTTCTTAAATACATATACCCTTAAAAATGCGTTTTATGCTAGCATTAAAACTTTTTCATTTTTCATCATCATTTTTTAAAGAACTTTTAAAAAATCACAAGAATATAAATCCCATTTTTTAAAAAGACATTCTTTACATTCATTGCATAAACATTAACTTGGTAAGCCGTATGGACAACCAAACACACATAGAAGAAGTTAAAGAACCTGCAATGCTTCTCACAACATTATTGTAAACTGTAAAGACAAGCAAAGGCACACAGAACAACTGTCTGACCACATTAGCAGTACAAATAAATAAGATTGGCAAAGATCTTGTAACATTTCTTAGTGCTAACTACTTATTAGTTGAAATATACAACTTGATTTGAGCCGATCAGCGATGGACACTGTAAACTGGTTTACCCACTCAGGTAGTGGGTGCGGCTTACTTCATCGCCCTTTTTCTAAGGACAACTATAACATGCAAAACAGATATGGTTGGCATCATGCAGTCAAGAACAAGAACACAGAAACATAAAATGGAAGATGGGAAGTTAGCAAAGTAAAAAACACAGCCAATAACCAATTTCAATGGAGGACAGTAGTCTTTGAAAATCTCAGTAACCAGAAGAGACAGGGAGTGGTTTACCATCATGTAAAACTACAAAGGAATGGACATTTCACTCTTCAACTACTTCCATAACCAAAAACAATAGTCCTATTGAACTCATCTAAAAGTACTCAGCACAAAAGACAGAAGAAAAGCTAGTCAAGAGAGTCAAGACAAGGCACTACCATTTCATAACAGTGAGGTTTTCCATAACCAATTTGAGTACATGAGAATAATGTCATAGTTTGAAAACTGGGTGTTGTTCCTTAACTTCACAGCTATTATAATCAGAAAAAAAGATAGGCAACAAGGGTAAAAAAAAACAGATGGTAAAATAGACAATTGGAATTCAAGTATTCAACACAGCAAATCTAGCTACCACCTCACAGAGCAACTCACAATTGCAGGGTTGAGAGCCACAAACAAGTGCAAAATGAGATTAGCCATGGCTAGCTATTCCAAACCTTCAAAGCTCGAATTCCTCATCGCGAAGAGCCAGCTCTGCAGCCTCTTCCTCGTCGTCATCAAGAGCAAAGTACTGATTCTTTTCAACAGGCATAAACATGTAAAACATTGTTATGTAGAACGCGAGATTCGCAATCTCCTCAGCAGCATTCGCCACCCACTGGTACTTGTAAGCAGCAATGGTCCTCAGAGCAAACACCACAATCCTAGTGAAATAGAGATACCCAATCACAACAATATAGAACTGCCTGAAAAGAGTCAATTTCGCCAAGTTCCTGGCAGCCTTCCCATCAGTCTTGGATGTTTCCCTCAGGCCCCGAATCGACCACACAATGGGGAAGATAATTGCGCAGCAGCACACAATATCTACAATCAAAAACACCTGGTTCCATGTAACCCAGTCCTTGATGAACGGCCCGGTTTCCCCAATCACCACAGAGGCCACATTGGCCAAAACCTGGAGGGGAATCACTATCATCAACACCTTCTTCTCCCTCTCCTGCAGGAACGGCTTCAGGAACGACCAGCCAGTTCCGATCAGGATAATAACCGTGAAGAGCAAAACCACGCGAATGAACTGGAAAATGTAGAACAGCACATCCCATCCGTGAGCCGTGCCGCTCACCTTCACGTAATGCTTGTCCTCCGCGGCGCAGATTAAGTTCAAGGCCTTCATGATGAGTAATCCGGCCATTAAGAGATGGATCCGGTGGACTGAAGTCTTGTTGGTGTAGCAGATGTACACCCAAAAACCGAGAAATCCGAAGTAAACTAGCGAGAAAACGAAGTATAGAGCAGGGATCTGAGTGAGACCAGCGGAGAGATAGTCCTTAACCCTACCGTCGAGGTTGTAGAGCTCAGTACGGACCTCCATGGAGACCTTAGATTCCGGCGCACAGTTAGCGAAAAAGAGAGAGTACTCGTTGGGAGCCGTGATAGGGTAAGAGCGGTTAAAAGAGGAATTAGGCGGCGGGGAGAGATCACGGAAAGTGAAGAGAAGGTTTATATACTTGGAATCGAGCACGCAGAACTGCGGATTCTGCTGGAGCTCAAGCAGGACCTGGATGAGCGATTCCTGGGAGAGGAGGAAGAAGCCGAGGTGAGACGGCTCCGGCACGGCGAGCGAGGAGAACACGGCCACCGACGAGACGGTTATGGCGGCGTGACCCGAGTGCGTGAACCCGAACCGCTCGAACAGAATCATCGGGCGGGAATCTGAAGTGATCTTCAGGGTTTTGATCTCGCCGGCGGCGAGGTAGAGAATGGAGAGGGAGAGGAGGAGGATCAAGGGTAGTTTCGTCATTCTCGCAGGCGACGGAGATCGGCGGCGAAGCCTGCAAGCCGACGGCGAGGAGGAAAATAAAGAGAAAAGCAAAGAAATGCGTTTGGGAAGCGGAGACGGGGAGATAAAGAAGAAAGAAACAGCGTGGAGATTACTTTAGACTTGGGTGAGCTTAGATCTGAGGGTATATTTGGTATTTCACAGCCCCACTATTCAGATCTAAAACTATTTTCTTTTTTAGACCCAAAATTACTCCTAAAAAATTAAAGAAAATCGTAGGGGATGAACCGTGAACGTGCGACAAATAGAAATTATTTTAAGAATATTTGTCTTTTAAAATTAATTACCCAAATAAATGAATAAATCTACTCCGCAATAGAGAGTAATATTCGTTGTTATTTCAGCTCTATGCGCCTTCAGATTCAAAGTCTCATTCAATTTAATTCTATAATAATGACATTTTACCTTTATAATTAAGATATTTTAATTAAAATTTGTCACCCCCTCTTATATTCGCAAATTATATCGTGGATCGTGGTCCACAATGCATTGTGGACCGCGGTCCCAAAACGACGTCGTTTTGATTAATGAAAACAGACGGATGAATTCGCGCCACTCACTTTCTTTTCATATATACTGCAGTTACATTTCAACACAACTGCAGTTACCTTTCAACACAATTGCAGTTACTTTTTGATATAACTACAGTTTCATTCGATAATATAAAAACACAAAAGTGAAACTGTTATTCAGTATCTGTTCATATACACTGCAGTTACATTTCAACACAACTACAGTTACATTTTGATATAACTACAGTTTCATTCGATAATATTAAACACAAATGTAAAACTGTTATTCAATATCTTTTCATATACACTGCACTTTCTTTTCAACACAACTACAATTACTTTTTGATATAACTACAATTTCATTCGATAATATCAAAACAAATGTAAGGCAGTATCTTTTGGAATGAATTGTAGTGTCAATTACGGGGCCCCGTCTCCCACTTACTAAAACGACGTCGTTTTGGGACCGCGGTCCACGATATAAGAACTGCTTATATTTACCGCCAGACGTAGTGATAACATTATATGTTCATAGCTACTCTCTCAACCTACTGAAACACAAAGAGGGCTTGAACCCACTCCCATTATCCACGTGGGAGTGTAAACCGGAACACCGGGTGCCACTAGACCACAAGGTCTTTGGCTAACATTATTTATTTATTTATTGGTTGATCACAAAATGAGCTAATCTTGAGTTTTAAAAGTAATTTAGTTGACAAAAAAAAGGTTATTTTTACAAGTGTGAACTAAGTTATTGAAACTTCTCATTTTTGGGTAATTAAGATTTAGGTCATTAAACTTAAAACGCTTGCAATTGAATCATCAACCAAATAAAATATATACAATTGAGATGATTTTTTTTCTCCAATATAAGCCATCCATATTACCTATATAATATGTACTAACATCAGATTTGGTTCACGAAATAGATCAATAATAGAAAAGCATTCATATTCACTCAAAATTCATTTTGTGAACCAAACATGTTGTAAGAGTTTTACTTTCCTCCAGCATGCTAATTGGAATGAAGGATTGAAATATTTTCAACACAAATTGCATTGGAATAAATCAAAAAATTATCAACTACATATATTTTGCTTATTTGATAGTTCAATTGTACATAAATTATATTTTTAGTGACTTATTCTAATTTTTTATTTAAAAAAACCATTTGAATAATATCACATATGATGGTATTTTTATCCCATCACAAAACTAGGAAAATAAAGAATGTGAAACGAGATAGTGGGCATTTAGTACTCTTTCATTCTTTATGTTTCTAATCGAATTCTTTAATAGATAATGGCTGATTACATATTAATAAGATTCTTTATTATAAGTTTAAAAAAAAAAAAAAAAAAAAACAATGCCTTCTTAAAATAATCTCATCCCTTTTATATGACTTTAGGAAAGTTGAATACTCATTGCTAGTCTCAGCATTGTGAGACATGTCGTTCACATCATCCACAAATATAACATTGACCATATTCCAAAATTGCACCGATAGGAATATGGATTGATTTGACAATTTGCTAGTAGCTAGTTGTATGATTTTTTTTATTTTTTTTTTTATTTCGTTGAGTCAAAAGGATGAAACACACAGAAGAAAAAAAAGAAAAAAACATTAATATTATTGCGAATAGCCCTTCTAGATTGAGGTACACCGAATACATCATCTAGTGATATATAATAGATGGAAAATAAAAGTTTATAAAACAAATGTATGCGCCTTACATGACAACGCAAAAAAATAAATAAATTGCGCTAAGCGATATGCAATTATATTTTACTCACAATAGATGTGTTTAGTTTAAACTTTAAACATCTTGTTGCCTCTCAACTTTCTATCAATTATCCAAGACATGTAGTAAGGTTATTTTAACAATTAATTATATTTTATTTTAAAAATCTTCGATTATTTAGGTATAAACAATTAGTCTAATTGATTATGATAACAAATTAAATCTTAAAATTTTCTGCCTATAATAATAATGTTTTTGTTCCCTTGAATTATTCAAGTTACTTTTTTTTTTTTTTTCATTATAGTGCATAGCTTCTATGATTTCTACTATAGTGTCCTTTTTAATCGTCCAAATGCCACCTTAACATAGAAAGAAAGAAAAAATCATTTTCAAAATAATTTAGTAGATAATGTACATACACATACATGAATTAAAGAAAAAAAACACTATAAACATATCATCCAAAGCAGAAAAAATGTATGTGTGTGTTTTTTTTCACAATGAAAATGTATAAGGTAAATTTGGTCCCACTTCATAATTGCCATAGGTTTAAATGTACTTATATACTGATGGCATTAACTTCTTCTACCCGATTTTTTTTTTTTAAAAAAAAAAAATTTTGTAGCCTCTTTAATTTATTCTCAATTATTATTAAGGCCACCGAACACCACATAAGGCATTAAAAACTTGTTGGACTCTAATTTCTAATAGTTTCTATAACTAGTTAAAAATATTGTGCATGCAATTTAAGAAATGTTTAATGAAAAAAATAATACATATATACAAATAAAAAGACATTTATCATATCTAGAAGGTTATAACTTATAAGTTCAATTATTAACAACATATTATTGGTTGAATCTATCGTATAGGGTTTTCACAGTACAATTACTTTACATGTGTTTTGCAAATTATTGTATTGTGCATGAATGTGGTTTACCTAGTGTATGCCATCGAACAATAGGTGCAGGTTTCACTCATCACAAACAAAAAATAGAATGACCATTATAGAATGAATAAATAAACTATGTAAAACCAGAAAGATAAAAAGTTAGGCAATCCTAAGTTAAGTTGGTTGAATAATTGACTTAATATTCACAAAATTTCAAGTTTGACTTTTTGTGAGGGACTGTTTATTGACCTATTTTATTTGGCTCGGCTCTACCTACATAAAAAGGTAATAAATTCTTATTATATAGTTGAGTAATTTGAAATACATTAGATTTCCTTGAATACTCTCTAATTGACCTACTACACAAGTATGTCCTCAATCATATAATATGCTATCATTGGGTGTTTGAGGGATACATGATCCTCATACTGTAATGTCACATTTGATTTTTGGTAGCACTCTCTTAGTCTAGCCTAGAGGTGTGAATGAGTCGAGTCGAGCTTGAGCCTAGAGTGGCTCGAGCTTGAGCTGCTCATTTATACTTTCTCAACTTGTTGAACCACAAAGAGCCAATACCACATTAATTGAGGCTCGATCGCATGACCTCCGTATGGGGGAGTCACTACATGCCATTTGAGTACAAAGTGCTTGGCAGTAACACCCTTAATTGTCCACATATCACAATCACCAGCCTTGGCAAAAAGTAATGGATTGCAATGAAGCTCTAACGTGACTAAAAGACCGAAGTGTAGTGAATCTCCAGCTGGGAACAAATTGCATGAGCATAATCAATGATTTAAAGAATATCGACACCAACCGTTCTCATATAGGATTCGTTACTCATAGTTGCTCTAGATTCATGAAAAGCTTTGATTCAATCTCTTGTGTTTATATTAGGAGAACAACGAACTAGATTACTCACACATTAACTAAGGCAATTGGCTCTAAGCTCCCAAAACATGGCACTAAGTCCCACCCGTTTGCATTAGTTTAATTTATTTATTCTTTTCCAATTTTACATAATAACAATCTTCGTTTTTGTTTGAAAAAAAAAATCAATTTGACAAAATTTATTGCAATTTGTGCATAAAATAGTTGGAATGTAAATAACTAAATATACAATCAAGCTCGTGGAAAAACTCTACAAAAATAAAAGAATAAAAAAAAATAGCATGGTCGTCGGGTCATCACATGCGATAAAGATCAAAGTACAACCGGGAAGCTTCATCTCCTTCAAACGTTCAACTCCATTACGGCGACCTCGCCTTGCAATTCCCAAAAACCCCCTCCAACAATTCTGCTACTGCGATCCAACATTGTAATTCCGGTAAAAACAGAGGGCTTTTCAAGGAAACCCAATTCCAGGGAGAATGCCAATTTAATTACAAACGAATTTCTGATTCTTTGTCCCAAAAACATTTCATTTCAATCCATTTTTTTTCCCCCATAAAAATCAAAACAATTTTCAAGAAAAGTACTTCACTGCGTTACCGTTCTCGCATAAGAAACATCGCCAATATATCCCAAATTCCCAACCCCTTCTAGAGAGAGAAAGTAGAGAGATAGCCTCATAACAGTCGCGGAATCTCCCTGTATATACAAGGGAGAGAGATAGAGAGAGAGAGAGATAGAGAAAGAATTTTCAGAGTAGAAAGATTTTCGGTTGTGATATTGTGGCGTGAGGGGGCGTATCGAATCGATCCGCCGGCCATTGTAGCTTACAGAACTTGGTATCAACCCTTAAGCCTTTATTAATTATATTTTTTGGCATTTTAAAAGATTCTTGGATTGAGCTTCAAAAAAAAAAAAAAGAAGATTCTTGGATTGTTATTCATTTTTGTGGAATTAATGCTACCTTGGGTATTTCGTATCTTTGAGCATCTTGATGTAAAGTTGCATGCTTTGGGGTTTGTTTACTTAATTTACTGGTGCATTTATTTGTGTTTGTTACTTGTTGTTCTGTGCAGATATCTTCCTTGAGAAGAACTTGGGGAGATTGCAAATTGGGTGTTTAGGGAATAAATTGGTTTAGATTCTGGGGGGTTCTATAATTGATAAAGATTGTATTGGTGACTGGGCTGTGGGGTATTGTTCACCATTTTGGGGACTGATTTATTGTGTGTGTTAGTTTCTTGCTTGGTGGAGCAGATGAATGTAGTGGGAAAAGTTGGGAGCATTATAACTGCAGGTGTGTACTCTGTTGCCACCCCATTTCATCCTTTTGGTGGGGCTGTTGACATTATTGCTGTCAAACAGCAGGATGGGAGTTTCAGGAGCACGCCTTGGTATGTTCGGTTTGGGAAATTTCAAGGTGTTCTTAAAGGGGCAGAGAAGGAGGTTAGGATAGAAGTTAATGGTGTTGAGGCTGATTTTCACATGTATCTGGACCATTCTGGGGAAGCCTATTTTATCAGGGAAGTTGACAGTGATAAGGAGAATGAGGGAAATGAATGCTTGAAGGATACCGATAGTTTTGACGGTTCTCGAGAGGGCAGTAGTATTGATAATGCTAATGGTGGAGAAAGTAGTCCGGGAGTGCATTCTAAATCCGAGCCTAATGATGACGAGTCAGAGATGCAAGACGAGCGTCTTGCTTTTGGTGTAGATCGATTTGAAAGGACAGAGTCTGGCAGGAGATTTTATGAGTTTGATGATGTGGATTCTTCTCTTGAAGGTTCGATTGACTTATCAGGGTATGAATCCAGTCTCTATGAAAATTTAGAAACTGTGGAGCAAGTGTTAGAATCTCAAAATTCTGGCTCAGAAGTTGTTTTAGTGAGCGTGGATGGCCACATATTGACAGCACCAATCTCGTCGTCTGAAAGGAATACAGAGAATGTAGAGTTGGCTACGCCTCAGTTTCATCTTGGCCCAGGTGAAGAAACTGACTTTTGTGAAACTAATACAGAAATTAACACTGAAAAAGTTAAATGGGGTACTGATAATTTGAGCAGTACGGGAATATCTTCACAGAGAGTTGCTTCCACAGATGCTAGCAGCTCAAACAGTGAGCATGGTCCTGCAGAGCACTTGTTAGAAGTTAGCAAAGGAGATGGAGAACATCTCTCCCAAGTGCAAGAAACATCGTATGTAGAGGCTCAGGATCAAGATCTTCTTAGGAATGAGAGTGGGGAGAGCACACCATCAGGCATCAGGAAAGGCGATATCTTCGCAAGCTGTTTGACACTACCAGAACTGGCCTTGCAGGTTGAAAATGAGTCCAAGCTATCAGATATAGCTTCTTCATTGGACATACAGGAAAGTGCTAAAGGTTCAGAGGAAGCGTCTCCAAGGAGCCCTTTAGCAATCAATGAAACTGAAAATGGATCATCTGAAAAATTTGAGAATGATAATGGGGTACCTTCTAGTCGTGATATTTCCAGCAGTTCTCCTTTGTCTGTGCAGGTTGAAGTCAAAGCCCTTGAGGGCGGTACATTAGATAATAGTGATTCTGACAGGGCACATGTACGTTTTGTTTTTAACGATGAAGACTCAGAGAAACAGATTGAAGGAACACCAGATGCAAAAGAATTAGAAAGTAGCCAGCAAAGATCAGATGAGTGCACTCAGTGTAAAAATACGGAGCAACAGACAACAGCTTCCGCTGAAGATATGAACATTGGTACAAACACAAGTATGATCAGTCCCTTGATTATGTTTATACTTTTTCACTCACATATATTTGACTTTTGGTGATCTTCTTAATGCATATTCTTCTATGTATATGCAGGATTAGAGATTGCTCTCTGTGGGCACCTTCTTCATCCTGGAATGGGTTCGGGTGCTGCTGCAGAAGTCTTTAATGCAACTCGCATATCTGAGATGGAATTTAAAAATTCTGCAAAATCAATAATCAAGAATGAAAATTTGGTTGCTAGAATTCAGGGGAAATACTTGTCATGGGAAAAAGCTGCTTCAATCGTACTCGGGTTGGCTGCTTATGACTTGGAATTACCTATTGAATACACTGATGTAATTCCTGTTGAGCATGGGGGAACTCCAAGGGTAGATGATTCTGGGCTTGAGAGGTCTGCTTCTGGACGGCGATGGAGGCTCTGGCCAATTCCATTTAGAAGGGTTAAGACACTCGAGCATACTAGCAGTAATGTGTCAGCTGAGGATGTTTTTCTTGATACTGAAAGTAGCTTGCAGAACCAGGGTGCAGATCCAAGTCCAACAGCACGAGGAGGCAAACTATCTCCTCGCAAACAACTTGTGAGAACTAATGTTCCAACCTCCGAACAAATTGACTCTTTAAACCTAAAGGATGGGCAAAATATGGTGGTCTTCATTTTCTCTACCAGGGTTCTAGGAGTACAGAAGGTATGCGATCTTTCATGTGCTTGATATTTGTTACATTGTGTACTCCATCCAAATTCTTTACGCGGCTAGTTGGATTTCTGAAATAGGTTGAAGCTCATATATACTTGTGGAAGTGGAATGCAAGAATTGTGATTTCTGATGTTGATGGTACCATTACCAAGTAAGCCTTCTTCATTCACTTGTGCATGTTTTGAAATTTTAGAAAAATTAAATTAAATTCAAGGTTGCATATTAGAATTCTGTTGATGAGCATGCATACATCATATACTGGTATGAAATCTAATATGTTTAATGATGCTTAGCCGAATTGGTTTTCTTTCTATAATCAACAAATTATGCTATTTTCTAAGAGGACTGTGTATGCAAAATGTGATGATATGGCTTACAAGCGGCAACCAAAATGTGTAGGTCTGATGTTCTTGGGCAGTTCATGCCTTTGGTCGGGAAGGATTGGACGCATTCTGGAATTGCTAGACTTTTCTCAGCAATTAAGGTATGTGCGCTTCTTTTCGGTGATCACTTGTTAATGATTGACACCATTCACATAAGAAACATTTTTACATGCCACATACTCTTCCTCAATGACAAAGTATTGTAAATCGATGCATTTCTCTGAGAAAATAGTACCTGGAAAACTGCAGGAAAATGGGTATCAGCTACTTTTTCTTAGTGCACGTGCAATTGTCCAAGCATATCTGACCAAAAGTTTCCTGTTCAATTTAAAACAGGTATGCCATGTTGTGTTTTTTATGTGGAACTTTGTTGCTGGAGTATACTATATCCTGGCTTTATGCATTACTTGACATAATCTGAAATGTGCTTGACTTAGCATCATTTAAGTGAAAAAAAGGGTTACTGAAACGTTTAACGAACCTGTTTTTCCCCTTTTTCTTATTTTAAACGGAACAATATTGGTGTGAAGTTAAAGATAACATATTGACTTCAACTGAATCTAGTAGTGTAAGATTTGTGTGGATCTGTTCTCCGATGTTCCCTCTTTGGTTGTTCTGTGTGTAAACATTATGAAAAAAATTATGCTGACTGGGAAACATTTTGAATGCTTGTAGGATGGGAAAACCTTGCCCATTGGCCCAGTTGTTATTTCACCCGATGGTCTATTTCCGTCATTGTACAGAGAAGGTAACACATCTTGTTGACAGATAATCTATCGAGTCTTGGGATGTGATTGCCAGTTATACAAGTTTTTGATATTTTAAAAAAAAAATTCAACGGTAATATTTGGGTGTGTGTGATTCTTTTATGCTACAAGTTAACATACTAAATTCTGTTGCAGTGATAAGAAGAGCTCCTCATGAATTCAAGATTGCCTGTTTAGAGGTCGTTATTTAGACTTGAACAAATCTTCTTTGATTCTTTAAACGTTTGCGCCATTCTGATACTAGAAATATTTGCAGGATATCAAAGCTCTTTTCCCTCCAGATTACAACCCGTTTTATGCAGGTTTTGGAAATAGAGACACCGATGAACTTAGCTATAGAAAAATTGGAATTCCGAAGGGCAAGATCTTCATAATTAACCCAAAGGTAGTGCACTTTCTTCAGCACGCTATAACTCTTTTCTGGGTTTTTCTTTCATTTTTACCTAACAGAGTTCAATGAATTTTACAGGGTGAGGTAGCTATTAGTCATCACCGAATTGACGTCAAATCATACACTTCATTACATACTTTGGTAAACGACATGTTTCCCCCAACATCGATGGTTGAACAGGTAAGAGATTTCATATCCGCAGACTTTCAGACTTCTATTACCATTCTCCCACATAACTGTGAGTAAACAAAGATCATTTCCTAATGCTTCTGAAAGCTACAAAGGGGGTGTTTGGTAAATAGTTGTTTAGCTGATTGGGTTAGTGAGTTTGACTAGTTGATAGCATTAGCTTATTGTAGAAAGATGTTTGGTAAATTAGCTATTAGCTGATAGTGGATAACAGATAACTGATTATATGCAAAATGAATTTTCTAAAAAATTGATCAAAAAAGCTGCTTTGAGCAACTTTTTGAATTTTAGTGTTCTGGAGCAATAAACTGTTACAAAAAGCTAATTAATCAAATACTCGTATTGGTTATTTAACCAAGTCAAACAGCTAATAGTGGTCAAACAAGCCAAAATTGACTGATAAGCTAATTATGTTATTGAACAAGGCCATAATATTTTGCGCCAAAAATTCTATAGTACTGTCTGGTAAAGTATGGTAAAGTTACACACAATATATGCCAAACACGTCGAAAGTTGATCCTTTAATCTTATAATCTCTTGATAATCTTGTTGTATAAGCTTTACCAGACGAGCCAGCTTTTTGATTCTTGCACTTACTGTTTCGAGTCCTTGGATGCGTTTTCTACTCACCACCGCCTTTGTAACAACCGTGCGCAAATGTTCATTTTTCAGGAAGATTACAACTCGTGGAACTACTGGAAAATGCCACTGCCCGATCTCGGTAGCTTGTAGAGATTTGGTTGGTACTTGGTAGGAAGAAGATATTTGAAGTTTTGACAGAGATATCTCCAGGACTGACAGACATTCTTCAGCAGTGCAGGATGCCACCATTATTGATGCACTTCTAGTCTAGTATATAGTGCCCAGTTTTGTGACCACAAAGGATATTCATATTGTCTCCCAAAAACAGGCTTATGTTGTTCCTTCTATGAATACAAGTCATCAATAACTCAAATAATGCAATGTCTACAACTTTATATGTAGTCATGTGTTTCAACAACTATAGCCAGTAGCCTGTACATTTAGTAATAACTTGCTGTTACTCACACTTACTATTTGATTTACGGGAAAGCCCTAACACTTACTATTTGATTTACGGGAAAGCCCATACTATTTGAAGTATTTTGGGGTGTTGAGTCACAAAAAATGAGATGTTAAACACTAGTTATGATTGATTCTTGTAAAACTAGATTGATTGTAATTGAGTGAAAATAATTAAGCTAAATCTAAATTAAGTGTAACTAATAAAGAGATATAGAGAATATGCAACAAAGGTAAAATGATATAGGAAGGTATAATGCTTATTGGAAGTTAAACTAAGGTAAAAATGTAATTTAGTTCATTGTGAAAGGAGGAATTATATTGCTTGAAATTGTGCTAAAGTGTGTCATTTCCTTGGTCTATCCAAATGTATTAATATGCAAGATTCCCTATTCCTATTGTTTACGAGCAATGCTAGCTCAATAACAACATAAAGTTGTTCATTCTAGCCCAAACACAAGTCAATCTTATAAAGTGTGTCTACTTTGTGTGTTATCAATTATATTTAATTTTGCTGGTTGTCGACTTAGGTCACCCGTAAGTATCAGCGATGAAGTGATAATACGCGCGATATTGGTAAAGACAAATCAAATCCAATTGCATTTGCCCACTTACTTAAAGTGGGATGGTAGTCTAAACTACTATGTAGTTACTGGTGGGATCAGTAACCTAGTCCACCTTACTGACGATAGTAAATACTCTTCAAGTATGTTGATAGTTATCTACTCCGTACTTACTAAAAGTATGGATGATAGTACAATTACTACGTAGGTATCATATGTGAAGTGATACCCTTACCCACCGGTGCCGGTTATGACAAATCAGGTCCGGTTTTTGTTGCCCACTTACTAAAAGTGGGGATGGTAGTATAGACTACCTCGTAAATACTTTCAAGATCAGTTACCTAGTCCATCTTACCGACGGTGGTAAAGACTCGTCAAGTCTGTTGATAGTTGGATACTTACTAAAAGTATAGATAGTAGTATGGTATAAACTACTACATAGGTATCAATTGTGAAGTGATACCCTAGTCCAACCAACTGGTACTAGCAAAGACACGTTAAGTCTAGTAATAGTTATCTACTTACTAAAAGTAGGGATGATAGTACAGACTATCCAATCACAATAATCTAAGTACTTGTGATTATTTCTATCGGATCTGGATCCCTGCTCGTCGATGGTGGTCTTCCTTGGTGGTTTTTTTTGTGAGTTGGAGGATGGTCTTTCATGTCTCTCCTTCCCATTGGAGTTAGATGTTACCCATCATGCTTGCTACCAACTTCTTCATGCGCCTGTGCCTATTTTATTTCGCTTGAAAAATGATATATGCACTCTAAAGGAGTAAAACTCCCACCACATGTCTTTGATTTTATTAGAAGAAGATGAAAAGAAAGTAATAAAAACTGTGACCCACATTTTTTAAAATGAATTCAAGGGTGACATATAAACATAGAGTAGAAAATGAAGTAGAATGTGAAAGTATGTGTAGTATTAGTCATTTCGCTTGTTTTATAGACTTTTTTTTGATGCCTCATGCTTGCTTCCTGCTTAGCTTAAGGGATGGTTCCCTATAGTGTTATTTAATCCACTTTACCAGTTTGGCTTCTTTTATTTGCATTGATTTAGGCTTACTTGTATTTTGTCTGCCACCTTTATTATGGTTGGTGACTCATATTTGTGTGGATTTTCTTCTTGGACCGAGATATCTTATTCTTTGAATTAATAGTGAAATTTATCATTATCAAAAAGTATATTTAATGAAGAGGCAACGTCAACTGAGTTCCCCACAAAAAAAAAACGTCAACCGAGTTGGTATGACTTATGAGCTGGGCACAATAAGTTATTTAAATTAAAATATAATTAATGTATTTTAGTACTAAACGTAGGATGGAAAAATAGGATTCCATATTTTTCAAATTAAAAATAAATAAATAAATATAAAAATTACGGAGTACTGTAAATGGCAACATCTATGGAGTAAAAGGTTAAAAATGAGGAAGGAAAAGGAAATTCGCGGTATAAAATGGTGATTGGCGCTCGAAACCAAAGGCGCCAAACTCGCACCGCCATTGCTAAGTCGCTTCTCTTGTTCTCACCGTCTTTCTCCAATATTTCCGTTATGCAAAAAAAGATTTCCAATTTTCAGTTTGATCCGATGCGTAATTTCGACTCTTCCAGGCAACTACGTAGACGAAGAAGCTTGATCGGCGATGTCATGGCTACGATCGGCGGTGAGCAAAGCTGTAGAAGTCGGCGGCAAGAGGAAAATCACTCGCAACCTCCGCAGCGTCGTCCAGCATGCCGGTTACGCCGTTGTCGACGGTGCCAAAGTAGTTCATGATCGATCTGTAAAATTTTCTCTCTCTCCCGCGTGTTTCTATGTGTGCGCTTTTGTAGCCGGCGCAAAAAAAAAAAATACAGTTTGAAATAACATTATTAGTAATTGAGCTTTGTTTAATTCTGAAAGGTCGTTCATGTACTTTTACAGGCCGATGATTAGATGTTTGGTATTAGGAATTGTACGAATTACATTTTATGAATTGATTGATGGCGATTTGTAGGAACTAGAAAGTAGAAACCCCCTGATTTTGCTAGAAAATTAAAAAATATATTTGTTCTCAAGTACTGGGGATGAGCTTGTTCCGCTGTCCAAGGATTCCAGTCAAGGGCGTGACTACCTAATTTGAAGTCTGGAATTACCTTTATGACAGTTTCCAGCTTACGTGAATCGACTGTAAAAATACACTTACCGATTCTAGATATGAGTGAATATCCAAGTCGTATAGAACATTTGCTTGAAACTAACTTGTCTTGGTAAAAACTCAAGGTTAATAAACAGAGGCCACTTTGAATGCCAAGTAGTACATTATTCTTCATTTCCACTGTAGGATGATATTGAATTAATGTGATTAGTAATGATGCTTATCTTTCTCCTTGTCATATCTTCAGTTTATTTATCCTCGTGGTCTCTGTTGAGCCTTTACTATATGCTTTTCAATTTTAGGGTCCTGGAAACTTCAAGAGTGTTAAGCATGCTTTGAAAAGATTAGAAGAACAGTCAGTTTCATGTAGAGGCATAGAGAGACTTCAGCAACTTCGCAGGTGGTTAGTGGCTCTAAAAGAGATTGAGAGACTACAAGAAGCTAGAGTGGAACAAGAGAAAAACAATGACCCGGAAGATATTTCCATTGCGAAGAAGGATCTTCCTAGAGAGCCTACTGTGGTAAGTAAGTCATCTTGTACTAATCTGCTATATTGCTTTTTCCTACTTTCATTGCTACGGAGAAGCTCTCATCACAGAATAAATGTGAAGTCTAATATGCTCACAAATGGTGCTAGCCATGATAATTTGACAGTGTAGTGCATTTACTTTGTTGTTGTGCAGTTATTTGGGATTGTCTTTTAAATTTATGAAATGAAAGGTCAGGCAGTTCGATAAAAATGCTGCTTGTGTTCCACTTATTACACTGCCCACTCCCTAATTGCCTCCAGTTATATCTTCTTACACTTAATTATAATGGGAATGCAAAATAATAGAGATTATGACTTCAATGAATAAAATGCAAATAACTGGTTTGAAATATGCCCACAGGTTTTGCGTATGATATTTGCACATCTCAATGTTTAACTCAACTCTTAAATGCACCTTATCATGCATATTTCTCTGTTCTATTCTTAGGCATAATAATGCCTGAAAGTAATCCGCTCCTTCTATCTGTACAGTAAAAATATGTTACAGCCATCCCTTTTGGTTGGCTTGATGGTTTGGCGTTTATTATGCTTTGTATGCTTGACAGAGCCTTAGATGTACCTCCGAGGACAGTTGATAAACTGCCATTTCTTTTTTCTTTCTTTTGGTAATTAGCATTATTCTTTTATTTACTTAAGTAAGCTCATCTTTTATCCTCTTAATATACAATTCATAGGTTTTATATTATGATCCTGATCTTGGTGGGGAACCAATGAATTTCAAAGATGTCTTTCTTCGCAGTCAAGCTCTAGAAGGCATCGTCTTGTCTGTGGTGAGCTGAACAGATTTCAGTGCTTTACTAGTTTGATCATCTGTTAACCTCTTCTCTAATTGGCATCAGTGGCCCTTTACCATCTTGGAATTCTCTGTTGAAAGTTTAATTGACCAAATTTGGAGTGAAATGAAAAGTGTTTTGTTTCATTGATTTATTCTATTTCAATTTCTTGAATGTTTAAGTATTATCAGAGCTATTAGTTCTATAAATGCTTTGGGGCTTGTGAGAGGATGATGGAAGAGATGACAGTCCAAATGCATTATTTGTTTGATACATTCATGAAAATTGAAAAGATGGAAATAAATAATCCAGAAACAGATTTTATCTTCATTTCTCATTGTATGCTTTGTAGTCACTTTATTTATTTAGGCATAGTATTTGGCTTGGACATTAGCCAATTCTTTTATTCCTTTGAACTCCACATATATGGTTTATCTCTTCTTTTTCTTATTCAAGGGTAACTGGTGGTTAAATGTTCTGTTTGTCTCAGATTCTTGAAGCACCAGATGAAGAAGAAGTGTCATTGCTTACAGAGATCTTTGGGTAACTCTTCATTGTTCATCTCTTTTGCTTCAAATGCTCTCTTTTTGGATTTAAGGGTCCTGCCTGAAGGATTATGACCTATTGATTATTGTATAGCAGAGTTACTTTGCAAAATATTTTATGTTCATACTAATGGAAAATAATATGCATGGAATAAATATCATTGTTTCTCAGTTCTTCTTTGTTCTTTTTCTTGGATGTATAGACTTTGTCTTACAGGTGGGAAAGAAGTTTGTGATGCAACAATAGCCAGCATAGAAGCTTTGTCTAAAGCTTTCTCAAGCTATAATGATGAACTGCTGGTAATGGAATAAGAAACCATGTTCTGGCATACATTAACGATGACATTTCACTTAGGACCTTCATACTATGTGGGTAATTTCATTGTCCTAAAGATATAAGGAAGTCATGTAATTTTCTCTGTCCTTTCCATTATTCCAGGCAAAGAAGGAAGATCTGCTTGTTTTTGCACAAAGTGCAATTGCTGGTTTGAAAGTAAATGCTGACTTAGCAAGGTTGTTAGGCATAATCTTGCTATTTTGTGATTTAGGTGCTATGAAATATGTAATATTTGGGGAGTAAATGCACTGTACTAAACACCTGATAGCATGGGTAGTTATCCATTTTTCTTGCCTTTGGCACTGATGCAAAACTGCAATCGTAATTTTTAACTTAACTGTTTCATGGTCTGCGCTCAGAATAGATTCTGAAGTCTCCAACATACAGCAGGACCTAAACAAAATGCAATGCTGGCCACCTTCAATGGAAGTTGATAAAAGATCATCTGAATTGTCTACAGCTACAATAACAGAGGCATGTTATATATACCTGGGATTATTATGCTTTATCATAAACTTCTACCATCCAAATAAGAAGTGATATAAAAGCACTGCTTAGCATTGCGAAGGCACGTAACTAACCTGGTTTTAAAATTTCTCATGGTATTGAGACTTGAAGATATACTGTGTTAAGTATTAGCAAAGTAGGACCTCTTTATAAAGTTATTTATAATCTCCTTTGAGTATGATACTTGAATCTTTTTAAATCATCATGAAATTTTAAAGCTTGTCTAAACTTGATCTTTTTTTGGCAGGCTTTAAATGATGAGCTTTCCCAGCTACAATTATATACCAAATTGGAGTCACTTTTGTCAAAGGAGAAGCGTATGCTTAACAGGAACTCACTAGAAAACCATTTTCAAAAGGTTTGGCATCTAAGTGATGAATTACTTTTCCTTGGAAAGAATGTTCTGCAAAAATCTACTGTAGTAATTATAACTTGAACTAATTCAAGTTTTACTCCCCTGCATGGCATTCCACTTTTTGTACCCAACTATCAATTTGACAAATTTGGTCCCCTGGACAGAAATGGTACTTTGTTAGGGTTCCATTATTAACCATAACAGAAATGCCATTTTTGGGTCAATTTCTTATAGTTGATGGGAGTATGGGACTAATACTAGAATAGAAGTTGGACACTAATGATCCCCTAAGTTTCAAAGATAGAAATGGTCCCCCAACTACTGAAATTTTGACAAAGATAGTTCTTTCTCACACTGTTTAAACTCTCTACCAATCTTTTTGGTCAACATGTAGGTTGACAAGTTAAAGGTTTTGTCAGCATCACTTTCATGCTCTGCTTCAAGAGCTGAAGAACACATTTCTGAGAGCAGGTTTGCCGCTATGCTTCTTTCATCATTCTCTGACTAACCTTTTTATGCTTGAGTTCTTTTAACAAATATATTTCATCTCACTAATTTAGTGACCCTAAATAGGGGAATTGCAAAAACAAGAAGTTAAAAGTGGACAGAGTTCTAACCAAGGTGTGATTGAATATATGAATGAAGAGTGTATGGATTATACTAGAATCTTTCATGGAAATGAGTCAAATGACAATGAAACATTTCTATATAAAATTTGGTTTTACTGAAGTTTCTGCTACTCTGGATTGCTCTTAACCATTACAATTTGATGCAAGAAACTATGCACTCTCCTGTTAATGAATGAAGAGGAAAACCTATACAAAAGGTGTGACGTGATGCACTTCTGGAATTGTAATTCTGCAAGTGGCATTCAGGTTTCATGGCTCGCTAAATTTAATATTTTGGAGGATCACTTGGGTTTCATGGGAAAAACGTCCAGTCTGGTTAAAAAAAAACACAATCAACATTCAAAGTTTTATGTAGTCAGCACAAATTTTTCTCAAATTACTGAAAGCATCGTGTGGCAAGCAATTTGCAAGATGCATTTAATTTCTTTCAATATTTCTTGGTTTTTGTAATAGAGTTGGTTGCTGCTTCCCAGGAAGTAATTTGTAGAACAAAATATTTAATGCTATTCTCTCAACTTCTTATGCATTTTCTTGGAGCAGAGTTCAGAAAGAAGGAGCTATT
The DNA here is from genome assembly GCA_003576665.1 of Ipomoea trifida. NCBI lineage: Eukaryota > Viridiplantae > Streptophyta > Magnoliopsida > Solanales > Convolvulaceae > Ipomoea > Ipomoea trifida. The sequence continues at coordinate 3,421,151 of CP025647.1, read as the reverse complement.
AGCTTCCGTGTCTCAAAAGGGAATGAATTCTCCCAACTTGAAAAGGTGATGTTCCTTAGTTGAGTCATGCCCCCTCTGTTGACAGATAACCCTAGTATATGCTTGCAATTATTTTCCTCAACAATTGGTTTCCAATTTGCCTCTGGTTTATGGGAACTCTTGCTTGCTTTATTTGAAGTTGGATTTTAGGCTCCTTAACTACAATTGCCTTTTTTAGGAACTGACAGTTGAAATTGAAGAACTTGAGATGCAAAAAGACCACCTTGAAGCTGAGTTGAAAAGGGTACTTATGCTTTCTCTCATTGTCCTAGAGAAAATGTATTACTAATTAATTTAAGTTTTCAACAATATATGTTCTTTACATAGTTAATGAGATATTAAATAAGTAAAATAAGAGTTAGTGTTAGCTAGACTTGTTTCGTCTAATAAATGCTTGTAGGTCAAAACAGCATTGATTTCTGCCCATGCCCATCTTCGCAATGCCAAGGAAGAAAGAGATCAATTTAATGAAGCTAGCAATGAAATTCTTCAGCACTTCCAATTGAAGGTATGATATCTTATAATATGTACTAGTTTGATATGCAATTTGAATCTAATTCTAAGTTCTACCATTTTCATTTGTGTTGATAAATTTAGGAGGATGAGCTGTCTAGATCTGTTGCGTCATACAGAGCTGAGGCAGATGTTTGTGATGCATTTATTTACTTTTTAGAAGACACCCGGGGTTTTGAATCGTCATACATTAATCAAAAACAGAAACATGTGAAGTATGGAGCTCTCCTGGATGTTTCTCTAGCTATTTGTTTTGATTTTTCTTTCCACTGTAGATTTGACAGTGTCAACCTGCTTGTTTCTGAGTTCGATCTATTAATAAATAGATGGATGGCTCCATTAAAATTAAGAACAAGGGAAACCTGCTATACCTTTAAAATTGCATATGTATATTCTTGAATCATGCAAAATTTAACCATATCTTTGGATGTTGTTTAAGTGAGGAATTGGAGAGATGCGAAGGCTGTTTTCTGGATTTGGTGATTCGTGTCTTATCTGCATACAAGGTATTTGATAGTTTCTATTGGAACTAACTGTTTTTGCTTTCAAATCTATCTAATATGACTTCTATAGCTATATTCCTTTGAATTTATCAGGATGAGCTGGGGCCTTCTTTTTTGAACCTCAAGAAACTGGCGGAGAACTTGAGAGGGTATTGTTCATCAGTCGTCACTGCTTTGAAACATTTTGATTGAGGAGAACTGTGTTTCTAAGTTTGGACTACCAGGTCGGAGATCTCAGCTGCTGTTCCAAATGGCGAGAAGAAGAGTGCAGTTGATGCAAGACGGCGGCTAGAGGAGGAATACCTCAAGGCAGAAACCAAGGTATAATCTTTTGCCCCAGAGTCGTCTATGCATGCATGCTGGCTGGCAGACTCGCCCTATCCTTTTGTGTATAGTTTTTACTGTTTTATCATATCATGTATTGATGCATGATTCTCAACCAGAAAAATGTGTGTTTATGATGCATGTTCTATTTTTATTCCTTCATTCTTCTTTCTTCCCCCTTCCCCTTGAACATTGCAGTTAATAACCGCATTGAGTGTCGTGGAAAGCATTAAAAAACAGTTCTATGCTCAAGTTGAAGGAATTTCAAGGTAATATGATCCTGTGTTTTTTCCTCATACTTTTTCTGGTAATTTGAAAGTTGACAAGAAAGATGAGTGTTATTATCCAGGAAAGATGACGAAAATGTAAGAGAATTATTTGATAATCTTTCCAATATTAAAGAAGAACTGGAATCCATGCAAAGACCATCTCTGGAAGTTGAAACTTCAAATAGAAGGGCAGCAGATAAATCATCAAAAGTAGCGGCAGAAACTACCAACCAGTCTTTGAAACACAATGCCGAAGCCATGAGCCACGGATCAGCTCCCAAAACTGAAACACAAAGATCAGTGAGAAATCTGAGAAAAAGCCTATCGATGGCCATCCGTTCGGCAAATGACTCAGTAAGCTTCACACGAGACGACAGCTTCACGTCCCATAAAATCCTGAGAACAAAGACTGGGGATCCCGCCGCTGAACTATCCAAGTTGAAGATAGAGTTGGAACTCGAGAACAATAGCAGAGACCATCCTTTCGACGAAATTGACGACTGGGAATCCGATGTAATCGTGAAAAACAGAGAACACGGTGAATGATTTATTTACTACCATTTTACCCATACCTCATCTGACGCCTCTACTCCATATTTGGTGTTTTTACTCTGAGGTTAGTATGAATATCCATCCCCGTTACTTCACTCTTGGAATTTACCTATGTATTATTTTGTTAAATTTTGAATTTGAATATTGCACACAAAATCTTCCAATGCAGAAGAAGATTTGAACAGCTGAGGGACACTTGCCGACATGTCCCATCCTTGTATGCTTTGTTGCCTTGTTATATTATAAATCCAACCTTTTGATGATTAACAGTTCTGGAGCACGGAGGAGAAAAGGTTATTAAGGTCTTTTTCATTATGACATTTGAATTCTATTTTTATTAATTTACTCGAATTCCTTGACCATGTTGGATTTGGTCATTTGGAGGGAGCGCTGGTTTTTTTTTTTTTAAGTAAAAAAAAAAAAAAAAAAAAGTACAGTTGTCGGTATTAGGATGCATAATAATACAATGTAATTTTGTAAAAAAGAATAGAATATTAGAGTTGAAGTTGGAGGGAAGGAAGTAGAGAAGAAAGGTGGGGTCATGTCAGAATGCGTGTCCGCTTTGTCAGATGAGGTCATGTGAGGAACCTGATGTGGAGTGGCCTCTTCCTGTGTAAACTACGAGTCCTCTGATTAAACCAATCCCCCATCACAATTTCTGTATCTTATCATTTTTCTTTTCTTTTTCAACTCTGTTTCACTTTCACATGTACACAACTGTAATTTTCTGTCTTTCTTATTTATCCAACCAGCTTATTTATTTCATCATCTGGCTTATTATTTTTCAACAAAATTTAATAATTTGTTTGATTCAGTATTTATTAGGGACAAATATAAAGCTTCTCAAGTTCACCGGAAATTTAACTTCACTCTTTTTAAACAACCAAATATAAATAGTTTACATGTATGGGACAATTGCATTTTCAATCTCTACGTTATGTTTTTTGTCTACAAAGTATAGAGAATCAAAAAGTATTGACATAGATTGGAACCATAACATTTTTTATATGCATATTAAATAACTAATGGCAAAAATCACAATGCTTTTCATTTTGACAAAAGTAATAAGAAGGGTGTAGGTCTTCAAATGTAAGATAGTATAGGTCTCTATAGGACCATAAATTTTCCACATTGTAAAAGTTCCTATTTCTCTCTCTCGAGGTAACCAATTCAAAGGATACAAACAAAGGTCTCGATCTTGGGAAGAGAAAGACCCTTTCATCTTTCAATATTATATGCTGTTGCAAGACACAGGAAGAGAGGTGTTCAAAAGAAAATGGTTTTGCCTCCCTATGGTAGCAATGAGTGGTAGGGTCAAATGAACTTTCAAAGTTTGTCATCTCAAAAACAGTAATTCTTTTAAAAATATATATAAAAAAATTATCCTCACTCAGCCACTCTGTTTTATTTCATGTGTCAAATTCAATTAACGATATTTAATTAGTATTAATATATAGCATTTATATATTTAAAATTACATAAATATACTATTAAACATACAAAAAATAAATTATAAAAAATAAGTAAAGAGAGAATAGTGAGTTTGACCAATGAATTTAATTAAACCAATGGAATATTATATATCTTTTCACTTTTTACCCTGTTTTTTTTTACTTTTTTTTTAGCCTCTCATTAGATAATTTTTATGTATTTTCCCTATTAAGATTATAATATGTAACATGAGTTTTATCGTGTTAGTAGACTAATCAATTTTTTTTTAAAAGGTTAAATTATGGTTTTGACCAGGTCAACGAGAAGATCCATCATAGTGTAACGGAATTCAATTTTTGATTTTTTGTGATGGTGCAAAAAACCAAGTATGGAGGGATGGGCAGTTTTTTTAATTTTAAATTCTGTGTTTTATGTTCCAGAATACAGAACTGCATACCTTGTGGGTTTTGCAGGATTGTGCTATTATTTTAAAAGAAAAAAATGATAAATATCTTTTTTAAATAGTAAAATTCTTGTTATAAGTCTTAATTTTATTTAAAAATAAAAATTATAATTTATTTTTTAATTAATCAGAGTATGTCATATAGAATAAGAAGGGAATAAGAATATGAAGGGAATATGCATAGTAATAACACAATTTTGTTATATAATTATTTTGTAAAACAAATAGTTATATAAAACAAAATTTGGTACAAAAAAAATTTGAATTTATTAGCAACATTTTTAACATTAAAAATCATCAATAAATATTTTGCTTGCCATTAGGCAGTAGTGAAATTCTAATTCACTCCAACTAAGGTTTCAATTTTATTTTTTTTTTAATCTTTAGCATTTCCCTTTATGAATTTTAAATATTTTGGCAAATTCTCATGAACAAATTGTTATTTAACAATAAAAGTTGTTATTGTTATTTTACCCCCATTAACATGAAGTAGTGAATATTATAAAATTAAATTTTTAAAAATGTAGGATGATTCATTCTATTTTAATAATTTTTTTTTAGATGACGAGAAAAATCTGCAGTCGTTATCTAAGGATGTTCACTTAGTAAATTATGTTTTTGTGTAATAGCTCGTTAACTACACAAGAAAAATAAACCAAATTAAAAAATTATTGTGAAACAAACTTGACTGAAATACGATTTTAGTAATTCTTTCCCAATGCAACATGACTCATTCTTTTTTTTTCCCAACCCATACACTCTTTACTTTTTGTCCTTTGTTTACACTAAAAACTAGGAATCACAATATCCTTGTGTTAATCAATCTCTTTTGATTTGATACACAGTCAATCAAAACATGCCATATCAAAATCATTATTAGTAAAATTGAAATATTCCTTCAAAACATCTTTCTCAACTTTGCAAGCACAAACATTCATGTTTTACCTTTTTAATTCTAATTTTTAATTTCTATGTATTTTCTCTTTGAATTTGAACACCGCATTTGAAAGCTTCTCACCACTCCTTAGAGACTAGTGGACGAGATAAATCGTTAAATGCATTTGGCTTACAAACCCCAAAATGCTTGTACATGTCCATGACATAGCCAAATTCACGTATTATTTTTTTAAAAATCCCATGTATCATGTGACAGCTAGCAAAATTGTTTTTTCAACGTATTTTCTTATGGATATATTATCACGATGTAAATAACTTGTTACCTATTTGATATTTTATTTCAAATTTACGAGTAGATGGATGATAAATTTGAGATTGTGGCATTTAATTTGTTAAAAAATGCATTATTAGATCAATGTTTATTGTTTCAAAAAAAAAAAAGATCAATGTTTAAAATAAATTATTGAACACGCGTAGTATTGTTTCATTGGTTGCTTGGAATGATCCAACAGTTAAAAAACAAAGAAGAGACGAAAAGAGTGTTGAATGACAACTTCTTTTGAATCATTTTTTGTTGGTGTGATGAGTGGATATTTACACATTCAATCCATTTCAAATTGAAACTCTAGGGTCGGGGCATTTTGGTGGGTGGGTGGGTTGGGGGAATCAGCAAAAGCTCTCAAATTCTTTAGATACAATTATACTCTTGAACTAAAAAAAATATTTCGTCAGTGTCTAAAATTCACATTAGTAACTTATTAAAAGTGTACCTTTAAAAAAATGGGGTGTTGATATAAAGTTTTTTTTTTTTTTAAACTATCCGATGATGTGTACGGTATAAATTCTGCTCTTATCTAATAGCTAAAAACCACACAGAAGAGGTAAATTGTACTAGGAAAACCTTGCGCGACGGACTCAACCAAGAGGGAGTTGGTAAGAATTAAACTTATGACCTTCAAATACGAAAACCATGCTTCACCCATTTAATCATCAGACCATTTTCTCATTTTCTTGCCTAATAATTTTGCATGAGGAGAAGCAAAAGGCATTAAATCATTTAAAAATGTTTTTTTTTTGAGTTCTACTAACTCGGTTACAATGTAGTATCTGTTCATAGCTACTTTCTCAACCTATTGAAACACAAAGAGTCAATCGAACCCACTCCCTTCCACATGAGAGTGTACACCGGATGCCGCTTGACCACAAGGCCTTTGGCATTTAAAAATGTTTAATTTCACTCTAAAACTATACAAGCTTCATACTTTTCGATAACACGGTCAACAGTAACATATTAAAAATGCTAAAGGTAACTTTAAAAAAAATAAAATAAAAATTGGGTGTTTGTGCATACCTTTTTAATTCAAAAATACAATTGAAAGCCACCAAACAGTTCGAAAATTTATTGGGTGATTTACCCATTTTTTGCATAGTAGTTTTGCATGAGAAGGCAGGGAGGATTTTTCCAATAAAAGAAATTCCTTAGAATTTATTTGTAAGCTTTTTCTGACTTGGCATCATCTCTACTTTAAAGGATGCTTTGCTGCTCTCCCCCCCTTCACTACCAACAAGCTCACAACTCCCAATAAGCATCTCAGCAACTCCCACACACACACCCCACTCTGCTGCCCAGAAAAAATGGCCAAAAACAGTTCAAGTGATCCTCCATTAAAGCACCACAATGTTGCAGAAGAAGAAGAAGAAGAAGAGGATTACATTGACATGGAAGTGAACTCTTCTTCTTCCCCACAGATCAGAGAGTTTGAGTTCCAAATGGCTTCCATTTCTGTGGAGAAAGGGCCCTCCACTTCCCCTGCTGATGAGCTGTTCTACAGAGGGAAGCTCCTCCCTCTCCACCTCCCTCCCAGGCTGCAGATGGTGCAGAAGCTCCTCCAGAACACCACCACCACCATTGATGAAGAAGAAGAAGAAAGCTTCTGTGGGATGCCCTTTATCAGCACTGCAACTAGCTCTACAGATACCAGTACTCCAATGGAGTCATGCAACATTTCCCCATCTGAGTCTTGCAGGGTGAGCTGTGAGCTCAACCCTGATGACTGCTACTTTGAATGGTCCAGTGAGTTCAGCACTTTCATCAATAGCCACCCAAAGAAGTCTTGGGCCAAGAAGCTTAAACTGGTTAAGCAGTCTCTGATAAGCCAGAAGCTGAAGGCCTCCAAGGCTTATCTCAAGGGGCTGTTCACCAAGTCTGGTTGTTCAGATGAGTCCTGTGCAAAGGCAGCCAACTGCTGTAACCATCCTGAATCTGATCAACAACAAGGTTTGAATGGTCAGGATTTCTCCATCAACAACAAGTACATGAAAGTGGGCATGAGACCCTCATTGCCATACATTGGGAAATGCCCACATCCCACCATAGCCAGTGTGATCAAGAATGGTGAGAGAGATGGGGTTGAGGACACTCTGAGCAATCCCAGGAGGTCATTCTCAGCAGCAATCAAAAGGCATTCCCCCACAAAGTGTCTCTCTTCCTCTTCATCCTTTTCATCTGGTACTTCCTCCTCTTCATCCTCTTCATCCATTGCATTCATCTCTAATGGCTGCTATGAGCTCAATTTCCTCAAGAGAAGCAGCAGTGACACCTCAGAGATTGAGGGCTCCATCCAGGCAGCAATTGCTCATTGCAAGAAGTCTCAAGAACTCTCCAGTTCAAGAAAACCATTGGCTGAAAATGGGGCTTGTTCACTGTCTGCTCCAAAGATTGTAGCCTGTGATGTTCAAGGAAGACAAGGTGCCTGTAGCATCTAATTCTAAAATCTTCTCCTTCCCTTTTTCTTCCTCTTCTTCTTCCCTGTGATGACTGAGAGAATGAAGGAAACCATGTTCTTCTTAAATCTATAAGAGGAAATAAATCTAAAAGTTCATTCATTTGTTAGAGTTTACAAAATGTATGTAATGAAATTCTGTCCATCAAGTCATTTGAATGAATGTGTATAATCATAGAATCTAAAAAGGCATTTTTACTGTTGAAAAAGCAGCCTGAGAATCTGATATGATCTTCTTTTCCCCCCAATTTTCCCCAATTCATTAAGACATAATACAACAAGAGGAAAAGGTGAACCAATTTCTTCTCAAGGAAGAAAAAAGGGTGTCAAATAGTGGCTTCCGAAATTCTTTGGGGTAACCTAACCAACTTAGTCAATGTTGACTTGGTAGCCACAATGTTATAAGTTCAGCTCCTAGTGGAGTCGCTTCTTGGTTTGAGCCGGTCAACTGGGTTTGGGATTTATCTAGTGTACACCTTCATATAGTGGTCGCGAATTCCCCTCGTCACTCAAAAAAAAAAAAGGGTGTCAACAAGATCAAGAAAAATGAACCCTTCCACAAATCTTGATGATGGCCAACTTTTCAGCAGTGCATTTTCTTTTCTTTTCTTTTCTAGTATTATTGTTATCTCAACCTTTCTACTTGAAAGAGTAGTGTAAAATACCAAACTTTTGTGCTCAGTGGCTTTTGTATACACAGCAGTCCTCAAAACAATTTCTTTCCCACCGCACAGTGCATACTTTTCACAACTTATCCATCATTCATCTCTGCTGGGGAATACTGCACTGGGAAATGAATATAAAAGTGAGGAATCTGTGCAACTTTACAAAAGAAAAAGTGAAAGCTGTTAAGAGCTTTCTGCACCAATTAAAGTTGGCCTATGGGTTAAACAAAGACAATTAAGTACTGGAAGCTCTGCAGAGACTGAGAGGAACAAATGCATTCCCACCCCAGAAAGAAATGCAACAAAGGGTCACCTTTATGTATTGTCACTTTGTCAGAGGCCTTTTTAAGTTGTTATCTTCATCTCATAAATTGCCAACAAAATTCAATTTGGTTTTGCAAAACCCAGAAGATGTAGCATGGTGGTTAGCCTTGGTCCTTGGATTCAGATCTAGTGTGCTGGTTTTAGCAAATAACATTCACCTGCCGCGGAGCTAGTTCAAGTGGTCAACTACCTAATCTAAAGTCAGCACTCCAGCGATAGAGTAGGGGTTGGACTCCCACCAACAACATTTTAGAGACAGGGACTGACTGTGAGGCTGCTTAGGTGACTCGTAATTTACCTCCTCCAACGACTCTTGAGCAAGGGTTTTGGGGTTTAGGATTAGTCTGGCATAAGCTAGGAAACGTAATATATCAAATACTAATAATAACATTCACCCTCACCTCCCCCAAACAGATTTCAGAGCAAGAAGAGGACTTAAAGGAAAACACATAACAGGACAGAAATAGAAATTTAAGGCCAAAAATCAAAGGTTGTAGTTAGCCTACATTAAGGGATCTGGATGTACACCTGTCATGTGCAGACAAAGAAACCTTAGAAGGGTGCATCTGTATTCTCATTGTTGATATTGACAAAACATCATTCTAAGTAAATATGTCATCCTGATTACTGACAGGGATTAAGAAATGTCACTAGAAGCAATGGGTGTTACTGAACTCTTACAATCAGTTATCTACTAGTCAAATATGAAAACTGCTTTCATGGTTCTAGGAATTCCACTTACTAAGTTTTTGACAATTGGATGGAAGAACAATTGGCTTCTGATCTGAGGATGTTTCTTTAAAACCACTTTCCAAGTGGCTGATCCACAGATTATAATAGGTCAAGTTATGAAAATGTCTTAACCCTGCAAGTTGCAATATCCTTAAATCCACAAGGGTCCCAAGCTACTGAAGAGTCTGTTTTTTTATTTACTGTCTTTTCTCTTAGATTACACCACATCAAGACTCATTAGTAGTAATCAGTATATGCTTCACATTTTCAAAGTTGATTGTCAAAACATGGCAAACGATGAGGAAAACACGTAAGAGATGCCTAATAGCACATTTCTTGATAAAAGGTCTAAACACCTACGACAAAACTGTCCATATATCTATTGGTGAAGTGATTAGTGCTCACACGTTAACTGATAGGTCACGGGTTAAATATGCATAAAGCTCACATATATCCTCCGTTTTGAGATGCTTCATGATACAAGAGTTTTGTGCACTGGGTCTTACTTCTTTTAATGTGTTTGTCCTGTTATTTCAAATGTTTCTTCTATTTACTGATTTTCAGAACTTTTCTTTTTTACTGGTTGTTGAACATGCTACTACAAGTCCTTATGGTGACATATCCTAACAGGAGCTTTGAAAGAATAAAGATGCATGTACTTCTACACCGAAAAGGATGTCTGCACAATACTAGGACCAGTTTACTAGTGGAGCATGTGGTCAAACAAAGAACATATTATTAGAGTGAGCAAGGTTGGACCAAACATTTGTTTGCAAACTAAACTTGTCATCTTGTAGCATTGCATTGTAACATCAGCTGCAGTAACGGACATATAACGCAAATTCCTGATTCTCTTAATAACAATTAAGAATTCTTCTCAGAAACCTACAAAAAAGGACACTAATTCTACAGTATTGCTATCAGCACATGAACTAGTGTCCAAATTTCTTCAATTTCTTTTCCCCTGACAATTAGCAAGAATTGTGTGATTTGACTGCACAAATTAAAATTCAAGCGTCTTTCTAATTGTTGGTTTTAGCATGAAACATAAATACTCTTTAAAATAAACAAATAGGATTTGCAGAAACTGATAAAAACTAATCAATTTCCATGTTTGCTCTGATGAAGGTTGGTGCCAATCACATATAAGTCTCATTATATTGCATACTCACTGCCCTAAGAAACAGAAACTGGAAAAGAAGATAAGGTAGAAAGGATAGGATATGAGACAACGTACAGTAATCCCGTGGTTGAGATTGCAGGCCACGTGAGAGATGAGCTTTGCGGATTTGTTTGGGTACTCTTGGCTCTTCTGCTCATTCCATTTTCAACAAAGCTAGAGACATAAAGTTGGTCAACTTCATACACAAGGGATTGAAACCAAAGCCTGAAAATGAATCCAATTGGATTACTCGACTAGATTGATTCAGCGTATATGGCACAAAATTATTGTCTTTATAAGACAAAGACAAAGGCTGTGATCTATCATAATCTGATAACATTCAGATAATCACGAGCACTTAATTATGAAGAGTTGAATGCAGAGTATGATACAGAATGCTGCAGTTTAAGCATGTCGTTTTGCAAGGTGTCCTGACAATCTGAAGGGTGTCTGCAGATAGATAGTTTTCTAGTCAAAGCATGCCTGAAAACAAAAGTCATTAGCCACGTATATGGATAGGGGAGTACGTGTGGTAGACCCACACATGTGCACCATGAATAGAGAAGATGAGAGCATTTTCTGAGACTTGAAGTGACTGTAATTTGGGCACTTGTTTGAGACTAAAAGTAAAGAACCTTCAGTCCAATCATGGTACATTTATCAGTGCCCTAAAGAATCAATATTACATGAGTGTGAAATGATGTGAGGGATACACAGCAAATGCTAAATGAGTTCAAAGGGGATTCTAATATGAAGTGATAGTGTAATACCCTGCATGCCAAAGTGCAACATCAGAACCACAAGTTGCAACTTGCAAGAATAGGCATTGAAAATGAAACCATAAAAACTTGAAATCTGCAGGGAAGCTTTCTATCTGAAAAAAAGGAAAACTCAGCAACTTGGTATTCATACAAACAGCCCGAACATACACTATGTGTGTATGCCCTTGTATACAAAAATAGGTCAGTTTGAAGGGATTTGTCCATATACAACAGTGCTTAATTGCAACTCCAATATTTACAACGGAGACTTCCTAGGATCTTTTTGCAGCCCTTGTATCTTGAAAGGGGCTCAAGAGAAAAAATAAATAAATAAATAAACAAGGACAGCAGCCCAAGTTAAGGGAAGTCATCAGATTGCATATATTGAGTTGACTTCCGAATCAGAAAAATCTGAGTTACGAAATGAATTGTTCCCAGCAGCATTCCTTGAATACTTCTCTCTTTTCCTTACTTTCCTTATCCTTTTATATTTCACCACGTAGTAAGTCATGGCACCTAGAACACTGGCCATAATGAATCCTCCTATAGCTGTAATTAGAATTGCAGCAAACCTGTTACGTTTTCCAACAACTATGTATGCAGATGAAACAAATGCAAGTGTGGTGCAAACGGAGGCCAACCACATCAATTTATTGATCACCTCAACAACCCTTCTTTCAGATTTTATTTCTCTCCTGACCACTGTGATTTGTACAACCACGACAGCCAAGGATGTGAAGAGTGCAACAGCGTTAGAGATGAAAAAAATCTTAAAAGCTGCAGTGCCTGCCACAACTGCCCTTCCTTCTTCGTCATCCCCTCCAGGAACTGTAAAAATAGCTGAAAAGGCAACGGTAGCAAACAGCACAGCGACAACAGTGACTGAATTAGTAGCATTGTTGATTCCTTCTCTATGGAGCTTCCTAAGCTCCTTGGCAATACCATTCATGTTCTGGTTAGTCTTCCGAGCTTGTTCAAGCTGTGTGTGTACATCTTTCTTAATTTCTGTGACAGTTTCCCTAAGCTCATCACGTGGCTGCTTCAGTTCATTTCCTCTAATAGCACCAATACGACCCAAGCTTTCCTTTATCTCTGCAATTTCTTCGGAGAGAGGAAGCCCTTCAGCTATGTCAAGTGCTGTTTTATTGTCTCTTGTCAGTGCGTTAACATTTGTATCACGGAGCTGCAATAGCTCATTCACTATCTGCAATATATAAAAGCTGAAGTGAGACTATTTTATCTTGAAATTATTGTCATGAATGATGAAAAATTACCATTAACTGGACTTTAAAAATAAATAAATAAATAAAGGAACCATTAATTAAAACCAATTGCATGCAGTACATATTTTCCACAGCTAAAGGAGAAAGGTAGGAATACAAGAGGTGCAGCAATAGTGAAGTACCTCAACCCTCTTTTTCCTTGTGGCAACATGTAGAGCAGTATTACCATACTTGTCGGGAAGCATAACAGCCGCTGCATCTTTTTGCAGAAGATACCTTACCACTTTACAGCTAGTGCCTTTTACAGCCATGTGCAGTGCAGTTTGTCCTTTCTTATCAGTTCTTCGTGTAAGCTGTGGATCCTTTTCAAGCAACGCTTTAACAACTTCTATATGCCCCTGGCGTGCAGCAAAATGTAATGCGTTCTTTCCATTGGACTTGGTGATCTCTAACAAACAAGAATCTGTTTTGAGTAATTCCTTAACCACTGCTACATGCCCTCTTGTGGCTGCAGATATAATAGGAGTTGCATTTGATTGGCCAATTGTCTTGCTTAGTCCTGGATCATGATCCAACAGCAACTTTACAATATCTGCACAAATCACAAATGGCATCAAGCATAAAACTAAAGCAGGACTTGATGAGAAACCTACAATCATCTAAGGCATTAACATTTGCAACCACAGTAATCATCTTAACACTAGTTGCACATCTGGACGGTGCATACAATCTCTGAAAAAAATGCACAACATATATCCAGTGTTATTACCTTGATGACCTTGATTGGCAGCAATGTGCAATGGATCGAAACCTGACCTATTCTTATTAGTGATCCCCTCTTTGGTGGTGTACGGAAGCAACTCCTTCACCACATCAATGTAGCCCCTCTCGGCGGCGGTGAACAGGGCGGTCTCCCCCAACTCGTTCACCTCATTCACCATCGCTGATCTAATCTCAGCCACCTCCGCGTCAAACTCAGCTCCGCTCATCGTCTTCAGCATCTGCGCGTCAATCTCCTCCAGGATCAACCTCACTGACGCCACATCCCCGCGCTGAGCCGCTAGATGCAGTTCCGTGTCATTGTGCCGGCCGGTCACCTGTTTCACGTACTTCTTCGTCCAGGAACTGGACATCAATATAGCCTTACTGGAATTCGAAAGCGATAATAGAGACTTAGCAGAGTTGGACCCCACCAGCGACTTACTGGAATTCGAAACCACCAATGCCGGCGTTCGCGGCGACGGTGATGGAGACGGCGAGGAAGGCTCGTGTAAAGGATTTCTAATATTAGGGCTAGATTTGCACCTAAGCCCCATCTCCAGATCCATCTCCTCTGATCACCAATTTTTACTACTTTCCTTATTTATTTACAAATACAAAACCGAAAACGTTAACAAACGCAAAGCATATACATACATTCGCAACAAAAACACACATATACACATTCTCCGGCAATGGAATCCATCACTGAAACGAGATTTTCTTATGAATTCGTAATTACGTGAGCGGATCCGTGTGTATAGGTGATCTAATAATGTATAGGAATTAATTTAGGTCTTGCAAAATTAGGTGAGAGTGGGAAGCTAAGACGGGAGAAATGTGAATGGCGGTGGTGTAGGCGGCTGCGACGACGGCGGTGGTGGTGCGAGGGAAATTAGAATGCCCAGGCATGAGGACGCCGCCGGGGCTATCCTATCACTCTTTTAACGACCTTAGAGGGGCCGCATTTTTTCTCCCGCCAGCACTACAGTTAGTTATGTTGACTAAATAGTTTAGTTAGTTATTGAGCTATCAATTCTGCCGTGCCTTTTATTTAACGTTTTTTACTTTTTTTTTTCTTTAAATCATTTTTATAAGTCCATCCTATAAATTTTAAAAAGTTTCAATAAAATATTCATTTTGTAATCATAAGTATTGACATAGGCATCCACATCGACTTATATTAGGCTGAAATAACTGCTTAAGCAGGTCAAACTCACAAAATTATAGTTCAATTAAGCTCAAATTTATCTAATGAAGAGGTTATTATAGTTCAAATGAGCTTTTTTTTTTTTGAAAACTAGGTCAAATGAGCTTGATAATGGAGAGTGATAACCTCTCTTATTATCTTGATTTTTCATTTGGAAGAATCAAGCTACAAGCTATTTGGCTCTCCTTGTTATCTTTATTGATTGCAAAGTTTTTAAAAGTTATAGGAAAAATGGTCAAATAGGCCCTAAACTTTTCACGAAAAGTCAATTAGGCTCATAAACTTTAGAAAAGTACAATTAAACACATCAACTCATGATTTTAAGATATCCAATCTCGTTAACCGATTACCACTCTAGTAAGTTCAGGTAAATGCCCACGTGCCTCACCCATATAAGCTTTGTTTTGAGTATTTGACTCACCACATAAGCATTAATAAAAAAAAATTAAATTATCTACGTTTTTCAACCATTGCTTCGTCTTCTTCACTACTGTAGCTTCTTCTTCTCAATTTCATCTTCTTCTTCTTCTTCTTCTTCTTTCTGCTCCATCAATAGTCAATGTTTCATCTCACCTAGTACATTGCTTCGCCTTCTGCTTATTCTTCCCCTGGTTCGTCTCACCCAGTCAGTTAATTCAAATTGTGACCATCAGTATGTAAGTTATATATTTTAGACTCGAATTCACATAATAATTTGCCCACCCATATGCACCCCTTCCTTACCAGTTCCAATACCTTTTCTCCTAGCCCGAGCCATTACATCCTGCAAATTTTACTGTGGACCACGGTCCACCAAGCATTGTGGTCCGCGCAACGAAACAACGTCGTTTTGATTAATGAAAACAGACGGATGAAACGGAGGCCGTTCCGTGCAACTGCAATTCCCTTTCAACACAACTGCAGTTCCATACAGATGAAATGACCACTGTTCCGCGCAACTGCAGTTCCCTTTCAACACAACTGTAACATCAGTTACGGAGATTTACGGTAACCGTTTCTCTCACTTATTGCAACGACGTTATTTTGTGACCATGGTCCACGGTATAACAATTGATTACTTCCCTCATAAGCCACTAACCTTCTTAAAGCCTGTTTAGAAAAAAAAAAAAAAAAAAAAAAAAAAAAAAAAAAAAAAAACTTCCTAAAGCCCAAACCAATTTTCCCATCCTAGGCCATTAACCATTTCCACCCCCAAGCTTCCATTCACCCTGGGCCCAAATAGCACGGCCCAATAGACCAACATGGCCCATTGCCCCCTCAACAATTATATAAAAATCAATGATAATAAAGTTCTACAAAATGTGTTTATGTAATTAATTGTCATGTTAATTGGTATATTGCACTTTTTTTTTTTTAGTATTGTTCATAACTACTTTCCCTACTAAGCAGCGCTTCCACTAAGGCTCGAACCTATCCTTTCCACATGGGGTGCAACCGGATGCCACTTAATTTCTGCTACATTTACAAATTCTTTTTAATTTAACATTTTTTTATTTAATTTGTTAATGATGTTAAGTAAGCAATTAAATATAATAAGTTAAACGCTATATTTATTTTCTTGTACAGATATAATATTTTTAAATTAATTTAATTTTATTAATGGATCCTTGACTAGTGATATTTTTCAATTCTTTATTATAAACTTTTAATTTATAATAAATGGTCTCCTGATTATTAATTTTATTTTAAACTTCCTCATTTAATAAGAAATTCGTTAGTGACCCATTAAATATAAGGATAAAAGTGTACAATTCAGCATTTCACGCATTAAAATATTCTTAACATATTATAGTAAATCTATTTGGTGCGTTTAATATTAGTTTACTAAAAAAAATTAATTTTAGGTGTAGATATTATTTGAAAGATATTTACTAGAAAACAGTTCACAATCCACAATCAATGGAGGCCGTGCTTTATTCAGTCAATTTTATTCATTATTACGGTTTCGCTTTCATTGTGTATTTATTCATCCCTTTCATAAATACATGGGTAACCACCACGGCCGTTACTCCGACCACCGACACCACCACCACCACAACCCCGCCGCATTCCCCGTCCCCGCACCTCCACCACCACACACCTATAAATATGAGCCGCCAAATCAGTCTGCGCCACCAATTCATCAGCCGCACACTTCTAACATGGCTCTGCTTTTGCCTTACGCCCACGTGGACTCCACCTTGCGTGCTCTAGCCGGCCAGGCCGAGGGCTTTGGCCGCTTCGCCGTCGGTGGCCTCCACGGCCCTCTCTATCACGTCACTACTTTAGCCGGTCAGTTCATCTATACCTCATATCTGCATATGCTTCATAGGGAGTAGACTAGTGGAGTAAAATTTCGTACACTTTTTAGTTTAATGTATGTACAGCAATTAGTACATGAGGTTTTGTTGAGGAGATCGGATTAATTGATAACAACCTACCGAATTGTGAATTGTTTGCAAAATTGTGCTCACAGATCACAGATTATTGGTGTAATTTAATTTAATTCAATTCAATCATTGAGTAGTCATTGACTGCTTTGGAGAAAAAAGAAATAATGTGCCTTTTAGGAAGATTTTACTGGATAACTCTAGTTTTTTAGTGCGCCGGCAGCGATGTGAGGTGAAACTTGAACTTAAGCCTAGTTTGAAAGAGAAAGGTGCATAGCTAACAGTAGTTTGAGTTCAAATGATTATACTCTCAGTGTTAATATTGGAGATTCAGTGGTAGACTGGAAATAATTCTGTAGTTTTCTGTGAAGGATAGCGAGCCGTGCATTTGTTTCAATGTGTTGTGGACTTGTGGCGTGGTTATTACTAATGCTATCATGATATTGTCTTGCATGGATTATTATTGTTTATACACTGGATGATATTATTATAATTAAGGTCATGGATTTTTAGAATTTTTGGTAGTTCTTTTAAATGTTGTGAATATGTCAGAAGCAATATTGATTATTGAACCTGAACAGTTTACATAATATTATATGCATTTGATGTGGAAGTCAATTGGGAATTAGTGTAGTATATTACCCATTCTATATCCCTAACCCCCCTTCATTTTTTCATTTTGTGGTGTCTGCTATGTTGGATTGCTTGCTCTATTTTCTGGCAGTGGTACAATAAGTGAAATTCTTGGTTCAAACTTGTAGATGATGGGCCAGGGTCTCTTCGAGATGGATGTCGTAGGAAGGAGCCTCTCTGGATTGTGTTCGAAGTTTCAGGAACCATTGAACTTAGGTCTTATTTAAATGTTTCATCGTACAAAACCATTGATGGGCGAGGTCAAAGAATTAAACTCACTGGAAAAGGGTTGAGGTTGAAGGAGTGTGAACATGTAATTGTCTGCAATCTAGAATTTGAAGGTGGTAGAGGACCTGATGTTGATGGCATCCAGATTAAACCCAATTCAAAGCACATATGGATAGACCGTTGCAGTCTCAGTGATTATGATGATGGGTTAATTGATATCACCCGGGAGAGTACAGATATAACTATTTCTAGGTTAGTTGGATCAACTTCCATTAACATCGTTATTTGATCGCTTTTGTTAACCTCTGTGCTACGTTCAGGTGTCACTTCTCAAAGCATGACAAAACAATCCTTATTGGGGCAGATCCTTCCAACATAACAGACAGATGTATGAGGGTGACCATACATCATTGTTTCTTCGATGGGACTAGACAGCGCCATCCTCGTGTCAGGTTCGCAAAGGTACATTTGTACAATAACTACACAAGAAACTGGGGAATTTATGCTGTTTGTGCCAGTGTAGAATCACAGGTATTCGTTCTTTTAGCAATCATATTCTTTTGTTTTTTTTTCTCACTCAATTGGTTGCCTGGAAAATCTGCCAAGCTTTTGAACACTTGAACAGATCATTGCTGTTAATTTTTATTCATTCTTTCTCAGATATACTCGCAATGCAATATATATGAAGCAGGACAGAAGAAGGGAGCCTTTAGGTATCTCTCAGAGAAGGTAAATTTATACATAGCCAGGCTTTATATTTTATGGGACAATGAAAGGAGATTCTGGGCTCAATAATAGTATGGAACAAATCTATACCGCCCAAGTGCCATAGTTCCCCTCAGATAGGGCTTGAACCTGCACATTGCAACTGCCAACGAAGCAGGCTATCAACCTACCTTTGGATTAGTTAACCAATTGAGCTGTACCACGAGGCAGATAGTATTATGCCTTCCAGTTTCTACCCTATGGGGCAGATATTGTTACTAACCACTTCTACTTCACCCTGATATGAAAATGTTACACACACCAAAGGAATGCATTCACTCTGAACTATAATGATAGATCAGTGAGATTGAAAAGTGTTACCCTTGAACCCGTAACCTGACTTTGATACCACTTGTTAGGATCAAGCGCCTATAGCTCACACCAAAGGAATTCATTCTCTCTGAACTATAATGATAGACCAGTGAGATTGAAAAGTGGAAAAGTGTTACCCTTGAACCCATAACCTGGCTTTGATACCATTTGTTAGGATCAAGCGCCTATAGCTCACAGCGAAGGCACAATTCCTTACAAACCACCACATTTTCGACAGACAGGGTGCCGGACTTGGCCCTTCACCAGCCTCCGCCAAACCAAAAGGCTCTCAACATCACCACTACTATACTTTTCATTTTGCAGGCTACTGACAAGTTGGAAGAATGCGTAGGCAGCATCAAATCTGAAGGCGACTTGTTTGTCAGCGGAACTCAGTCTGGCCTGATGCCAACCCCCAATGAAGATGCCATATTTCATCCTACCGAACACTACCCTACCTGCACTGTGGAACCTCCCTCCGACAGCCTCAAGCACTTCCTTCAACACTGCACGGGATGGCAATGCATCCCACGACCCCCAGATCTGCCCGTGGTCGCTTAAACATATACTTAACACAGACAACTACTATTACCTCTCCATATCGTTGATCTTTGCCTGGTTTCATCTTTGTTTTCATTACTGCTGCTAATCTGCTCTGTTCCCTCTTAGTCTGTATTTGTCTTGGCTTGTTCCAACTTTTCTCAAATACATATTTATCAAGTAGCATAACTAATGTATATCACATAAGTGTTTATCGTCAAATACATATTTATTATCAACAGTATCAATAATAATACTTATTACTATTATACTAGTATTTTCTATGTGCAATGCGCAAAAATTGATGCCTAATATTAGTATTCTATATTAAAATCTTAGATTTATTTAGATTTTAGATATTTATATTATTGTATAACAATAATAATAATAATAATAATAATAATAATAATAATAATAATGTAAACCATTTTTATAAATTTGATATTTATATTTTAGTAAATGACTTATATAGTACTCCAATATATAATGTCTATATATTATTACTATCGAAGGCAATAAGAAAAATATATAGTGGATGCATGTACATGACAACAATAATTGAAAAAGCTAAATATTGCATATTACAACTCTTATAGTAACAGAAAAAATAGACATAAATGAAATGTATAATTTTCATTCACACTCAATATTAGTTTTTAGATTATTATTATTATTTTCACTTATTACGCTTCTGGTGTCAGTTTATATATTGTGAAAATTTAGCGTTGGGTTTAACTGATGTTTAGTACAACCATGACAATAAATGAGTGAAAATTTAAAATCAACACTAAGCATCTGACATTATTTAAAAGCAGTTATCCAATGATTTTGCAAACCGTACCAACGCTATATGTGTCTCCTCATGCTACATCTACTATTATTTTTTTTTTTTGAAAACTACATCTACTATTATTGGAAATCGAATTAACGCTAGATTATGTTTTTTTTTTTTTGGTTTAATAGTATCTGAATTGACTCCACTACGGAATATTATTACTTTAAAGGAAAACACCACTAATATTTGGGCCCAAAAATATATATATATTTTTCCACTAAAATACATCAGAATTGAGGAAGCTTCTTTGATAATCAAACGACTTGAAAATATATATGAAATGGACTTCTTGGCGGTCGAGTGAAGAAAAATATTCACAAGCAGTCCATAATATTTTAATTTTCAAACAAATTAAAAACCATATTGAAACGCCATCTCCTATGTATATATTCCCTGACTTCCAAGTGGTAAGACAGAAATCCATCCATCTCATTGTTAACAAAATCAATCAATGAATAATGGGAAAATGACTGGTGTGGTCTGGGCTGATCCAATATGGCGATTGCTTTGATTTGCGGTAACATTACATTGACAAATCAATCGCATTATATGCATGCACTTTTCCTTTAACTTAATTTGTGCATTATATTGCATGCATATATGCACGTGGTCCATATATGTATGTGGACACGTACTATTTCATAAGCTTTTAGGTTTGGTGCACGTACGTAACGGAAACGTTCAAATTAAAGACTATATATAATGTTCAAACCTGTATGCATCCACACTTTGAGAGTTAGGTAAAAAAGGAAATACTTAGTACAAGTAGCTCAATGATTCTTAGGTGAGAGATAAGGATTGATGCATAGACTGACTATATATATATAATGTTTAAACCTATATGTTTCCACACTTGAGAGCTAGGTAAAAAAGGAAATACTCATGATAAGCAGCTCAATTATATTCGCTTTTAGGTGACGTGTAAAGAATTTTACATAATTATTGAGTCTAACGATTATAGTGTGAAAGTTTCATTCTCTTGTGAGATGACCTTTTGTGAGTATCAAGCACATGTCCTTCTACTTAACAGCCGGGTTACTGATAATAGTTAAGTCACTGTGATTTATCTTTCCAGAATTTTATATATCGGGCAATTAGAATGTGAATCTTTGGATAAGAGATTTTACTTTTTGTGGAATAGGTAAACAAGGAAAGAAAATTATTTGGTTATAATATTAAATGTGAAAGTGAGATTTTACCATTTATATATAGGATGTTAGATTTTTAAGATAAATTACAAATAAGCCACTGTACTATTTGGGAACAAGCTAGCAATTAGGCCATTGAACTCAAATAACCCTTAAATAAGCCACTGAATTCAGAAAAACAAAGCAATTAAGCCATTAAAACCGAAATTAATTCATTTTTTAAATTTCCGGCGACAATTTCCGACCTCCAGCCACCATTTCCGACGACCGGCAACGAGTTCCCCGAGGAGAAGGCGAAATGATCGCCGGTGCCGGAAATTGTCGCCGAAAATTTAAAAAATGGGTTAATTGCTCTTTATCGATTTTAATGGCTTAATTGATTTGTTTCTTTAAGTTCAGTGGCTTCATGTGAGGGTTATTTGAGTTAAATGATCGACCTAATTGCTTGTTTCCAAATAGTACAATAACTTATTTGTAGTTTATCCCTAGATTTTTCTACATAGAGCATATAGGTACTAGTGATATATAAGCTATATAATGGACAATAAGCCATATAATGGACAATACAAGAATCGCTAGTGATAATTCCATTTATTAATGATAATTCTTGAAAATCATGTGAACATGTTTGGTTATTATATTTAACCAAAAACTGTTACAACAATTGTATAATCTCAATTAATTATAATTAGATTACATGCATATTTATATTTTATATATATAATGCACCACATATGTGATACGCTGATAGCCTGATATGCTATTAATGCTAATCCATAACGATATTATACAATATTGACCCCTGTTTAAGTATGAAATAATGAAAATATGATCGAAATAATATATGGAGTTTTTTATTTTTTATTTTTTATTTTAATGAGAGGTCGAAGACGTTGCATGCGAAGAAGATGAATCTGCGAGAAACGAATAACTCTCTGTAGACTCGTTGGTCCAGAAGAATAAATCCGAAAGGCAATTGCTCACATCTTCGGGGGCAAATCTGACAACTACGGACACAGATCGCTCTCTCGTCGCCGTGAGGCGGTGTGCATTGTAGAATTCCCGGTACACCGGAAGCAGCTTCGTCGCGATTGACAGTTTCAAGTCGTTGCGGAGCTTAGTATCGTGTACTACGCACAAGGAATGTTTACGGTGCGCCTGCTCGAACGACGAATTGAAGCGCTTGAAGTGCTCCTTGATCTGCTGCGGCGGCATCGGAGCCGTTGGATTCTGCGGGATGGTGGATATGACGTGGCTCCAGGCTAGCCGTTCGTAGTTCTCCGCGAACTGCTTGACTTTGGCTTCCTGCTTTGATGACCAGTTGTCTCCCAGTAAGAATTTGAGGTTGGAGGCTCGGACTTTGGCGGCGATGAATTGGAGGTTGTTGGCCAGGAAGAGATACGCCATGGAAACGTCCTTGTAGTGCTGCGCTCTGCGGTCTAGTTTGCAGAGGAGGACGAGGATCAGCCTGGCGAAGCGGAGAGAGATCGCCGGAGCCGGAGAAAGTTCGGTGTCGGAGACACCGAAGTATGATTCAGGCAGCGAACTCGTCTCCGGTGGAGGAGAGTCGGCGAGGATGTCCCCTAGTACATTGCTGTAATCTGCGATCATTGTGAGATAATTCATCGATTCTATGGTGAGCGAGTGAATTCCTCCACCGGCAACCACCGTCTTCGACGAGTCCTTCTGTAGAGCGGTTTCGAACTCGCCCAACTCGCTCCTGATTGACTCGCTGAGTTTTACGAGTGACGTAACCGCCAGATCTCTGACCGTTGACGCGGAATCGGATGAGAAGATGGACTCAATATCCGTCCATCGATTGGCTATAGCGGTATACATGTCAAGTAGACGGAAAGTCTTTTCCGGCCACTTCCTGCTGTTTTTGGCCACATTTTCCGGGAATCCAAACAGAATCGTCGCGCCGTCGTTTGAAATCTCAGTGAAAATTAATTCTCGGATCGAATCGGAGGAGGAAGCGAAGACGTGATCGCACAGAATTCTCTCTCCATTGAACAATGTCTTCATGGAAACATCTACAGCACCGAGCCAGCTCTTAATCTTCAGGTCTAGAACTTCCGGATCCATCTTCCGGACCTGCGAAGAGCTCAATTTCTCGACTCCGAGCTTGTGTAGTCCTTCGTCTATGATTGATTTCCGAATTACTTTGTAGATTTTCAAGCACTCCTTGGCGTATCCAGATGAGATCATGCACTCGGCAATCAATCTCAAATCCGCCATCGCAATGCTCGACGCATCTTCAACTTCGGCTATGGAATCGCCGGCGGCCCTGGTTTCATCCTCGTCGTCGTCAACGTCGTAATCAGACTGGCTGGATTGAGTCGAGGCACGGGAGACGGACGACCGGGTGGAGACGGATTCAGGATCCAAATGAGCTCGGTTCATGGAGAGAACCTGATAGAACTCCTTCTGGAGCCTCTTCATTGCAATCTGCATCAGGTTTTGTCCGCGGACGAGCTTGTCGGAGCTCGAATCCTCCGTCTTCAGAAACTGCATCGCTTTCTGCAGATTATACACACACTTGATGAACTCCTTGGCTTCTCTGCGGTTCTCGTAGATCAACGACGTGACCTTCGCGAAGTTAGACCCTTCCGGATCCCATTTCATGATCGCCGGCCCCGATACCTCGAGCGTCCGGTCCATAACGGAATCCGAAAAACTCGGCCTCGACGGAGAAAAACCGAACCGCGACGGCGACGGCGAAGAAACTCGAGAATCAGTGGCGGATGGCGTCGAGGAACGCTTGGGTGAAAAGCAAATCGTCCTCATGCCTTTTCTCGGCATGACGGGTTATCGGAACGAGGTACGTAAGTTCGTTTCTGGCTTCTCCTCCGTAGTTTTGATGTTTAATTTTCTGATATTGTTGGGATATAATTCTGTCCACCCAAGTGTTTTTCTCGGCAAAACCAGCTATCCCTCTTGGGTTATATATATAGTGCTAGCGGGGACCGTGAATATAGGCGGAGGAGAAAGGCCGGAGTTTGAAAGAGCTGGCTTTCGTGACCGCGTTGGATGTTTAACTCTCTCGCGTTTACACTTGCCAATAACAACTTCCCAGTATATTACTTCCATATATAGTTGATAGTTCCATGCAGAGTATTCACGTTTTTATTCTTTTTTTTTTTTTTTAATAATAGGAAAAGAACAACCTAGACTTATCAACTATAATCAGATCAGCAAAAAGTAAAAACTTAATCACATTAGATAAAGTCTAAAAACATCATTATCATTCAACCCATGCTTATATATATTGACTTTATTATAAATATTTTTAATCTTATTACACTTCAGTTTCCGGCCGTAAAAGTCATTGAAGGATGCAAATCCGAGTCATAAGAGAGC
>CP025647.1:3328851-3391351 GCA_003576665.1 Ipomoea trifida | reverse complement strand
GTCATATCAGTGTTTGTTTTTTTTGTTTTTTTTTCTTATTCTCTTTCCATCTTCTCTTTGTTAATCACACATACAAAAACTTCTCAAAAACCAAAAAAAAGACTTCACTATTCAGGATGCTAAAACACCCCTATAGTCCTACTTGACACAAATAAAATTAGAGGACAGGGAAATATGATTGAAATTCATTACCAATCCCTTGCGCTACAAATTTGCATGTGAATGTGAATTCAACACGCATGGCATTTTCCTGTTCACAATCAAAGAGTTAATTAGACTCAAGAATCTTTTTTTAATAAATCAAAAATTTCAACTTTATCAAACTATATCATGACTCTTATGAACCTGCTCCAAATTCATAAAGAGATAAATCGAGTCAATCTAACTTCAGACTCAGCACAAAACTATACACTTCTACGTTAATTAATTTATTGAAACTAATTAATTTTTTAAGACAAAACTAATTAATTTTACATACCGAAAATAAACCTTTTTTCAGTTTTTGTATTTCTGAAGTCAAAAACTAATAATATATCAAGATACGGGGCAAGTGAAAACTTCAATGAGATGTGTAAGTAAGTTGTTGTATTAAGGCATCTAAACCCCAATTAGTGACATTAATTGTTTTCCTAATTTCTAGGAACCTGTCAATGTTTTTTTTTTTTTTTTTGAAAAAAGGAACCTGTCAATGTTATTTGACTTGAATCATAAACACGATGTCTACGCTCATTTGAAATTTAGCCAAGCAATATTATACACCAATAGTTATACAATGGACTTGATCCACATTGAACCCGTCACAATTTACATACCAAATGTTCACAATTCAAATTGTGAATATTTAATATATAAATTGTAAATATTTAATTATGAACATTCAGTATATAAATTGATAAGGAATATACCCCAGGTATACGTTCTGAAGTATTTGTACGTAGATTATATATGAGTACGAGTACTAGGTCCTATAAAAGGGACTTGTGCTCTTCATTTTAGGGGGATTCCCTTCTCTTCTTCTCGAGAGAAGAGACCCCAAAATATACTCTCTCCTCTCTCTAGATAATTGAAGAACTATCAATAAAAGGGATGAATTGAGGGATTTGCATAATACTTCATATACAATCTCTATACATATTTTGTACTAGCGAATGCATAGTAGAATTAACACTATCATAAATTATGGTATATAAATTGTGTATTTTAGACCCAAATTCACCTTGCAATGTAGACCCAAATCCACAGAATAACAGTCATCCCCTAGTGATAATTGTGAGGAATACCTGAATCCTGATAGTCATGAGGCTAGCCTTCACATCTAAAGGCAATACATGTAGAGAGATTGATATAAAACAGAAACCTCAACATTCATCAATGGAAGTAAACTGAGTATACAAGATGTCACATGCTAACTCCTACCTGGGTAGTATGCACTAACCTCCTATCCTGCTACACATTTTTTTTTTCATGAGAATTATGGGATTTAACATGATTAGTTGCAAATGAAGTTCATGCATTCATAAATCTACATCTAAGGCACATACAATACCAAGAGAAGACAAATGGAAAACTCGAGGGCTTTCGAGCTCTTCACAGTGATGCTCCTCTTTATATCTTTTTTTATATGTTTGCAATTGATGTTGATGGAACAACACCATGGAGATTCTTTTAGTTCTATTACCTCCTTACCCTTCGTCGTCGTAGTCTTCTTCCTCTTCTACGATGGTCGAGTTGAACTGTGCAAAGTGAAGTGGATCGACAGCCATCCTGTCGATTTCAGAAAGCACAGTGCCCTCGCTGTCTTTAACATCAGGAGGCATTGATAGCGAGGAACAGGAAGCTGCTGTTGCTGTTGTTGTTGCTGTTGCTGAACTCGTGTCTGGTTTCTCAGCACTCTCGTCTAAGCTGATGTTGGGATTGATACTTTTGACAGCTGATTTGTCGCCATCATCTGTTGCGTTAGGATCCTGTCTCAGTGGTTCCTTTGACTCGAGACAGGTTTCCTTCGACATCCCAGGGTTCGGGTTCGGGTTCGGGTTCTGGGTACAACTTTGCTGGATAGAAGCACAGGAATTAGATTCAACGTCACGATGATGAGCAGGCTCCCTATCAGCACGACGCCCACGGCCCCTTCCTCTACCCCTACCTCTTCCCCTGCCACCGCTGCTTGCAGGGCATGTTTCCTGCACTAATTGATTGTTATTAAAATGTGGAAATCAAATTTAGAATACTGGAAACAGTGTTTGTCTATCTGATGTCTCAGCATTGAATATTTAATATCAATGAGCAAAAACCCCAATTCAAGACCTAGCACTCTGATGATATGATTCCGATCCTACAAGGTCTAAACATCACATTATTCAAAAAACAAAAACAAAAACAAAAAAAATCAAAATACGTTGCATAAACTACCTAACAGATGTCCACAAGAACATTACAAACTAAAATGGTCTCTAATAAGGAGGCAGAAAATTTTGAATACTAATTCTCAAAGGAAGGCGAGACCTTTACATTTATGCAACTAATTAATTTTAGACAATTGGATCAGTTTTTAATTGAAGTGGCTCAATCTAAGCCATGAAAAGGAGATGGCCGTTTATGTTTGATGCAAATAATTGCTTTAACAGTTTATCCCTGAAATATTTTCAATATAAAAAATCATGGTATTTATCTATTTAAGTTACAAGAATCTAATAGACTGTATTACCGTCCTGCTCCTTTTGGACTCGTCATCACTGTCATTTTCATCCATTGCAACTTTCCTGGTAAAATGTAGCGTTTTTATTTAGCATGAAATGTTGCCAAACTAAATAGGAGTGACAGACTGGAGTAGAATATTAACATTAGACAAAGATAAGAGAATAGTGTGTTTACCTTCGTCTTGACACCTCAGCGCCAGTATCAGAATGACCATAGTCAGGGACCTTGCTAACAACTTCTCTCAAAAAGTCAAAAACATTGTAGCTCTGCACACAGTGTTTTCTGCATAGATACACGGAATATGAATAGCTAAACATAACATTATAGCTAGAATAAAATCATAATTTTTCCACTTCCAGCATTATCAGTTGAGAACATACAAGCTATAACCCTAGCAGTTTTGGCAATATGACTATAGGGAGGCATTAGAACGGGTAAAATACAGATAATTAGGATAAATACCCGCAACCGCTTCTCCCTCCTTTAAATTAGTTACAATTTCAAGGCACTAAAAGGCTAGTCACCTATCTGAAATGCTTCAAGCACAATGTGAATTCCAAACTCTAATATTCCATCAGATTTGCCAAACTCCATAGTTGTTACGTACATAACAACAAAGTAAATTGATTTCCAAAACAAGGCATCACAGCCAAAAAAGTAGTTTGAGGGAAGAATATATCAACATCAAACTCCCTTCCCTCTTGAGTTGGAAATACCAATTCACTAGATTAACCATCTACTCAAAGATAACACTTTTATTTGCAAGGAAGATGGCACAGCATTAACTGCAATATAGCTTTATGATTTACATGCACAAATAAAGGTAAACACCTATGGCACTTGTGTATAATTTAAGGTCCATGACAATCCACATTTGACAATGAAATTCAAAAAAACACTAAAATGCTAGTCCTACAAGATATTAACGCACTTAGTTCTAGTGTCTTTTTTAGAGCAATACTGTCATTGAGGAAAAGTACTGTCAAGCCAGAGAAAAACAAACTCTCTTTTTTTTTTTTTTTTTTTTTGCATAAATTGAAACAATAGCTCTAAACTTTTTACTCAATCAGTCATCTTCTCTTCTCAGATGGTTCAATCCTTTTCTGCATTGCCACATATTGTAACCTCCAGCCCAACCCCTTACTAATGCCACAAACAAACATTTAAGGGACTAAGTTTATTTATTAAAAAAAACGAACATAGTTAAGTCAAGTTCCTAAGCAGCAGCTTAATCTCACTATTCAACTGTATTTGTGAACTAAGAATCCTAAGCTACTTAGTACAGGATCCAATGCCAGATTTCCTGTTAATTGCACATTACTAAATTAGCATCACAAAAAGTCAAAAACATACACAAATAATTAGGGCAGTTAAGAATTGCAAATGAAAGTAAAAATGCGACAATCTCCTTGCCAAAAAAAAAAGTCAAGAATGAAATTTCACTCACAAATGCAATGCGCTGACAGTTTTTGCTCCTCTTCTAAGAGTTATGTCATAAGTCCTATCACAGAGGTCTTGCAAAAATAACTCCAATGCTTTAGCTGCATTGATGTTCCAGGAAAAAATAAGTGAGAGGATACTAAATGTAATTATTAAAGTTCCAAAAAAAAAAAAAAAAAAATAACGACAAGCAAACTAGTACATGACAAGGAAGGTGAATGAGGAGGAAACTATTAAATAAAATAAAAACATTAACCAATTGATAGAAACTTACATACTAAAACAGGCACTGCCATTGCAATCTTTCCAACATCCTCATCAGCTTGCATAATTTTCTTGATCCGAGCCTAAGCAATTTTTTTTTCCATTTTTTGTAACAAAAATAAACAGAAGATACATCAACTATAGATATGACATAAGAATGTAACATAATTCAAACAATCATGCACTTCATAAATTAATGCACTGAACTAAGCTCTAGTGCACAACCTAAACGATTAGATCTCCTAAAACTAATTCTTATAATTGTTCTTAGAGTTAGATAGGAGGTTCAACCTGATTTTCCAAAACCTAATATCTGTGGTGTACAAAGCATGCCATCTCCCATCCCAAAACCCCTCAAATACAATAACAACACGATTACAAATTTTCCTGTTAACTTAGGACCACAAAACTTGTAACTTTACCAATTATCTAACATTAAACCACAAAAAGATGTTTAAAAATAAAAAATAAAAATTTGTTGCCATAAGCTACTGCTTAGTAAGCTAAAAAAAAAAAAGTTGAACTGTGCTAATTGTATGACAAAAAAAGCATAATGTTTTCTGTAAATTCATATACCCTACTGCTTACTACCAAAAGTTTCGAACTTTACCCAGAAATAGCCATTGACTAAAGCTTGGTAGAACAAAATCCGAAAATTACCCCAATTCAGAATCCAAAAAAAGAATAATCATTTCGAAATGTTTAGAGAGAAGAGGACTTACTGCAGGGAAGCGGGTATCGAGTTTCTTCTTCATGGTACAATCACGATTATGCTGATACCATCAAAGAAAGCTTTTGAAATTCGGAGAAGAAAGAATCTGAGTACAAAGCACTGAAGCAGTACTAAGAATCTACGAAAGAAATTAAAATATGATGATAATTTAGAGAATCGAAATCTGAAAAGCTCTAATAATCTGCTCCGAGAGGAAGAGAGAGAGCAGCATGAACCGGAGCGGTCTCGGATCCTATCCGATCTGTTATCGCGGAAACGGATCTTCGAACAGGTAAAAAGGAAGAATAGACAATTAATGATAAAAAAGGAAAATTGCCAATTGGCCCTCAAACTTTTACCCCAACTAAAATTAAACAACAAAACTTGAAAATTGGAGAAATAGAGCTTTTAAAAAACGTAACGTAACTCTTTAAAAAAAACGTAGCGTAAGAGCATTCTCAATAGTGATATTTTTTTAATAATTTTTGTATATGAAATTAGAAAAGATAAAATAGAGGAAAAACAAAACAAAACAAAGTGGGATTAAAAAAAAAAACAAACAAACAAAAACAAAAATAAAACCAAACAAGGTAATTAACGCGCCCGGCTGGACGTGAGTTGTTCTCACGCAACAACTGTAGTCGAGCTTCCTCCCACCGGTTGGACCCCACAAGCTGACAAAAAGTATAAATTAGGAGGACTTTGGGCAATCTCTCTCTTCCATGTTGACAACTTTTGTCTCAAAAACCGTGAATAATCCACTAATGTTAATGCTCTAAGTAACTATCAGGAGAGCTCTAACCAAGTTGGTCAAGCGATTAATTTAAAAACCACAAGGTTTCAAGTTCGACTTCCAATAAGAACTTCTTAGTTTGAGTCGGTTACCTGTACTACAAGTTTAATAAGTAAAAATCACAAGTTTCAAGTTCGACTTTTAATAGGAACAACCTATTAGCCTTCTTAATTTAAATCAGTTAACTACATGCACCCTAAACCTAGACCGATTTACCTCCTTATGATCCTTTGTTGGCTAAGATCACAAGAACCAAATATGAAATTTAGTCAATTTACTCAATGCACACCCTCGTGAAATAATTGCAAGTTTCTCTCGTCATCAAAAGAATCTCAAATGCATTTTTAAAAGGTAAAATAAAACACCAGTCAAAGAAGACAGTTTAGAAGAGAAGTGATAAAGATTATACAGAATGATCTCAAACCAGATTCTTTACAAGTATGCCAGAGGGTCAAACCATTCTCAGTACAAAAGCCAACTTATATTCAGCAGCAGACAGGTAGCAAATTACCAATGATACATATGAAATAGATTGAAGAATAACTTAGGATTTGGAAAACAACACTAAGAAAAACATTAACAAAATTTACAAGGGCCTCAAACTCAGAAACAACAAAACAAGTTTTGCCGGTACAAAGTGCTCTTCAGATTCATTACCAGAAGCGAGCTAGCCATAGAATTAACGCAGCCACAGAACCTCGCAACAGCTTACCAGAGAGAGCGGCATGGGTCGTTCAGTCATCACTATTTATTTTGTGGGCGACCAATAAGCCTGCACTGTTCGGGAAGTATGGATGAGATGACTGTCCCGTTTATGGGAAATAGTTCACCGTCGATGCCACATCCATTGTGTGAGCGCTTCCCGGGCTTAACCTTCACTGATTTTACCTGCATTTCATTGACAACCAAGTGACACACTGCCATGGCATGTTTTCCAGATTCGGAGTCTATTGGAAAGTAACAAAACGATAATTATTGTTAGCCATAGGTTGGTTTAGTGTGAAACGGTCTCACATAAGTTTTCGTGTACCTTAAAATCCCTAGCGGTAAAACATTGCTTTATGGACAAATTATTGCCTTTGAAAACATCACGAGGATATGATAAAAAATCAGATAGTTTACCTTAACATATTCAACGTATGGCAGTGTAATGTGTCGACCCATTTGCAGAAGCAACAAAAATCGCAATAGCTTAAGCCTTCCACTTCCACGGACCAACAACAAATCTAACATGTTATCATCATGCTCGGCTTTTGGGGCCAAAATCTGCGAGCTCAAACTTTGAACAGTTTTACACGCATGGTTGCATACCAGGACCCCAAGAAATTGACCTTTAGTGGAGACCCATTTCTCTTCAGACTTGATTGGAATCTCTTTCTGAGCAACTTCGATGGTGTCTTCCGGTGGTGGTCCGGGCAATTCAATAGGATTTTCCACGTGAAAATAATAATTAGGTTCAGTGTCCCATCTCGGTTCTGGATCCCAAATTGGACCGGGATCTGATATTGTAGATGAAATATCCTCTTTATCGTTCGTTGTTGCGTTTCCCCAAGAACATCTAGTAGATTCATTTGTAGCGGTCAACCCATTCCATCCTTTATCAGTCCTCGACTTCGACCTAGTCCTGGGCTTCGGTGTTGATGCTAGAGGAAGCTGAGGATGGATAACTTCGGGTTCAGCAGTTGAGTTATTGATTCTTCCAAAAGAAAGCCGCTTAGATTTTGAATCTATCCCACGCACATAATCAGATGGCTCGGTGCTACTACAATTAGTATCCAAGTTGGCTCCCGACATTCTACTCGGGCTCATCATTGAATCAATGCTTGATAAGCTAGCAGGTCTAGGAAGGCCTTCCTTGCCCGATCTCCTCATGATGTCTGTGTACAAAGCTGACATATCGATGACTTCCCGATCAGCTGAAGCTTTCCCATCTCCGGTTACTTCCTTGGATGCCGGAAGATATTCTACTTCAAAATTGTACTTTGGCAAACACAGGAATTTGAGGAAGCCGGCAACAAAATAGCGCAAAGGACCAAACCGCTTTTGATACTTCTCAGAAAGTTCCAAAACTACAAGTGCACGAGACAGGTAAGCATAAAATGGATATCTCAATAAATATAAAGTTTGAAGCATACAAAACTATTAATATTCATTGTTTGTTCTGTGCTAGAATTAAAAATAGCAAATCATTATACTGTATACTTGTATATAACCGGTTTGTTATTCAGTCATACTTAGATTATGGAAAAGCCGATCACAAGTTTAAGATGGGGTTGAATGCATTTAAAAACTAACGAAACATGCTGCTGCCTATGATTACAGATACAGAGTATTATTTCATAAACAATACATACAAGTATCAGAACGGCCATAGTCATAACGCATGTAAACACAGGAAAAGACTAACCATCACTAACAAAGCCAAAGTATGAAACTGTTGTCCCGAAGTGAATTTGACCGCTTTGAACCCACTCAACAGCAAAAACATCTGTTGCGGTAAGACCTCCCTGAAAGAGGAAAGAACAACACGTCTAAGTGGAAAATTCCCAAGTAAAGTTAGTCACGTTCAGGAGAGTAGTTTTCCCAATCAGAAGGTGAGAAGTGAATTTGGTAATGAATATATAGTATACAAATAATATATAACTGTATATAACATTTGTAAATAGCATTGATTTATATATGTAAAACAAGACGTGAATAAAAATGATAATTACAAACACACAAAATTCAAAGATAGATCCAAAATAAACTGGATGGCGGTGTTTTCCATGTGTATTACTACAGTTGACTAAATGGCAAAGATTTCAAATTTGGCTTAGCATACATCCTTTGGCTCATTTATGCTTAGCTGTTGTAACTCTAACCAGGTTTAGCACAGGGGAATGAGTAGAGATAATTGCATTTTATCACTTCAACACAGAAGGTACATTAGGGGAAACAGCTTATTGTTCACCATGGGAAATTATGCATCAAAAACATTATTATACCGATTAATTTATACCTTGACTATTGCTATTGCAGCAGAAATTGGGTCTCTAACACCAAGAACAGTCCAAACTAAAGAATTATCTGAACCAGCGGGTATGATTCCAATTGGAATAGAAATAGCTTCCTTCTGATTATCCCTACAAAGTAAACCATT
Organism: Ipomoea trifida; assembly: GCA_003576665.1. Classification (NCBI taxonomy): domain Eukaryota; kingdom Viridiplantae; phylum Streptophyta; class Magnoliopsida; order Solanales; family Convolvulaceae; genus Ipomoea; species Ipomoea trifida. The sequence continues at coordinate 3,382,303 of CP025647.1, read as the reverse complement.
TAATACCTGCAGTTTGCATGGAATCAATGAAGCGGGCAATTAGTACTGTCCAAGGAAAATGCTCTTTTGAAAAATATTACTCGTAAAAGAATAAAAGTGATAGGATAACTTAATTAAATTCCTAACTTGAAAGTGAAATGAATAAGATAGCTTCTCAGAATACAAAAAAACTTGATAGGAAGATTTTTTTATCAAAAGCACATAACGTGATAAAACAGAAGAAAACAAATACACCAAGTCTGACAAAAACAAAATCATTATAATAGAACCATGTGGGACAAGCTATATTTAGCTGAAGTTAAAAACAGGAGAGAGAGAGGGAGAGAGTTTTTTTCTTCCTTTTTCTTTTGCCAGGTGGTGGGGGTAAGTCAAGGTGATTTGGTATTTTTGGCAGTGTCAGTGTAACAGGGTTTTTGTCCTTTACTGATGTTTGCAACAATAAAAGACAATCCTAACGCTCCATACTATAAAAACATATGGAGAGCTCCCCAAGGAAACGGATGATAAGATAGTACCCTAAGATGAACAAAATAAACAGAAGATAAAGTCACAACTAATGCAAGAACAGTAATCTCTCTCTTCAAAAGCAGTGGATAAAGAGGCTGCCAGAAATTTTAAAATAAACACGGGGCAACATATACCACCCAAATGTATATTTCCTATGATAACTACTAATTAAAATTAATTTTAAAAAAATCAAACATGACAGAAAACATGTTGGATTACTAACCTCGTTTATAATTCCATCACCTCCAACACATATAATACCTGAAGCATGTTCATATCCAAGAAAAAAGGAAAAATTTTAAAAAGACAATATCAAACACAAACTAACTTTAAATAGAAGAGCAAATTTAAAATTTTAAAAGAGAGAGAGAGAGAGAGTAAAAGTAGCACCTACCGTCAGGGCATGTACTGAAGTCAACAGTTGATGCAAGTTTCCGAGCATGACCTGCAGATGTCGTTTTGACCACCTCCAACTTGAACCCAGCAAGCTATTAATTTCCAACCATACAAAATCAGACATATATCAAGAGGAGACTGAAAGTATTAATTCACAACTGCAATGGATCTACTCATACAAATGGAAGGAAAAAAAAAAATTTCAAAAGAGCAACTATAACAGATCTGTTCATTTTGATACTTAAATCTAAAAATACGATGGAAAGAAGTAGTTGTTAAGGGCCTGCAGTCCACCTAAGAAGTAATCAGTCTTTAATCCTTTAATGTGCAGATATGCTATCATGATATGTCACACTATGTTGGGCCAAGTTCACTAATTTGATATCTAAGCCTTTTCTAATACTCTTTAGCATTATTTATCTCTTTCTAGAGTTCCTAAAAATGGCAAAACAAAGGAATGGACTGAAAGAGTAATTTGTCATGTGTGTATAAACAGTCTGTCGAGGATTGGTCATGTTAGGTTAACAATTAATCTGAAATGCATTTCTTCAATCCTATCAACTAAAGATTGCATGGAAAATTTAAAGAGAACTTATACAAGATGCAACTATAATTCACCTTGAATATAGGTTCGGCCATGGAATAGAACACTTTACTTGAACGACCACGCCCAGACCGTGGATTCAGTATCACAAGCATTTTAGGTGGTGTTTTGCATCTTATATATGATTCTGGGGGGAATGTATTAGTAGCCAACTCGGTTTCCTGCTTCTTCGAAGAACCCAACGGATGGGGCAACAAATTCACATAGCACTGCTGATCTGCAAATGCACTAACCCATTGAAGGGCATCCTCTGGAGTTGAAGCCACAAAACGAAAATCCTTTCGGGTTCTTTGAGCTTTCATGAAACAGGTAAGCCCACTCGAGGTTCTTCGGGGATAAGAATGAACTGTGAAATGCCTTAGATTAGGGCAATATGACACCTGCAGGAATCATAGTAGCCAATACAGCTCAAAATCTAGGGATGAATAACTGAAATTTCAAAATTTAACTATAAACGGAGCTCACCGAAACGATGTCGTGTAAAGCCAGCATTTCAGAGCCCCAAATCATGGCTTTACTAGTAAGCTTAGCATCAAGAGCATTCTGACATTTAGAGGCGTCTATTTCGCCATTTTTACCGGCGGCTTTCTTCTTGTCCAACGTCAATTTCCCCGAAAACACATCGTACCCTAAAAGATCGGAATTCTCGTCCCCCATATCAATCCTGTGCTCCTCCCCCCCTTTTTCCTTCTTAGAATCACTGGAATCGCTGACGCCATCCGAGCGGGCGGAGCTCCTCCCCTTGCTCCGTTTCTCCGGGAAGACAACCGGCGACGAATGCTGCCCCGTCGATATCTGAGAGCAAATGCCGAGACGACGAAGCGACTGCGGCGACGCCGCCAGCTTCAAGGAATTGTTCTTGGAGAGACTCCCACTCTTCTGCATATCAAATCCCAGCAGATTTCCAGAGTGAAAATCTCACCAAATCCGCCCGTTCACGATCCCACGCCCCAATTACCACTCCGGATCACAACCGCCCCTCAAGCTCCCCATAGAAACTCAATCTTCCGGATCTTGCAGCCAAGTTCTGAAGCTATAGAACGCAGAAAAAAAAACAAAACCGCCGATTAGGGTTTTACTATTTCTCACAAAAATCAGTGACGTGGCTGTGTGCTAGTGCTCCGGCGGTGATCGGCGAGGCTGAAAACAGATTACTCCGGCGAGAATTTCAGGCGGAGAAAAAAGGTTAATGAGCAGTTGAAGATGGAATTGAAGAACCAGAGAAAATGAAAAAGGTGACAGCTTTAACAGTGTGTTTTGGTAATAGCAATAGCAATAGCAACAGCATAGCTTCTTTCAGCTTTCTGCCTTCTACCAAACACATACACACAAGAAAATAATAGTCAACATACACCTCCTATCCAATCCAACCTTTTTCTCTTTTTTCTTATCTCAATTCCTTGTATTATTTCACTCCCTTTTTGTTCTTCATTTTTTATTTTTGGGAAATTCTACTACACGTGAAGATGTGTATTGGCGTATTGCTAAAATAAAAGGTGGCAATATATATATTTATAATTTCTTATAATTGTATAAGTAATTGAATATATGTGTCACTCTTTATTTTCAAAAATATGAAATTTTGAGTAAATTTGATTTTTGTGTAATGACGAATCTTGGTAAGAATTGTGATCTACACTCCCAGTCAAATATGATATATTTTGGGTATGGCATTGTAGAATTTATTTGAAAATTTTGTCAAATAAGTCTTTGAACTAGTAGCTATTGTATTATGTCCCTAAACTATTAAAAAAAAAATTAATTAATTAAACCATTGAACTTGTTATAAAACAATTGCAATTAACATTTTTAGAATGTTATCATTATGTAATATCAATATCGCTGGTATATAGTATAACCTCAAAGTAAACGGAGGTAGCTTTGAGCATATAACATGTATTTTGGGAACAATGTCTCCAATACAAACCTAATGTCTTTTTCATATTTTTAGATTGTAACTGATACAACTAGATAAAAGATACAAATACCAATCGATACTAAACTTATACCAATTTTTTTATTTAAATAAAGTACAATTACATCATGTATACTTTCTTTCTTTTTTTTTTGAAAACCATCATGTATACTTATTTCTCAAGAAATAAGAAATAATATCTTAAAATATCAATAATAAAAAAAAAAAGTATAAATGAAACAAGTTTGAAGAATACTAACTTGTTAAAACCTTATTCTTTAACCTTCAAAATGATATAATTCGAATCATTTATGAACTGAATTATATATATTCTCGATTTGTTTAATGTTTCAATATATGCATGTTTAATGTTTAGCTACAATAAACTTATTATTGAATAATACACCAACACATTCACCAAACATAGTTGCCAACAAACTTCTAGATGTTTTTTTTTTTTAATGATGAAGGGAATCCATAACTAACTATTATTTGATAGTTACGCCAAGCGCTATACCTGTCACCCATTACCTGGCTATAATACCAGTAGTTAAGATTAAGCGTTTATTATTACGCCAAAAATTATAGCTAGTAGCGAAGACACAACTTTATTTCTTTATAAACTGTCATCACATTTTCGAGAGGCATAATGCTAGACTTGGCCATTCACCAGCCTCTGCCCAATAATCCATTAGTCACCAATTGAAGAATTTGGTCCTTTACTAACATCTACTCAATAACATTTAGCTACAAACATCATGTTTCACCCACTCGATCGCCCTTTTTAAAAAAGGGTAACAATTGTTTAGTAATGCCGTCTTTGATTATAATTAATATAAGTTTTATCTTTTAAAAGTAGTGGAGTAGTTATGGTGGGGTTAATCTTTGGTTGTTAACTAGTTTGGTGGCACTAAACTAATTATTCAATTCTTAAAAAAGAAATTATGTTAATTGTTTAGTGTTTATTGCTTGATTGCTTCATTGTTTCAATCATTTGGCAACCTAACTTATCTTCTAATGCTTACTTTATCTTCTTTTTCCCCTTTATTAAAGCCATATATACACTACTGGGGTATGGTCCAACGAAGTTGGATCCTCTGCATAATGGCAGCCTTAATTTAATTGTAAGGTATTGATGGTGCATAATTGACGTGGAAGGGAAATGATGAAAATGGTAAGTCTACTTTGTAACGTTTATTGATCTATATATAAGTTGTACATGATAAATGCATTGGCCTCAATTAGATGGTTGATTGATTTTTTTTTTAAATGATTGATCGAGGATTAAAGTATGTGTCTCCATTATTCAAATATGACCATTATGGTTATTAATAAGGTGTTTATAGTATTCTTACAAATATAACGTACTAATTAGTAAATATTTCTTTTCGGGTTGGGGTGATTGAGTTGGGCTAATACCACTTATTGTGTTAATTCTTATGGACGGTGACTTGTGGACCAACTCAATATGATTTGTTTAGGTTTTAGGAGTAAATTGGAATACCTTATACCTTTAGATTAAACTACGGCATATACATTTGATCGTGATAACCTATTTAGATTTGTCCGGACCGGATTTATTATCCCATCAACTCATCAAATATTATAACTTTTTAAAAATAGTGTTATGTACTTAATCTTTATCCACATATAATGTAAAATATAAATATAAAGCATTGTAACATTTAAAGATAAAATATTGTTTAATACAAATTTCTACACCATAAGTGGAATATAAAATGACTTCACTTTGGAAATGCTTGGTAAGAGGGTGATGGATTATTGTATTAATCAGGATGCAATGATAAATGGTTAATGGAGTTATATTGGTATTAGGCTTACAACCTTTAGTACAATGAGCAATGCATGCCAAATTAAATAATCAAGAATGTTTGTAAAGATTGTTGGAAATTCACATGTACACCTACTATAATCATTAATGCTTTTTTATGCCAACTATGTAACAACCTACAAAATTTGTTAACAGATTGTTTATTTATCACTCAATGTTTAAATCTTTTAGGTTTAGAGCCTTATTTGGTTATTAGTTTTTTTTTTTAAGGTAAAAACTTAATTCATTAATATTTGGTTATTAGTTTATCTACCAAAATTTGGTGAATTTGACTATCTTTAACAGTTTGACTCGATGAAAAGTGTTTGATTAAAAGTCTTTTCATTTAGTGGGTAGTTACCAAAACATCGATCAAGAATTGAAACACTACTAGGATGCGCATTTATACATCAGCAGATTCTTTTTTATTTTCAAATTTCATTTTTGCTCTTTACTCGTTGGAGTCTTAGACTTGCCCAACAAGTTCAATAAGCACCGTTGAGTAGTACTCATAGATTTACTCTTAAAGCAATACCATCAAAATTTTTTTGAAAGTTTTTGAAGATTTTTATGTTTAGTGGGATGTGAGGGGTGAGAGAAAGTTTTAAACTCATGCAAAATCAAGTTTTTTGTGTAGTCTATTGCCCGGGAAAAATAAAATAAAAGTTGTCGCACTAGCTACGCGTTGGGTAGACTGATCACTGATGCACATAGTTGGGCTCGTAAATGTGACTTATTTTATTTTATTTTTATTTGTTGTCATTTTTTTTTCTTTTTCCCCTTATTTTTCATCTTCTCTCTATTTCTACTAGCACTGAAAAATCATTTAAAATTTTAAATGTTAGAGATGCTCTCATAAATTTGTTTAGATTTAGATAATAATTTTTAGTATACAAAAAAAAAAAAAGAGAAAAAATCAGAATGATATTATGGGAAGGGGTCATACTTGTGAGACCGTCTCACAAATCATTGTATGTGAGACGGGTCGGATCAATACAAAAATGTAATACTTATACTGAAAATGTTATACTAATTATGAATAAAGTGTCGTTATTTATAAGGAAAATTTTAATATTTTTAATCAAAATGTAGAAATATTACATTTGTCTTCAAACGTATTACACTTTCTAATATAAGTAATAAACATTTTATTTTTTATTAGTATTACATTTGATATTGACATAACCGATCTCATGAAAAAGATTCGTAAGTCAGTCTCACAAAAATGAACAAAAAAGGGAGGTGGTGGAAAAAGAAAAAAAAAAAAAAAAAAAGAAAAAAGAAAAAAGGAATCAATGTAGCGTAGTCGTAGTGGCGCAGGGAATGGTGCATTCTCGAAGTTATATGGTACAAATGGCATTTTCGTTAAAGTCGTTGTCTCGTCGGTCTTCACCGTTGGGTTTTATCTCAGAGCGATCGGTTGATTGCGCGGCTGCGAACTGATGGCGTCTGGCGGCGGAGCTGGAAATGCGGGAGGAGGAGGAGCGGCGGCGGCGCTCGGGGCAGGAGTTGAGTGGCACCTAAGGCCGCAAGTCCCGAAGAATCCTGTTGTCTTCTTCGACATAACCATCGGGAACATCCCTGCTGGTCGTATCAAGATGGAGCTCTTCGCCGACATTGCTCCCAAAACCGCCGAAAACTTCAGGTATAAATCGATCTAAAACCCTAACTAAACCCCCGCCCGCGACTGTAATGGAAAACACTACTACCGAAGCTCCCATTCGCAACTCTGATTTCATATTCACTACTCAAATCTCATCGTCTCGTTTCCTTGCTCCGTAGTTTGCAGCTTTTGCTTACGTTGTGAGATTAGATTTGCTGCGTGAATGAATGTTAGTAGGGATTAGCAGACTAGCAGAGCAACAACATCATTTGCTTGCTTGTTTTACTTTGGTAGTGTTAGAAGGTTGCATTTTGGTTCTAGACTTAATTCAGCGTTTAAGAAGAGTATGTAATAATTGAAAGAGCAAAAGTATTCCATAAAGACTGTGTTTCGTGTTCTATTGTTCTTTTGGTGTGAACAAATTCTAGTCTAAACCTCTAATTGAGTTTTTATGTTTTTGTTTCAGGCAGCTATGCACTGGCGAGTTTAGGTCAGTGACTCAGTAAATGCACTTGATTTAAGCTCCACCTCCATTCTCCCCTACAGTTTGAGATTTATGCTCTTGCAAGGCTTGAATAGTATTCTGGGGCTACTACTAGCAAATTTTCTTAATTCTTAATGTGTGTTCAGATGCTCTGAATATCAGTGGTCTTCTGTAAAACTGACCTAACTGACTGGCCCAAACATCAGCATGATGAAAATCAGGAATGCATTATCTTGGAAGGAAAATTTTATTGGAAGAATAAAAAAAATTTCCAAATATTTTCTTTTGGTCAGAGCCATAGGAAAAGCATGGGTGCGAGATGTGCCAAAATGTTAATGCTATGCAAAATGATGCATGAAATGCATGGCTGAATATGCTGGACCATAAATCATTTTGAATCATTGATTACAAATCAGAAAAGGCATAATCATCTCAAATTATTTGCTTATTATTTTTGTGTCTGTTCACATATCAAATTGTGACCTGAAATTTACAGGAAAGCAGGAATTCCTCAAGGGTTTAAAAACTCTCAGTTTCATAGGGTGATCAAGGATTTTATGATTCAAGGTGGTGATTTTCTGAAGGTAGGTCTTCCTCTCTGTCTCTCTCATGTACACAAATAATCAAATGTCCATATCAAGTTTTTTGAAACTAGCTTGTTCACTGTCATCTAAAAACTACCTGCATACTGATATAGTACTTTGATATTTTGTAAAGCAGTTTATTCAGTTAGCATCATTGTTTCTTACCTCTTTGTGGTTGATACTCTGTAGAATGATGGAAGTGGATGTATATCCATTTATGGAAGTAAGTTTGAGGATGAAAACTTCATTGCAAAGCACACTGGTCCAGGTTTATTATCCATGGTATGGCAAGTAGCCTTAAATTTTGTAAAACTAGTAATTTTTAACTTGGATATGTGATCTTATGCACAAAACAATTTAAGGCTACACACAAGCTTTAGACCTTTATTTTGTTCCTATAATCCTATCTGAGTTTTAAATGCAAAAAGAGCTTACAGCTGGTGAATCTTATTGTGCCATTTTGATGATTTCTTTCGGATATCTGGTTATTTAAGTTTTCTATCATTGATGGAATTATACTGATAATTCGTATTTTTTGACAGGCAAATAGTGGGCCAAATACGAATGGATGTCAGGTATGTGTCTTGAATGGCCAGTTCTTTGAGTCATTAAGTATCAATTTCAAATCTGAACTTTTTGCCACTTAAAGCAACAGGGTAGTTAGGCACAAAAGGCTTCCTTTGGTACATATTTTAAGTCTGTGGGGTTCATTTCATCAATACTCAAAGTTTAGGACATTTATTCTCCATACGATTTTCCTCTGTGTTATTATTCATAAACATCATTTGAAATTACTACTAAGATGTATGTGGGAGATGACTAGATGAGTGGGCTAGGGAGGCTAAAAAAACAGGCATGTCTTGATTTGTTATAAAACTACAGGTTGGACTATGAATCCCATGACTATGTGAGTATGTGTTTTGAAGCAAACACAGCCCCTACTCTCAATTCCAGCACCGTTGGTTTTCATTGGCAATGTCTTGTTTATTGAATATGTTATGCCTAGGAACTCCTAGGTGCATATTAAACGCATAAAATCAGTTACAGATGTCATGATTGAAGTCATGCACTCATGTGTACTGCCTTGGCAAGATTCATTCTTCTGTTCAATTTAACAGGACCTGTGCTTGAAATTTACTCATTCAATCAGTAGTTTCTAATTCAACCAATTGCATGTTTCTCCTTGCAGTTCTTCGTCACCTGTGCAAAATGTGACTGGCTTGATAACAAACACGTTGTCTTTGGGGTATGTTGCCATTTTCATTATCAATATTTATAAGAACCATACAATGTGGTTTTTTTTTTCTTGGTTTTCTTTATGGCCTAGATATGATTCTTCTGTATAGAGTAATTTCTTATTTACTTATTTCATTGTCACACAGCGAGTACTTGGAGATGGTCTTTTAGTGGTGAGGAAGATTGAGAATGTGGCAACTGGACCTAACAACAGACCAAAACTGCCATGTGTTATTGCTGAATGTGGGGAGATGTAACACAATTTGTCCAACTTTTCCTCAATATCAAATTCATATTGGTTGTTAGCAGCACTTGATTGCAGGAGCAATTAGAGTAATATGTCAAGATGGGAGTATAACATGAGAGAGGATAGATAGCTGTTTGAACACTGTATACAATTACAATGTTGCATTATGTGAGCCTGTTTTATTCCTCTATTTTTCAACTTCATTAAAATAGTAATGAAAACTATACTCTTTTCTGGAAAATTTGCCAAATTGAATATTTCTGCCATTCAAAAGAATGTTACATGGGTATTTTACAGCACAAATTGTGACACTATGCAGATTTTGGGATTTTAAATTGCTTCTTCACAACTACTTCATTAAAATCGTAATGAAGACTATACTTTTTTTCTGGAAAATTTGCCAAATTGAATATTTATGCCATTCAAAATAATGTTACAAGGGTATTTTTACAGCACAAATTGTGACACTATGCAGATTTTGGGATTTTAAATTGCTTCTTCACAAATTGAGAAGCCTCAGAGTCACCCCTATGACACAATATCCTAAGTAAGGTCTTCGTATCCGCGCCCAGTTTACTCCTCCCACCCTGCATTTCTACTTCGCTTGCAGATTTCAAATCCTCAATCAATTCCCTTGTCTGCAATCAATTAAGTACAAGTAAATGAGGGAAAACAATGCTCTTTGGAGAATCAGCCCAAAATTTTTCTTCGAATCCAATTCAATCTTTTTAAAGCAGTTGGAAAGACTAACCTCATAACCATGCAACTTTACCACTTCCCGAAGATGTGCCACTTGATTTTCAACGACTCCACGAGGAAGCCCATCCCCTCCGGAGATGTAAAATTCCTGCAAGAAAGACGAACAAAACTTTATTATGTACACAATGTGCAAAATGAAGATCCCTATTTGAGTTCTTCCCGTGATATTTGCTTGATATTATAATCCAAAGATTCATATTCTAACACAGTTTGAGCTTGCTTCTTTTAAGAAGAACGCAAGATATAGAGCAGCTCCCTCTTTTCCCCTTTTAGAGCATTATATGCATGACAAAATGGGATTTCAGATTTGCAGCAGAATACCTTCAAAATTTCTAAGTCCTCTTCCAATAGCTTTGCATCACTGGGATAGAATATGCGTGATGGGCCTCCATCTAATATAACCCTAAGTAAACCATCCTGTGGTAGTTGACCATCTTAAAAGGTTAGATACACGATGTTAAAAGTAGGTCGAAAAAACAGGTCAAGATAACACAGACCAGCGATGCTTGAAGGAGCCCAGTTACAACGCGATCTCTGAGTGGCTCCATTATAACGCTACATAATTCAGAGAGAACCTGCACGGGAAAGCTTTAGTTAACCACCTATCCTTGAAGAAGAAGATTGTTCAAAAACTCTATACAAGCTCATGACTCTGATCAAGGCATTATGTATATCAGATATGATCATTAGATTTAGGTATTTGTATGAGATGCATACATCATCTGACACAGGCTCCCCACCAAGGGTTTGGGTAGTGCATAAGATATCCATGTGTTAAAATCTTTTTAACTTCTATATCAGAATGGGTATTTTTGTTTATGCGCTGATAGGAACAGCCATGTTTCACTTCAACCAGGAAGAGGATATATATATATATATATATATGCTGAACGTGGACAGTGTGCTTCACATGAATGTGTACCCAAGATGTTTATTTCCATAACTGTTGGCCTCAGGTGCTGAGGAGTATGGAAAGCTATATCCAGACATTCATCCATTTTCACTGAAATTATAAATCATTACATAAATATTACGACAAAAGAAGCCCATCCATACCGTGTCTAGTGTATCCATCAGTGCCTCAAACCTAGACTGGGCAGCAGTGGGTTTGTATAGATTGTCGATGAATGGCTCTCTTAAATCCCAGAAAATAATTTTAGTTCCTGTAGGACATAATAAAAACAAATGAATTTGATTATAAAAGTGCAGAAATTTGCCATACAAAGGAAAACAGAACTTTTCTCACCAGTGAACTCACAGATCTGGTCAATAGCAGCGTTGATATCTTTTCTACTGCCATCAAATGTATTCTTCTGCACAGAACTCTTTGTAACATCTGTAGATTTCTCTGAAGACAAAAGAAAACAGAGCAGGAAAATTGAATGAAATTCATTCAGTGGTAAATTGCAACAGTCAAAGACAAAAATTCCATCTGATTTAAAATGAATCTCAACATATGTGCTAATGTAACAGTCATGTAGAGCACAATAGTTAAGATCAAGAATTAGCCACCATTTGAAAATAAGGTCAGACCCATTAACACATTGCTAGTCTTTGATCAAAGGGAGAACTGCTGATTTTTTCCCAAATGTCTAAAAACCTTTTTCATTCTGTTTTATTGCATATTTTTTGCTGGTACAGGATTTGAAAAATTAAGCATGGCATTTTTGTTCTGTTACAAGAAGCAATGACCATTTACCCAATCATGATCACTTCTTAACTAGGAATTTACTACCAAGCATTCCCCTCATGTTTTAAGTTTCATAACCTCCACTTTAAATAACACTATGGATAATAAACAAGATAAAGCAAAATTAAACCAAATGGCACCAGAAATCTTGTAAATTGGTTACATACTAATTTTATGAACCAAATGAAAAAGACACTCACTTGTAATCTTATCGTGTGGCTTTATCTTTGACCATTGCTCCCAAATGCTATCTTCCAACTTATTCAGTTGGCTGATTGCATACTGTTAAAAGATAAATGCTTGTTCAGGGATAAAATGATCAACAAAGATTAAAAAGTTGGTCAGATTGTAGTTGAACTCACATGAAGTGTATTCAATTGAATGCAGAGTGTTGATGTTGCCAGAATGTTAACATCACCAAACTTTCTGCTGTCTGACAACTTTGAATCCCTTAATTCCTTCTTCACAAATGCCTTAATTCCATGTTCCCTTGAGTATCTTGTAAGAATAGGAATCGGCGGAACAATATCTTCCTTATTAGCTGCCATGGAATAGCAGGAAGCTCACCATAGATGAAAACGAAGTGCATATAGAAAATGATAATAACTGTGTAGTTGTCTTGAAACATGATTTAGATGTGGAACATGTTACAAGAGTAAACACAACATACAGCATCAAGAGTGTAACTCACAACATTCAAACAAAATTCAAAGTTGCAAAGACAAATGATACCGAGTAAAGAGTAAATGTCCAAGAAATCAGAAAATTAGGCACTTTCGTGTTGGTCTTGAGCAATTTGTGATATTAAAATTGCATTGTTGAAAAAGGTCTTGTGGACAAAGATGGCATACAACATAAGAAGAAACTCTGCTTCTACATACATACCCAGCTTGCTAACAACATTTTGTGCATACAATTGAAATGCATTATCAATTCCACGGATGAGGCTATTCAGCTCTGCTGATCTCATTGGTACTCCAAGAGCAAACAATTGATCAACAGTCTGCAATAGGAAAATAATTAATCCTGTTAGTAACTGTACATTCTGGTAGTGTTTCTGAATTCTTGAAGAATATTGATGAGCAACAATGCTGAAATGGTCAAAACATGACCACAAAGCAACTAACATTTCAAAAGTCAAATTCTGCAACACATTGTACTTACAAAGTGCAACTAGTTATACCTTAATTATTAGGTTGCCCGATGGGGGACCCATCAAGCAGCAGAAGCTAATTATCAATAAATAAATAAATACAAAAATAGAAACCTAAACTTGATCTCATAACAATCTGATGTCACAAAGCTCAGACCCATACCCCCATCATGCAAAATCTATCTTTAGGGAGGTTTTTAAGGCTTGAACCCATGACCTAAGAGGGCAACGGGTTAGCATTTGGTCAATGATCACCAACACAAAGCCCAACCATTCAACCAACCTTCATGTGATCTCTACTGCCATAAAATGAAGGAAAATAAGCAAATAACTTTCCTTTTTCAATGGCAAAGTTTGAAGTATCTATATAAGCATTTGTGACACCATACACTAATGAACTTTTACCTTGTTCATGTTCACTTCTATATGCAAAGTAATATGATCTGCTCATGATATTTCTAATTACTGCTGATGAAAGAAATTCATTGCAGATGGCAGAGAAAAAAGGAAAAGATTAAAGACTTAAGAAATACAAGAAACAAATTCTAACCTCTTCAACTATCCTGTACACTTCAATAATGGAGCTTCCATATCTTTGCTGAGGTGACACTGGCACCCAGTCCTGGAAATTGAAGTACCAACATTAATTTGTGCAGGATAATAAGATATTGGAGACAAAGAACTAGAAGATCATACACAGAAGAGGAAAAGGTTGAAGTACCACCCTCATGTTAAATTAATACGAGTAACACATATTATAGAATATGGTGCAACAAGTATTCCATATTGGTACACACATTATGCATTATAACATAAATTCTTTATTCACATTTCACCAACTTGTAGTGTTCTAAAGTTTAGAAAAACTCAGATGGTGCATGCTTTCACCAACTTGTAGTCTCTTCTAAGAGATCAAATTATAAAATTCGTAGGTAAAACTAACAGAAGCAGAATTTACATAATAAGGTGAGAATTTGATTTGACATTATAGAATGTGGCACATGAACTTAATCAACCGAATTTTTTCAAACATTACTCCTAACGTCTCATTTTATTTGTCTTACTTCACTTTCCAATGGTCAACTGATCCTAACTGTGACTAAATTTTGAGACATTTTAAATATTTTTAGATCTCATTTCTTAAGGCACACTTTTTGTTTTTTTTTTTTTTGTTTTTTTTGTTTTTTTTGTTTTGTTTTTTTGGTGACATTTTTATGTAGTTTTACAATATCTAAATTTATTTCTTCAAATATTAAATTATTAATACCAAAACTTAGTCATTAGTAGGAAAAAGGAGCAGTTAATAGGACACATAATTGGAATGGAGGGAGTATCATACATTAGTCAGAAATTAAGTAAATACTCTAAGAAATGCAGTGGTGAAAATCAAGCTGACCCTACAAGCAAATAAATGGAAATAAGTACATAAATAAACAAAATAAATTAAGTCACAACCTCCTGCTGCACAGCCCGCTCAACCCAACTTAAGATCCTTCCAAGTTGCGAATTCACCCATCTTAGCACCAATGTACTCGATATAGTTTCAATCTGAAATAGAACAGAAAATATTAAATTGTTGAACTTAGTACTTTTAGCAAGATATAAAGACATAAATTCATATATATAATCAGTAAAAACACATTTGCCTATTTTTTAAGGGAAAAATACTTGATAGCAAAAGAAAACTACAATACTTAATTTAAAGCATAATAGAGAGGGTTTTCAAAAAAAAAAAAAAAAAAAGCATAATAGAGAGATTTGTATGAATCCCACACAAACAAATTGAAAACCTACTAGTTGTATGCTTGTATCTCTCTTTAAGCAAGCAGAATTTGTTTGCTGGTTTTTTAATAGGTAATATTTTACTAAACACCAAACCTTCATTTATAGAAATATAGTTACAAATAAAACCTTCATTTTTAACCCATTTACAGTCATGGGGGACGGGTGGGGGGATAAGAACATAGAAGAGAAAAATATAAAACTGTATAAGACTGAAGATAATGAACGTAGTACTAAGGACCAAATAAATGTGAAGTTCGCATTTATTGGATCTCTAATCATTTCCTACAGAATCCCAGGTGAGTTGGTATTCTAATCGATAAAAATATTCCACTGTTATACAACTAAAGTCAAGCCTTACCCCATCAACAAGGATCAGCTGTTTCCAGTATTCAACTATTCATATATACATTTTAATATAAATCTAATATAATAAAAGAGAACCCAAAAATGGAAAAGTAGTGTCCACCAATTGTCATCACTCTGCAGCCCAGGTTCAATTTGAACCAAAGAATTTTATGAAAGCAATTCAATTACTACCATCTTAGAAAACATAAAAGGTACGAAGCAAGTCAGATATCACCATCCTAAAGAAAACAAAAACTTTCTTGCATGCTTACATGTAAGAGCAAATGAAAGACAGGAAACATTCTCACCTTGTACAAATTCAGTTTTCTACAGTATGCATCGGCAGCTCCCTCTTCACAAGTCTGAACAATGATTTCAATGATGTACTGCTCAAGACTGTCAGCAGCAGGAAATACAGCTACAATGTCTTCAGTAAGATGCTCAGCACTATCAAGAAATGGCTTCTGAAAAATTCGCATCGACTCAAGTCTTATATATCAGAAATTACCACATACAATTCAAAATCACAAATGATTGTTTAACAACACATGAATCAACAATCAGCTTACCAGTTTAACACCGTATAGCTTGTGAACTAGAGACGCCGAAACAGCAGCTGCATTGTGATGCCTCTGTTTTAAAATAGGCATGTAAATGGTTCTATCTTTCTGCAAAAGTTTCTTTGTCTGTTCTGCAAGTAATGCCAAGGGATGCTCATGTGTTGCATCTGACAATGTATCCACATCTTGCAGCATCTGTAGATAGAAAGAAATTTCAAGCTCACATGAAGAATATCCAGAATCAGTGTAAGAAAATATCACTCTACTTCAGATAAAGGGAAAGATAGATTTAAGTATGACTTGTTCGATATGGGTTTATTTAAACTTGGATATGGTTAATGGTAACTGATAAGATTATTTAGGTTTTCTCCCAAATTGTAGATACTTGATAGTAAGAAACACTCATGTTTAACTTTGAATATGAATGCCTTTAAACTTGAAATGGGGTAATAATAAGGTTATTTGGGTTTTCCCCCAACTTCTAGATACTTGGTAGTTTTTTTCCATCTTATAAGAAATTGTAGATATCCTGTTTGTCCAATTTGTACATACTTGATAGTTTTATTTTCCAACTTGTAGAAGAAAAGCTAATTACTTTATAGTTCAGTTAAAGACTGTTACCAAACATAATGTGAAGTAATGATATTGGCATGTTCAAGAAAAGAATAACTAAAATGAATGCTTCACACAAATAGTATGCTATCCCAGAGATAAGAAGAATCTCCTCAGTCCTCACAATGTTTAATTAACTATGATTATCAAATTATCAGTTAAAACTTATAAAGTTGGATAGGCCAATTTTTTTAATAGAAGCAAAATGGAGTTCCTTTGATAAACAAGCAGCCAACTGTTTTGCTTTGGAATTGCAAAAACTGTATTCAACAAATTACCCTCGCAAAAGCATATTTTGTTGAAGATGATATGTAAAACTCTATCTGCTCTGAATCAGTGTCGGGTATAGCCTGCATTGCCTTCAAAAAGAAATGCCAGATGTGTAACTTCATTATTCAATTTCAAAGCTTAGTTTCTATGTACAATGCCAATCAAACCAATAGTAATACTGTATTTATGCCACTCAGGAGGAAGAGGGAGGGGGCAAATAATATGTACCAATCCAGGTTCTTCTAGAAGCAGCCTTCGAGCAAGCATTGCAACTACCACAGTAGCTTCCATCAATGCCGAACCCTTTAAGGGAACAGAGAAATGTGAGTATACTTTCTTCTTAAAAATGAAAAAGAAGAATTATGGGACTACTACACATGCTTGATTTAAAATCCAGTACAAATGAATTACAAAGGTGATCAGTTAAAGATAATGTAACCTATACACATGCAATACAGCATTTTGTATCTGTATTCCACCTTTATAACACCCTATTGGCATATTGCAACTTTGTTGGGAGCCATTTTATTACATTAGTATTCTTACATAAGAACTTGCTCTCTATGTTGAGGCAGATAATTAAGTAATGTGTGCCACTGTGCAAATAAATTAGTAAGATCCTTGCTTGTTAAAATATAAATGGGATAAATGAAAAATATGCTATGTCAATGTATAAAATATCTCCTGCAGTGTATAAATTAACTTGTTTTGATTAGTGTGAAGCATAGAACTTGAAGTTTATGTCTAACAAACCTCAGCATAACAAAGATGGTAGTCTTCCAACTGCTTATCAGCCCATTTTTTAACAGGTAGTAAGAAAGACTGTAAGAAAGATAGTTCCTGATATCCCTTCTCACTTTCAATTCTGCTTTGCAAGCTCTTCAAGTGTAATCTCTCCTGTGGTCCTCGTTGTTCCTTCAATGGTATTTTCTTTAACTGCTCAATGGCATGCAGCAGGATTCCTTGCTCACTAGTGATGACAAACTGTAGAAATATAATGAAGCTATAATGAAACAAAGGCTCCAAATAAGAGCATAACTTGTAGAATTGATTAATAACCCCCCTAGAAAACAAACAAAATTAAATATAAATCGCAACAACAACAACAACAACAATCACAATATTTCCACATGTTTGGCTCATTGAAAAGTATTCAGCCCACATCTGAGGGGGCATGTTGAGGTTAAATACAAAAAAATAAATGTATATCATCAGTATCTAGCTTAAACTTTTAGTTGAGGTGGATGCATCATTCAATAATAAGAAACTCCCATTGCTACATATGCATGGCAAAAGGATCTTATCCTCAATGTGACAAACAGACTAAAATTTAGTTGTTGGTCAGAAAATGTATAACCAATACAATCAACAGATTCCACCCAAAACCCTTATACATAAACCTTATGCAGTAATGACTAAGCACCAATGCATAACAAGTGCAATCAGTCCAAGGGGAACTAAAAAACCTTTGCTCCTTTTGTTTACCTGACGACACAAGACCCATGCATAACAAGTGTAGTGAATTGTCTCCGTGATTCCCAAAATACGCCAGGTTGACTTAAAAAGCTCTAAAATTTCTTCAACTTCCTGTAAATAATAATAACCACCACAACAACAACAATAATGATAACAGAAGAGTTGCATAGTCTATAGCATCACACACACTGAAAACAATAAATTAGAAACTGAAACCAGTGTAAACATTTCAAGCAGTGGAAAATAAAAAAGAAGGAAATTAGAAACCGGAACCAATACTAATCTATGTTCTGCTCCTATTGCCATTTCAATGTTCCATATTGCTTTTTGTCAGTCACAACTTATTATTAGACAATTAGATACAGAGTGACTCTACACATATGACATTCATATCTCAAAAGAGAAGACTTACAGTAAAACCCACAACTGCTACACAATATCTTCACCTATAATGAGTTATAACTAACCTCAGTGAGCTTTCCCTCATCCAAAACATCGAAGATGCTGAGAAGTAGTTTCTCATACAGTTTGACATTAAGGTGATAACCATCAGCCCAATGACATACTTCACCAGTTAAGTCACCTCGAGCTGGCCGCTCTGCCAGTGGAATAGCAACTTCTCTTAAAGATCTTAAACATTCAGACCGTTGAAGATCAGCAGCAGGAGGTGGAAGAGACTGAAAGAAAGAAACAAGTTAAGTCGGATCATAGAATGAGATTATAAACAACTGGTGTAGCATCATATGTGAGCATTTTTCTCGTGCATCAATCGAATTGAACTTTTCATCTTTTTTGTTTTAGGCTCACAGTGCATTGATTCCATTACTTTCTTTGATGTTAGCTTTTATAGTTATAGGAATCTCTCAAATGAGAGGCATTTAAGGTAGGAGTGTGCAAACGGTTAATCGAACCGTTTTAACTGAAGTTTTTAAAACTTTAACTGTTAACCGAACTGAACTTTGTATTACCAAATGAACTGAACCAAAGTTTTTTTTCGGTTAACCGATTAACCGAACTTTTTTAAGCTAAAGTTTTAAATCCTAAAAATAATACCTATAATAATAAATCCAATTAAAATACTACATATAATAATAAATCCATAAGAAAATATACAAAACCAATACCATAACAACACTACAAATTTATAGGGATTTTACATATTAGATTATATATATATATATATATATATAAAATTTCGGTTAAGTGTTCAGTTAATTCGGTTAATCGAACTTTCGAACCGAATTAACCATTCACCGAAATTTTAAAAACCCTTTAACCATTAACCGAACCGAAAAGATGTATCTTGTAAAGCTTTTAAGGAGAAGTTGAACTAATGCCTGAATAAATATCCAGATTGTAAATAATACAAACAAAAGATAAATAAATACAAACCTCAGATTCCTCAATCTTAGCCAGAAGAGCTCTTAACTCATTGGCTTTTCGCCCAGATTCCCCAAATCCCACAGCAGGGTGATTGACAAGCCCCTCCTCCAGCATGTTTAACTGAACTAACACAAAATAAATAACATATGACATGTGTTTAAGCATCAAATGAAGTTTCCGTATTTTAAAATTGCACTCATTATTTCCAGCATACCATTCCCTATTGCTGACAAGGAAAAAGGAAACCAGAAAGCAAAGAGGGGAAGAAAAAGGAGGGCAGTTAAGTGTGTATATACCAGAACATATACATGAAAGAAGAGATATCTCACCTGTCTCTTTTGCCACTTTATATACGCCTTCTTGTCAGAAAATTGTGTGCGTGAAATGCAACATAATAGTTCCAACGGAATCAACAGTGTGTCCATTCTTTTTCCCACTTTACCCACCATAGCATTAAGAAGCCCTTCCCTTGTTCTAATATCCATTGCCTCCGAAATCTGGTACCCATGAGAATAGGTGAGAAACCCAATATATGGAAAAGTTTATACAAATCATATGTGCTCATGATACTAGTCCCAGCATAGTAGATGTAGAAAATACATGGATAAGCAATAACTAGCATACAAATCTTCCACCCTCTAAATCTTACTTATGCTGAAAAATGTTACCAAGCTTTCAAAAAATTATGTCTAACCTTTTGATCTAATTGAAAACATTTACAACTACATAATGCAATGTCCAGCCTCATCCATATTCGCATACTTTTTCATAGCCACCATATGTAGGAAGTGACACCTCTCAAGCCCCACAGCTATTCCATGCCTCAGAAAAGCATGGAAAATTTACTAGTCCTTGCATTTAAGGATACGAGTAGCTTACTTTCTTAGGGTGCATACAGGAGAGCAATTAGAGCAATGGTGGTGAGATTAGAGCTATCTAATCACTCCAATTGCATCGCTCCCACCGAACCTTTACCCCTTTAATTGAAATTTATGCGATTGGAGTCGTGGACCGCTCTAATCACTCTAACTGTAACTCATCCAAACAGCTTTTCAAAGAGACGTTGAAGCAGTTCCAATTGCTCAAACCGCTTTCCGAAATGCATAATTTGCTTACTTTCTTAGGGTGTATTTGGAAGAGGTTAAATTTTAGCAGTTAAAATGCTAACAATAAGGTAAGAGCAATCCAACTCCCCATTGCATCACTCTAACCAAAGCCTTACCCTTCCAATTGAAATTTCTATGATTGGAGTGATGGAACACTCTAATCAATTCAACCATAACTTATCCACACGGATTTTTAAAGAGCGGTTGGAGCCATCCACTGCTCCAATCAGTATCCCAAACGCACCCTTAATCAGGATGGGATGCCCACATCTTCTGCAAGAGCTGCCTATGTGCTATAAAATGACACTTGGGTGGGCCACTTTTGCATTATTGAAGGGTACCCAATGTAAATCCCATGTTAAAATCCAGGAAAAAAATATACTTGGAAGGTCCCTATACATACAATGTCTTGAAACAGATATTAATAGTCTACCTCCATTTGGACGCGCATGGTCTCCAATAGAGAAACCAATCCATGTGAACGCTGAGACCGCGCTGCACTGTGTTCGCTTTTACTCCGCCCAAGCTTCTGCATCAGTTTAGACTTTCTGTCCTTTTTCTTCTCCTTTGATGGTACAATGAGGCCCCTACTCACAAAAATATATATATACATAATTCTTGAAAACTCTACTAATCGAAATTGGAGTAGAGAAGTAAGCCAAAACACACACACACACACAAGGAACAGTACCCTGAAGCTCCAGCAGCAGCCAGGAGGATTTCATATGCAGTTTCTCGAAGGTCATCATCACTAATACCTGGGAGAAAACAAAGAAATTTAACTTCCAAAAATTAAGGGATAACAGGCTTTACTCGAAATTAGATGACACCACCAGTCAGAAAGTTGACAAATGACTTTATTAGAGTTGCAATTAAGTATGGTAGGTAAATCAAATCTGTAAGTAACGGATGCTCTCCCAGCTACTAGAAATATGGCATTCCATACCCACAAGGGTTAAGGTTCCCATTCAACAATCTCTAAAAGTCTCATATAATTATGGAAAATAACTTAATGAGGAAAGCAATAAGGTACCATGAACCCCTGTCCCTTATGTATGAAGCAATTGAAAATGGAAATCCATTATCCCAAGTATAGACATTTGTTCTTAGGTTCATTACAATGTTTCCTCAAACAAGCTATATAATAAAGCAAGGTAATATCATGAGCTTAAAATTCTCAAAATGGCTAAAATAGAAATTTAGAAATTTATTCAATGCCAAAGACCTTGTGGTCAAGCGGCATGAAGTGATACTACATGTAACAAGATCAATAGTTGTTCAAAAAAAAAAAAATTTTATTCAATACAATTTGTTTGTCTTGCATCTCTAAGTGATTAGAAGATTACTTCATTTAACTCATGGTCCAAGGTGCCCAGAAACTAGGCTCTCATAGTCATTTGAATAAGTTTAAGTTCAAGGTATAAAAGAGTATGATCATATCTGTAAGTATTTCTAGTTTTGAAGTCATAACAATTAAGGACAGTAATGAGAATATTTATCCTGCAACCTACAGCAAAAGAAGGAGTTCAACTGATTGGTGGACTTTTGAGATTAATGCCGGGAGTCCTTGCGTTAGCAAATAGCAATATAGTTACCATTGCTCTTGAGCCATGTATTTTAACTTCCAATTGTTTGTAAGTACTGCAAAATTTGCTAAGAAGTTTTTAGGATAGAGTGATTTAAATGTGAAAGGTTACAGGTTACCTGTTGCAAATGAAGGCAGTCCTGGGACAAGATCAGTGGCATCATTTAGAACTCTTCTAGAATACCTACGACTATCAACTTCATCTAGATCATCATCAAAATCATCAATGTCATCTACTGTTAACTCTCGAACTTGACTGGTAAGGGATTGGCTTTTTGATAGGGGAGATTGTTCTTCAACTGACATGGAATCAAGGGGCTCTTCAGTTGAAAGAGTTGGTAAAATTGGTAGGGGTGTCGCGACAGGAACAGGTGGAGGTGCCCTCCTCGGAGGTGAACCTGATGATTCAGGATTTGTAGCCAAAAAGAATTCGGTGGTGGCACCTGCATTGTTCTTTAAGAACAAAAGCAAAAACAAAAAAAAATGGGAAGGGTTAAAATGGAAAATGGGGCTATAAAGAAAAATGATTAGAATGCAGAGTATCAATAAAGAAAGATTACTAAATGGAGAATCTCAGCTTGCCACACTGGGGATCAATGTACAATCATGATAATCTCTAATAGCAGAGTATCAATAAAGAAAGATTACTAAATGGAGAATCTCAGCTTACCACACTGGGGAACAATGTACTATCATGATAGTCTCTAATAGCCTCTGCGAGTTCAAGCATTCCTCCTACATTAATAATGAGGCTTTCTATTTCAGTTAAAGAATGTGAATCTAATCCAAATCCTCTCTTAAATTCATATAATTGAGCAATGTGAACAAAATCTCTAATAAATTCATCTGATCTGCATACCTTTCTTAACACAATTGAGAACATAGTCAACGCTGACCTGATCAAGATCCACATCATCCAAAGAAACAGCACCCGGAGGCATTACCACCTTCTTAACTAAGCTACCGGAAAGTAAGAAATTCAAAAGCACGCGCCTATCTCGTCTATATCTTTGCACAAGCTCAACCACGTTCTCCCTGCACACACACACACATTTCCGACGAATAAGGTATGAATACACTTCAATATTCGGAAATTAATTCATCTGACTACTTCAAAATTCATCGATTCCACTTCGAACAGAAATGACAGCAAAGAAACTACCAACTTAGATCTAACGTAAAAGAGAGACGCTTACTCTTCCATGGCGAGCTGCTTTAGACAACAATCCTGAGTTTCAGTGGATTGGAACTCGGAAGTGAATTCAGCGGAGCAGAATGTGAAGATTGAATTGGTGTGAATTGAGCTTTGAATCTAATCCAGAGCTTTGGATTTGGGGTTTACTTTACGAGAACTGCCGTGACTGAATAGTTTGAACAGTTTCTCTCTCTTCCTAATAGCTTGCATGATAGATGTGAGAGGGGGTAGTTACGTAACTTTGAACCGTAAGGTGAGTTAGCGAAAGTCTTGCTAAAGAAAGATAATGAGAATGACGGCGGCGGACGGGGAGATTTGCGCGCCGGAGGGCGAACCCGCAGCCTTTTTTATTTTCTACTTGGGGTTATTTTTGTCATTTTAAAAAACAAGTTTAAGCGTTAAAAAATTTTTATTCGAATGTTTAAGAGTATATTTCGCATATAAAATTTGAGTGTCTATTTAACATTTGTATTTACATTAATTAATTTATCAAGATTTAGTGAAGAGTCAAAATAATCAATTAATTTAGATAACTTAGATAACTTATTTATCTTCAAAAATTTAGATAACTTATAATAATATAATAATACCACATTATAAAATAAATATTAAATACCACTTTTAATATAGAGATGCGACATAGCTTATTTGAATATTGTTGCTTGATGATTATAGTGCCATATTTGACAACAAAGAGGATAATTACTTTCACTTGTATCCAACTTTAATATCTTATACTACGTAGCTTAGAAGTAAGTTTGTTTTTGTTTTTGTTTGTTTGTTTGTTTTTTTTTTTTTTTATTTTACTTCTAGTGTTCGACACTTCGATTTTGTTAAACATTACATTATTAATTCAAAATGTTTAAAATAATATATGATGGTGTAAACTTTGTTGAGTTGTTGGAATTTTCATAATTTAATGATATTTTGAATATTATAGATTAGAAAGTTAAAATTTATGTTAAATTAAATATGAGGGGAAATTTTTAAAAAGTCAAACATTGGAGGGAAACAATGAAGGGTATGCATCATATTAAAAGTATAGTCATGCTAAATATATCACGAGTTTGATAATTACCAATTTCATTTACTTGAATTTACCGTACATGATCTTTATAGTGTTGTTTACTTATTATGTGTGGTTTGTAACTATTACATAAGAGTGTGGTTTACCTAATGCACACCATTGAATAATGAATGCGGGTTCACATTGTCATCAAAACAAAAATCATTATTATTGAAAAAGAAGATTAAAAATAAATGCACTCCAAAATGGAATAGCATTGATCAGTGAGTTAAAGATAATATTTAGACCAACAATAATATTTTGAAAACGAGTATCAATACATGTATTTATAATTATTCACTTTTTACTCAAATATGTGACATTACATGTTCTAATTGACACACAAAATAAAATGTCGGTTATCTACAAATATAATAAGTCTGAATACAAGTTATATCATTGATTTATGTCCATGTTTTGTATGATAATAAGCGTATACATTTTATTTTAAATGTTGTACACTTCAATTTTATTTGACAACATTGTCCTATTACATTATTGATAGACAAAATTACATTTGCACCGTTATAACTCCATTACTATTTAATTATAACATTGGTGACTCCATCAGTATTACATTGCACTCATATCTGTCATATCTTTTTCATATTATTTAATTATCATTTTATTAAAATCCTGATATAATTATTTTAATTATTGATTATATTTTAATTAAATTTATATGAATGGTAAATCATGTGTGTGTGTATAATATATTATTTGTGTATATCTAACTTCAATTTTTAATTATTAATTATTTATATTTATCAATATTATTTTCATATTGAACATTAATTTTCGCACATCACACTACAAAATGCTAGTAATTCTAATAAAAAAAAGTATTAAACATTTACTCACTTGACAATACAATTATCATTTTATTTAAGTATATGTTTAAATATACTACTTTACAAAAATGGCCAAGTGATGTAATGTTTAATATAAAGGTTATTTTACACAACTTAATGCTAATTATAGACTTTTGTTAACTTGTCCACACTATACATACCCTTTTCATTCCCTTGATGGCAACTTCTCATTGTAGTTTAATTGTATTTAGTTATTTACTTTGCAGCACAGAAGGTGAAAACAAAAGATGTGTTGGAAACACAAATTGCTAAAAAAAAGTGTTTAATTATCATTTTATAAATTTAAAAAACACTTATTCCCACCAAAAAATAAAAAATAAAAACACTTATCGAACAACATTAAAAATCAAATGTAATTTTTTTTGTCAAACCAATTAGAAAAGAAAAAGGGGAAAAAAAAGGAAACAAAGTGTGCAATAGTTGTCACACGCTCAACAAGAACTACCTGTGATATTTTTTTATTTTTTTTAAATTCTTCTAACTACCTCAATAGTTGTGCATGAACCCAAAGTAGCAGTAGTAATTTTTTTTTTTACATGACTTATCATCCACATCTGATGATTTGTCTAAAAAATTGAACAAAGAAAAAATATCACTAAGGGGGCGTTTGGTTCAAGTTATATGAGATAACTAAGGTTATATTTGCTTGGGAATATAAGATTTCCCTGTTTGGTTCAAGTTATGTAAGATTCCCAGGGAATGTAACATAACCTCCCGATGAAGTTTTTAGCTATTGGAAGGGAATGTGAGATACACCCCGATTTCTTAGGTAATCTCACATTCCCTTATCTTATTACTAATATTAAGTTTTTGGCATTTTAATCAATTTATCTTATTTTTGTTGTCTTATTTACCTACTTCAATTTTAAACCAAACACAATTATCTAACATTCCCAGCAATCTAACATTCCCTAAGGTAATCTAACATTCCCTAAGGTAATCTAACATTCCGTGAACCAAACGCCCGTAGAAATGCCATAAGCAGCCAAGCAGGGTATATATAGGGTGATAGGTAATAATTTAATTCTAATTATACCGAGTTTTACTACATGGACTTCATATTTCTAATCCCTCACTTTTACTCCCTTAGGTGACAATTGATAATTAGTTATCTTTATCATGTGAATCTCAATAGAAATGTAATCATCAAAATTTTGTGAGATGGAATAAAATTTAGGAGTACGAGTAATATTTTCCAAGAGCAAATTGTCATTTTGGTCCACTGACTATAGGGGTCCTGTTAATTGTAGTTCACGACTTTCAAAACTGTTAATTTTGTACCTTAACTATTCAATTATTGTCAACTTCGGTCACTCCGGCCAAATTACCGGCCAAATGTCGCCGGAAAGTCCTAAACCCTAAAATAACAAGGGTATTTTGGTCATTTCACATCTATTGCCTTCTTCTCCGGCGAGCTCCCACTTTTTCTTGCATTTTTCCGGCGACACCTTCGCGATGAACATAGAAGCAGCAGACGGCGGTGTTCCCCTCAAGCATAGCGTCAGCATCCAACGTAACTAATCCTAACCATTTGATGGTTCGACATCCTGCGAAAATTATGGGTGTCCAGTTATCATGAAATGGAATGGATAATCTTAATTTATTGTGATGGCAACTTATCATGAAATGGAATGGATAATGTTAAATTATTGTTGGTTTCGTTTTCTGCAAAAAATTGATGGATGGATTGTTTGAGCAGAAACATGTCTTTTATTGGGAAGGAAGGCGAATGCTGGAAACCGTTGCTTGCTATCTTCCACCATGGATGCTGACGCTATGCTTGAGGGGAACACCGCCATCTGCTGCTGCTCTGTTCATCGGGAAGGGGTGGACGGAAAAATTCAAGAAAAAGTGAGAGCTCACCGGAGAAGAAGGCAATAGATGTGAAATGACCAAAATACCCTTGTTATTTTAGGGTTTAGTACTCTCCGGCGACATTTGGCCGGTAATTTGGCCGGAGTGATCGAAATTGACAAAAATTGAATAGTTAAGGTACGAAATTAACAGTTTTGAAAGTCGTGGACTGCAATTAACAGGACCCCTATAGTCAGTAGACCAAAATGACAATTTGGCTCTATTTTCCAATTATCCAATGTATGCAAAACAAAGAGGAATACTGCAGATTATAAAGCGCAAAATGTATGCTAAAGAAAAAGTTGAGGTGTAAATTGAATATATCCTTAAATAGAGGGTGTGAAATGCAATTAACCCGTAATTTGATCCACAACTTAACACATATGGTAGGGTTTAAGGTTTTAGCCGCAGGCGCGAGGTCTGGTAGCTTACTCTGTTTCCCAACTCCAAATGGCAACACTCGACCACGAGAATGCTTCGCAGAGCTCAGATATGGAGATGGAAAATGGTATAGATGTTGTGGACGAAGAAGACCAGAACTGGGACGATTGGGAAGCCGACGAAGAAGACAACACAGTGAACTCAGAATTGGCTTGCTTGTTCTGCGATTCTCGGCAAAGCTCCGGCCCAGCTCTGTTTCAGCACTGCGCTTCCTCTCATCACTTCGATTTCGAGAAAATTAAGAATGATCTTCGCTTGGATTTCTACGGCTGTTTCAAGCTCATCAACTACATTAGGTCTGAGGTGCGTATAATGGATACAAATATACAATTTCTCTCTAATATATAATCTTTACTTATCTCTTACATACGTTTCACTTTAATTTTATGAAGTTCAATATCTATATGCATTGATTTTTGGTGAGATTTGGTATCCACGAGATTACAAGTTCGACTTCCTTTTAAAGGGACTTTTGGCCTTATTGTTTGAGCCGGTCTACTATTACA
Source organism: Ipomoea trifida (assembly GCA_003576665.1). Lineage (NCBI taxonomy): Eukaryota > Viridiplantae > Streptophyta > Magnoliopsida > Solanales > Convolvulaceae > Ipomoea > Ipomoea trifida. The sequence goes on along the minus strand of CP025647.1, from coordinate 3,354,238 downwards.
AACCTAGGTTTTTATTCTTGTGGTTTTGCATGTATTGGATGAGTAATTAATGGATGGCTACTATGCTTTCTCTTTGTTAGGTTGCTGAAAATAGATGTTGGAGTTGTCGGATCACATGTCAGTCAAAGCAAGATTTGCAAAACCATTTACATGAAATGATTGAATATAAAAATAGTGTCCTGCCATGGGAGGAGGACAAGTATTTGAAGCCTTTCTTGCAGGAGGATGCACTCTTGTACAGTTTTGTTGAAGACGATGAAGGTGAAGATGATACTATGTCAGTTGATAACAATGAATTGACAAGGGAACTGAGTAGTTTTGAACAAATTAAAATTGATGATTATGAACCTGCATTGGAAGAGGATGAATCTAGACTCAGAGCCTGTTGTGAGAATGGAGGGAAGAAGGTGGTTGCATCTACTGCTGGTGGAAGTTGCAGTAATGGAAATTCTTTGGGCAATTCTAAAGTAAAAGCTGTTGATGCTAATGACTGTAATCTTGCACTTCATAGAAAGGCAGAGGATGAGGAGCAGACTAGTTATTTTTCAGATATTGCAAAACAGAAAATAAAGAACATAAATATGAATTATTTTGGTTCATATAGTTCCTTTGGCATCCACAGGGAGATGATCAGTGACAAGGTAACTTTTGTAGAAAAATAAATTTCATTTTATGCAACTTTTGGTAGAAGGAAATGCTAAAAAGAATGTAACTCTATTCATAGGTTTGGTTTGTGAATGTGGTTTTATTTTATTTTATTTGTATCTTTTTGCAGGAAAGAACAGATGCTTATCGGAGAGCAATTGTGGAAAATCCTTCTCTTTTTAGGGGTAGCACTGTTATGGATGTAGGTTGTGGAACTGGCATACTGAGGTGAATAGGCATTTCCTATTCGCTTTATTATTGTTATTATTATTATTATTATTATTATTATTATTATTATTTTTCCTAATTAACTTTCAATACTGTTACCCTTTGACTTAACTTCTTCCATCCCAAACTGTCTCATACTTGCTTTGACAAAACTTCTTATTTAGTTTTGACACTTGTAAGTTCAACATTTGTTAAAAAAAGATTTCTAAAATTGAGATTTTAAGATTTTGAAGCAGTGTAGACCAATGAGTGGTTGTTTTTAGAGAAAAATGATCAACAAAGATGGATAACTAAAGGTGTTCTGATAATGATGACTTGTTCTCTAGAATTCACTCAGAGTTCCCTAGAATTGCCCCAACATTGATGAATTATTATGCTTAGTTCTTACACAAATGAAGTGGAAATATTCATTTTGGTAGAGCTCAATTAATAGCTTTTGTAAAATTAGTCCAATTACTAATTTTTTTTCCTTTGTTTTCTGTGTTTATGCACATAATAAATATTTGTCTCTAATTTTCTGGAAAAGTGAACTAAACTAGCTAACTTCATTATACATACATATTGACTCTCTACTCTAGGGATAAAAATGGGTTTTGATTTCTGGCTTTTTGCTAGTCTCTTTGCAGCACAAGCTGGAGCATCAAGGGTAATGGCAGTTGAAGCTAGCGAAAAGATGGCTGGAGTTGCAACTCAGGTTGGACTTGTTTGTTCTCTGCTTCTCAGTCTTTCCCTTGTGCGTTTTCATTTGCTTTTATTGCCACCACGCCAGTTTCATTCAAATCATGCTATAACTGCTTTTTATGGGATTTGAATTTGTGCAGATTGCTAAAGAAAATGGCCTTTTGTGGAATAGTAGTCTCACTGGGGTAATTGAAGTGGTTCAAGGGATGGTTGAAGAGCTTGATGGTACCAGAAATATTCAGCCGAACAGTGTTGATGTGTTGATAAGCGAATGGATGGGCTATTGCCTTCTTTATGAGTCAATGCTAAGCTCTGTGCTTTTGGCACGAGATAAATGGTTGAAACCTGGTGGTGCAATTCTACCAGATACAGCTACAATGGTGAGTCTCTAGTGCTCATATTCCATTCTGTTTAGAGGTAACTACTTTTTTCCCTGCCTGTTACCATAATTCTTGAACAGTTCGTTGCAGGATTCGGAAGAGGTGGTACCGGCATTACATTCTGGGATGATGTGTATGGATTTAACATGTCTTGTATTGGCAAGGAGCTAGCTGAAGAGGCTTCTCGTTTTCCTATTGTTGATATTGTTTATAGTTCTGATGTAGTCACCAGTACGGCAGTCCTTCAGGTTTGTCTTTTGGCGTGGTCTATTGACTTTTTGCTTGAAGGAGGTTTCATATCCTTTCCTTCTAGTATACTTTTTTGATGCATAGCATTATAACTTTAGCATGTCTCTCCCAGGCATTTGATCTGGTTACTATGAAGACCGAGGAGATGGATTTCACAGCTATAGTTGAATTGGAGCCAAAGAATGAAGCTTCCCTCGACAGCACCCCAGAGTCCAAGCCTAAGACTACTTGGTGCTATGGACTAGTCTTGTGGTTTGAGACTGGATTTTCTGGAAGGTTCTGTAAGGAAATGCCGACTAATTTGTCAACATCCCCATACCAGCCGAAAACCCACTGGTCACAGACCATACTGACCTTCCGAGAACCAGTTGCAATGTCTTCAGGAAGGTCATCAGGCTGTGACAAGTCAGAAGCAGTAGGTACCGATGCCTGCCCTGCTGTGCGAATGCAGTCACGCATAAGCATTGCGCGTGGCATTCAGCATCGAAAAATTGACATCTCCATGGAGGTTACAGCATTTGGTCCCGATGGGAGAAAACGAAGTTGGCCAGGTCAACTGTTTAATCTATAATGAATGATTCTAAAGCCAAGAACTGAAAAGGGCAGTTCTGTTTTTTTGAGTGACGAGTGAAACCCGTAGCCACTACCCGGGGTGTGCTCTAGGTAAATGGGCAGTTCTGTTTTCACCTTCGGGTAAACTGGCTTGAGGTTTATTGTTGGATTACTGCCATTCTATTTAATAGGTCAATGTTGACCATATTTTGAACCTTTTATTTATTGATTCATTAGATACAATCTCTGTCTCTCTGTGGGTGTGTGTTTTATACCATGATTCATTGACTTATAATTTTAGATGCTAAAGAAAACCAGGAAAAGGAATAGAGTAAAGCAAAAGCAAACCTCAGCATACAATATCAAAGGGATAAGATGCCCAATCTGGTTTTTAATGAGAATATGAAAAGATTCTGGAAATGGGAGCCAAATCTATATGATATGACATTGGCATTTATTCCCTGATTCATCTAATGACATTTCTCCTCTATTTTATATAGAATGAAAAAGTATTCACTTTAGAAAGCAATAATTTAAATCATAATTAGTATTATTGAAATTTTAAATCATATACTCCGTATTTTTTATGTTTTATATTTTCATAATTTAATCACACACAAATTTATTTTTTGAGATCACAATTCCAATATAATCTATGGTCGTGGTCGACAATCATCAAAAGGGTTGGTCGAGATTCTTGTATTTGAATGTCACGAATTTGATTCTTGTCAAAACTATCGGTTGAATCTGTTGCATAAGGTCAAAATAGTATATCATGCTTCAAATTTAAACCAGACAGATCATTCAATCAATACAAAAATTAATTCTCTTAAATATAAACTAGGTGACATTGTCACTCTAGGCTAAATAGCTCTCCAACACAAGTTTATTCCAATCTATTCATTTTTTATTCTTTTTTTGAAGAGCCAATCTATTCATTTAGTCACACATAAATTCATTTCAATTCTATTCAATCATTCAACGACACATGTGCATTTTTAAAAATTTAATGACACTTCAATTAGACAAAAGAGAGGGGAAAACAATAATACATACTAGCTGGTGTATACAGTTGGCAATTGGCATGTATTCGATGCCTCTTTTTTTTTTTTTAAAATTAATAATTTTAATACCATTTTTAGCTTTTGAATTTCCATTATTTAATTCTAACTCAAGAATGTGAAATCTCTTTGCTTAAAGTCTAAATCAATCATTAGCATTAAAAAAAAAACAAATAAAAATTTAGCACATGAGATAATATAGAGATAACTCGATCGATTCTTGCCAACACCTTCTCGATTAATTGAACTTGACGAGTGACGAATGGGATTTTTCTAGTATTGTTTACCCTAGCAATCCTCATATATTGATTCCTATTAATACCAACATTAACATCCATTTGATTTTGCATATCAGAACCTTATTATACACACTAATTTAATCAATTAAACAATTATTAGTGCTTTGCTTGTTTACTACTTCAGCATGTGGCTTTATACCAGGTCAGTGATTCCAAGCTGCCCATGCAAGGATCATGCCACCATTCTCCCAGTCCCATACCTGCTAATAGCTAGCTAGCTTTAGCCTTATATAAAACAGATCATTGGATTAACTTACCTACACATCCATCATGCATTATTCATCAATGGCTTCTTGTTTCTTTCCCTGCACCCTTTTGGTCACCTTCCTCATCTCATCTACAGCTGTCTGCATGGCCCTAACCCTGCCTCCCAAGGTAATTTAATATAAGTTAACGTGCATTTCTAAAGTGTCGTTTAGCACCCGTCATTTTTTTTGGGTGACGAGAAAAACCCGCAATCACTACTTGAGGGTGTGCAATGGGTAAATTTTGTCTTGGAACCCTACCTGACAAAGGCCAGGGTCACAATGAAGTAAACCAACCTAGGTTACTCAGCTCATAGTTTACCTAAGGCTCAAACCAAGAATGCCATGCCAATAGACTACTCTCGGAGTTGAACTTGGAACCTTGTGGTTATAAACCTAACTGACCAACTTGGCTAGAGTTGTCCCTGTGGGTGTCCTTTTTTGTATCTTGTACAGATTGTATTGGATACTGTCAGCACTTGTTCTCATAATATTTTGTGCAATCAAGCATACCCTGAGGCTTTTTGTTTCCAAGTATAACAAGAATTAGTACTATGTTGATAGACACCAAAAAATTCCCATAATAATATACTTGGTTACATTTTTTATAATAAAAATAGTTATAGTTTTCATGGTTTAGGATATGTTTATGTTTATTATGTTGTTGGATATGATGCAGCCATACATTGTATACATGGGTGGTCCAGCAAACAACAGTGGATATAATGCTGAAATGTTTTCAGAGTATTCCCATCTCCAAATATTGTCCTCTGTAATACCAAGGTATTCTGACATTGTAAAATAATATTGAACTATATTACTTTTATAATATAATACTCCGTAATAGTTATATATATAGATGATAGGTAATTTAACGATCTAATTGTACTTTTTACTTGTTTTATTTTAAAAGAGAAGAGAGTGAACGAGTATCAATTCGACAGTCGTACTATCATGCTTTTAGGGGATTTGCTGCCATGCTTACCCATGAAGAAGCGTCTGCTTTATCCCGTATGAATACTACTCCATATTCTCAGTCTGTTAACATATCAACAATGTTATTTGTACTCATTCTTGGCTGAAACATGATACAATGATAAATATTTCAAAAGTTGACGTTACAATTATGTCCTGTCAAGTTAAGTGAGATGATACGAAAATATGTGCATGAAATAAACTTTTTTCTCTTGAAATCATAACATATACGGAGTATTTTGTAACCATTTGATTATCAGGTCATAGTGAAGTGATATCTGTGTTTCCCGATACAACTCTTCAACTGCACACAACTCGGTCATGGAATTTTTTGGGAATGGAATCCCTTGAATCATCTCACTATTATAAAAATTCATCAAGTGACATCATAGTTGGAGTGATTGATACAGGTAATTAAACCCTAGTATATTTGATCATACATTTATTTACTTTTTTGATCTTTTTTTGAAAGTGAAGTAACAAACACTATACCCAAAAACACAGGCATATGGCCAGAGTCACCTAGTTTCAATGATGAAGGTATCGGGGAAATTCCTGCAAGGTGGAAAGGAGTTTGTATGGAAGGTTTTGCCTTCACAAAATCAAGCTGTAACAGGTGATCATCCATCATTATTGTTATCAATCTCATCATTATGTTGTAATTTCAGTACAGAAAACTTCAATTTTGTTGAAAGGATTGCATCTAGGAGTGTAAGCGCACGTTTTTGCATCGAACAATTGAACCAGTTGAATTGTGTTCCCGTAGCTTCTACCAACATTGTTAATTTGGCAGCACAAATTTTCATGTTACAGGAAATTAATAGGTGCTAGATTCTACAACAACCTTGAGGAGATTAACAATGAGAAACCAAGTGGTAATGGCAAATCGAGAGCCTCACCGAGAGATTCTGTTGGCCATGGAACACACACTGCATCAATCGCTGCCGGAGCCGCCGTCGGTAATGTTTAGTCGTGTTTTTACGATACGAATTATTGTTTTTGATAGTTTAAAGTGTTATGGAGATTGATCTGATTGATTGATAGGTAATGCTAATTATTTTGGGCTGGCAAATGGAACTGCGAGGGGAGGGCTAACCTCTGCGAGAATCGCAACCTACAAGGCGTGCGCAGATGGAGGTTGTTCTGGCGCTACTATACTCAAGGCAATCGACGATGCAGTTAAGGATGGAGTCGACGTCATTTCCATTTCGATCGGGATGACTTCTGGATTCCAGACTGATTTCCTGGCCGATCCTATCGCCATTGGAGCCTTCCACGCCGCACAGAGAGGCGTCGCAGTGGTCTGTTCCGCCGGAAACGATGGACCGGATCCCTATACCGTCACCAATACCGCTCCCTGGATCTTCACCGTCGCGGCTTCTACGATCGATCGGAAATTCGAATCCACCGTGGTCCTCGGAAACGGAATGTCTTTTAAGGTACAGTTCAATTCGATCTTCATGCACATAGTTTCAACGTGTAAGTAGTATCGCACTAATGTGATCTTACTGTTCCGTCAGGGAGCCGCCATTAGTTTCTCGCTTTCTGGTCATCCTAATAGCTTCCCTCTCGTGTTTGCGGAAAATGTTGCTAGGGATCCCACCTTAGCTTCCGACGCTAGGTGAATTTATCGAGCTCTTCTCTTCTGCCTACCATGTGTTTGAAAATAGGCCTGAACCATCGCAAGTTTTCTGTTTATGTATTTAGGAACTGTGCTCCGGGAACACTTGACGCAGAGAAAGTCGCCGGAAAAATAATCATTTGTATGAATAACGTTCTGGGCGTCTCCAGATCAATCAAGAAGCTAGTTGTGGAAGACGCTGGCGCAAAAGGTCTAATTTTAATCGACGACAAAGAAAAGATTAATCCATATGATTCAGGACCATACCCTTTTGCAGAAGTTGGAAATGACTTTGGTGTTCAGATCTTGAAGTACATCAATTCCACCAAGTAATCAAGACTTCTTATCATGATTAATTTGGTTATTTTACTTTGGCAAAATTGCATTTTTATCCTCCAGTTATACTGTGGTATGCACTTAATCCCTAAGTTATGCGTGACCATTTTTATCCCCAAGTTACGCAAGAAATGACAATTTTAATTCCTCGGGACTATTTCTGCTACCAATATGTCACTTTATAAAGTGACATATTTGATCCTTCATGAACTAAACTTGTTACTTCACCCGTAACTTAGGCGGTTAAAATGGTTACACATAACTTAAGACTAAGCATGTACCACGGGTATAATTAGATAACCAAAAATGCAATTTTCCATTTTATTTATAATATGTTTTTAATGATACTATCTTGAGTATATAGGCATCCAATTGCAACAATATTTCCAGCAAAAGAAGTTCAGAACATCAAGCAGGCTCCAGTAGTTGCAGACTTTTCTTCAAGAGGTCCTGCAGGGCTCACAGAAGACATTCTTAAGGTTTTTACAGTCCTAATTGCTCCTATATTTACAAAACTATATGATATGTTTCATAGCATCCCTATTGTGTTTAACTTATCGGCCTCGACTTCTACTAGACCATGATTAAATTCTAGTTAAGTTTTGGCATACTATGAATAATTATGGTCTTTGTGGATGTTTGTGATTGTAGCCTGACATAATGGCTCCTGGTGTTGCAATTCTAGCTGCAACGATCCCTTTGTATTATGATACCTTAACTTCCACGAAGACATCTTTCTCCCTTCTAGTAGACCATGATTAAAGTCTAGTTGAGTTTGAGTCTTTGACATATTGTGAATAATTACGGATGCTTGTAAATTGTAGCCTGACATAATGGCTCCTGGTGTTGCAATTCTAGCTGCAACAATCCCTTATGATACCTTAACTTCCACGAAGCCATCTTTCTCCCTTCTAGTAGACCATGACTATAGTCTAGTTGAGTTGAATTTTTGATATATTGTGAATAATTATGGATGTTTGTGAATTGTAGCCTGACATAATGGCTCCTGGTGTTGCGATTCTAGCTGCAACGATCCCTGAAACCCCTGATGATACCTTAACTTCCACGAGGCCATCGTTCTTCAGCATTACATCCGGGACATCTATGGCCTGCCCACACGTTGCAGGCGCCGTGGCATTCATCAAATCAGTACACCCTGAATGGAGCTCATCAATGATCAAATCTGCAATTATGACAACAGGTATGGCCATAATTTGTGCAGTTCACATAATCTCTCAGAGATATGGGTTCAAGAAAATCCATTCCTAGTTTCCTACCTGATATCTTGCCATTTCATTGCGTTTCAGCATCAATATCAAGCAACACTGGAAATCCCCTGACAAATTCTTCAAACTTCCAAGCAAATCCACATGAAATGGGTGCTGGGGAGATCAACCCAATCCAAGCTCTTGATCCCGGCCTGGTATTCGAAACCAGAAACAGCGATTACCTCTACTTTCTATGCTATTATGGCTACAAAGAGAAGATCATCAGAGCAATATCCAAGACAACGTTCGAGTGCCCAACCAACGGTACCAGGAAACACATATCAAACATAAATTTCCCTTCAATCTCCATTGGCAAACTAGAAGGTGTCACAACTGTCAAGAGAGTTGCCACCAACGTTGGCCCTGCAAATGCTGCATATGTTTCATCCATTGTTGCTCCAAAGGGTTTGAAGGTTAAGGTTTCTCCAGAAAGAATTGCTTTTGCTGAAGGAAGGAAGAAGGCCTCTTTTGCAGTCTCATTTGATGGTGAAAATGCCTCAAAAGGTTATAACTTTGGAGCTATACTGTGGTCTGATGGGTCTCATATAGTTCGGTTAGTCTTTGCCGTGAATATCGAATGATAATGGTTTTGTATATTAGTTGACTTTTCCAAGGTTTTTCTGATAATGAACTTACCAAACTCTTTTTACTTTGTGTGTATTTACTATTTAGAATTTTTTGAGTTATAGTATTATTGTGACAGGATATTTTTTGTTCTCCGTCTATAAAATCGTTGAAATGCCTTTAAATACAATGACATTTATAATTAGTAATGTTGCACTTTATTTTTGGGTGACAAGAGAAACTTACATGTTTCGCTCATGTATAATAGTCTATAAACCACACATGACTACATGAGCCCTAGAAGAGAGAGAAACAACATTAAGAAGACCATATGAAATTGGCTCGACCGAGAAACTATTCACAAGGATTAAACATATGATTTTTTAATACAAGAATTATGCTTCATTTACTTTCTCATCTCTTTCGGAGTTTGTTGCATTTTTTAAAAATCACAACGTATATTGTATAATTTAATCTTAACTTTATCAAGTATATGGGAGTGCCAGTAGAGCGATATCGACTCTTTGTGTTTCAGTAGGTTAAAAAAGTAAATATGAACAAATACTACATTGTAACAGAGCAGTAGTAACGAAGAAGAAAAAGTATATAGGGGTGAAAACGTAATTTTATTGAGTAAGAAATAGAGTGCATGATATTTTGGTTGCACCCCAAGAAATATCTAAAGGCACATAACATGTTCTGTGGTCGATCGTTACCTATAATCATTTACTTCTCACGTTATTTTCATTCATTAAAAAGAAACAAAAAGAAAAAAAAAAAAAAAGAGAGATCCAAATGTTGGGTACTCTTATTCCCTAATATCTCATACGATTCGAAAACAAGATTTATTTATAGTAAAAAAAGTAAAATCATACGGAGTATATATAATTGTAAATTCTTGCTGCAAAATCTCTCAACCTACTCTTCCCCACTGCTCCGTGTCTAGATCAATCACCCAACCAGAGACTGAGAGAGAGTTAATGTATGTGTTTTTATGAAGGGTTCTGTTGGGTTTTGTATGTGTGTGTGTTTTTTTTTTTTGGTTTTCTTAATTGCTTCTACGTTTAACGTTGTTTGATGATGTTGTTGGTGATGTTCATAGGCGGAGGAAGCTTAAAGCGGGGAAATCTGATGTACTTGCTTCTGAATCTTTGCTACATTCAGCAACACCATGATGGAATTAGAACATAAAGGTATGAACTTTTTCTTTGTTCTTCAGTTTTTTTTTTTTTTTTTTTTTTTAATAAATAAAATTTCATATTCTGAGTTCTGTACCTAATAGCTTATTCTGAGTGTTGTTAATTCAAATTTGGTGTATTTGCAAGTAGGCTTGAATCTTATGCACTTAATTGTTTTGAGCAATGAATTTCTGGGAAGTACTTGTTCTGGCATGTGGTTTGTTGATTCTTTGAGTAGGCATCAAGAGAGAAGTGAATGGTGGATTGAATAAAGGTACAATTTGCATGTATCATAATGGGAATTTCATTCTATGTTATGACCATTGTGGATGAAAAACTTCGGGGTTTGAATTTAAGAGGAGAGTAGGGTCCTAGGAATTGATTTCTCGGGTAGGGATATTGGATGGGGTTAAGAATGCATATCCGGGAACTGGACATTCCAAATGCTGGGATGGGATTGATGAGTGGAATAAGAGTCAGTTCCTCTGGACAAACTAGTTGCATCAATGACCGGCTTATGGGCGAAGAATGGATCTTTTCCCTTATACAATCACATAGAGCTCGTATTGGTGATATGTCTCTGTTCTTTCACCATTTTGTGTTAGGATATGTTCACATAAAGTAACTACTACGATCATGTCACAAGTCATAAGCATGCATTGAGAGTCTAAATTAGGGCATTAGACGGATATAGCAATGGTATAAAATATTCTCTAGAAATAACTACGGTTGCAATTTCAGTTCTAAATTGGTTTCCTAATGAGGCAGTTAGCCTAGATTCCAATGTCCTTTATTAACCTCATTAACTTTGGAGTTTGGATAACCGTCTTCCTTTTTCCTTTGTATATATGTTTAGCCTATTGGTAAAAAAATCCAAGCCTTTACGTGCGGTAATTTTACTCGATTTTTTAATTTGGTCTAAAGAAGATCCAACTTGGCGCAATCCGATTGATGTGTCGATGAGTTGTGTAAATCATCAAACAATTACATGTCAGTGTGTCACCATCCACATAAGCCTCTGGGGCAACATTCAACATCAATATATTTTCTTTTGTCTCGGGAACTAAATAGCCATCCCTCTCCTTTCTACCAAATTACACTAGAGGGTATAAAACTTAATTCTGTAAGAAAGTTAAATGAATTATGCCAAAGCAAAAATTAAATAATGAAGACGCCTTACGGAGTTGCACATATCACTTAATGGGCTTCATTGTGATATTTGTAGCTCCATTTTCACAAGTGATGGAAGCCTTCTTCATTATATAATTTTTTCTTTGGCATAACTCATTTAACTCTCTTACGGGATGAACTCTTACCTTCTTGTGTAATTTGGTGACGAGGAGAAAGATGATCATTTAGTTTCCCAAGAAAAAGAAAATATATTTAGGTTGAATTTCACCTCAAAGGTTTTTGATGATTTGCATGCCATTGGCACATCAGTCAAGTTGGGTTGGATCTTCTTTGAATTAGGCTAAAATTGAGAATTGCATCAATGCTTTAACTTTTTGTACAAATTACCAAATCTAAAAGGTTTGGTTATAATTATCATAACTAGTAAAGGTTTGGATAATTTACCAATATGGCTGTATATAAATATTTTCTTTTTTTCTTTCCTTTCCTAGTTTAGTTTTCATTGTTTGAATACTTTGAATCCCCTCTTTGCTAAAGTGAAAAGTCTGGTGCTTTAATTTTTATTTATTTAGGTTTTAAACCCCTGGTCTGATTGTCAAATTGTGATATACTTTACGATGAGAGTTTTTCAACATTCCATTTTGTCAGTTGGATGTATAAATCCCTCGTGCTTTTGTTCTCTATTGAAAAGTCCACAGATTAGTAGGATTATCGTAGATGACGAGATGTGTATTTTAGCTGCAATGTTGAACTTCCGAACATTCTATAGATGCTGATAAGCTGTTGAGAATATAGGACTTTCTGGGAATTGTAATGACGGGCCTTGTTGTGACTGCAAAAATGGAGAAAGAAAACGCATACATTCAAGTAGTTTGTCTTGATCATTACTGAGTACTATTTCGGTGCGATTTTATGAGATTTTTTTAAAAGTGCTTTGGTGCATTCAATAATAATAATAATCTAAAAAAAAGAGGGTGCTATACCAACATTATGGTTTGGCCGGATGATATTATTTGGGTGTTAATGCCTAGTGTATAGAAGAACTTGTGACATGACTTAAAATTTCCAGCTCAGGACCTCCCGTTGCATCGTTTAAAAAAAAAAAAAAAACTTTTTGACTCAACAATAGTATTTGATTTGATTCGATTCGTGCTGCTATAGCTTTCTGCATTGAGTACCCGTTATAGTGTTGATAATTTGTCGATTACTAATAAGTTTTATAGCAGATACCATGCAGGCGAACTGTGAGGCGCCCGGAAGATGCCTCCACAGCGCAGGGTATTTTCACGATCTGCAATACAGTATGGGTGCTTTCAAAGGCTTTCCGGAGCTTAATGAAGGCAACAATGTTCATCCTAGCGGGGATACTATTGAACCGGACTCCTCAAATGGCAGTGAACATATTGACTCATCATCTAAAGAATCTCCAGAAAAGCCCGTCCAGAATAATGCTTTTGGCTCTTGGTCTGCCTTTTACCCTGACTCGAATAATATGCATCTTTTCGCAACGAATGCTTTTGAGGCCCAATTCCATCCTTATGCAGTGGACAACCAATTCCATTACGTTCCATTCAACGTGGTTTATCAACAATACCCTCGGGAATTTCAATTCCAAGACTTCCAATATTTCGTGGTCATCGACTTTGAAGCTACCTGCAACAAGGAAAAGAATCCTCATCCCCAAGAAATAATTGAGTTCCCGTCCGTAATTGTTAGTAGCATGAGCGGACAGCTAGAAGCTTGTTTTCAAACATATGTGCGGCCAACATGCAATCAGCTCCTCAGTGATTTCTGCAAGGATCTGACTGGCATCGAGCAAATCCAGGTCGGTTTTAAGTTTAAGATCCACTAAAACTTAATCTGATATGTCAAATGATAAAGAGTTTATTACCAAAATGGTCCATCGACTATTGCGAAATTACTAATTTGGTCCTCGACAATTTTTCTTGCCCATTAAGTCCTCGACTTTGAAAAATTTAACCAATTTGGTCCTCCGTTTATTTTGGTGTTAAACATACGTTAAATCGAGACCAAATTGGTAATTTTGATATAGTCAAGGGGCCATTTCGGTAATTAATTTTTGACTGAAATGGTCTCTTGACTATAGTGAAATTACCAATTTGGTCCCGATTTAACGGATATCAAATGGTAAAATAAACGGAGGACCAAAATGGTTAAAATTTTCAAAGTTGAGGACTTAATTGGGCAAGAAAAATTGTCGAGGACCATATTGGTAATTTCGCAATAGTTGAGGGACCATTTCGGTAATAAACTCAATGATAAACTTAGGGGGTTATTGGTTGCGTAAAAGTACTATAGTTTATTGACCGTAAAAGCATGATGACCACTTTGTCTAATGCCCGGTAATGCTGTGAAATAACTATTTAGCTTCTGACAAGGTGTATTGAGTTCAGTTTCTGAACTATTGCCCCGTATATTCAGGTGGACAGAGGGGTTACTCTGACTGAAGCTCTGCTTAGGCATGACAAGTGGCTCGAGAAAAAAGGGATAAAAAATTCCAACTTTGCTGTGGTTACGTGGTCGAATTGGGATTGCAGAGTGATTTTGGAATCAGAGTGTCGGTATAAGAAGATCAGAAAGCCGCCTTATTTCAACAGGTAAGTTTAGAGCTCCGTTTTGCAATCTGGATTTGTTATTATAACACAATAACAATTCCTCGTGTATATTTCCACTTATGTTTAATCAGATGGATCAACTTAAAGGTCCCTTTCCGCGATGCATTTGGAGGCATGAGGTGCAATCTGAAAGAAGCGATGCAGATTGCCGGGCTGGCCTGGCAGGGCCGGGCCCACTGTGGTCTCGATGACGCCAAAAACACTGCCCGTCTTCTTGCCTTACTCATGCACCGAGGCTTCAAGCTCTCGATCACGGATGCACTCATGTATCAGACTACCAATAATGAGTCTTTTGCGTGGAAGCTCCCCCTCGATCACCAATCGGTCCCCCCATACGAACCTCAAAAAGCTAGACAGCTTCACGTTCCAACGGCTCAGATTCACCCTTACTGTTTCTGCGGGATGAAGAGCAGCAAAGGCGTGGTTCAGAAGCCGGGACCAAAACAAGGAAGCCTCTTCTTCGGGTGCGGGAATTGGACAGCTGGACAGGGCGCTAGCTGCCATTTCTTTAAATGGGATTCTCCTTAACCCAATCGGAGAAAGGTAAAGCAACTCGATAATCTTGCCTAATCACCTAGGCATATTATCTCCTGTAAAAAGTGAAAAAAAGATTCAGTTGTTTATCTAAGAACCAGCATTTCTTGCACCTTGCAGAGTAAATATGGCTCTTTATCTTTGGCTCTTTCTTATGTTTGCTTAGTTTAAGATGGTGGTCTTGTAAGCAATGAGGGATGGGGCTGCTTTTACTGACTTGATAGATGATTGGATAATATGGAAAGAGACATTGTTCGGTTGTTTTTACATAAACCAGACATGTCTTCATAGTTTTCTGCGAAATAATTTTGAGCATATTTTCTCTGGATATTTTTTTATTTATATTTTAGTGTTCTTGTCAAATGAGTAATTATGTATGAGAAGAAGACTTAGGTAAGTCGTAAGATTCTTTATTTATCTCAGATGGAGTATTCTGAATCTTGTTTTGTGTATAGAGTAGCCTATCGCTCTATGCCTCTAGTGTTATATCCATTTTACTCGTCAACATAAGATAATAGAGTTTAGCTTGCCATGACTGAAAAAGGTGTGTGGTGATTTTTTTAATGGTTTTTGATGATTCAAGTAGGAGAGAGATGAAGGAAAGAGAAGAAGAAAAAAGAGGAAACAAAAAAGTTTATGTATTTGACGCCTAAAAAAAAAAGAAAAAAGAAAGGAATAACGCGCCCGGCTGGGCGTTTGCTGTTCGCGTTTTGCACACCGTAATTGCCTTTCTCTATTTTTTCTCTCTTTGGGCCCATAAAAAAACCCTTACCTTGCAGGAGATCAAAGTGCCGCCTTCTCTCACCTCCTTCTCTGTTATCCACCTCGTCATGAGCCCCGCAAAAAATAAGAAAAAACCACTAGTGTGAATGCTCTTTGAAAAATAATGTTCCATCACCAATACATAAGATAATTATGGGAAGATGATTATGGGTCGGCAATAAATTACCCGTAGTTAATACTCTAGAGTGCGTAATGGGTAGATCCCACTTTGTAGAGCAAGGATCACAATGAGATAAATCAGCCCAGGTTATCGATAATTGAATCAAACTTAATACTCAAGAGTGTGTAATGGATAGATCCCACCTTACAAAGCAATGATCACAATGAGATAAATCAGTCCAGGTTACCCATAATTGAATGGCTCAACCTAAGAAGGCCAATAAATCTCTCCCACTAAGAGTCAAACTTGAAACATTATAATTACCAAGCCAACAATTTAACCAATTTAGCTGAGAATCTATTGCTACCTTTACTCATTTTTACTTGGAACCAATAAGAAAGGTTGTAACGGAAAGTTCATTAGAAATTTTATTAGAGTTCATTAAATGTGTGACTTGAATTAGGTGAAATTCAATGTGCCCATAAGATATTATCTAAAGGTCCCTGTTCAAAGTAGTGAAAAAAATGTTGTTTATAAATAATTTGTGCAAAAAAAAACATGTATAAAAGTTAACTAGGTTCATGTAAACTTAACACTTGAAGCAATGTTTCAATCTCAGATAGCTTTCCCCTAAACAGCTATACAGACTTGGTAAATGTTGCAGAAGAGATGAACTTGAACAAGACTGCATGACACATCAGCAGCAACTTGGAACTACAAAAGGATTGATCATTTGTAAACACCTGTATCTCTCTCATGCTCTTTCAGAAAAAGATCCTCTCAGGGCCTCTGCATTATTCAACAGTAAAGTGAAAAAATGGAGCTAAATAAGCCAACACCACTCTGTTAATCAGTGAAGCTTCTATTACCTGCTGCATTGGGAGGTAAAGCTTGAATTCTGGCGGGAGCTCCTCTTCTGAATACAGGCGATCTGAGAAGTAGATCCTCCTGAGGCGGCAATTGGCGTGCACCTGAACTCGCAAGGTTTCTACATAGTTGGTCCCGTATGCTCGACGAGTCAAATCAGTAAGGTTTAGTTGAATTTGATTCCATCCATCATCCAACCTCAAGGGCATAGTGCATATGTATGGCTTCACTCGGGTCACAGCCTAAAACAGACAAGCAAATATTTGACTGTCAACGGTTGTGCTATTCAAGTATGCCAATCATTTCACAAAATAAGGCAATTGATTCAACGATACTGCTTTTTAAGTGGAGATAAACTATTTCCAATTCCAAATTTAAAAATAAAAACAAAAAGAATATAGATCACTCATCAGCAAATGATACACCTCGGGCATTATGTACAAGACTAAATAATAGGACCATATATTAATTGATCTCACGGATGACATAGAGTGATAATAAAGTTGGGGCCATCTAGAGCTCGGAAAGTAAAGGAAGCAGAAGAGTACTTCATTAAGTAACATCTGAATAAATTAACAGTCCATTGTTGGGGAAACAAAGTTGATTATGGTTTAACTCAGAAGGCCATTACCCAGTAGAATTATATAGTCAGTATTAATACACAGTTAACAGCGCAACAGATCCCTCAATTTAACTCAGAAGGCCATTTACCCAGTAGAATTATATCTTGTGTTTTCTATTTTTCTTCACCTTCAATGGATTTTAGTTTTCAACTTTAATCTAGGAAAAAGTATTCTTCCAATTATCTCCCTCACAGGCTTATTTGCTAAATGCAAGCTTAGTAAGACTAAAACCAATTAATTGTGTCAAAATCAAACATCACCATTCAGAAGGCCTTACAAGTGAAAAAAAGTAATTACGGAGTACTTGGCAAAAAGATATTATATAAATCAAACAAGCAAAGGGTAGACTTACAGACTTGAAAATTAGAAGCTCGAAATCGTCTCCGGACATTTTTATCATCCAGCACCTGAATCTCAAATGTGAAGTACTTGCTCACATTTTTCGCAATCACAACTAAGAAAGGCAGCTTTATACCAAGGGTTGCATTTGGGTCTGCAGGGCATGTAATGAAGGTTGATTGGACATTTGATCCAACAATTTCAAGGACATTGGATTGTATGTCATCATCTTGCAGGCGTTTAACATGGCCATTGGAAACTACAAAAGATAAAAGAAACTTTACTTTTGAATCACCAAGTGTAAACACAATACAAATAACTAGAAGATTTCCCCTGCTTAGACAAGAAAGCTTCATAATAGAACATAAAGCACAGAAATTTAAAACTGCCACTAAAACAAAAAGGAAAATACAACATAATACACAATTGCATAAAAAAGGTCTAACTCAACTATCATGATTTAATATAGAATGAAATGCGTAAAATTGGAGGGAAACCCTAGCAAAGTTGGTCATGCTGTAGACTTGGTAACCACAAGGTTACAAGTTCGACTCCCGACGGGAGCGGCTTGTTAGCCTTCTTGGTTTGAGCAACTGGTTGCCCTTTGCTGGCTAGAACCACAAGGCGGGATTTACCTCGTGTACACCATAGATAGTGGCTGCTAATTTCCCTCGTCACCCAATAAGTACGTAAAATTGGAAAAAATGCTAAGGTCAATTTACTATTTAACAGAACACTCAAGTAAATACTACAACATGAATTGGCATGGTAAAAACACAGTAAAAGATAAATGCCTACTTCAATTTCAGTAAGACAGTAAAAAATAACTAAATCATGCAAAATTGCTAATAATAGATTACATCTTCTTATTTTTTGTTACCTTCTTTATCCCATATCTGCAAAGGCTTGCTCCTGTTTCCTCGCAAAAACATAAACAACAGGTAAATCACAAGAATATATTATAAACCCAAATTTGAGCTAATTGCATTATTTTGGATACGGAAAAAAAAAAAACGAAAATATATGCATGTGCACACAAAAATGCATACCCGAGGCTGTACAAAATGGATAGAAAACCGGACTGGAAAGTGTTCTTGAACATCCTGCACCAACCGACGGCTTCAACCTCCGATCAATCAAAGCTAAGAGGCTGAAATTACGGTTTTTACAAGGAATTTCAGAGGAAGGATGATCGAATTCTAAGAAGATCCTGGTTTTTACCGATTAGGGCTGAGAAAGGATTCAAAGGAAGAGCGATTCAGAAATAATACCCGTCTTGTGATATCACGCCCCGCCGAATACCCGATTTTCGCTTTTGGGTCTTGGTGCGGTACAAGTGCAACTTATACTTGTACTAAATTACTATTTTACTCCCTTAACATTAATTATTTGTGTACGTATAGTACATTATTTGATTATTGAAATTATTTGATTACTGATAAATATATTATCAAATAATGTACATTTAGTACACAAATAATGTATTTTTAGTATACTACAAAGGCAAACTCATAAAACTTGTGGGTTGGGTACCAAGTCCAAGCTTGACAAATAATGGGCTTAAAATAACCCAAAAGTTAAGCAGATGGGTCAAGTTAAGGAACATATAGATCACAAATCCATTCATCTAATTAAGTTCTGGCCCAAAATTTGTCATAAAATTTTCATACCATGTGGCATGTGAGATTGTGACTTGTGAGGTATTGGCAAATTATTTGTAGACTCGGTTAAGTCTACCTTATAAGGTAGATTCGGGTATAAAAATATACAATTTACATATTAAATGTTCACAATTCAAATTGTAAACATTCAGCATGTAAATTATATATTTTGGACATGATTTCATGGTATAACTGTTGTGATATATTGAAAATGTAATATATATTGTATTTATTGATAGTTTGATTAATTTTAAAAACTTTAACTAAATTAACTGTTAATCAAGCAGATGTAATTGGGTGACCGATTGAATTACTCGATTAACAATAAAAACTCATAATTCTTTACAAAATGATACTCAAAGCTCGATCAAGTGATCACCTATTTAGAATGTAACTGAGATATCATCACACTACATATTAAAAACAGCGTTAATATTCGTACGCCGACAAGTCAACATTTATATTTATTCGCTGATAAAATTGTTATTGGGTTATCGGCCTACGAATCAAAAGCCTGAACAAATATTGCCACGAGGGAGATGCAATGTCTTTTTTCTCCATACATGTCAAAGTGCAATATATGTGATGAGGCAAATCATATTTAGAATAGTTGGACTTTGATGGAATCAACCCACTACTTTTACATGCACGCTACATATATTTATATATATATGCTCATCTTTTTTGGGGGTTTTTTTTTTTTTTTAAAAAAAATATTTATTATTTTATTTTATCTTATTTTGTTAATTTTATCATTAAACATTGTGTTGTCAACATCGGACTTGGATTCTCCGTGGTGGCAATGACACAACTTTAGACTCTTTTGCTAACAACAAAAAGTCAAATTAAAGAACACAAAAATATGTTGCCCCGTACTTATACTAAACTTACATAAATTTTGCAAAAGCAACCAAAAGTTCCATTTCAAAAGGTGACGACTTTTGATTCTTGATGATATGATGATTCTAACGTTGGAATTTAGTTATCACTAATCTTTGATGCCCTCTTCTCAATAATGTATTCGTGATGAAATTATATTTATATATATATATACACACACACACACACATATATTTGGCTTGTGCGCTATATTGATTTATGTATTTAGTGGGATGCGGTTAATCTAGTATCGAATTCCCGACAACAGTTAATCAAATGCACTTGAGTTTTTATCAAATGATGCCTAGTATTTGAATTCGCCTAGAACATTTTGCTTGCTTTGCCGTTTAGCGAGTTAGTTGATAGCTGTCTTGACACACTTGCTTCAAGTTATAGAGTCAGCTTATTGACCATTTTTTTTTGAGTACTACTGACTATGTTACAATGCAGTATCTGTTCATAATTACTTTCTCAGCCTACTAAAGCACAAAGAGTCAATATCGCCTCCACTAAGACTCGAACATACAACCTCCCAAAATAAGTAATTTGATTACACTACCAAAATAATAATAATTATATTATTATCATTAATAATGTGATTATGTTAGTTGGCAAAAGATCTAAGGTATGTGGATTGTGACGGTAAGAAAACGGTGGGAAAAGGCAAAAGTTTGAAAAGATGAATGGGGAAAAGTGATGAAGAAGTGGGCAGGTTGGTTTTGGTGTATTCAGGCTTCTTTCCTTGATGAACTTTAAAAAGAAAAAAAAAAAACTTTTGGTGACAACATAAAAAAATATCTAGAAGATCAATTGTAGTGAAGTATGCATCATGCATGTAATGATAATTTTGTTATTATTTGGTACATCTAATAAGAATATAAGATAGACATTTAAATATACGTTAAATTTTTAAATGTTTAAATGATTTAATGAGCCTAGTAAGTCTTTCTAAATGTCAAGAGTATGTGTGCAGCTTACTTTAAATTAATGTGATGTATCATGTATGAAGTCAATAGTTTGTTCTACTAATGCCACCAAATTCATTCTTCTTTTGCCCATTTTAGTCAATATGAACGACACTTAAAAGAGTGTAAACGGATGTCGTACATCCCCTAAACAAGGTCTTCTCAAAACATAACTTAAAATTAGATGGATGAAGATATTGGAAATGACTCAAGAATATAAGTCCGTAGTTTAGGAACCCTTAACTCAAGGACTCAAGGACAATACTCAAGTAGTGGGCAAGGGTCTTGAGGCCTGCTTTCGAGGCTAGCCTTGGGCCCCCGATCACTTCCAATTCAGAGCCCGTCTCTAGGCTTGGGTGATGAACCGTAACTTGGTCTCTTGGCCCACCACGATTTTTGGGAGTTTGTTGGACTTTTCATTTTTTTATAAATTGACATTGACTTAGCAATTACAAATTATGTTCAGTTTCAATACAAGTCTTGTGCACACGAGGAGCCACCTCTTATCGCTGATGAGACTCGATCCATGGTCTCTTCTTCCAAACTTGAACTATTTATACAGACAATATTCTAATAATCTTGAAACTATTAAGACACGTTTCTTAATTTACTTTTTTACCGAGATTTTAGGGTAAGAACATGTGATAGATTCTCGAGTTTGAGGTGCAAACAAAAGGTTTGATAAGCAAGCGGGTGCACATGAAAGTTGAATAAACCGCGGGGGGTGAAAAAGAAGGGAAGGGAATTGGGGGCACAGTAAAAAGTTGGGAGTGGGCGACAATCACACGTGAATGGCCACCACTCGTCGGTGGATGTCATGGTTGGCTTCATATCAACGCTAACAGCCAAAAAATATGCCCAAACCCAGACACCCAACATATATTCACACCAACATAACACTATCAAAAAGCATGATAAAAGTTAGCATACTATCATTAATTCATTTGACAAATATCACTACCCATATTCTCTATTCTCTATTCTATTCTCTACCCCCCCAACCCCACCCCCCTGCCCCACCCACTACCTCTAACCGGCCTAATCCTACGCCCCTCAACACCACAGTAACTCCATATGCCTTGTTTCACCATCACCTTTCTTATTAATTTAATTATTGATTAAACTTAGCCACCTTTGTACCACAAGTTTAGCATCCTATTTGGCCACATGGACAATTCAATTTGTTACATCGGTGAAGTTGTGGAAGAAAGATGATAGATCGAGTCTCACTAATAACAGTGTACTTTGGGAGCAATCTCTCAAAGTGAGGGGCTCTTTGTGCATAGCAAGCAAAGGTTTAGCATTTGTGTTCAGCTAAGTTATCATGATTTACATCCTCCCAAATGCTCTATCGGCGTGGGGCCCGTGGAGTTGAGAATTTAAGGCCTAGCCTCTGTATTCAGCTAAGTTACCATGATTTAGGATGCTATTTCGGCGCCGGGGCTTGGGAGGCCCTTAGTGTTGAGGATTTAACATTTTGAGAAGAAAGTTGAGCATCCTGTAGTCGTGATATATTCAAAACGTGAAACTAATTATTATGTATGATGAGAAAATAAAATTGTGTTTTTATTACTTCGTACTAGTCAAAGTTTTTGACAGCACGATTAAAGCAGCTCTTACGGCTTTTAAGAAGGTTATTTGTAAAAGGCTAAAAGTTATAACTATAATGGTTTATGGTTAGCTCAAATTGTAGAATTTTCAACTAGAAAGTTAAGATTCACTATGAGCGATCCAACTTCTTTAATCCTACTATACCACCATTGTTCTAAATGTTTCAATTTGGAATGTAACAAGCCACGACATTACCAGTATGCAATTAGGATATATATACCCTTAACTATTTTATAAATTGAATAGAACTACTTTTTATACTAATTATAAGTCGGCTGAGACTCACTTGATTGATTAGTTAAAAGGTCTGTCTGAATACAAGTAGTGAAGTGAGTACAAGGTACCCCTTCAAACAAGGTTAGTCAGGATACTTATACTATGTTAAAGTCTATTTATACCAAGTTGGTCCATTGGACTCTAAGGTCCTCTCCTAATTGGTCCAACGAGTTGATCAATTGGCCTAATTGTGCGTAACCTCGAGTTGTGCTCTTCTCCTCTGGCAGACACAATCCCATACAACTAGCTAGTTACTCTTGTATGTTTAACCCATAAATCAAGCCATCCGGTCAACCCGACTGGTGAGAGATCTAACCCGACCATTAACTCCAAATCTTTGTTTCGCATTTTTTAAGTTTTTGCATTCTATTTTCTAAATGTACAAATAAACATATTTACAAATTTTTGTCCTTTAAAAAATAAGAATTTTCTCATAGTTAGTAAAAACACGCACCGTAAAATTATCAAATTCTCGAGGGTATATATGCGTGTATTTATACACAATGTAGAGTAAGGAGGTTAGGGTAAAAGTATATGGAAAGAGTTGGCAATTTGATGGACCTACATGATACCAAAATCAAACAAAATTTCAAGTACACAAAAATAATAAAGGGCACTTTATTTTTGTTTGAAAAGCTGCCACTGTCCAAGTACCCAACACGTAATTCTCTCATCTCTCTCTTTCCCATAGACAGTAGGCCACTATGTAGCCCCCTCTTTTTTCCTCCCCCTCAATGCTAGTGGCTCTTTCACCTTTTCCTTCGATTGACAAACCTTACCATATCATTCATTAAACCTAATTTACAATTCTTAACAAAATAATGGTTTTTAGTCATTTAATTATAATGATTTAATAAAATAGTTGATTCAGATTCTCAATTATTATAATTTTTTTTTATATTTAATCCTCAATTATTATATCAGTGATAGATATAGTTTCTTAACTATCGATGAACTATCTATATCCACCATCGAAATAATAATTAAGTGACTAAATGCGAAGGTTTCAATAATTGGAAGACTGAGTCAATTATTTTATCACAATTATGGGATTAAAATGTCACTTTTTCATTTATTAATATATTACATGTTTTAAATGTTTTATATTAGTCATTTAGTTAGAAGGACTAAATTTGACAACAGATGAAAGTCATTTACTTAAGAATCAAATGTGAAAATGTTCTAATAGTTTTTTAATTAAAAGTAAAACTAATTTTAATCAAGTTTCTATTTTTATTTTGATTCCAAATTATTGATTCTATGTTGAACTCAATTTGAAATAGAAACTATAAAATATTTTATTGTTATTACAATTATAAAGCTATATAGGTAAGATCTCTATAAAGTTATAGTTTTAATTAAAACTAAGGGTGTGTTTGGTTGGGGGGTTTAGGCATAAGGTATGGGTATCAAAGTGATTGTTAGTGTTTGGTTGATAGGTTTTGTGAATGCTACTATGGGTTTGGAATACCCCATTAATGGCAAAACTCGTACCTTTATTAAATAAGGGTTTCATCTCCCTTCATCATTTCTTTCCCAACTATTAATAATCATTCCCATTCCACCCAACTACCAAACATGCTAAATACTTTCACCAAAACCCATTACCCTTACAAAGTATTTGATACCCATTCCGATTCCGATTTCCATGTGCGAACCAAACGCACCCTAAATGAAATAGTAATTGGTTTGATTTGAAATGAACTAGCATGACTACTTGAGGGAACTACCTCATTGTCATTCTTTTGTACCTAAAAAGAAATTGATGTGTGCTTAAAACAATTCAACAATTGCATGATATTACCAACCTTACCATTAAATGTATAATTAATGCTATTTTTCTTTTCGCCTCATATTCTCGGCGACTCCTGCTTAGGATTGGGCCGCCATTAGAGAGGAGAGAAGGATTTTCTTTGGCTAGAATTATTATTATTAGCAGGCTCTTGCAGGGTGTCCATCCCCCCTCTCATTCTAATACTGCTTATTTACCACCTCTTCTTAGCTGCTAACATGAATATCCTCATACCTCAACAAGTTAAAAGAACCCACACAAGTGGCATAACCTCTCCTGTTATGACGGCCACTATTACATACATGTTAAATATATCTTAGGTAAGAGATGGTTTTGTTAATAGGATGTTTGGTAAATAGCGGTTCGCTGATAGTCCTTAGCTGATTGGGTTAGTGGGTTTTAGTTGATACTATTGGCTGAGGGTAGAAAAATGTTTGGTAAATTAACTGTTAGCTAATAGCTGATTATTGCAAAATGACTTCCTCAAAAAGCTAATAAAAAAATTGTTTTGAACATCTTTTGAATTTTAGCATTTTGGAGCAATGGAAAAGTTACAAAAACTTAATTAACCATAAATTTATATTTATTGTAGCTAGAAATGACAGATTGACTAACTATTTTAGCAACCATTATCTTAACCGTAACTCATGATTATGAACAATCACTACCAAAGACACGAATATAGACTATAATAAGATAAATCAATCTAAATTGTCAAAAGCTTACTGGTGGTTCAAATCAATAAGGTCAATAGACTTTTTTTCACCAAAAATGGAACTCGAAACAGTGTAGTTACCAAGTCAACTAAATTGGTTAAATTTGCCCCTTTTAAAATTGTGCTCTTAATATTTTCATGATATACTAACAAGTTTTATAATCATGTGAGGAGATGAACTTAAGAAGTAACT
>CP025647.1:3192377-3326132 GCA_003576665.1 Ipomoea trifida | reverse complement strand
AAAAATCTATTTGATGTGATTGCCACCAAGGTTATTTGGTTTCTATTGGGCAACGTAATCACTCCTTCCCGTGTTTGTATAAGTGCTATACGGTGGGTGGACCATGATCTATATAATTGGTCAAAAAATAACGTGGTTTCTTTAAGTAATGAAATGACCGTCGATCGACTGTTATATTTAACAAATTTCGTATTTATAATATGCTCAAAATAAAAAGAAACTACAATATATCTAAAATGGAATTGAATAACATGTCTTACATATGGAGTGTATATTTTTAAATTAAATTGTAGTTGAATTATAATGATACTTTAATTGTGATGTAATGAAACTATAATGTATCTAAAATGATATTGAATAACATGCCTCATATATTGAGTGTATATTGGCAAATGAAACTATAGTTAAATTAAAATGATACTTTAATTGTGTTAAAATTAACCGGAATGAGTGTAATTTTTTCTCATTAAAAAAAACAACATCGTTTTGATCCACAATCCACAAAGTGTCCATAGTTAAGTTTGCTCTGTTCGGACATCGTACTCATCGACTTTTGTTCAGGTATATGAGCAAATGTACATGGGGCAAATTATATCGTAGACCGTGGTCCACGATATAAGAACTGTCCTTGCTCCTAGCCCATGGTCCAGTCTAGTTTTTGCTCTAACCTTTTGGTGGGTTGGGCCATGTTGGGCTTGTCCTATTTCCAATATTCAATTATAACAATTTCTTATATTTTAGTTATATTTTATAGTGATATTTGACTTAAGTTACTTATAGGGAAAATTGCATTTTTCGTCCCTAAGTTATAAGGTAATTGTAGAATTCGTCCCTAAGTTATGGTAATACTCACTTTTCGTCCCTAAGTTCTCATTGGCGTTGCATTTTTCGTCCCCGAGTTATTCAAATTGCAAATTTCGTCTCTAAGTTATCATTGCGTTGCACTTTTTGTCCCTAACATAAGTGTGCAAACTTCGGTAAAGTTTCGTTTAAAAAGATTTTAATCGAACTTTTCCGGTTCAATGCCAATTTTTTTAACGAAGTTTACTGAAAAAGTTCGATTAAAATTTTTTAAATAAAAAATTTACCGAAGTTTGCAAACTTAAGTTAGGGACGAAAAGTGCAACGCAACGATAATTTAGGGACGAAATTTACAATTTGAATAACTCAGGGACGAAAAGTGCAACGTCAATGAGAATTTAGGGACGAAAAGTGAGTATTACCATAACTTAGGAACAAATTCTACAATTACCATATAACTAAGGGACGAAAAATGCAATTTTCCCTTAAATTGTTAAAATATTTAATTTATGAAAGAATTTAAAAGTACGGATCAATACTGGTGCATTTTACACCAATTACACTATGCTCTAAAAGGATTTAGAAGTTGTACTAAGTACTACACATACATATTTCCGTTAATAGTCACAATATACTATGTACAATATAGTATGTATGCATTTTTATTGATCGATATGAGAGAATTTTTCTTTAAATAATAAATAATTTGTATCAAAATATGAAAGTTATATCGGAAATGGAAAGTACATATAAAACATATTTTGTAATAAACTCTCATAAAATATTCAATAGTATTGTACTAGTCTGCTACACTAGAAACACATCATTGTCCCACAAATGACAAAACAGATCTGAAATTGCACTCCGTGACTCGGTACCTTAATCAGCGCTATTGGAGCAACGGCAACAGACAAAAACCAACCAAAAAATCCCACAATTCCTCACACATTCACACATACATTTGACAACAAATCAGAATATCATCAATCAAACAAAAAGACAAGAAAAAAAATCCCAAAAAACAACACATCATCGGGGACACAATGCTGTTTTGCGCCCGTGACCCCCCTGCTAATCTTTGGTCCGATCATAAGTTTTATCGACCAATCAATCAGCAATCACACACTAAACACTCTATAATTTTTTTCGATTTCGATCAGTAAACCAATAATTTGTAATCGAACACTGAAAACTACTAATTTTCTTGATCAGTCAACCAGCAACTAGTAATCACACAGGAAGATTACAAATTTTTTCGACTAGTCGACCAGTAACCAAAGATCATAGGTTTCCTCAACTAGTTGACGGGATAATTAATCACTAATTAACTATATTTAATTATTAATTAGTGAATTGATGAATAACGGCCCGGAATTTTAGCTGCAAGTTTCGCGGGCAACGCCTAGCCTGGAGTTTGGGACGTCGAACAGGATGCGGTGGTTTTGCTGCTGCAGGTTGGCGATGACGTTGAGGACGGCGTTGACGTTGCCGGGGGCGGCGGCCATGGCGAGGCAGGTGGTGCTGCCGGAGGAGCTGTGGATGAGGAAGTTGTCCGGCGGCAGCGTCACGTTCATCCCGGCGAACAGGAACGTTAAGCTTGGAATCGTTATCGGGACGGTGTAACACGTGTCGAACCCGCCTAACGACGACACCGTCGCGTTCGGCCCCATCCGCCGCCGGAATTCGTCTCGGACCGCTTCGTATGCCGGCTGGACAAGCCGCGTGAACACCGTGCCTAATCATTGTTCAAATTAGTCGTGAATTTTGGGGGATTGAAATTTTAGTGACGAAATCTAGGGCACGGACGAGATGATTGATGATTTACCGGAATCAATGATGGTCCCTGCGCCTGTGGCCGGATCAAAGGTGAAGGAGCCCGGAGGGATGTTGACTAGTCCCCGGCCGACTTTGATTCCGATCAAGTTGACGTAGTACAACGACGGCCGGCGAGGGTTTTTTAACAACGGAGTGAACTTTATGCGCTGGGGCTGGCCGACCGGGCCGAGTCGCAGCGAACCGGTGAAATTGGGAGATTTGTAATTCGGCAGGCAGTATGAGAATGTGGACTGGTAGAGGCTTTGAGTTTGGGACAGTAGCGATAATGGACCCCGGCCGAGGCCTAACAGACCCTGCGGTGGTACTGAGCTTCCGGTGGCCCTTAGAATGCAGCCGAAAGTGTATCCGGCGACGGAGTCGGCGGCGAGGGTCACCGTGTCTTGCGAGAGGTTCGCCGCTATGGTGGAGCCGCCGTAGGTGAGGTTGAATCCGCACACGTTACCTTCACACGCGGGGTTTGGCACCTAAATGCACACAACATGTTCGATAAAAGTCCTCAGAGAGAAAAAAAAAAAAAGTCATTGGGGTTTGGCACCTAAATGCATACAACATGTTCGATAAAAGTCCTCAGAGAAAAAAAAATGTCATTGGTCCACAAAATCTGGGAAATTTAAATTTGGCTAAACCTGGCTGCACTGAGGAGCTCCACAGGCAACATCATGGAAAGTGGTGGATTTGGACTGATCAAACAAGGCTGAAGAAGAGGGGCAGCCAACGCAGCCAGAGCAAGGAACCCAGGCAGCATCATTGCTGGTATCCATGGCCAACAGCAAGGTCTGCGGCGGCGTTCCAATGTTAGCCCTGACAATGTACGTCGGGCTCTGGGTAATCTGCCGGGCGGAGGCTATCGGCACGCTGGATTTTTTGGCGACGAGGCTGTCCAGGTATAGCAGCCGCGCCTCGTCCTTGGTCTGCATTTGGAGCACAGTGTCCTCCCATGAGAGTGAAGATTTAGCTGGCCTGAATGGTGAGCAAGAGCTGTAAACATGGAGGACTTGCAGGGTGGATCCCTTTTCTTGAGCCTTGCATTTTGGGTTGTTGAGCCCTTGGGCTACCACTCCCAAAGAGAAAACAGCAAGGAATAGTGTCAAGAAGAGGTTAGTCTTCTTCATGGTTTCCTCTTTAATTTGTGATGGTTTATCAAGTTTCACACAACCTACTTATATACACTCAAGTATGAGTACCTAGAGTGATAAACTGATAACCCTAGTTAAGTTAGTTAAAATACAAACTTGTAACTACAAGGTCACGAGTTTGAATCACATCCCGTCATTCTTGATTTGAGCCGGTCAGCTATGGGCAATCTAGACTGGTTTAACTTCTTGTGGTCCTTTACCCGTTAGGATCACAATCCTCGGGGAAGTATGAATATGTAGGGACAATGTGTGGGTTCAAATCCTATTTAGAAAAACGGTATAAATTTGTCCAGTTGTGGAGTGATTTTCTTCCATTTTGTGAAATACACTCCACGCGGGGAGGATGGGGTAAAGCAAAGAAGTGCAGCTATTGTAGACTTTGTGTAGTTAGATACAGACTGTATTCCATTGAACGGAAGTATGATATGATATCACCTCATGGGCTTGTCCTTTTTCTTCTATTGCATCCAAGGGAATTAAGATTGAACATGTGACGGTTTACTTAATTGCATTTAGTGTATTCTCTGACTTGTTTATTAATGAATCAAGGAAGACATTATTTGCTACTACACCATAGTTTTGGTGAAATCCTATGGCACTAAAGTTAGTACTTATCTTTTGTGTGGGTGTAGAATTAAGGTGCATTAAAATAGACGGTGTAAGAACTTAATTACAAGTGAGACTAAGAAGTTGGATAGCTCTAGTTTGATAGATGCAATAATGTAAGTAGTATAAGTAGCGATTTAGTGAATATGATATGAGATGTGGGATGATCTAGAATGAGACTAGTGTGTACTTATACTGGATTCAAGTTGTTTATGTCATGATGACACATTGGAATTAAGTTAACGTGACTTTTTTTTGTTGTCTCACGCGGTTAATCAATTAAGTGGCAGGTGAATTTGTCAAGTAGCTAAGACAACTTATGACAGAAATCTTCTGGGCCTAGGTTGCTCAGCTAGTTGTGACAATCTTATGCAAGTTTCTCGCTTGACTTCTTAACTTGTTGAGCTCAAATATGTTCTTTCGGAAGATAACTATTGAGTTTGAGATATTAGATGCCCTTAACCCTATAACCCAATCAATATTATAAGCAAAATTTGGTGTATATTATATATATATATATATATATATATATATATATATATATATATATATATATATATAGTATATGATGGTGCCCCTGCCTCATGGGGATTCATGCAAGATGTTGAGATTTAAGCTATAAAAATGACAAATTAATGAAGGGACAAATCTGGGTGCCATTACCTAAGGTGGCATAATGTATATAATGGTAATATTTTACTACAAAATCTACCAAATATTCAGAGATTGAATCAGATCTTGGATATGAGGTGGTGGGGGCAGCCACTGGAAGGGAGCAATATAATTGTTAAGTGCAATCAAGCTCATAAGCTCTCAGATTTAGTCAAGAAGTCTTCCACTATATAATTATATATCCTCTCTCATTAGCTAGCCTGTCCCATGCATTTAGCCAATCACACAAAGGGCACTGTTGTAAATTGCATGTGAGTGTGTAGCCAATCACCAAATTAGTGTTTTTATATTCCAATCATTGTTTACATTAGTGCTAAGTTTGTCTAAATTATAATTATTTATAAGAATAAATGTTCAGATGTTATTAAACATAACAAATTATATAATACTCCAGTAAATTTTTTTTTATATAACATCCAGTATTCTAACCACTATGAAACTAATGAATCTTACTCGGTGGAAAAATTGGCCCGGGAACAATCCAACCAAATTGGTCGGACAATTGGTAACTACGAGAGTCTAAATTTGACACCCTATGAAGTTGTCTATTGACTTTCGTAGTTTTCAAATAGCGGGCTGAATTTCCCAGTAATCAAAGGAAAGATTGGTCCAAAATTAACCGACCATGTAAATATTTAAAAGTATAAATCGTTCAAATTGTCATTAATTTTGGCACAATTTATTTACGTATAAGTTGCATTGTACATGGTATTATTTTTACCTTACACATAGGTATGCCTAATTCGAGGGTGAATCATGATTCTCATACTAAAATGTTACAAGTTTAATTATTCCCAACACATTTTCAATCGAACTTGTCGCACAAAGTCTCACATCTCCTGTGTAATTTGCGATATATTACACGTGTTTATATAAAGAGTTTTATTACCGGAAAATGAACATTATTCAATAAGGAAAATAACAAATTTCTTTTTAAAATGTTGGGGGCCAGGGGATCAAGGCTAGAGGAAGTGTAGTATTTGGTCGGAAGACTTCCCGGAAAGCATCTCCGGCCAATGAATAAGACTTATATAAGGAGTAAGGACACAGAATATGTGGGGTAAAAAAAGGCAAGCTCAGACGTAAATAGGAAGGCAGAAGTGTATGAAGAAGATAACAAAATAAAGAAAGGCGAAGGAAATGACATGATGAAGTCCCGTGGGAAGACAGTGAAATAATAGAAGAGTGCAGTCTACATTTCTGGAACTTGGGTGCAGCACTGCAGCCTTTTGATCTATTTTGCTGTCCCATTTTGATCTACATTTCTTTGACCCCAAGATTCTTCTTTGTTATCATGGTCACGGGAAATTGTCTCATCATCAATCACATTGATTGGTTTGTGCGTTCCACCATTTCATAGTAAATCTCAATAAATAAATAAGAAAATTATAAGTGTACTCTTAAAAGCCCAATAAGTTAGTTCATAGATCATTTACCCGACTGAGGGGTGTTGGGAACTAATTAGGAAAGTCTACATGAGTAAATCTATAGAGGTAGCTAGCTTGATGGACGTGTCAACTGATGTAATCGCCTTTCTTATCTAGTCCGATTACGCCACATGGTCCCACTTGCTACTAGTTATTATGTCATTAGTCAAGGTCTGTCTGTAATATAAATAGACTCACTCACCTCGCTTAAGGGATAATCTCCAACTAACTTCTCTACTTGTACTCATTCATATTGTTGTAATAGTCACTCGGATGGCTTTGACCTCATTAGACTAGCCAACCCATATTACACCTATTAATACATTCTCATATCTTAATTCTCATCATCATAGTGCAATTCTAAACCTAATCTCATGATCTAATTTACACTATCATTATTAAATTATAAAACAAATACAAATTGCAATTCACCTTTTTAGATTAATCGATCCAAACTCTGTAACATTAATATAAAATAATTTTTTTTAAAAAAAAAGTAAAATAAAAAGTGAGAATATATTGATAAAATAAACACATTTTTAATAATAAGATTCTAAGTTTGATTCTCAATGAGAATCGTCTGTTTACTCTCTTGATTTGAGTTGATAAATAAGCAACCATTTACCTTCTTATAGTTTTTGTTAGCTAAAATCACAAAATGAAATTTACTCTGCATACTTTCGAATAATGACTATAGTTTCGACATTTATAAAAGTTTTTTTTTTTTTTGTTTAATATATAAAGGACAGCTCAAGTTACTGTATCCACACTGGCACACCGCCTGCAATTGCACTGGACCGCAATATGCTTACAGCAACATATGCAACGTCATGTAACAATCACCCTGTCCGAGTGCTAAATAATACCAGTATGAGTTTAATGGTACTGATTTTCACTGTGTTTTTCTTTATAAATTTCAGGATTTTTTTTTGTTCAAAAAAAATAAAAAAGCCAAGTAATGTGGTGACACCTCTATTGTCATTTCAAATGGGTTGTCACAGGACTGCTAGAAAATGATTGAGAAAGTATAGAATAGTATGGAGGAAGTTATAGGTGTTCCCCAATTAAAAGTTACTGTCTCTTAGAATTGTTTTAGTCCCTTCTTATTAATTGGAAAACAAAAGCAGTTTGGGTGAATCTTGTCTTGTGAGTGACATGTTTGTTCAGCATGGGTGGACATCATGTATATCAGTGTATTGACCACAAGGAAAATTAGAGAAAGGATGTTGAGCATCGGTCGGGTTGGCCGAGTTCAACCCCTGCTCAATTCGAAACATGAGCTTACCATGGAGGGATGCAGTTAAGTTAAATGGTTAATATCCACCTACTTATCACTAATTGATTTTAAATAGGATATGACAATCAGATAGCCAAAACAACTGTGGTTAAGCGTGCTTGAGATCCATCAAGGGGAATCTGGTTGGGACCAACAGGGAGAAAAATAGCATTCTGGGTGCCAGTATCATCACAGAGCAATTGTGCAGCTATATGCTCCCTCAATGGTGTGTTAGTTATGATCAAATGCAAAACCACTAAATCTCCCACTCAATTGCACAAAATTTTCAGAATCATCCCAACTACTCCACTACTGCTTGTCCTGTGTCTACACTATACCATTCCCATTCCCTTTCCCTTTTCCATTTTCCCTTTTCCTTTCTGCACTAAGCTCAATCAGAAACTTCACTTCCCTTGCATCTCAAAACCAGAGCTTCACGGCAGCTCACCGCAACGAATCCCAGTCAGGAAGGTTGGCAGTGGCTTCATTTATCATCTCGATGAGAGTCACCTACAAAAAGCGCCATAACAAAACACCGATCACCCCGTCTTCCTCACACAAACGAGCGAACAAGTAGTAGAAAAAGAAGACATACCACGCTTTCTGGTGCCCCCGGAGGAGGCAATGAGAAGTTTCTCGGAGGTGGCGCAAAGAAATAGCTTCTCTTTTTGAATTCCCAGTCTCCAGTAACCCCATAAGGCATCATCTCACCCTGAAAAGCTCAAGTTCACAAGGGGCATCATTATTTGAACCGGGCTAATATACAGTTTCACTATCAGCTTAAACGAACACGCTTTTACCTTTGCGTTGTAATCCAAATCATAAGTGAAATGCAGAATGTACTTTTTTCTGGTTTCCAGATCCCATGGAGGCTGTAATTTCACCACTTGTGAACCATAAACCATAAACCATAAACCATAAAGGGCAAAAAGACATTAAGAAATGTGTACTAAGAATGTAGTTAGGATCAAAACCTGTATCATAAAATCTTCCCTGAGAAGATGCTGCACCCCGTGCAGAGCCGAAGCTACAGCATAAGCGTACCTTGTATTCATCGAAAAAAAATAATTTTAAGGTTGTCACACAATAAAGTTCAGATCATAAGTAGAATAATGGACATTGTTGTTGTTGTTAGATATGTCTGTCTTGCACAGTTGCACTCACATTTCCTGAACCCAGCCGAACGTTTCATCAGCCTCGGGATCATATTTGATTCTCACAGAAAGATTCAACCAAGTTGGCGCAATTTCCTCCAGCAAATCCTAAACAAGTCACACGAAAAACCATTATGCCATATCTTTCGTTTCAACAGAACTATGAAGATTTTTTATTTTTTTTTACACTTGCCTTCTTGATGATAACGGGAGAGTTCCCAATTGGATCGATTTTGGTTATGGGACCATTCTCTTCGGGGAAGAACTTCCTTATGATTCTCTCGTGTTTAGATGGTTCGATATAGAAGAACGAGAAGCCAACAGGGTAGTCCCCGAAAACCAGATTAGGTAAAGGCCTTACAAAAATGTGATCAGGTTCTGCCATTAATATGTATCTGAAAATGGCACAGAAACTAGGATTTAGTATGTAATCACCGTATATATATGAATCAAACCTGTCAATCAATCTCAGATGAACAAACGAAAACGAAAGCTCACTCTTCTTCGATTGTAGCTATCTCGAGCCACTGCACGAATGCCCACGGTCTGTTTAGGACAACATAGTTCTGAAACGAGGTTAAAACGAGGTGACAGAAACAGACAGAAATATGATCACGCTGTTCTAGTATTTGTTATGGAATATATTTAATATATGGAATCTCTATAGATTAGGCAGTCTTAGACTCTTAGGGATTTAGGTAGGTAGGCATATGAAAACTTGTTTCCTATTACTAATGTTCTAGTACCTAAATAGGGCTTTGTACAGTATAAGACAACATATTCAGAAATTTTCTCTTTACTTTCGTAACAGTATTCTACTCACCATATCCAGGCCGTTTGGGAGGGGATCAACGACGACTGTCGGGATTTCATCCATCAGATCGTCAGGCGCTCCGGTATGGAGAATTCGCGTGAACTTCCCCATCTCTGATCCGGGCAAATCCTTCTGTTTCTTGTACCAGTAGTACATAATCCTACTTTGCCATTTGCTATAAAGAGAGTTCTCGGCCGTGACAGCAATGTGGAATCGCGGTTTCCCCATTCCCGGGCCTCTCGGTTTCTCAGGCATCTGCAGAACGGGATCACCACGAGATTGGCTGCCCAAACCACTGATGATCCACTCCCCATACCCATATATTTTGTAGTGGATGATTGTCATCATCACATTATAAGTTGCCAGAAAGAATCCAAACGACAGTAGCACCAGAAACAACGTTGTTGCCCGCCCCATATAACTTCTGCAACAAAGGCTAGCAGAAAAATAAGCAGAACGCTAATTTCTTCGAACCCACAAGTGAAATGTAAATTAAGCAGCAGAAACAGCAACTCCAATCTGCAAGAACAATGCATTAATTTTACACCAAAGCTGACATTTATCGATAAAAGATCAAGTTAGTACAGTGGCTATGGATGAAAAACACAGTTCTTAGAATAAGATCAAACACAATTTAGAACCAAACCTTAAAAACAGCAAGAAGCTGTAAGCCAATGTGATTTATCATCCAACAAACAGGTTAGAACAAAAACCTCAGGGGAAAATGGGAAATCACCATTTTGGTTCCACAATTGTTTCTCAACTATCAATATAGTCCCTAGTTTTCAATTTCAACTAATTTGATCATCGAATTGTTTAAAATTTCGTCAATTAAACCATTTTTTGATGAAATTTTAAAAATGGGAAAATCACCATTTTGGTCCCTCAGAAAGGTTTAATTGATGAAATTTTAAATAATTCGAGAATCAAGTTAGTTGAAATTGAAAACTATGGACTATATTGACAGTTGCGAAGCAATTGAAGGACCAAAATGGTGATTTTTCCAAAACCTCAGATTACAGTTAATGTCAGGTACAATCAAAGACAATCAAGAATCAAACATTAAAACAACAGATGATCAAGCCCTTGGAATGCTGAGTAAATGGAAGGGAAGAACAAGAAATGACATTTACTGATCCTAAGATTGATAAAAGTATAAAAAGCAGAAACATAAGTGTGATCAAAATTATTAAAGTTAAAAAGCCAGAAGTAGAAATTTACCTTTTTGGATAAAATGGGTACCCGGATTGACAGAGTGAAGCAAGAGGGAGAGAGGTTTACAAGGGAGAACAAAACCCAATTTTCAAAAAAAAGGGAGAACAAAACCCACAAAGCATTCAAGAAAAAGACTGTAAAGATGAAAGACAGAGACACAGAATCTGGTATGAATGGGGGATCAGACTGAAAAGAACAAAACTAGGAAACAGTAAATCATGCTTGATTTGTTGCTATATAAAGGTTGGGTTGAATTCCAAGACTACAACCACTTTGTCTGAGATTTTCTTTTGGATACAATGGGAAAAAAGACAATACCCAACTTACCTAAACCCCGGTACATCCATACAATCAATCATTAAAAGCATAATCCTTTTGCAATCACCTCTCGCCAATACAGAAATTAACTTATACGACACATATTTGTAAACATTAGAGTTTATTCGGGACAACTCTAACCAAGTTAATTAGTCAAATTAGACTGTTAAATTGAAAATCACAAGATTTTAAATTTAATTCGAAATTGATTTTCTTAATTTCAATTAGTGGTTACAATTGTCACCAAAAAAAATTAGAGCCTACCCACATTTAATATCCTTATCCAATAAGGATTAGGTATTGAAAAGAACAAAGATTGAAAGGACAGAGATACTATAACTCTCTGGATCCGTGACTAGTTGCTGACTGAATCTCACTTTTGAGAGTTTTTTAAAAATTTCCAAATGCGCCTTTGAGGTTTTTCATGCTTCTGCACTTCTCTCTTTGGTTACTGGTCCTATTTTTCTTAGTTTTGAGTTTTGACCCTTTAATTTCTCTTAATATCTTTCTCCACCATTAAAGTTTAAACCTCACTATCCGATCATATTATATGTACTAAATATTATAAAACTTATTGTAACTTTACGAGATTATTTACAATAAAATCAGTCAAAATCTATAGATAAATATGAAAGATGATAATATTGTGTGTCACAAATGATTTTGAATGAAACAAAATCAGATATTTAGTCCAAGATCAAGGATAGTAATTGATGTGCCATGAAACGGGTGGGCCCGCAGGTTGATTTAATATACATGATTAGTTTTAATGATGGTAAGTGGCATTGTCAATTTGTCAAATACTTAATGGTTTTGCCATAAAAATCTACACAATTTGATGCCATTTATTGCTCTTGTGTTGATAATTTTTGGTAATTTTGTTCGTTTCAAATACATTAATTGTATGCGTACTTGTTTTCTTTTTTGCCTTGATTGTTCTTTATGATTAAATGAAAAGCCAAATATCGCCAATAATTTTGTTCTTTATGATTAAATGCCTTGGTTGATGCTGATACCAGGGAGAAAATAAAGGCTGTTCTTTTAGCCTTGCAGGCATTTACACTGAGACTCCAAGGTAAGTGCGAATGATGTGGATCCTGGTCTGTACGAAACCTAGTTTCTATGTCTTTGTTGAGAATCAATAATGCCGGAATGAATTCTTGACTAATAGTAGGTGGCACTAATTCTCGGGATCCCTAGGATCCCTTTCTCTCACCAAAAAAAAAAAAATAATAATGCCGGAATGAATTCTTGGCTAAGAGTGTTCTTTTTTTTTTTTTTCCCCCTGGAAGTGTAGTTGTTAACCACTGTTGTAGAAGACGCTACACGCTAGTCGGGTGCTCAGGAGGTGACTAAAGCGTCTACTAGGCAAGCGAGTTAATAATAATAAGAAAAACATAATAGTATATACATCACACCCAAAAAAAAAGAAGGCTGAGTTGGGTTCAAGATTGGCCAAATCAGGCACCAAGTTGGCTGACTCAAGCACCTAAGCCGCCTAATCGACTGATTAATCGACAAGTCGACTAATGTCAGCCTAAAGGTAAAATCCCCTTAATCTAGGGCGCCTAACGCCTAACCGACGCCTAGATGGTCGCTTAGGCCAATTTTTACAATAGTGCTGTTAACTTTGATGATCTTCATGAGGGAGGAAATACACATCATTTGTTCATTTTGAACCAACTACAGTGATTTGTTTCCATATTATATTGAAGTATTGAACACAGTGACATGTTTTAATCTTCTCCTCTGTGTCCAAATCTTCAGCTCCTATTACACTTTTTTCTACAGGAATCACTATAGTTTCTGAGCTATATATATATATAGTACACTGTGAAGAAACAAAAAACTTCGTGTTTCTTCTTCATCATTAATTAAGACGGAGAACAATTTAACGCTGTACATTACCAGGGTTCGGAGTTGTTGCGAAGGAGACTTCCGTTATCTGCAGGCCTAGACCAGCCTTCCTCCATCAAGATCAAGTTAACACGAAACATTAATTTCTGCACCGCTTCATCCTCCTCATCGCTTGGATCAATTACTTCATTCTACATGGAAGCGGGCAATAAATTAGGCAGAAGATAAATTATGAGCACGATAATAATGCTTCAAGTGACACGAAAGCATAATTGGTATACCTTCGTATCCTGATATAGCGAAAGGTACTGGAGTGATTCCTTGTAAAACCCACAGTGGTAAAGAAGAGCGCCATAGTCCCTCGTTTCCTTGGGATCGGTTTTTACGAGGATAAGGCGTTCACATGCTGCAGAAACGAGAACGGAGTAATATTGATCAAGCAGAAAACATGATGCTTTTATGTACAAGATAAAATCTCAATCGAGTTTCACATATATACCTGAGAGTGCACGTCTCATATCCCCAAAACGAACACTGGTCCAAACACCCCTTTGCAGCCTATGCTGAGCAGCCTTAACAGATGCCAGCTCCAAGGCACTGCATTGAGGCAGGATAAACTTTAAGTCGCACCAAAATATATAATAAAATAAGAAAGATAAGTCTAACAGAAGATAGTCGAGCACGAGAAGCACCTCTCGTTGGTGTTTTGAGTTCTTTCGCAGCAGTTAGCAGCATCTGCTGCCCTCAAAAAGGGACTCCTAGTACGATCATGTTGAAATGGCCAGAAAGCGACTTTCAAATCTTTCAATATCTGCATATGCACGTGGAAGAAACGTAAGTTAAAACGAATGAGATAACCGTAGTGGGAAATCAACCACAATCGGGTGGAGATCAATGATATGTCAAAATCAATGTGAGCGCCATAAATTGCACTGAAATGGCAAAAAAGAAAAGCTTATTTTATACAAAAGGTAAATGAATAGAGCGATCGAACTAGTTACAACTTCTCAACAAAAAGAAACAGAGAAATTCATAAACAGCATTAGCCATTCAATGAAATATTTACCTGCACCAACAAGGATTCTGCAGTCATGATATGAGATTGATCAGATTCTGTGCATTTCTTCTTAGGATAACCTCTAGGATAACTATGATGATCAAGAGGGAAGAAAATCTCGGCATCAAAATTTAAAAGACCCCACAAACGAAGCATCTTCAAAACCTCCGAGTATATGAGTGAGAGCAAGGGAGCAGATCCCGAACGATGAGTCAAAACCTGGACAGAAGAAATGCTATGAAAATAACTTTGGAGGTTAAAGTCTCGTAAATGAGACAAGAGGCAAAGAAAGGATCATACCGAGTGAAGATAAAGAGCCCGTTGCTCTGTTTGGTTGCTTTTGCTCATCCTCTGAAAACCCTACAAGATTGCAATATGCTCAAATTACCAAACAAATCCCAATGGCAGAAAGAGCAGAAAACTAGAATCTTATTGTTGAGCTGATAAGGCAATCAACACCTTCAAGCTCGACAGGACGAGGATGCAAACACCAAAGGCACTCTTTGGAAACTAAAATCGTTCAAGAATAAAAGGCCGCACTTCAAGCTATGACAATATGAATTGTTGAGCATATATAATATATAAACATAAATTTGTAATCCAACTATCAGCTTAGGCTTTTAGTTGAAATGGAACACATGCTTCAATTTAAAGGTCAAGATCACATCACATCTATAATGATACGAATCAAGTAGACTTACTTTATCAATATACAGGTATCTGTCTAAACATTTAAGAAAATCTTCCGGTGACGACCTGAAGGAAGAGCCATAGTGGGAACAATAGTCCATAGAAAGGTCATCCAATCTTGCCAAGAAATCATCCACCGGAAGTGGAACAGAAGAGTGTGAGATCAGCGAGTCATCCTCAGCTGCTACAAACAGAGCTGCTTTTCCCAAATCAACCCTCCTATTTATGCTAATGCTCGTTTCTCTCTCAATTTCTGATAGTTTTTGTATCTGTGAGTAGAACCCTTCCCTTGCCATCTGTACATAAATGATATAGAACCGCAGAAACCAAATCAGTCGCATCAAATTTAAATTTCCTCTTTCGAAAGTTCTCACTTTACTGGATGGACCATACATCAGTAAACTGTAAACTTATATTCTTCATTTTATTGCCAATCCCGCGTTTTTAGCTTGGTACTTTTCTAACAATTGCCTTACCCTAAAAATGCCCACATTTCCAATCAATCCACCTACCTCGATATGCAATAGCATCACAAAAGAAATACCAGTTATGTGACTGCTACTTACAACCTACCACTATGTTTGAGCAGTTGATACATTACCATAATTATAATTAGGAAAAGAATCAAATAAATAATTATATATATATGAACTCATATGCCTTATTCACAAACACTACTTAAGCAGTCTAGCTTCTTCCTACCAACCCAAACTATCTAAAACTTAAGGCAACCCAGCCAAATTGGTCAGACCGTTATAACCACAAATTTATAAGTTCGACTCCCAACAGGAGCAGTCTATTAGGCTTCTTGGTTTGAGCCTATCAGCTATGCCCACCTAGGCTGGTTTATCCTTGCCGAGGGTCACAAGACAGGGGTTATCCATTACACAAACTCCGGCAATGGTTGTGAGTTTCCCTCGTCACTCAAAACTGTCCAAACATCTCTTTTTATGCTTTTTCATGAGATTAAAGCTTTCTAGCAACAATGATAACAGCAACAACAACAACCCTGGCAGCTTATGAATCATAATTCGCAGTGATCAAGAAAATGAAAAAAGCTAATAGTGAGAAAATACATACACGAGCATGGGCGGTGTCGATGCCGGCTTCATCGAGGGCATCATGGAGCAGAAATTTGAGATCTTTATTGGATTCGGCCTGAGATTTACAGCACGAAAAGACGGCGAAACCGCCTCCGCCTCCGCCGTCAATTTCCTTGGGCGAAATATGATGAATTCTGGAAGGGAATTTGGACAAGGATCGACTTCTACTAACAGAAGAAGTGTAGGCTCCCGAAATCCACGGACAACTCAATCCACTCATCTCTCACTTTCTTCTAAGCTGAAAACGCAGAAATGGCAATCCTAATCCGATCGCTTTACCTCTTAGCCCGAAAAGGAAAAAATCTTGTAATTAAAGCTCTCTCTCTATCTCTATCTCTCTGTCTCTCTCTCTCTCTCTCTCTGTGTTATATATACCATAAAACACAGACAAGTGGAATACTAGGACAGATATTTTGGGATAAATATCTGCAATCTTCCACAGCCGCTTCTTGGTATCTTCTGTGTACGACAGATTGACAACCGTGAAATTTCGAAGAACGGTTCATTCATACGGAGCCGACTGGAAACAATGTTTTATCGAGGTTTTTGACAGTATTATTAATCAATCATCGTACGGTGGTCGGAGAATACTACGCTCAGATTGACTGTCGGCTGAATGCCCACCGTTAATGGAGTGTTGACCACAAGCAAAGAAAATTAACTGTATTTATGGGTAAATTAGATTTACCTAAATTAAATAGACAAAGAGCACTTTGAAAAAAGCGTTGATAAAGCCAACATGCGCTATAATTAATTAAATTCTTTGTCATTTTGCTTTCAGTGATTTTGCTTCATAATTTGTTTAGGTCCACTTTATCAAGGAAAAATGGTATATTTGATGTGAAATTTTTCATAAAATAGTCACAAATTGATTATATGATGAGTTTAGTCAACTTTGAGGCATTAGAATAAGAATATTAAAGAGTTACGAAACGATATTTAGTGAATTAAATAATGTGAATTAAATTCGAATATAATTATATGTTGAGTAATAAATTAACAACACAAAGTTGGATCCAACTACAATGTGAATATTTATTATTTACAGGCTTGACAGTGTCTTATAGTGTGACAACAACTCCACGTGTAAACATTATGCATGCGTATCATACCTAGACTCCCAGATTTCGATTGTTCCAGTGGAATTGTGGATTGGATTCAGCTTATTGAGGGTAGTCTACTACCCAATATTCCCTCACAATTATTACTAAATTAATCAATAAAATTTTAATGTATACTTTTACCGTTAAATGGGGTGTTTGGTTGGATGTAGTTGCAATTTAATTAAGAGTGTGTTTGGTAACCCGTAAAATAATGGCTTCCGAAAAATGTTTTTTGAGCTTTTGTTGTTTGGTAACGTCCAAAAAATGTGGTCAACGAAAATTTTTTCTGTTAACCAAAGAAAATCAGTTCATTTTTTCAGAAAATAACTTACGAGATTTTTTTCCGTAAGTCATTTTCTGGAATTGTCAAAATGGTCGTTTCGTATGTTCTCGGCCAAAACCAAGCCATATCACTCATGACCGTAGACCAAGGATGTGGAAAAACCATCAGAAACCGTGGCGAAAACTAGTACAGGTTTCCGTTGAAAATCTGTGCTACGTTTTTTTTTTTCTTTTTAATTCTATTTTTAATAAATAATATTATTTTAATATTATTATAAGTTTTTATATTTTAAATAAAATAATTACAATGTTTAATTGTACAATTCTATCCATTTTTCAGAAAATGAATCAAACACAAAAAGACAGTTTTCCATAATACATCCAAACAGTGGAAATGAAACTGTTTTTCTGAAAATGACTCATTTTCCAGGAAACATTTTCCAGAAGTCATTTTATTGCTTTCAAAATGGACCCTAAAGCATAATTCTTTAACCACTTGAATTACAATGTTTGGTTGAAAGGAATATGTAAGGAATATAATAGAAATTGATTCTATTGTTTGGTTCGAATAGACTCTATGAATGTAATTTTAGTGTTTGATTGGTTTAAGAAATAGAAATGAAATATGTGTTTTAAAAACATTTTTTTGAATACTACTAACTCTATTACAATGCAGTATCTGTTCATAACTACTTTCTCAACCTATTGAAGCACAAATACTCATATATAAAAATGTATTATTATTATTATTAGTTTTAAAAATCAACTCATAACTTAGATTAATAAAAATGTATTATTATTATTAATTACATTTTTAATATATATATATATATATATATATATATATATATATATAGGTCCTTAATTAGGTGAGAACCATGTCCCGGGTGAGAACGTAAGGACAAATCCAAACCATTGATCTAGTAGATCTAATGGTTGAAATAAACAAAATTTTGTAATATTTATGAAAATGACCCCGCTCATTTTAAAAGTTTATAATATTTATGAAAGTGACCCCGCTCATTTTTTACTTGATTTCTCATCCATCAGATCTTGCGGATCAATGGTTTAGATTTGTCCTCACGTTCTCACTTGGGCGCATAGTTCTCATATGATTAGGATTATATATATATATATATATATATATATATATATATATATATATATATATATATATATATATATATATATATATATATATATAAAC
Organism: Ipomoea trifida; assembly: GCA_003576665.1. Taxonomy (NCBI): domain Eukaryota; kingdom Viridiplantae; phylum Streptophyta; class Magnoliopsida; order Solanales; family Convolvulaceae; genus Ipomoea; species Ipomoea trifida. The sequence continues at coordinate 3,307,578 of CP025647.1, read as the reverse complement.
AAATATTAATATAATATAAAAGGGTATTTTCCGTACTATAGTATAAAAGTTATTCCCAAATACGTGGGAATAGTTAATACCAGGAGGTATCCTAAAAATGGCTATTACCCTACAAAAGGAATAACTCATTATTGGGAATGCTATTCACAGGAATAGAATGACGAAACAAACAATGGAATAGGTCTATTCCCGGGAACTGTATTCCATTTCCGACCTATTCCACAAACCAAACACGCTGTTATTTTGTTAAACGGGGAAGCTGAAGGCATGGAGCGAAATGCCATATTTACCCATTTAGAAATGGTTGACTTCAATCTCCGGTGACTTTTGGCCGGAAAGACCATTTTAACTGAAAAAACAATAGTCGTGGATCGATAATGAAAGGTTTGAAAGTCATGGTAAAAACTTGTGCCACTATAGTCGTGAGACCGAAAGTATAAAAAACTCTACAGAAGATTTAATTGGGTATAACCATCAAAATAGATGACCTAATTAAAAACAAAAAATCATTTAGAACTAAATCAAGATTCAAGAATAACGATTATACTCAAAACTAAATTCGATATTATCTCATAAATTATGTTATTTACTTATTTATAACCTCAAAGGTCCGAAATAGGGCAAAGAGGAAGAAACAGTTTGCAGTCTACAGTCTACAGTGCTTCAGCAAGACAGACAACGAGAGAGAGAGAGAATGAACAAGAAGGAGGTATTGAAGCTAGCAAAGGGGTTCAGAGGGAGGGCAAAGAACTGTATAAGAATAGCGAGGGAGAGGGTGGAGAAAGCGCTACAGTACTCCTACAGAGACCGCCGCAACAAGAAGCGCGACATGCGCTCGCTTTGGATCCAGCGCATCAACGCCGGCACTCGCCAGCACGGGGTACGCTTCTCTTATCTCACCTTCCCTTTTACCCGTAAATTCCGTTTGATATGTGGTTTTATTTTGAGTGACTGCTTTGTGTTTGATTAAATGCCTCATTGGACTTCGAGCTGATATCTTTTCTTGAGGATTTTTCTGGAATTTTGTTTATTGTGTGGTGTGTTTTGGTTGGTTTATGTGCTCTGGATATATATATTCTTCCTTGTGCACTGTGAACTTTGTGTGGTGTTGGTTCTGCAATGTTTATATTTGAGCAAAATTGGAAGTATAACTACAACATTCAATACAAACAACCGTTGCGCGAACAACAGTGTGAATCAGTTTCATTTTGTAGGTCTTGATGGATCCATTACTCAAACTACTGTTTTTGTTATAATGATATAATGGAATTGCAGATTGAGGATTTGTGTTTAATTGAAAACATAGTCATGTGATAAATAAAAAAACCAGCAGATGGGAAATTCTTGTCAAATAGGGGTGTAAACACTTCAAAGTTGGAGATCCCAAAATTTTGTATAGGTATTTAGGGATGAGGAAGAAAACGAGAGGACTTGACAGAAGCAGGGTGCTATCCTCCGCGTAAACTGGGCTAAGAAAAAACTAGAGAAGATTAAAATTTGGTGGAAGAAATGGATGGTTAAAGCTGTTTTCTTTTATGATGGGATTTAAACTGTAAAGTGGTCAAGAAAATGTTCTTCACATTTGTTTCTTTTTTCTAGTGACTTGATGAAACTTTTTCACTCTCTGTGCTGGTGATTAGTATGGATATAGGGTTTTGGTGTAAAGCAGTCAAAGTAGCTGGATTTGGTTCATGTGCAAAGTTCATCACTATACTCCATATTCATGATTCAGACTTACCATCTATAATCTATAATTTGTAGTAATTAGAACAAGATTTACTGTTACTAGTTGATTAGGGTGTTGAAGCCACCTTCTTTCTTTTCTTGTCAACTTTTCAGGTAAATTATGGTAATTTCATGCATGGACTTATGAAGGAAAATATCCAGATAAACAGAAAAGTTTTGTCTGAGCTCTCAATGCACGAACCATATAGCTTCAAAGCCCTGGTTGACATCTCACGAGCTGCTTTCCCTGGTAACAAGGCAGCCATTCCATCCTCCGAAAAGAAGGGTCTTTCAATTCTTGTTTAATTCACAATTTCTGTCAATTGTCATGTGTCCCATGGCTGAGAAACAGTCAAATATTAGCAGATAATATAGTTTTTTGCCCCATTTCAAGAGAGGACACAGTTATGCTTGTGTCAGCGTTTTCGCCAACTCCTCAAGGATACAACCAGAGATGGTGTTAGTAGTATAGTACCAATTCTTCTGGTATTTTATGTTTGCTGATGTATGAAACAATGGCAAAATATTAATGCTTGCATTTCTTTGAGGCTTGAGCAGAGTTTTAAGGTTACTATCTAATGAAGAAGCCAGATTCTTGCCTCAAAACTCTCAGAATCTACTCTCTATTACAATATTTTATCTTAAGTAAATGACTGTCAATGTGAGAAATCATCAGAACCTTTTGCCTAATAGCAAATATGAACAAACTGTTGTGCAATTTTCAGGCCTGTAACCTGTTGTACATGTTTCTTGAAGTTTATAAAAGGCAAAACCTCCAAGTTTCCAGTCTTTGGTATTCAGGTGTCACAATTTCTAGTTTAAGCATATTGAAATTTACTATCCTTGACTACCTTCAGAATCACTACAGGAAAGAAGTATACACATTACAATGTATTTCATTATCTCTCAAGTTCCATCTCATAATCAGCCTTGATCTTTTTGGGATAAGCCTGGATTCCACCGACATATGTTGCTTGAACCGAGGCAGATCCATCACTTGCAAAAGAATCCCATGAATCAGTAGACAAAACCACAAAATCTGCCAACTTCCCAGGAGAGAGTGATCCAACATCTTTGTCAAGGAAGCATGCGCGAGCAGCCGAGATTGTGTACCTGCCATCAGTTGAATCCAAGTGACCACTGGCAGGTGACAATAATAACACTAGCAATTACATTATTTTGTGTAGTACTTAGATATATTTAGAAAAAACTTTGCAGTCCAAACAATTTCTATTCTTGTTATAATATATATCTAGAAAACTTCCTACTTCAGAAAACATTAGAAGAGATTGTGGATTCCTTAATTTCTTTCCCAGAGGCTAAAACATAAAGGAATGGCTTGAAAAAGCCCCTGTTTGTCTTACGCATCTAGTGCCTCCTTTAGACTCATGCGTTCTGATGGAATCCAAGCGGTTTGTTGACCTGGAGGTATTCTTTTCATTGCTGTCGCTATGCTTCTCAACGGATTAATATCTGCTACCTAAAACAAGATGAAGAGAAAGGTGTGGCAACCCTCAAGTAGAAACTTGATGAACTACAATGGAATAATGGAAATATCAGTTAGGTATAGGTATGAGATGATTCATACTGGCCAATCAGAGCCAAATGCTAGGTGTGCATTGTTAGTGAGGAGCGACTTGAATAGATAGGATCCTCCCTCTGCCCTCTTCAACCCAAGTTTCTTAATTGCGGAATCAGCATCATCCAATAAGTGATCTGGCTGTAGTCGATAGGAATTCAGTCTTAATTACCTTTCCAAAATTATGCAAATTATGTGCAATAGGAATAATGTATACAGATGACGCAATTAGAGAAGAGGAACCTGCACTGAAGCAACAACTGCTTGTTCACCAAACCGTGCAACAGTCCCGGGGGCCAAATGTTGAGCATGTTCGATCTGCAAGTGGTTGTTAAATTATACTACGTATAATACTATTTCTCAGAAGACAAAGAACAATATGAAGCAACACAGAAAGCCAGAAAGAATTGACTGGTAAAATTCCTAGCAGTTGGATTTACCCTAAATCGTCGATCCTTCATTTGATTCTCAGAAGCTACTGAAGCATACATATCCAAGATTAAGTCATTGGCTCTATCACCAATGGCATGAATGGCTACCTGAAAAAATAGACATTCTATTATGTGAGAATAGTGCATGAGCAACATAAAAATACAGCAAAAGGATTAGAATATGAAAATATAAAGCACCTGAAGGTTAGCTTTATCTGCAGAAAGAGTCAGGTTGTATAGCTGATCCATATTTGTTACTTGTAGTCCATAGTTGTGAGGCTCGTCAACATATGGCTGAAGGCACAGTGGAGAAACTTAGTGCAATTAAATAAATCTATACCCCCTGTGCCCATGTACACACTACTTTGAATAAGATAGATCTAAATATTTGCAAGACAAATCACAAATGGTTATATTTGCAGAAAGCAAAGTCTAATAATGTCTTCATGATGTATCTTTGGATGAGAGATAGCATAAAAGCAAGTCATACGTTCTGACCTCATGAAACAGTGCACTGTTAGATCCCAAAGATCCATCAGCAAAAGCCTTCACACCACCTAAGTGAATCCATTGGCTCAGAGAACGACCAACCTTCTTCACAAAACCCTGAGACATAGGGGTTTTCGATAGTGAAAAATAAAACACATCATTACCAAAGAAACAACCAAGGTTATTAAATAAAGCAAATACACAGCACCCTCCCATCCTCATTTTCAGCCAAACGGTGCAAATATACATGCACTCATCTACTGGTTATAGAGCACCCGTCCTTTCATGAAGTATATCAACTTAAACAGAATGAGTCAGTAAAATTATAATATTATATTACTTCCCGAATACCTCTAGGCGTGCCCATGTCTCCAATGGAAAGAATAAGCAAACACGAATCACCATATTTCCTGACAAATCAGCCCATTGGTACACATCTGCAATTGTCATGTTTGAATGATGGCTTAACAATTTTATACATGCAACAAGGGTCATTCTAAGAATAGCACAGATTAGAAAGATACAAAAATTATTATTATAGGATTCTTATCTAATGATGATACATCAGAATTCTAAATCCTGTTGTAGGTTCTACACACATGCGCATGCACACGTTAGATATTTTAGTGTCAATGTGCTTGTGCAATTGTGTGCGTGTGTGAGGTTTTTTTTCCTTATAATGCTTGACTACTTTTTCAAGTTATTTTCAATTGAAGAGTATATTTCTCATGTCTGTTAATCCCATGCATAACCTTAATGTCAAAAAATGAAACACCCAACAGCTGTGCATATAACACTACAGTAATTTCAGCCATTGTTTTATCTATTTGAACCTGAAAGATCCTCCCATGAAAGTTCTGTGGGAGAACCAGGAAAATATCTTCCAAAGTCGACAACTGTTGTCACGCCCCTCATTAGCGCAAGATTGCTTGCTGTTAAAAGGGCATTCCTCCTTTCATCTGTTGAAGGTTCTGGGATGCAGGAGAACACAAGCTTCATTGCAGAATCTATCAACAAACCAGTAGGTTCTGCACATGATTGTCCCCGATTAATAAGAATCTTATTGTAAAACTTGTTTGATAGCATCAGATATGGTATAGCAAGTTTCATAATAAGAAGTAGGAGCATGCGATTGAAGTGCTTGAATACTATTTTGCTAATCAAGTGTACTGCTTTTAATTTTCTTTGTTGCTATTTGCTGCACAAGAAAATGAAAAATACACATTGAAATCACCTCCATCACTGTTTTTCACTATAGCTCCACCATCTGTATCTTGTGTGTCATGAGAAATGCCAGCAATTTTTAGTGCCAAGGAGTTAGCCAAGCCCATATGTCCATCCATCCTTGATAGCCAAACCTGGGTATGATCTCAAGATTCAAGAATGAACAAGATTTTAAGCTGACTTCCAAAGCAAATGGACACATTAAGTTGGTGAATATTAAGGTAAAATTTTCTTACAGGGTTGTGAGGTGTAATATCATCAATCCAAGAAGCCATTGGAAAATCTCCTCCCCAGAGATCATTGTTCCACCCACCACCCAATAACCAAGAACCAGATTTCATATCTGGAAAAATTTTCAGGGGAGAACAGAGCAAAATGGAAAGAAAAGAACAATCAATCAGGTAACTGTAAAATACTTTAGTAAAATTAAAATGAAGCATAGTATTTATATAAACTTCTTTCAGATTGAGATATATCAGGAGTTCAATTATTCTATATAATTCTTAAAGAATCAACGTTTTGTTTTACAAATGTTTTTTTTTTTTTTTTTAAATTATTTTCCTGACAAGGCAGGTAAGTCTTCAGAATTTACCATCAAAACCACAACTGAAATATTAAGAAGACTTAGCAGTTCTGTAGAGCTAATGTCAAGTGCAGCTGATTCAAGAATGCAAGTAAACTCAACTCCACAAATTGAAAGTAACTCTAATTATTATTTGCTAAAATAGAGTAATATATTGGTGTGAAGAACAAGACCATAAGTTGCAAGGGAGACAAGAATATTTACTTGTTACTGCTTCCTTAACTTTGCTCACAAAAAGTTCTTTTCTATTAACACCACGGAGCTCCACTCGTGCCATCTATTTCAATTTTGTTTTCAAAAACATGTAGCCCAATCACGACAAACAGAAAAGAGCATCTAACAACAGTTAAGCCAAAGTTCATGATATGTGGTCAGTGAAATACCACACTTTACAAAATACATGAAAATAAGATCATAGGACTGATGTGAGACCTGCAATCCTCCAAATATTAAGTGTACGTGAGAATCAATAAATCCTGGAACCACAACTTTCCCTTCTACATCCAGCTCCTTAGTCCGCGAACCTGCCAAGTCCTGCGTTCACATATACTCCATTATTATATTGACTTTATAAAACCATGAACCCTCTATATCCCTTGAATATGAAGCGCTTTTAGTTAGGAAAATGCTTTGTTCCCCTCCTAAAATCCCTCGTAACATGGCTTATAATCATTGGGTGCCATGAATTGGTTGACCCCACTAACTTGTTATCAAAGACTAAACCATCCAATGAAAAAGTGTCATGTCAGGAGATTAGGAGGGGAAAATTTTGGAAGGTTGGGTAGCATTACTCTTTTATTTAATATCATAACTTGTGATTCAGAGAGAAACAAAAAGGAAGGGAATAGAAAAAAACTACCAGTGCCTTAATGGAATTGACTAGTAAAACAAAGAAACAGATGATATATTTCAAGATATAGAATATTGGGTCTCAGACTATCATTCATATTCATTAGTTTGGATCTTGCATGACTATATAAGTGGTCAGAAGATCACCATCGTGCTTTGAATTTCCACAAGTACTAGGATGTAGTACATAATGAAGTACAAATTGCAATTTAATGAACCAGTTTTCAGTCAATGTTACTTTTGCAGTCATCTATGCAAGGTTTGCATCAACAATATGAGAACAAACTATGGCATTGATAAAATGATCAAAACCTACAAATCAATCTAGATTCAAGTGACCAAAACCATGCATTCCATATTTGCAAATTGCAAGTTTAATTTCAGCTCTTTCTCTCACTACATGCAACTGGTTATGTATGAATCTCCAAAGTCCAAAAAGTGCTAGTTGTGGCCCCTTTGTCTAAGACCATCATTACATTGCACCAACTTCCACTTTATAGCAAAATGGTAATTTATTTCCACTTTATAGCAAAATGGTAATTTATTTCTTCTTTCTAATATATTATGGCCATTGGAAGCCTCTTCCTTTATATGTTCTCCTAATCCAAAATAAGTATCAACAACTTCTAAAAAGTGATATACTGATATGTATAGTTCTTCAGGGCCACACTGCACGCATTAAGCTGGCATCAAAGTTTTATCAAAAGCTATCTAAACTAGAATTCCTTAAGCAGTTAAGCATATATATTTGCATGTTCCATAGATACTTCTTTCCCTAAACTTATAGATACTGCATAAACTTATAAATTTCTAATAAAATGTTATATTCCATATATTCTTTATGTACTTAAATAGACCTGACGAATATGCAAAACAGAAAAACCATTCACAACAGACCAATAACTTATTTTTCGCATTTCTAGAGCAGGTATGCTAGTGTTTTTGTTTCTTGTTGTTGAGGGGTGAAAAAACTTGCAGACCATGCCTGTTTCCTTTTTTACTTTTTACAAAACAATTTTGTGACTTTTTATCTCTTTGGAGGAGGAAGCCATTATCCATCCCCCTCCCTTCACCCCCACCATTGTTTTCACCTTTAAAAAAAAAAAAAGAAGACCAGCAGAGAACTTGGAGATTTGGCTCTCCCCAAGTTGGTGGAAGTATAGAGATGGATCCCTCGTGGGCAAAGTCAATGAAAGGGACGGATTGGAATGTTGCTTGAGCAATTCGCGATTTACCTTCTCTAGGACTTTTGGACAGGGTTACGAGAGTTTAGGATTAGTTAAGAGTAAGGTGGAAACCTAATTAATCCAAATTAAAAAAAAAATGGAACTGGACCTGGTGTGATTGGTTCAGACTTCAGAGTCTAAGCCACTTGGTTACATATGAGTACCTTTTTAACACTGTAGCTTAGCTTTATGAAAAAATGCTCATTATAAAAATCTACTTTTGGAATAAGAAATGAAAAGCCATAATAAGCTTTTTTACACCGAACTATGGAACCAAATTTCATGCGACCCCAGGGGCCATGACCAATAGTATACCAAGTACAAGCTAAATTGGCGGGCTTGTATAACAAATATGCATATGGAAAGAAAGATTGAAGAATAATGGAAGCAAAACAAATGCGCAGTGCAAGAGAGAGAGAGAGAGAGAGAGAGATACATTGTGGGCTGGGCTAATGATTACCTTGATAGAAGAATAGGTACCAAGTCGGAGAATCCGACCACCGCGAATGGCCATGGAATCGGCGAAGGGGAGAGAGGCATCGCTGGTGTAAATAGTGGCGTTTCTAATCACCAAGTCCGCAAACGATTTTCTCCACTTCAGCACTTCTGCTCACAACACAAAAATGGAAAGTGAAAAACAGAAGAAATGCAGAAGACGAGAGCATAAATGTCTGGAATAGAATAATAAGAGTGTACTTGCAGAGTTAGAGTAATCGTGATTGAGAAGAGGAAGTGAGGCTATGGACAAAAGGGCGACCAGCAACGCTGAAACAACTACCCTCAGAATATCCATCTCATTCCCTTTCTTTCTTTCTTTCTTGATTCAGATTCTACTTTCCACTCTGCCTGGGCTGTATATACGGGAGGGATAGAGTGTTGGTCGACAATGGCGCCACATAAAACAAAGCAACTCCATCATATCACATTATTTATTTATTTCTTTGGTAGGTTAACAAATATGATCTACTTTCTGATTAATTACGGTTTATGAAAACTCTTTTGTCCCTATATTGCAAATACTCAGAGAGAGAGAGAGATGAATTACTCTTGGGTGCAAAAGGCCAGGAGCCCAGGACCAAGGTCTGGTGCATTATTTACGTTGCGGATGATTTAAATCACGATAAAGATCATGCGTCTTACTAATAAGAAGTCCACATTGAAATTACCTTTCAGGATTTGATTGTGTATTTGCGTGCAATCAAGATAATAAAACATTCAAACTCAGACTGTCAAGATTCAATCTAATTATATGTATTTGCGTGCAATCAAGATAATAAAACATTCAAACTCGAACTGTCAGGATTCAATCATAGATAATGAAACTCTCACACGAAAATTGTCATGATTCAATCATGCTTTTAGCTAAGAACCAAAGTCATCTCCACAAAATAGTAAAAATCTCACACTACGATTGTGATTGTGTCTTTAGGTACAATATGATTACATCTTTACATGCGTCTTTAATTATACATCTGTAGACATGCTAGATTGGCATCTACCTTTCATAAGATGAGACTAATCCAACTAAGTCTCAATCAAACCCTTCGAAAAACAACTCTCCCTATAGCGTTATTTGATATTACTACATACACTTAGGATCAAACCCTGAACTGATCAATTTTTCACTATGCAGATAATATAACTAACAAGAGCACTGTAACAAATGAGTAACTAGCATGCACTGATTATCCATGCTAGGGAAATCACAATTGTTGTTAACACAACTAAATCTTTAGTCAACAGATTCCATTATTCAAAATCAAAAGGTCCCCGCATTTTATTATCTAGTTTTAATTTCTACATTCTCATGCAAGTTCAGAGTCTAGGCTAAACAAGTCCACCATGCAGTGAGTGAATGGTCCTCAAAGTTGTGCTTTGTAGACATCAGCGCCAGAAGTTGCTGCAGTTAAGGGATGAAACCTGATGGAGAAAGAGTATGGAGCAGCAGGAAGAAGGTACGGCTCGTGCACGCAAGGCGACCAGCTATCATCGCCTCCCAAACCCATGTGCTTGTGGTCGAGATGCACCTGCGTAACAAGATTCACCACAGAATATATATCAAGAACAAATTAAAACAATAAACGAGGAACAATAAATGGACTAGTCTAAAGAAAAAGTAGGATATGAGAACTGAGAATGAAAATTTATATTCGGGTGACAAGTCGTTCAAAGGTTTCTTTTGAACAGCTTATTGAAAGATTTCGTCATAACTAAAAACTTAAATTGATAGTGAGAATGCACATTTTATATATTTTATATTATATACTCATTACTCAAACACGACCCCTCACGGGTGCAGGTCAATTATCTATTTGATGGGTCGAGCATCATGTGAACCTATTATTTTTATTGGGTAGTGAGGAGATTCGAATCCAGAACCTTTCACCCGACTCTGAGACCAAAGCATTTCCAAAGTGGGCAGTGAGCAACAGATAAAGGAATCAATGATATAGAAATATGAATGTTTAAGAGTGGTGTGGTACCTCAATGATATAGAAATATGAATGTTTAAGAGTGGTGTGGTACCTCAATGCTATCACTTTCTACAAGATCTTCATTGTGTGTAGCCCGGTCAAGCTCAGCCGTTGTGTAGTAGCTAGCGTTCATTTGCATTGGTGGGGAACCCCCATACATAGAAGCGTAGATGCCAGTGCCCTCCTTGCTTTGAAATGTTACCCATCTAACATCTGCCCTACCCGAGCATTCCCCAGGAACAATATAAGGCACATGCAAATCGCCAACATTATGTTTATAGATGCCTACATGGGCAGCAGCTTTACGGTCTGGGTAACATTCAAATGGTCCTCTTCCATACCAGCTAATCTGGTCCAAGGATTTTTCCAGTTGAAATTCAACGCCAACACGTGGCAGAGGTGGAAGATCAGAACATGGCTCCACGTTACATTCCAGAATAACATCTCCAGAACCATATATCGAGTATAACATATGAACTTTAAAGAGAAGATTAGATGATGCCCCTGAAGCTGAAAGAGTATTCGCTTCACTGGCAGGGATACCAACATATGTAATTTGAATTTTCACCATGTGCTCAGTCTCACTTTCAACTGAAAACTTCTCACTAAGAAAAATCAGATTGTGAAGATTTGCTGCCTTCCACCTAGATAAATAACTCATTTGCTCTCCTCCTTTATCATTATCTGTTGGTGCTCGCCAAAAGCATGGAATGATACCTTTATTCATAACCAAAATTTCCCCGACCTATCATTAACAAAATTCAAGCAAATTCAGTAAATAGGAAAAAAGAAAAAGGCATATAGGCAAAATATTAAATGCCAGCATTAAACTACTGAATAGTCAAATAGTTGGAACAGGTGGCATTTATGAAAATTACCTTCCAGCATTCTATAGCACCGGATTTTTTGTTAAAGACCATCTCCCATGAGCCATCGTGGCCAAGCTTTATTGTATCTTCATGGTTGGAAATAATTAAAGTAGCCTTTGTGCCTTTAATAGTCTGTCATAAACCCAGTTAATACAATGTGAATAAATAATTAGATAAATGTTAGGAGCAAAGGAACACTACTTACATGAGGAACAGATTCTTGTTTGCCAGGTAAGAGGATTTGTGTAGAAGAAATAAGGTGACCGGCATTAACCCAACGTGTAGGGTGCAATATCTTTGCAGTAATTGTCAAAAAAAATTCAGAAGCTCCGGATGAAGACCACAACGAATACCATGGTCCAGACTCCCAAAGTATTCTGTGAGTACCCTGAGGTTCTATCACGGGAACACCAAGGTTCCCAGACCCAAGCTCACAACCATCACCATGAAGCAACCAGTTAAACTCCAATTCTTGTGTTGTATCGAAAAAATGGGTATTTTTAATCTGGAAAGCGAACAGGTAGCAATAAGAGATACATTCTAAGAATCTAAGCAAAGCGAAAGTGTTAGTGAAACACAATCTTACCTCAATAATACCCTGATCAAATGAGACCTTTATTGGCTGGTAGACAAACTTAACCTCTGAAAACATACAAGCAACACTCTTCAGTATACATAATAATTTCTATGGTAAAAAATGCAAAAAAGTGGAAAAAACAAATGAAAAGATGGCGATCCAACATGGATGGGACTTTTAAGTACTACGAAGATCAAATAAACAGTGAAAAAGAAGAAGAAGAAGAAGAAGAAGAAGAAGTCACCATGTAGCGCAGGGTGAGGAGTTCGATCAGGCCATACAATACCATTTAGGCAGAAGTTTAAATCATTAGGTGTATCCCCAAAATCACCTCCATATGCCCAGCGCTTTTTACCATTAGAACCTTCTTTCAATATTGCCTGATCAGAAATTGGAGACATGCATTAATTAATACTCCGTAAGAAACAATAGCCATTTAAAAACCAAAAACATTATCACAACAAAAATTTGCATGTTTATCATTTATCATTTTGGGCCTGTTGAGCAGTGAGGACTGAGAAGTAGGGTTATGAGTGGGAAAGCCAGTCACCAATCCCATGTTTAATCATGGGCTTCGGGGCCTAGTACCCTATTTGGTTCATTGATTGGCACCTAAAATCTTGGGATGGGACCTACCTTCTATCCAGGCAAGATTATGATCATAGGATTACAATCCCAGCCCATCCACCCTCCATGAAATTGTAAATAATTGATCAGGATTATGAGAAGTTGTATAATGATGATGTTGGGGAGTTGTCAGGTGGAGAAAAGGCACAAAGGGTCCATTAAAATTTCAAGTATTTATTCATTACTGAAGTTATAACAGTATGTGATTAAATATATACACTAACTTAAAAAGGTAAAGACCTGGTCAGCCCAATCCCAAATAAAACCTCCTTGAAGACCAAATGTACTATCAATAGCTTCCCAGTATTCATGAAGATTTCCATTGCTGTTACCCATTGCATGTGAATATCTGGTTGTCCAGAAATCAATGTTTTAATAGTCTGGAAACAAAGAGATTAAAGGAATAACAATGGCAAGAACATAATTGGATAGTGAAAACACACTCGCATAATATTACTGGCCGCAGTTCAGTTGGATCATTGGCTATCTCAACTATATTCCAGACACGGGCATACATCGGGCAGACAATATCAGTTGATAGTGTCCTGGCACCACCACCTTCATAGTGTAATACTCTTGATGGATCCTTTTCTCTTATCCATCCTGATGTTGTACAACAAATATAACAGATATTACTTCTTGTTGGAAAACCTTGGAATAAGCCTCATATCCCCTTCCATTCTCATAAGCAAGCACAATTCAAAATTAGGTATCTACTTTACCATAATAAATGAAGGGATTTTAAATTATCTTAAAATAAGGAAATTTAACAAGAAAAAATTATGTACCAGCAATAGCAGTATGATTAGGTCCATAGCTTGACTCATTCCCAAGGGACCAGGCTATAATGCATGCATAATTTTTGTCCCTCTCCACCATGCCTACAGCACGGTCCAGCATAGGTGCAGCCCAATATGATAGCAGTGCCGGATGCTTATGTTTTGGATGTTCCATAAAACCATGTGTCTCAATATTGGCTTCATCAATCATGTACATGCCAAAGAGATCGCACAACTCATACCATCGTGGATGTTGAGGATAGTGACTGTTTCTAACAGCATTTATATTGTTTTGTTTCATTAAAACCAAATCCTACAAAGAAAAATAAAGTAAACATCTCAGACCTTTACACAGTGATATAAAATAAAAAATAAAAATAAAAATAAAAAGAAGAAGAAGAAGAAGAAGAAGATAGAAAACAAAAAAGAAGCAATTTGTTACCTTGATCATGCAGGATTCCAAGTTAGTCTTTCCAATACGTGGATGGTTCTCATGCCTGTTTACACCTCTTATCATTACCGGCTGCCCATTAACAAGCAACTCTTTTGGTGCTTCAGATATTTTCCGTATGCCAACTTGACATGATTCACAATCAATGACATGTCCAGAAGCATCTTTAATGGTGATAACAAGAGTATAAAGGTTGGGCTGCCAACAACAAAATAAATAAATGAGCAACAGACAAGATTGACTTAACAGGAACAGAATTTAATGAATAGGTGCAACTGCCAATATTTAGCGAGGAAAAAAAAAAACATGAACACTCATCTAGTGTGTAACATTTTGTATTAGAAGTTTGATACCTGCTCTGCAGACCAGAGCTTTGGAGCTTGCACTTTCCCCACAAGAGAATACCCTTTAAATCCTATACAGTAATCACTTTTGGAAGTAAATTGTAAATGAGTTGCATCTGCAGAAAGCAGATCACTGTCCTTAGCTTTATCGCATAAACTTCCATTTTCATATATTGCAGCTTCAACAGTGAAGTCAGAAAGACTTTGATCTGCATATGAGTTATCAATTTCCACTTCAACCTGTCCATTGGAGCAAAAAGGGTAAACTACTTTTATTTCCAAAAAGGTTTCAGAAAATAACTTAATCAAAGAGCTGTAATATACGATTTTTAACCAAGGAATGCTTATAACTAAAATTACAGAGATAGCTTTTAAGAAATGAATGGTAAATTAGAATAGCAAATGGTCAAGAATTCATAATACATCATGGTCAAAATTATCTGAAATGATGTCTCCATTTCTAAACAGATATAAATAAATTTAAGGTTTAAATACTGCAGATGAAGAATAGAAATTATATAATACGCAAACAGAATATACAGAGTCTCAAGGCACTAACATCCAAATACGTAGCAAACACACTACACTTACCTCTATATCTGCATAGGAAAAATCTTCTGTCAAGTTTGACTTAAAAAAATAGTCAGCAATAAATATCTGCAGATGATAAAGTAGAATGTCAGCAACAAGCAAAGATGAAATAAATATAAATAAAAAAGGTAGCAACTCACCTTTGGCTTTGAAAGAAGATGCACATCACGATGAATGCCAGACAACCACCAGTGATCTTGATCTTCAAGGTAAGACCCATCACTCCATCGCATTACTTGAACAGCTAGACAATTGCAATTGTCAGACCCACAGGGTTTACAAAAACTGGTTATCTCAAATTCCGCAGGTAATCTACTGTCCTGGCTGAAACAATCCAAATAATGAAGTTCATCACTGTAACTGATGATACAAAGATAAAGAGCACCATCACAGCTCATGTCTAAGCTTAAAGAGTATTCTAAAACTGCCATAAACAGACTATTTGCAGTAGGAAGGACCAAGAGCTTATAACTACCAGCTAAGTGGATTAACATACACTAAACAACACACAAGTGATGAAGTGAATGAATGATATGGAAACAAAACCACAAATCCTACGGTACAGCAAAAAGAAAATTAACAAAAGAGAGATTAACAAGGATGCATTTACAAACCTATATCCAACAGGAACCCCATTTATCCAGGTATAGAATGCAGAATCCACAGCTTCAAAATGTAGAAATATCCTGCGTCCTGTGGAGAACCGGGAGATGTTGAATTTGCACAGATTCACAATGATACACACATGCATGCATATAAAAAGGTACTAATACACTGTAAGCACAAATTTGAATGCATGAATAAGTAGAAATGTCAGAGAATTCAAGTTTAAAGACATGAGAAACCCAAATTCCAAAATCTCACCTTCCCATTCTTTAGGAAGGAAAAACAAAGTCCTGTAGCAGCCAGTGGGATTCTCATCAGGAACTTTGGGCGGATCAAAATGAAAGGGATATTGAATATTAGTATAAATTGGTTTGTCAAATCCATGACACTGCCAATTGGAAGGAACTGCATGGATTAGAAGAAAAAATTGCATCAGCCACAAAAAGGAGAAGTATCATAAGATAACACAAGGCCACAAAATTATCCACCTGGAATTTTGCTCCACGTAGAGTCCTGAAAAGAGCTATCATAAAAATTTGAAGGAACAGCTGGAGGACTAGGAGCCAGGAAGAAATTCCAATAGCCTGACAAAGACTTGACAAAAGGCAAACCTTCCACCCACCGAGCAGCACAATCAAGCGCCTCAGGAACAGCACCGTCGTCCCAAACTGCAGAATTAGCCAGCACAACATCCGCCTTGTTGCGCTCACGCCAGTACTTAAGGGATCCTAAACCATGAAAAACTTCAACACTACTCGTCTATAAACAGCGAAACACCTCTAAACAAACCTAAAAAAGCGATCTCGGGATTCATATGTGAAGAAAACAGCATTTACATAAAGGCGCGGAATCTGATCGCAGTATTATTCAAAATTGACGATGGAAACAAAAAAGTTTGGTGATAGGAATATACCTTCGACGGATTCATGGCATCGGAGTGGGACATGAGCATCTCGCTTTTTCCATCTGAAGAATGAAGGATCTTCCCAAGGCTTGTAATTGCTGCTATTTGGGGGAACGACCATTTGATTAATTACAAAAGCCATATCCCCTTTCCAGGTAAGGAATCAACGAAACAAGAGTTGCAATGACAGAAATGTGGTGGAGAGAATAATCTGAATCATCAAAAGGGAGAAGAAGATTGGCACGGCACATAAAGAGATGGATTTGAAAGGTGTAATAATAATAAGTAGAAGAGTGGAGTGAGTGGTCTGAGCAAGAAAGTGAAAGGGCAGACACTACTCACTAGTCACGAGTGCGATGAGATCAGTTTCATTTTCGGCACGTTGGAACTTTTATCCTTTACGTAGTGCTCCATCCGTACACTGTTTAACTTATCTTTTCTTTATATCATTGTTAACTTATCTTTTCTTTATCATTTTTCAACGCAATAATTTATGCAACTCCATCAACTATAGTTTTAATCTACAATTTCTAATAATTTTACTTTGAAAACAAATATCTATATTGAATTTATAACTTTTGTAAAATTGAATTATTAAACTTAAAAGATGTATAATTAAATTATTGAATATTTTTTTTTAAAATTTCTTATGATGTAATTTGAGTTTAAAAAAAATAAATTAAACTTTACCTCCCAATTAGCACCATAAATGAAAGGGAAATTTTTAGTAAGTACTCCGTATAATAAAAGCAATATAACTGAATTCGCGAGAAATCATGGATTAACTACACAAAAGCAATACATTCAATGGCTTATTTGACATTTTTTAAAATTACTTCTATCATTAAATTGATGATTTTTTTGTATAAATTTGTAGATCTTGAAAGTAGATTAATCTCTTTTGAGCAATTTTGAATGAAATTTCATCGTTCATACTATTGCCAATCGTTTCAAAAAAATGAAAAACTCACATTCTTATCCCATCATCCTTATCCATGAATATACCAAGTGGTGTAATCCCCGTCAGCGATTGACATAAGTTTTACCCAAGGTATATTTAGCATTTTCCATCAAAAAAATAGTGTAATACTTGGAAGAAAATTATTGGAGCATAGCTCATTAGAATGTTCACACGGCAATACCAAAATGTTTACAGCCACAGGGATGGTCTCTTAGAAGACAGGGAAAGACAAGTACGAGTATTATACTATATCTATAATCGAGTAAAAATAAATAAATAAATAATAATGGATCACAACTATATACTGAATTAAAGATGTCATGAACAATTAAAATGTTGTCACAATCTTCGCACAAAGGCCTGCCAAAATGCTCGCAGGAATGTTTCAGAGGATCATAGAAAATGGGCATTTCATCGCCAGAGGAGATACATTTCCATCAAAATGCAGTTAACTAGAGTTAGAACAACTTTCTACAGAGAAACTGTACAGTGAGACTATCTCAACATTAAGCCAACTACTAGCCGAAAGGGAAAACAATTGGTTAAGTTTCTGCAGTCATGGTTTCCTCTGTGGCAGCACTAGGTTGTTTGGGTTCCTCTGTGGCAGCACTAGGTTGTTTGGGTTCTTCAGTCGCTGCTGCTGCTGCTGCTTCTTCTGGGGCAGAATTCTGTTCTCGCCTCCAACCAGCAGCTGCTTCTTCTGGGGCAGCATTCTGTTCTCGCTTCCAACCAGGACGAGGCAGTGGTGGAAGCTTTTTTGCAAAATACTTCTGGTTGAAGCCATCACCTTTATCTGGAAACTTGATCCTGATGAAGTTCTCCAGGCATTTACGGTAGGAAAAATCTTGTTTAGCACCATCAGTGGAGACCACATAGAAGCATCTAGTGTCCTGGAAACTACTGTGCTTGCTAATCTGTCCAGTGAATAAGTATTGATTGTTAGTACGTAGAAAAAGAGCATGCATTATACATACTGCATTTAGCAACAACTAGAGCAGTGTGAGAAATTTGTCAGCATTTTCTCGAAATTGTTTACACCCACCCACCTCATCTGCAGTTCAACAAATCACAATAGACCCATATTCCATTTCAATTATATTTAAATAATGGATCATCAGTCTCCAAAACCAACACTGCTTCTTGTCCTTCACTTGTGAAGTATTTAGCAAAATATTTGTTTTCGTGTTTTCTTCCAACTTCATTTAAATTTCATATATAGTTTTTAACCACTCTGCTTGGGTGTAAAATGATAAAGAAAAACAATTAAATTGGTAAAGATTATATTAGAAAGTTGAATTTGAACAGTAAAGAAAATGTATAATAATGTCTAACACATTGTTATTCATATTCACTTTGCAAATCAACAAAATATTCCCCATGTATGAATACATTCACCCATTGACTAGATTTCATTTGATCCCTGTCTACAAAAGGTAGCATTCGTGATACTAAATTAGGCAGAAAGTTATCAATAGTCTAAAACATCTAGAAAATGAACACTGCAACTAGAATCTGCAACACATACTATTACTTGTGAAACTAGATGCACTCCCTAAAATGGTACACCACTCTATGTATGATCATGCATGAGAATAACAATGTAACAGAAAAGCTATCCAAGATACCATATTCTTACTGAAAAATAGAAGAATAAAAAGCCAATTCAATGCAGCAGCATCCACACCCAGACACAACAAAAAAGAAAGGTGTCATGCCATTGCATGACTAAAGCAATTCCGCAAAAGAGTACACATGCCAATGAGAGTTAAGTCAGCAAAACACATTAAAAGAACCAAGCAATATTTCAAATATAGTCCAGCAGCATACCATAAGGTAATCAATTCCGGCTCCAATTTTTGCGGCCTTATCCGGGTGGTGATTGACAACATTATTAACAATATATGACTGGTCATCAGCAGATAATGGATCACCATCATTCAACCTTTAAGCCAAAAATGAAAAGATAGAAAAATAGTTAATAAAACAAGTTAGGAATGGGATGCAGATCTTATTTTCCAATTTTATCAACAAAAGAGCATCATATATAGAACTATCCTAGTATCCAATCTTCAAAATATCAAATTTAGCAGAATTTTTTGTATAGTTATTATAAAGCAGACTATTCACAAATATATGAAACTCTAAATGGAAATATTGCTAACCCTCAAGCAGCAATCATGCTTAAAAACCTATTAAGAGAACTATGTGACTAGAGATTCATAGTGCATTCCTGCATATTTAGAATATTCTTATAAACCAATTTCTGATAGTTTGAAGAGTCATGAAGGTTACCCTGACTGGTGCATTATCCTTCTGATGTTTTGCATAATTGGTTCAACCTCTAGGAGAATATCTTGCTCCTCTGCAGTGAATCTATCCAGCCTTTGCCTTGTTGAGGTGAATGCTACACCAGTACCGGAGTCATCAGCTGGCTTTGCAGGGCGGTTTCTTTTATTCTTCCAGTCTCCAGACCCTGAACCTGCAGAGCCCCAAGCTCTTGAACTTTCATTGCCGTCTCCTCCTTTTCTCTTGCGCGGACCCCATGGAGATTGTCCATGACCCTCACTAGAGCCAACCTTTGGAGAACCCCAAGCATGACCCTCACTAGAACCAACCTTTGGAGAACCCCAACCATGACCCTCACTAGAACCAACCTTTGGAGAACCCCAACCACCAGCTGATTCATTCCCACGTTCATCTGCAGCAGTTGTGCAAGACCAGGTATTATGTGGGGACTCTTCCCTCAGTGCTGCAGGAGACCTAGGTACAGCAGTACCCCAGTCTCCACTACCCTTTGAAGAACCCCAACCACCAGCTACTCCAGTAGCTTCATTTAACTTTTCATTTTCAGAACCTGCAGAGCCCCAGCCTCGTGGACTTTGATTGCTATCCACTTTTACAGTACTCTTCTGCACACCCCATTGAGATTGTGTACTATCACTAGTGGCAACCTTTGGAGAACCCCAACCACCAGCTGAGTCATTAGACCTTTCATTTACCACACCTCTGGAATTCCAGGTATTGTTCTGAGATTCTGTTTTCTGTGCCGTAGGAGACCTAGGTACAACATTATCCCAATCACCACTAACACCCTTAGAGGAAGCCCAACCACTAGCCGCTTCTTTCGGCTGTTCACCCAGTATGCCTTTTTTACTCCAGCTACCCTCTGGAGACCTAGGACCACTTTCACCCCAGTCCAAAGCAGATGAGCGATCACCTTGTGCTGTTTCTATGCTAGCATTAGCAGTTGGTGAAACCAATCTTGCATCTTCATTTCCTTTTTTCCATGCAGACCATTCCCGTCCTGACTTTTGCCCACCATCTTCTTTGGGACTTTTTCCCCACGCAGGGGAGGAATCAGCTCGCTTATGTACATTACTGGAAAGATAAGCACCTCCCTTGGATTCATTAGAATTTTTCCCCCATGCTGACTGAACAAGGCCTTTACTAGATTCTGGTTTATTCCAACCACTGGAGGTTGACAATTTTCCTTCAGTTGTTTGGTTCCAATCTCCAGAACTTGATGATGTGACTTTAACATCATCTTTGACAGTTTTCCCCCATGAAGACCATTGATCAGACTGTTTATGATTATCCGAAGGTTGATCAAGGCTTTTTCCAGATTCTCCAAAGGCTTTGCCCCAAGAAGATTGTGACCCAGACTGATCAGGGACTTTTCCAGATTCTGAAATCTTAGAACTAGATTGGGTTGCCTTGCCCCAGGATCCAGTGGCAGGTTGGGAAAAACCATCACTGTCCACTTTTTTACCCCAACCACCATGGGATCCTTCTTCAACCTTTTTACCGCCCCAGGAAGACCAGGAGTCTGATTGATCATTACATGATTTAGCTGTTGTTGGGTTTTTGTCAAACAGATCCCATCCACCGCCATCTGCATTTGGTGTGTCGGTTGAAACCTTAGCAGAATTAGATTGGGTTGCCTTGCCCCAGGATCCAGTAGCAGGCTGGGAGAGACCATCGCTATCCACTTTTTTACCCCAACCAGGGGATTCTTCTTCAACCTTTTTACCACCCCAGGAAGACCAGGAGTCTGATTGATCAGCAGACGATTTAGCTGGCGTTGGGTTTTTGTCAGCCAGGTCCCATCCACCACCACCTGTATTTGATGTGTTGTTTGAAACCTTATCCCAACCACCCCCACTTGATTTGCCTTCATCCACATTCTCGTTCAGATCCTCAACTCCATCTTCAAAGGTTGGTTTCATTGTGTCTGAATCCCTTTCTGGAGATAAGTACAGGTTCATATCTTCATCCTCGGGTAGCAAATCATCAATTTCTGCACCAAGACAGTCAGTACCCTTTTCTTCCTGAGCATGACTGCTTCGCATTAGTAGAAGGAAATCATATACATTCTGACCTTCCTGCTGATTTAACTCAACCTAGCAGAAGAGACATACATCTCAGTATTGAGAGAGCATCACTAGCACAAAACTACAGACTAAATTTTTTTTTTCTTCTCCAACAATGTTTTTGAGAAAACCTAAATTCTCAAAACAATAAATGAAAGAGTGGGGCATTTACCTTCCTTGTATCAAGAAGAATATCAAAGGAAGATCCAGTACCAACAGATACATGTTTACCCCAGGAACAAGATGCCACAACACTTGATAACGAATCAACATGGCACTTCTCAGCAGCCCTCTCAAAGCATTTCCTTGGTGTCTTGAGAAAATATCAAAACATAACATTGATTGGAACGAATTATACAAATTGATAAGTGATTCCAAAGAAGTTAGAAAGAACAATATCAGTGAGAAAACTTACAAACAAAGTGGCTTCAGCAAAAGGTATTTGGACATTCAATGAACGGGATAATGCTTTTATCCCACCAGCATTGAAGCCGACAAGACTCCCAGCACATGTCATGGTATTGGCTAATAGAAGTAGATGGTCTTTTAGAACACCCTTTGTAACCATTGTCACAGATGTTGACAAGCGCTGAAACACAAGCCAATCTCCAACTTCATCAGTTATTCCAAATACAAGTAACTATTTGTTGCTTCCATAAAAAGTTTGACTCAGAAAATTATTGACATGCACTAGCTACAAAAATCAAAACTAAACAAACAAACAAAAAAAGGTTATCTCCAACTTTCATCCCTTAACTACAAGTGAAATTCCACTTGTCCCCATGGAAAGGAGTGGTCCCGTAGGCCCTAACTACTGAATTGGACAAAAACAGTCCCAAAATTGGCCAACCAGAAGTAACAAACACCATATCAGATAAGGATGCCACATAGAGAAGATAAGTCAATTCTTTTATAATACCTGAACAGCTTGCTCAAAAGCACATGAAATCCCAAGCAACTCCTGTACTTGTTTGATAGCATATGGTATAGAACGTTTTGTGTCAATTAGATGGATAAGAGGAAGGCATGAGTCCATGACAATCCTCCAAGCATCTCCACTTTGTTTGACGGCTTCCTTCTCAAGAGTAACTTCTACAGCCAATTCACCCGGGTGACTCTTGCTTGAGCTCTTAATCCAAGTCATTGTCTCAGGACTACTCCAGATTATACTTGCAGAAGAGACCCTATGATCACCTAGAAATTAAAGTTCACAATGTCATTTCATTCTGCTATAAGTGCACAGAACAACCCTGTGTCTGTGTCTCAACGAAGAGGATTGCAGTAAAGAGGATACATCCAACAGGTAACACTGTTAAATGAAGTAACTTCCAAAGGAAAATCATAAGAGGTAGAGAGATAAGCAATTACGCATAACATCCAAAAGAGAATAAGTTACGGAGTAATATATTTAATTCTAGAAAATTTTTTGCCTGTGCCTTGAATGAGGATTAACTTATTCTCTTTTGGATGGCAACCTCATCATGAGTTAGGGGAACAAGCAATAGCCAAATGAGAAGAGATGTAAACATCGTCAACTATAATAAACAAAAAGCAGCATAAATACAATCACCAGAAAAATAAATTAACCTATGCATACTCCATACCTTTGATAACAGTTTCCAACAGAACAGGGCAAATTGTGTCAGCAAGAAGATGCGCAGTTTGCTCTAAGTGATCATCACTTGAATCAATTGGCCAAGAGAATCTCAAACATGGCATCTCTCTTGATGTACTTTTGCCTTGGTTAAAACAACACGACGCACTGGGAAGGAGCAGAATGTTTCAAAATTTGTAAGTGTAACTCTAACACATTTTATGCCACTAAAGAGCGAAATATAAGATAATAAGAGTAATAAGCTGAAGCAAATAAGAAGAAACCAAGGTACTTAATAATTATTGATATTGAACATACAACTCCTTTGAATGCCAGAAGAACCTGTATCTTGTAATGAGAACACTAGGAATGAGCAGAATTTTCAAATTTTACAAGTGTAACTCTAAAACACATTACACCACTAAGGAGCAAAATTATAGAGTAATGTGCTGAAGCAAATAAGAAGAAAACAAGGTATGTAATAGTTTATTGACATTGAGCACAGAAGAATAAGTAGCTAGTGTCTAGCTCAAAAATTATCTCCAAATATTTCAAGAGAACCAATAAGAAACATCATTAATGCCACTTAATCCCTGTGTTTTTTATGAGGCTTTGTTAGAACAAGAAGAAATGTAAGAACTTCAAAGGCGGACTTATCCCTTTCACATTTTTTTTCTTTTTTTTTTTCAAGGATACCTTTTTTGTATGGGCCGCTTATCGAGAGTTGCCCAAAAATGATATTTCTTTGAATGACATCATAGGTATGCTCAAGTTTGTATAGTTTAGTTTGGAGGATTTGTATACTGGTTTCAGTCTGGGCAGTTCAAAAACCACTTAGATATAAATTATATGAATGGAATTATAATTTCAGAAATTTTTAAAAATAAAATAAAATAAAATAAAAAGTGGGGAAAATAATAGCATCACAAGTAAATATGTTCTACAAGAAGTTAACACAAGTTCAAGAGTCAAAAGCAACCTGACTGATAAATCAATTCTTCTGAACAAAAGAGCAATCTTTTTCTTCCTCCGGAGGGAATAAAC
This sequence comes from Ipomoea trifida, assembly GCA_003576665.1. NCBI lineage: Eukaryota > Viridiplantae > Streptophyta > Magnoliopsida > Solanales > Convolvulaceae > Ipomoea > Ipomoea trifida. Next base: position 3,283,281 of record CP025647.1, on the reverse strand, counting down.
TTTATCCTGGCATCTTTCAAGAATCTCATTGAGATCAAGACCTTGATCATCAAGTTGCTTCTGCTAAAAACCAAAAATCCAAAAGGATGTGAAAAAAACATCAAGCAAAACAATCCAAAACAACTGCAAAGACTAAAATAACAAGATAAAACCTTGTTCAAATGAATGTGACCAACAAGGTAAGCACCCACTCCAAGAACCTCATATGTAGTTTGTTGTATTCCATATCTGTAAGAAAGAAGCACCAATATTTTCTTTTAAGATGATAAGAATGTAATGCATTGAATCCTTTCAAGAGGCTTATCTTTGTATACCATAGAACCCAAAAAAAAAACAAAAAAACAAAAAACAAAACAAAACAAAAAACCCAAAAAAAAAAACAAAACAAAACAAAAACAAAACAGCATGACATGTATCATGAAATAAAAACTAAAGATAATAATAAAAAATAAATGACCATCGCAATACAAGATTTGAAGACCATTGGGCAACAAGCAAAACTAAATTAATCAAGATACTTTGAAAATATGAAATAATAATAATAATAACAATAATAACTAACAAGAAAATGATATAAGCATACTCTATCAAGAATTCAACAGCAGCATCCTTCAAACAAACTTTTCTCAAATGATTATTCACTTGGTAGGCTGCTCTTTCTCGGCAATACTTCCTTCCACATCCACAATCATTGAGATAGAGTATTACACGGCGATCCGATAGATCATTCTTGAAACTGGCTCCGCACAGCAGAATTTCCTGAGGTGTAGAAAAGCAGGTATACATATGACAACATATTTCAATAAGAAAAGAGGACAGTACTCAAACCATCAGATGTCCTAAGAGAATACCTTCATCATTTCCCACGAGGAATTACTGCTTGGAGACGAATCAAGAACTGCCTTGTATGCAGGATTTGACATAGCAGTTGCAGCCAATACTCCAACAGGTTCACCAGCACCGAATTCACTCTGAAACTTGCTTTCATTGTTAACCCCATATTCAAACTGAATAATGGAATTACTGCATACATTTCTCACAGTCCCATCATAACAAATAACAACATCTCGGAGGATTGCCATCAGATTCTTGAACAATGTTCCAGGTTCAGTCAGGCCTCTTGTTGAACGCACAATCACTTCCCTACTGGATATTGAGTGAACCATCTCCTGATATGGATCCAAACCATTAAAGAGGCAGCTGCTCACCACGCCATATTCCTCAGAAGGATAATGACCAGCAGAAGGATACTTGTTTCGGAACAGCAAAGTCATGTCCTTAACAAGTGTCTTGGAGTAGAATTTCCCCCTGTCTGACATTTGCAATCCCAAAAACCCAATTTGTTGCACAACCTTATTAAGAGCCGACTCACTCTTAGGGTCAATTAAGTGGCCAATAGCCGATGAATGTAAAGCAAAAGCTGTGACTGGGATTTTTTCAGCCCTCAGGAGACGCTCCAATTGTAACTCCACATATTGGTTGTAGGATGACCGCAAGTTGTTCAATAGCTTAGACTCACCCTGAATACTTCCTTGAATTTTCTCTATTGCAGCTTTAGAAATGAAGAAGTCCCCAAGACTGATACTGAAACCCTCTTTGTACAGATATTCCATCAACATAGGCTGCAATGCATTAAAGAACTCAATGACCTCCTTTGGACCCTTTGAAAAATAAATTGAAGAAACAATATCATTGAGGATCGATGACACAGTGTCCTTGCTATAGTCAATTCTTAACACCTCACTTTTGTTAACTTCGTATCTATCCCCTAAACAGTCAAAGCACTTAGGTAAAGCAGTCTCCAAAATCTGAAAGGTGGTCCAATGAGGGACAGAAATATGTGACTTTACAAGTGCAGGCTTAGGTAAAGTACTTGGGAGAAACATGGCCAATTGTTGGGCACAAGCTTTACTGAAGAAGTAATTTTCAAACATTAGTTTGAATGCCAACAAAGAGTCACAGCCCATCTGCAAATTGAAATTGCCAGTATGTGAACTCAATAGTTGTTTCTCTACAGAGAAGAGCTCCAAAACCTCTGCTTTGGCAGCTAGAGACTGGGGATAAAACAGATGTATGCAATCACCATCAAAGTCAGCACTTAGGGGCCCACAGATGAGCGGATTGATCTTGACTGTGTGATCATCATGTACATATACAGATAAAGCTTGCAAGGAATGCTTATGTGTAGTTGGTGGCCTATTGATAAACACAATATCCCCATCCATAATTCTCCTGTGAACAAGCTGGCCAGGCCTCAAAAAGGTGTGCCCTTTGGATCCTTCCCTTAGGGAATATGTGGATGATCCATCCTTGTAGGTCAAGCACAATTTTTCATCAACTAACTTCTGCAGGTATGCCACATTGTGCAGACTAACTCTTTCTTCAAAAGTGATTCTTTGGGCAACCTCAAATGGTAATCCAATTTCATCAACCCCCTTAAAAGGATCACCAGTAATCACACTACGGGAAGAAAAGCCAGACCCCTTTCTAATAAATAATGTTTTCATTTTCTCGAGCCAAGCCTTGGTAGTTGTGTCATTTGATTCTTTCCCAACTCCATAACGTTTATCCACATCACGAGATGCCTAATAAACAAATTTTAGGTAAAATATAAGCCCAGTTGTTGAAAAGAAGCAGATAATTGATATGTAAACCCTAAGTTATAAAAGCATCATATTTAAGTGATAATTGATTTATTGCACATAAATATGCAACAAATCAAATAATAGAATTATAGGTTAAGAGATAAGGCACACAATCAGCATATTTCAAGAGACAGATGCAAAAGTATAGCAGAATACCTTTCCTGTCCCCCTAAACTCAAGATACTGTGCAACTGCGACTTGTAAGTCATTCGCTTCCACTTCATGAGATTCAAAGTTTGGAGTCCCAGACCTTGAACTTTTAATGTTCTCTATTTGTTTTAGGACTTTTCTTAGCATTGTAATTGAATGATCCTAATCACAGACATGTAATGGACAATTAATAGCAAGCAAATAACAAGATTCAAGATTAAATCAGGACTACAGAAATGCCTTACTGATGACATAATGTTCATCCCATCAGAAATGTCAGGCACAGACAGACAGTTTGGTGGAACAGGCAAGAATTCCAGGATATAACCAGCTTGTGGATAATATCCCTTAGCTGAAAGCTTTCTTCTGGTGTCTTCAGGTATTCTTTTTAGTATTTCCATTGCCTGCGGGGAAAAAATAAAATTAGACAAGTACAGTTAGATTAGAAGCAAACAATAAAATCAAGATGATGGTAAGTCATATCACGACAACAAGTTTCAAGCACCAGACTCTTCCAGCGTGCTTTATTATTCTACACTGTAAAACTAAAAACATACTCCGTATTCAAAAGCACAACAGGATGCCTCCTGTATACAGAAACTTAACAAGAAAACAGAAGACCAATCCATTATTTGAGTTCATCCACATTAATAAGATAGGTAATACAAATCAGTGAAATCACCCTTGAAGCAAACATTAGAACCGCATAATGATTTTTAAAGTATTCGCATTCTAATAAGTTAATGAGAAATACCAATTGTTTTTATAAGTTATAACTATTCAAGGCCGACCGAAGAAAGCTCCTCACATAGAACAACACATTCCATAAAGATGGCCAGAAGGGGCAGCCAGACAACTTCGATCAACACATTGTCATCATAGATATGAGTTCCATACAAGTCAGCTGGAATGCTAAGTGGAATCTATCTATTTGTTATATTCTAAATTCTAAATGAATAAAGAATCAAACAATACATTATATCTACTTGAATTCTAGGAAACACTACGTTTCTATGATAATCAATTTAATCCACCTGCATCAAAGTATTCCAAAATCTTCACCATTTACTTTGATATAGAATAACATTACTACTCCCGTACTCCAAAGTTTTCTACATTCAAAACTATCAAGGGGAAGATTAAATTATTATCCATCATAAATGGCATAAGGTTTCTGCTACCATAAATTAATTAATATCAATCATAAAAGCAATTAAAAGCAAAAGAAGTCATATTTATTAAAATAAAAAATTATAAAAAGATTTTATTTATAACAAAAATAAATAAATAAATGTGGTTGGTGTTTGAGAAGCCAGACCTCATAAGGAAGCAACCGACGAGAATAGCCATCACCATAGCGATATCCATATCTCTCCAAGAAGCTCCAAAAGCCATCATCAAGATTTGCATTCTTTGGTAATTTCAATTCTAGGTAGCAAGCACCATCAGAATTTTTAACTTCATTTACTGATATTTGTGAAACTTCCTGTAGCAAAATGCCACAATGAGGTTATTAAGCATATGAATCATGCTGCTCATGTTAAACTTACCACTTTACATCAAACTTTTATCAAGAATATGTAATTGCAGTAAACAAAAAAATAAATAATAAATCAAATTTAAAAATAAAAAATAAAAAATAAAATAAAGGAGAGAGAGAGAGAGAGAGAGAGAGAGAATTCAATGCTATAGATTTTTCCAAATATGAACGAGAAAGAAGATCTACAGCAAATTTTTAATGCATTTAAGCATTGAAGATGCTGTATGTATGTAAATCCCAAAAAAACTTTGAACTGTGGAATGCAAAGGCATTTTCATCATGAACAAGACAGTGAAATCCATAAATTTGGATTCCCACATCCCAAATAACTCCCAGGGCTCCCAGCACAAAGTCAGGTCGTCCCCATATTAGAAATTTCCTGGAATGAAAGTACAATACTTACTACATTCATGGTAGTTAGTCTGGTATTTCAACATATGCACCAATACAAAGAAGCTTATTTATCCACTACTACAAATTCTTATGCAGACAAGTTATAATTAATCTATGGAAGGAAAGCATTGACCACTGATGAAAATTAGAGTAAAACACCAGGAATTTAAAAATGTAACTTTATTCCTTGAAAACAGATGAGAAGAGAAAACATAATAACATCAAACAAGCAGAATAGCAGGCAATGACAATTTTACATAAACCCATATCAACATAGAAAATATAGATGAGCAAAGAATTAGGAGTAGTTAATAGACAGGAAGTAAACTGAAAAATGGCATTCTTCAGAAATAGGGAGAGTGAATTATTAACCTCACAACATGAGGACAGCATCCTTTCAAGAACACCAATATGCTTCACCTGAAACTAAAAACACCAGCAGAATAAGTTAGAACACAAAGATAGTGCCACCCAGAAGCAAATGCAAATTTCACTGACACCAATGCTCAAATTTACAAATGTTGAAGCTCAAACATCACCAGCTTCTTGCAGTGACATATATCTTGGAAGGAGAGAAGAAAAATGAATATCAAAAACAAGATCAATGCAATTAATGCAAGTTACATGTCACATGTATGATACTCAGTAGTTACAACATACACATAAACATTAATAAAAACAGAAAGGCCTTTTCTAATGCTTTAAAACTTCAAGCACAAAAGATGATGTTCATTAAGAGGTGGTATAAAGATAGTGCCACGCAAGCAGCAAATGCAAATTTCACTGACACCAATTGCTCAAATTTACAGATGTTGAAGTTCAGACATCATCAGCTCCTTGCAGTGACAGATATCTTGGAGGGAGAGGAGAAAATAAATATCAGAAACACAACCGATGCAATTAATGCAAGTTCCATGTCACATGCATGATACCTCAGTGGTTACAACATATATATAAACATTAATAAAAACTGGAAGGCCTTTTTCAATGCTTTAAAGCTTCAAGCACAAAAGGTTGCGGTCATTAAGAGGTGGAATAAGGTATAAACCAGACATCACTCAATGTAACACATATATTTGAAGCATTCACATGGATCAGAGATCAAATGGATGCTCATCCTCACAATAAATCCAAGAACAGATATTAAAATAACAGCATTAGTACTTAAATGCTATTGAGTTTCAGCATAAACAAAAGGGTAATAGAACATAGAGAAAGTCAAAAGAACACACTGTTTGAATTCATGGAATACATGAACTAAAAAATAACAAGCAATTTATGCAGACTCTTGACACAAAGAACAACTTCTTATGTATGAGCAAGCAAGAGATGGAGACAATTGTTAGATAAAATACCTTCCTGTTTTTTAATTTCAGGCACTTTAAGCACAATAAGCTCAACATCCGCTTTAATTCACTAACATGGTCAGGGTGATAAATAGGTATTGGCAATTCGATGTAGCCAAAATGACCTGAAATGTCAGCACAAGAAATTAAAAGCCTATCAGCTATCATGATAAAGTCATACATCAAAAAGGGTACGAAGAATAGACTCTTGCTTACCTTCACATTGCCCTGGCTCAGCAGTACCACAAGATTCACATTTTCCTGCCTCAAGCGGAAGCCCAAGAAAAGGATTTAAGAGCTGACTAGGATGATTTATGGGGAACTCATTTATAGAGGACTTGACCTAAGCAAAATCCACAGCGTATTGTGTTACTTTTCAAGTCAAGGACTAACTTGAATAATTTTTGTAAAACTTATAGATGTAGGGGCATTATATTATAATGCAGATACACTACTTACAATTTCTTGCTTAGTAGCTAAGCCAAATTTAATACCCCTTATCGTCCCAGGCAATATTTCGAATGATGTACCCTCTTCCATTTCGATTCACCAAAGCTGAAAAAGAAAAAATAAAAAATAAAAAGGAATAAAATATTACAACTGTGAACAAATCAACTAATCTGGAAATACAAAAGAAATATAACAAGATTAACGTGAATACTGCTAGTCACTCTTCAACAAAGTTGCAATTTGTAAATAAAGCAAATGCCCTAACTAAAATGCAAAGGCAAACAAAAAGAGCAAAATGATGTCATTCCAACTCATAATATTAAACAGTTTTCTGTGCTTTGGCCTTTGGGATCTATGGTTCCAGAATTTCCAGTTAAAAAATTTGTTCAAACAGAACCAGACACAATTAATCTGCATTCCTCATTTCCTCATTTCCCAAATCCATGCAACACTATACGAAAATGGTATAAGAATATTCCAATAACATCCATGCAGCTTAATAGCTTATTCCAAACCTCACATTTTCAATTTCCCAAACATTTTCTCAGAAATAAGAAATGTTACCTTTTTAGCAAAATAATTTAATACCAGAGGCACAAGTAAAGCCTAAGCACTGATGTTATTTTGAACCTTTTTTAATCTAAAACTGTATATTACCTAATGAAAGCAAGAACTGAAGGGACAGAAACTAATCACATCACATAATAAGCTTAAAAGCACACCTATAATCACATGACATAATAAGCTAAAATGCACAAAAGATTTTGAGCATGCATTTGGATTATAAGTTAATTGCCACAATTATGTAAAACCCTTTGCTTTTAGTTTTATCAGCAGTGCTGAATTTTTTTTGGCATGCTACTTTTAAAATTTCATCTTCTTTCTAAAGGTATGAAAGTGCATTGCATATCTGTTTGCAATCACATATCCTGGACTGAGTATCTTCACTTTGGGTCAATATATACAAGCTTTTCTTGTTCTTGTTGTTTTTTTCTTTTTTCAATTTGTTGACTAAAACAGTTTACAATAAAAATAGGGCATGCCCGTGAGCAGTGGCCCTAAACTGACATGACCATGCCCAACAAAAAACATCTGCAAACAAGTATCAAATCTCAAAGGGCACATATGTTTAAGATATATAAAAACAATAATGACACGGTTAAAACCTGTTCTAAAATGAAGTATGAAGTGAATAAACACACGCACATTAACAGTTCTAGTAAAATTCAACTCAATAAAAGCAGAGAAAACACAGACGACAAGCAGCTCTTCCCGATCATTTCTCTTTAGCACAATTTCCGAGCTAAACAGACATACAGCGTTGACCAAAACACAAAAGGAGAAACAACATTGAAAAAATCCCGACCAAAACTCACATGCAGAGGAACAAAACCCCCGAACCCAACCACAGAACCACCGCGCCAAAAACCCTAGCTCCAACTTCAGAACAAACGAGACAAATCACACAATGAACAAATAAATCAACACCGCTCCAGCATTAGAGTCAAACGGAAGTTAAATAAACAAAAAAAAAAACGGCAAAAAAAAATGAAACCGACAAAAAGGCAGTGAAATAAAACCCTGCGAAATGTAAAATAAACAAATGATTAAACAAACAGGAATTCGTACGCGTGAGGGCTCAGAGCAAGTGAGAGAAATGGAGAGAGCTGTACAGAACCAGAAATGGCGGAACCGCGGCGCCGAGAGGCGAGGAGAAAAGTGTGTTTGAGGAGACCGGAAGCTCAGAAGAACGGAAATTCTTCGGAGAGCTTTGCGAGAGTGAGTAGGAGAGAGTGAGAGTTTTTATATATTTTTTTTCTCCAAATTTTTTTTTTTTCTTTTTGGGCTCTTCCGTTGCTTAGAGGCAACAGTTGGAGCCTTGGAGCGTGGGTGCGGCCTCTTTGGTTGCACTTTTGTAAACGGAAAAAAAAGTTGCGGGATGTGAAATGACAAAATCGGGTCAGTGGTCTCCCTTAAATATATTTCAATTTGAGGGTATAACGGGGATGATGTTGGAAAGTAGGGCGACCGCACCAATGTCATGGCTATAGGGAGCAACGTAAATTACAATTTTGGCCTTCTATAAACACAATAGCAAACTCTTTTTGCTGTCTATTTCCGGAGGATATAATAGGAAACATGGATTTAATAGGGTAGTGTGGTACACCATTGTATGGTTAGCTCATGAATTATTTCAAATTTTTAGGTTGCTTTTACTAACTTTTTAAAAAAAAATTATTTCACAACAAATAAATAAAGTAAAAAACCCAACTTGGCACGTACTATGCACGCACTCAGTTCGGGGACGCCCTAAGATCGGGAACAGGGACGACGTCGTTGAGAGTGGACGCCCTAAGATCCGGAACAGGAACGACGTCGTTTCGACGATATTAATCGAAACCTTTGTTGCTTATCACTGATAACATCTCACGAGTATTCAACGAGCTGTAACCAATTCGGAGCAAAGACCTAATCAAAGGACGAGTTTTCTTATCTACAAATAGAGCGAGAAACGAGACAATAGTGGTGCGATTTTATGGGAAATGAGAGAAAATGTCTAGAATCGATGAGAAAATGTTGGGAACTTAATTGAGACAGAATAAACGGGTTTGGAGTAAATAAAATGACTTCTTTGCCCCCAAAATAACAGCGGATATAGATGATATTTGTAACGGAGGACCAACTTGGATGTGATTTTAAAAGTTAGAGGAATAAATTGGGTACTTTTAATAGGTTGGGACTAAATCAAGTATTACGTAATAATCGAAGGATCAAAATTGGTATTAACTGTTTTCAAAAAAAAAAAAAATTGGTATTAACTATAAAAAAAATGAAATGGGTATTAACTTTATTTTATTATTTTTTTAGAACTCTAAAAAAAATTATTTCACAAAAAAATAAATAAAGTCAAAAACCCAACTTGGCACGTGCTATGCACGCACTCAGTTCGGGGACGCCCTAAGATCCGGAACAAGGACGACGTCGTTGAGAGTGGACGCCCTAAGATCCGGAACAAAAACGACGTCGTTCCGGTGATATGAATCGAACCCTTTGTTGCTCATCACTGATAACATCTCACGAGTATTCAACGAGCTGTAACCAATTCGGAGCAAAGACCTAATCAAATGACGAGTTTTCTTATCTACAAATAGAGTGAAAAATAGAACAATAGTGGTGCGATTTTATGGGAAATGAGAGAAAATGTCTGGAATCGATGAGAAAATGCTAGGAACTGAATAAAGACATGATAACGCCCTCAAAATAATGGTGGATATAGATGGAAATTGTAACGGATGACCTAATGGGTACTTTTAATAGGTTTGGACTAAATCAAGTATTACGTAATTATCGGATGACCAAAATAGGTATTAACCTTACAAAAAATTTATTTCACAACAAATAAATAAAATAGAAAAAACTTTATTTACGCACCCAACTTGGCACGTAATACGCACGCACCCAGTAGTGCGCTCAACGTGCGCTTTCATATTCTTTTTTCACCTATGTTTTTTTCATGTGGAACTAATAAACACCATCTCCTTACCTTATTATTTAAAAAAAAAAAATAGAAAAAGAAGAAGAAGAAGAATAAGCTAAACTCACCTCCCCCAATAGTGTAAAAATGATCTATTTTTTTTTTTCTTTCCTAAAAAAGTGAGCTAAAAAAATCCCTATTGGGGACGCTCTTAAATGTCATTAAAGTTGCCAACGCATATGTTCAATTCATCATACCCGGATTTTATGTTTTTGACTTTTGTACCTACCGACGCTCAACTCATTGGATTTCATGTTTTATACTTTTGTACCTACCCACGGTCAACTCGTCGAATTTCATGTTTGCACACAAACCACAAGGTCTTTGACAACCCCAAGGCATATTTACACACAAACCATATGCCAAAAGTGTACACAACTGAGTCTCACAAAGGGATCCAAAAGTACACACACCAAGAATCGATAGTGAACATGGCGGCAACCCTGAAATGCACACAACCGGCAAATGAAATGCACACGAATGGAGCCTAAAATCAAAATATAATTAGTCCATAGTTCGCATGCATATTACCACAAGGCATATTATATTTTGATCTTGAAAATATAAGATACGATAGAATCATGCCAAAATTACACCCCTAAATTCATGCATAAAATAAAAATATAATTATATTTAGATTATAAATACAACCATAGTTACTAAACAACCTCTCATAAATACATTTAAACAAATAATCATAAATAACTGGAAAACAAAAAAATCAGCACCATAGATTATATTAACACAAAATCAAGGGCCAAAATTAATTTATAGTTTTCAGGTGGGTCTCATTTGATCATAATCTCTCTCTCTCTCTCTCTCTATATATATATACACACACACACACACACACACACACACATATATATATATATATATATATATATATACACACATATATATTATGTTCAAGAAATGAGAAGACGATTTTGGCCCAAATGTGCTAGCCTTTAAAAAAATTCAAACTATCCAAATTGAATTAATTCATTAATCATCTAAGTGAATTCATTAACAAGATACATTCACAACACCCTCATGAACATATGAATCATAGGTTAGAATTCTACCCATTATACATTAATCACAAATAAAGCATCAAGATTGACAATACAATCCTAGCTCAAACCCATAAACTAACTACTAATGATTAGTAGCATAAAGAACATAAAAGCATAAATGTAAAACATAAACATTGCAAGATAAAGAGATAAAAGGGAAATAAAGCTTGTATATTGAAATGGATGGTAAAATCTTGAAATACATGTATAAACCTAATATAATTTTATGATATGAAACGAACGAGTAGGAAATAGCTAGGGTTCGTGTGGAATATTAGAACCAAGGAGAAATGATATAAAATATGTAATTTAAAATCCATGAAATCACTCGTCACGACCCTTGTCACGAACAAAATTTGGCTTATTGGAATATGGCCTCGCGAGGTGCATTAGTGCGTGGTGGGATGGCGTGACAACAAGAAGATTTTTCACTAGAATATGGTATCACGAAGCTTGTAACCGCGGCGTGGTGTGTTGAAAACACAAATTGGCTTATTGATTTTCATGAAAGTTGTAGCCCTTCGAGTTTTCTTACCAATGGCACACGAATCACTTGATTTAGACATTTTTAAGTTGAGATATGACCCAAATACCGAACAATGGTCGAGATGAACGATATTTGCCGCCTTGATCTTTTGCTCTTCTTGTGCGTTGGTTTGCCAAATGACCAATACCATTGAAAATACCACTCTTTGTCTCACTTGGAAGTATTTTATCCATCTTTTTAACTTATTATTGGCTCTCATTGACTCCAAATATGTCTAAAATGCTTCATTTGACTTTAATGTCTTCCAAAATGCATGAAAAAAATACTCCTTGTTGCTTCAAGTGTGAGGTGTTGTACTTAAGTGCACAAACAAAGCAAGTAAGAGTTCTTTGACAATGATATGTACATTTTGGGGATTAAAATGAGATTAAATATGGTATAAAGTGCAAGCAAAATGAGTACAAAAATACACTCATCACGATATATATATATATATAAAAGATATTAATGAAGAAATATACTTCTTGGCAAACCAATAAACCCCTTAAATTTCACATTTGCAACAAACCAATGTCTAATCTTCAACCCAATGGAGTAGCTCAAGTGGCAAGTAAGTTCTCTTTGTGGGGAGGAATTTTGGGAGAACCCGAGTTCAATTTTCAACCTCTCGGAGCGAACATGGGTGGACCCGGACCGTTTAACAGACAGAGAAAGACCCCGTGAATTTACAAAAAAAAATAAAATGTATAATCTTCATCCTCAGGAATTCAGACACAACACATCAATTTTTCATTTTCACATTAGAATTTTTTTTTAACACACAAAACAAAACATGCAAAAAAAAAAAAAAAAAAAAACCCGAAAAGATTACCTTTGTGTGACTTGAGTTAGGAAGTTGTTCAAATCACTTTCGATCTCATAGAAGCCAACTATAGAGGAAAACATAACCACCATTCCATCTTCATCCTTGTTGTCATTTCCAATCATCGATTCTTAATCTTTATTTATATTTTTTTTCCTAATGTTACCATGACTGGACAACACCTCAAAATTTACTCATCGATTAGTTATGGAGTCCCAAACCAACGCCGTCGACATCACTGATTCTGACAATTCTTTGACATTGAACATTGTAGGCTCTACTTCTCAATATTTTATTTGTTGTTGAACATTGTTACGATTGGAAATAATTAATTAGTAGGGATGAATATAATATAAATGGGCATGAATTTTGAGGTCTTTTTTAAAAAATTTTAATTTTCCCTAATTTGCTTTTTGTAATTACAACTTAACCCCAAATATTTGTTGAATCATTTCAAATTCATCCGTTTAGCTTGAAATTGAGCCCTAATTTCATTGATTTAACTCAATTTAGTCTTTGTTAGCATATATATAATGTAAATAACATGAATATGCACAAAGCTGACACAATTAAATAATAATAAGTCCATAATATAATTAAAATAATATAAGAAACAAACAAATTTATTAGCTTAACAATTAACTAATACTAGTGTAACATATTTTGAAAATATTTTATATTATTCTTATTTAATTTAAGCATAGGAAATAGACGAGAAGAAGAACATCTTTGAGGAGACTAAAAGCTTAGAAGAACGAAAATTCTTCAGAGCTTTGCGAAAGTGAGTAGGTGAGTGAGAGTAATTTCAATATTTTTTTTTTTCATTTTAGGATCATCTGTTGTGTTGAGTTGTATTCAGGGGGTTTTAGTGAATTATTTGAAAATAATAATAATATTTAAAAGTAGAACTAGTGACAACTACACTAACCGTGCGGATGCGTGCAATACACGTGTACGCACCAGTTTGGCTACTTATGTGTGTGGTTATTTTATTTTTTATTTTTTATTTTTTTATTTCTGGTTTTCCTTTTCCTCATAACTCATAGATACTCTTTTGGCTGCTCTAATAGTCTAGTACACGTGAGTTTTTTTTTTTTTTAACCTTTCCACGAAACTTGGAGGTGCCACTTTAGCTGCTATTGAATTTTTTTTTTTCCTTCTCTTTCAGAAAACAATGAAAAAAGGTAGTGTGTTGCAGTCAAACCTCTCCTATTTCATTTCACACTCATTCATCCATACAAGTAAAATTTCATTCGAAAACTCTCATTGATCTTAGCTTGTTTGTATGATGCAACTTTTTATTATTTTTATATTTACACATTTCATTTCCTATATTTTTTTAAAATATTATTTCTCGTTTCTCGCTTATGTACTATGTAGATAAGCATAGTTACACTGCCATTTTCATTGTAAATAATTGTTCTAACGTCATATACATTAAGTTAATAATATTTGTTAGTCATACGTGACTATATCTTATTTATTCAACTATTGTCTTATTGCAACCTCTCTATGTACTTATACTAATATATGCCCATTGAGTTAATTTAAAACAACAATATCAATCATTTATATTCTTTGAAATTAAATTGTTTTATGATAAACCTAGTCTTGTTTACACATGATGTTTCAAAGGTAATATCTCTGTCTATGGGCTATGGGCTATTTTTTACAAAGCTTAATTTAATTTATAAATAAGTTAATATAAATTTAAAAACTAATCTCACTTTTAATTTCTTGTTTACATGCTATTTCACAAGAAGGACAATCTTTCTTTTGGGTTAGACCATGAGGTGTCACTGGGCTAGTTCAATGAAGGGGGAAAGTGCTGGCCAGATTAAATTTTTCATACAAGAGAGGATTCAAACTACCGACCTCTCTTAAGGGAGAATAGTGCACGGCCACTCACGCCAACCAAGATGGTTATTCATTACGAATCTTTCTTCCTATATTATTCACACAAGTTTCACTAATAACCCTATTATTTTCGAAATATGACTTCCGGACAAAAAGTTCAGAAATCATTTTCTGGACATGGAATTCGTGCGCCGTCCCTCCCTCAGTCCGACGGAAACTAGAGGCAGTGACCTCTTTTTTTTAAAAAAAAAAAACTTTTAAATTTATTTATAATAAATATTATTAGTATTTTTATATTTTTTAATAAAATAATAAAAAATATATAATTATACACTTCTACTCATTTTCCAGAAAATAAATCAAACACCCAAAGACAGTTTTTCAGAGTAAATCCAAACACTGAAAATGGCATACAGTTGGAGACTTAGAGCGTAGGTGCGGCCTCTTTGGTTGCACTTTTGTAAACGGAAAAAAGTTGCGGGATGTGAAATGACAAAATTGGGTCAGTAGTCTCCCTTTAATGTATTTCAATTTGAGGGTAAAACGGGGATGATGTTGGTAAGTAGGGCGACGACACCAATGTCATGGCTATAGGGAGGAACGTAAATTACAATTTTGGCCTTCTATAAACACAATAGCAAACTTTTTTTGCTGTCTATTTTAGGAGGATATAATAGGAAACATGGATTTAATAGGGTAGTGTGGTACACCATTGTATAGATTTAAAAAAATTATTTCAAAACGAATAAATAAAGTAAAAAATCTGATTTACACAACCAACTTGGCACGTACTATGCACGCACTCAATTCGAAGACGCCCTAAGATCCGGAACAGGGACGACGTCGTTGAGAGTGGACGCCCTAAGATCCGGAACAGAAACGACGTCGTTTCGGTGATATGAATCGAACCCTTTGTTGCTCATCACTGATAACATCTCACGAGTATTCAACGAGTTGTAACCAATTCGGAGCAAATACCTAATCAAAGGACGAGTTTTCCTATCTACAAATAGAGCGAGAAACGGGACAATAGTGGTGCAATTTTATGGGAAATGAGAGAAAATGGCTGGAATCGATGAGAAAATGCTGGGAACATAATTGAGACAGGATAAACGGGTTTGTAGTAAATAAAATGATTTCTTTGCCCTCAAAATAACAGCGGATATAGATGAAAATTGTAACGGAGGACCAACTTGGATGTGATTTTAAAAGTTAGAGGAATAAATTGGGTACTTTTAATATGTTGGGACTAAATCAAGTATTACGTAATAATCGGAGGATCGAAATTGGTATTAACTGTTTTCAAAAAAAAAAATGGTATTAACTCTAAAAAAAAAAAAAGGGTATTAACTTTATTTTATTATTTTTTTAGAACTCTAAAAAAATTTATTTCACAAAAAATAAATAAAGTAAAAAACCCAACTTGGCACGTGCTATGCACGCACTCAGTTCGGGGACGCCCTAAGATCCGGAACAAGGACGACGTCGTTGAGAGTGGGCCCTATGATCCAGAACAAAAACGACGTCGTTTCAGTGATATGAATCGAACCCATTGTTGCTCATCACTGATAACACCTCACGAGTATTCAACGAGCTGTAACCAATTCGGTGCAAAGACCTAAGCAAATGACGAGTTTTCTTATCTACAAATAGAGTGAGAAACGGGACAATAGCGGTGAGATTTTATGGGAAATGAGAGAAAATGTCTGGAATCGATGAGAAAATGCTAGGAACTGAATTGAGACATAATAAAGCCCTCAAAATAACGGTGGATATAGATGGAAATTGTAACGGATGACCTAATGGGTACTTTTAATAGGTTGGGACTAAATCAAGTATTACGTAATAGTTGGATGACCAAAATAGATATTAACCTTACAAAAATTTATTTCACAACAAATAAATAAAGTAGAAAAACCTTATTTACGCACCCAATTTGGCACGTAATACGCACGCACCCAATAGTGCGCTCAACGTGCGCTCTCATATTTTTTTTTCACCTATGTTTTTTTCATGTGGAACTAATAAACACCATCTCCTTACCTTATTATATATAAATTTAAAAAAAGAAAAAAAAAAAAAGAAAAAAAAAAGAAGCTAAACTCACCTCCCCCAATAGTGTAAAAATCATCTAATTTTTTTTTTCTTTCCTAAAAAAATGAGCTAAAAAAATTCCTATTGGATACACTCTTAAATGTCATTAAAGTTGCCAACGCATATGTTGAATTCATCATACCCGGATTTTATGTTTTTTACTTTTGTACCTACCCGCACTCAACTCATCGAATTTCATGTTTTTTTACTTTTGTACCTACCCACGGTCAACTCGTCAAATTTCATGTTTACACACAAACCACAAGGTCTTTGGCAACCACAAGGCATATTTACACACAAACCACATGCCAAAAGTGTACACAACTGAGTCGCACAAAGGGGTCCAAAAGTACACACACCAAGAATCGATAGTGAACATGGCGGCAACCCTGAAATGCACACAACCGGCAAATGAAATGCACACGAATGGAGCCTAAAATCAAAATATAATTAGTCCATAGTTCGCATGCATATTACCACAAGGCATATTATATTTTGATCTTGAAAATATAAGATACGATAGAATCCTGCCAAAATTACACCTCTAAACTCATGCATAAAATAAAAATATAATTATATTTAGATTATAAATACAACCATAGTTACTAAACAATCTCTCATAAACACCTGGAAAATACAACCATAGTTACTAAACAAATAATCATAAATACCTGGAAAACAAAAAAATCAGCACCATGGGATTGCGGGGAGTGGTTTGATAGCCCGTCCCTTTTCCTTGTTGATTGTCTTTATGATGATTTAATGAATTAAGCTTTTTCTCTCAAAAAAAAAAAATCAGCACCATGGATTAACAAAAAATCAAGGGCCAAAATTAATTCATAGTTTTAAGGTGAGTCTCATATATATATATATATATATATATATATATATATATATATATATATATATATATCTTATGTTCAAGAAATGAGAAGGCGATTTTGACCCAAATGTGCTAGTCTTTTAAAAAAAATTCAAACTATCCAAATTGAATTAATTCATTAATCATCTAAGTGAATTCATTAACAAGATACATTCACAACACCCTCATAAACATATGAATCATAGGTTAGAATTCTACCCATTATACATTAATCATAAATAAAGCATCAAGATTGACAATACAATCATAGCTCAAACACATGAACTAACTACTCATATGATTCAGTAGCATAAAGAACATAAAAGCATAAATGTAAAGCATAAACATTGCAAGATAAAGAGACAAAAGGGAAATCTATAAAGCTTGTCTATTGAAATGGATGGTAAAATCTTGAAAATCCATGTATAAATACAAGCTCCAAAAGTATAAAGGAACCTAAATCTAAACCTAATCTAATTTTAAAATATGAAAGGAACGAGTAGGAAATAGCTAGGTTTCGTGTGGTATATGGAACCAAGGAAAAATGATATAAAATATGTCATTTTAAACCCATGAAATCACTCGTCACGACGCTTGTCACGAACAAAATTTGGCTTATTGGAATATGGCCTCATGAGGTGCATTACTGCGTGGTGGGATGGTGTGACAACAAGAAGATTTTTCACTAGAATATGGTGTCACGAAGCTTGTAAGTGGTATGCTGAAAGCATAATTTAGCTTACTGATTTTCATGAAAGTTGTAGCCCTTCGAGTTTTCTTGCCAATGACACACGAATCACTTGATTTAGACATTTCTAAGTTGAGATATGACCCAAGTACCGAACAATGGTCGAGATGAACGAAATTTGCCACCTTGATCTTTTGCTCTTCTTGTGCGTTGGTTTGCCAAATGACTAATACCATTGAAAATACCACTCATTGTCTCACTTGGAAGTATTTTATCCATCTTCTTAGTTTATTATTGACTGACTCCAAATACGTCTAAAATGCTCTATTTGACTTCAATGTCTTTCAAAATGCATGAAAAAATACTCTTTGTTGCTTGTTGTACTTAAATGCACAAACAAAGCAAGTAAGAGCTCTATGACAATGATATCTACATTTTGGGAATTAAAAATGAGATTAAATATGAGATAAAGTGCAAGCAAAATGAGTACAAAAATACACTCATCACGATATATATATATATATATATATATATATATATATATATATATATATATATATATATATATATATATTTCACGTTTGCAACAAACCAATGTTTAATCTTCATCCTCAAAAATCCAAACGCAACCCATCAATTTTCTATTTTCACATTAGAATTAAAAAAAAAAAACAAAAAAACAAAAAAAAAAAACAAAAAACAAAAAAACAAAACAAGCAAACAAAAAAACAACAACCGAAAAGATTACCTTTGTGTGACTTGAGTTAAGCAACGAATTAACCCGAGAAAGAAGTCGTTTACATCACTTTTGATCTCATAGAAGCCAACTATATAGGAAAACATAACCACCATTCCATCTTCATCCTTGTTGCCATTTCCAATCGTCGATTCTTGATCTTTATTTATAATTTTTTTTCCTAATGTTACCATGACTGGACACCACCTCAAAAATTTGTCATCGATTAGTTATGGAGTCCCAAACCAACATCGTCGACATCACTGATTCTGAAAATTCATTGACATTGAACATTGTAGGCTCTACTTCTCAATATTTTATTTGTTGTTGAACATTGTTACGCTTGGAAATAATTAATTAGTAGGGATGAATATAATATAAATGGACATGAATTTTGAGGTCTTTTTTTTAAAAAAATTAATTTTCCCTAATTTGATTTTTGTAATTACAACCTAACCCCAAATATTTGTTGAATTATTTCAAATTCATCCGTTTAGCTTGAAATTGAGCCCTAATTTCATTGATTTAACTCAATTTAGTCTTTGTTAATTAGCATATATATAATGTAAATAACATGAATATGCACAAAGCTGATACAATTAAATAATAATAAGTCCATAATATAATTAAAATAATATAAGAAACAAACAAATTTATCAGCTTAACAATTAACTAATACTGGTGTAACATATTTTGAAAATATTTTATATTATTCTTGTTTAATTTAAGCATAAGAAATAGACGAGAAGAAGAACATCTTTGAGGAGACTAACAGCTTAGAAGAACGGAAATTCTTCAGAGCTTTGCGAAAGTGAGTAGGTGACTGAGAGTAATTTCAATATATATATATTTTTTTCATTTTAGGCTCATCTTCTGTGTTGAGTTGCATTCTCAGTAATAGGGGTTTTAGTTAATTATTTGAAAATAATAATAATAATATTTAAAAGTAGAACTAGTGACAACTATACTAATCGTCGGATGCGTGCAATACACGTGTACGCACCAATTTAGCTACTTATGTGTGTGGTTTTTTTTTTTTTTTTTTTTTTTTAGCCTTTCCACGAAACTTGGAGGTGCCACATTAGCTGCTATTGTGCGCATGATTTTTTTTTTTCTTCCCTTTCAGAAAACAATGAAAAAAGGTAGTGTGTTGCAGTCAAACCTCTCCTATTTCATTTCACACTCATTCATCCATACAAGTAAAATTTCATTCATAAACTCCCATTGATCTTAGCTTGTTTGTATGATGCAACTTTTTAATATTTTTAGGGAAAAGGGTCAAATAAGCCCTCCAACTTTACCTAAGGAGTCAATTAGGCCCCTGAACATTTTAAAGTAGCAATTAAACCCATCAACATTATATTTTGATGCAAAAAAGTCCATAAGCCTATTAATGACCTGTGATCACAGGTCATTAACATGCTTATGGACTTTTTTGCATCAAAATATAATGTTGATGGGTGTAATTGCTACTTTAAAATGTTCAGGGGCCTAATTGACTCCTTAGGTAAAGTTGGAGGGCTTATTTGACCCTTTTCCCATATTTTTATATTTACACATTTCATTTCCTATATTTTTTTTTGAAAATATTATTTCTCGTTTCTCGCTTATGTGCTATGTAGATATGCATAGTTACACTGTCATTTTTATTGGAGATAATTGTTCTAACGTCATCATATACATTAAGTTAATAATATTTGTTAGTCATACATGACTATATCTTATTTATTTAACTATTATCTGATCTTATTGTAACCGCTATGTACTTATACTAATGCCCATTGAGTTAATTTAAAACAACAATATCAATCATTTATATTCTTTGAAATTAAATTGTTTTATGATAATATACTAGTCTTGTTTACACATGATGTTTCAAAGGTAATATCTCTGTCTATGAGCTATTTTTGACATAACTTATTTTAATTTATAAATAAGTTAATATAAATTTAAAAACTATTCTCACTTTTAATTTATTGTTTACATGCTATTACACAAGAACAATCTTTCTTTTGGGTTAGACCACGAGGTGTCACTGGACTGGTTCAAGGAAGGGTAAAGTGCCGGCCATATTAGTTTTTTCATACAAGAGGGGATTCAAACTCCCGACCTCTCTTAAGGGACAACAGTGCACGACCACTCACGCAACCCAAGATGGTTCTTTATTACGAATCTTTCTTCCTATATTATTCACACAAGTTTCACTAATAACCCTATTATTTTACAAAAATATAATGACACTCTTTATTATCTATCATTAAAATTTAATATTTCTTCTCACATTATTCACATCATGAATATTTTCAAATGAAATACGGAGTAACATTAATTGTTAAGTACTCCTATAGTCTAATTTTACACATTTGATTTAGTTAACGACGATTCTCAATTAGTGCTTTTTTATACTTTATATTGAAACGTGCTTTGCTTGATATTTGTTATGATTTAGTCCAAAAATTTCATTATATATATGCTTTATTTACATGATTAGATTCAAATGTTAATAATTGATGATGAATTAATGATTTTAAGGCATTTCGAGATATGACTTAGTATGAAACATCTCATAGAACATATGTTCATGACGAAATAAAACATTATTGGCAATTGTTTCATGTCAAAGAAATTTGTGTTAAGGGGTTGAAACAAATTGTTTCACATAACATTTCATGTTTGGAAAATGATTTATGAGTCATTTTTAGTTAGTCAGTTGATTTTATCAACTTTAGCTGTTAGAACAAGTCAAACAACTAAAATTGCTGCTTGGCAAAGCACGCAACTTATTGGCATAATAGATTGGTTTAATAAATTGGTTGCCAAATTGCTATGTAAAGCAATATTTCCTTATTAGCTTATTGCAATGAATTTCTAAAATTTAAAATTAAGCCTAAAATCATCTCTTTCTTCGCAAACGTTACATCTCTAGCAAAAGAAAGTTTAATTTTGATCGTCAAATTAACACACCACCAATATATTCCAATTATTGTTTTAAAACAGAGAATTAAAAAAAAAAAAAAAGCAACAAAAAAATATTCGTGTGACCTGAGTCAAGCAACGAGTTAACCAAACAAGGAGGTCATTCTCATCCTTTAAAAAAAAAAAAAAAAAAACACACACACACACACAATCGGGTCAACTAGTTGAGTTTTGAGCTAACCCTGCATGGTTGGTTGTTGGACTTATCTAGCTAGTGGGTTGAACTAAAATTGAAAAATGATAGTGGACATCCATATCCGATAGAGCGAGATGAGTTTTGTGTATGTGTATATGTGTTTATATAAATAACACCACGTACAACAAAACATCAGACTAGCTAGCTATATTATGCATGTTGAATACCCCCATTACTCTCCCTATAATTCCCTCTCAAAGAACCTTTCTCTCCTACTGTGGTGTTCTGCACATTATTTACACAACGGCAAATTATTGCATGGACCATGGTCCACACAGCTGTGTAGATCAAAAATAAAAAGTACATTATTTTTATACTAAAGGTACATTATTTTTGTATTGTAGGTATATTATTTGACAGTATATATCAAATAATGTACCTTCATACAAAAATAATGTACATACAGTATAAAAATAATGTACCTTCAATACAAAAATAATGTACTTTTTATTTGTGGTCCACACAGCTGTGTGGACCATGGTCCATGCAATAATGATTGTTACACAACCGTACCAGGAAACATTGTAGTAAATCTTCATATAAATATGCAATTCAAGTAACATGCGCACAACACTTTGAATGATAATCAAATTATTAATACAGTGATGGGCTACCCGACAGCCCGATACAACCCAACAACCATATAGTCAACCCGATTAGCCCAATTTATTACCGGGTTAATTTTTTCAGGTTTTAATCATATATTAATAGGCTAGCTCATCTATTCGGGCTAGGATTGACACCCCTACTCGAGGGACTAGCCATGAGCGAGTCAACCGAACCCGTTATGGGTCAATTTCCGTGACACCCCTACTCGAGGGACTAGCCATGAGCGAGTCAACCGAACTCGTTATGGGTCAATTTCCGGCGGTCAGCAGAATAAAATCATATATAAGTCCGTCATAGACGCAACGCCGGAGTATGTACTACGCACATGGAGAGGTTGCTCTCACACTGTGGTTGGTAAGACTCGATCAATAGTCTTTATTTCCAAATTTCACCGCTGTGACCAACTGAACTGCCCATGTGAACACTAATTTTCTTATTTTGTTATTACACTACGAGGTGTCCTAGGTGGAACGACATAACTATAAGAGAGACACATTTAAATTCGTACAGTACTCAAACTAATTATTGTTCGCACCGAAACGACCCAACTAATTTAATGTGCAAAGTGCGTGCAGAGTGCGGACCATATTAATTTTTTCATATGAGGCCCTAAATTATCTTAATTAATGAGAGTGCATGGTCACTTATCCCAACCAGATTATAGTAAATTTCTTTATCTATAACTTATGATTATGATTAATGTGATACTATATCATAAGATGCCAAAAACATATTCATATTACCATATTGGAAATATAAGAGTTTCCTACAAGTTAATAACATTTTCACGGTAATTTTCAGCCATAAAAGCTTACATTACATAGTTACATATGCAATCATACGTCATTTGTTGTCTTGTCAAACCTTGACCGGTTCCTCCATAGCCGCAGCCTCAACTTTCTTGTACACAAAAGCTTTTGCGGCGAAGACATAAATGCAGAAGTTTACAGCGCTGAGACCGGCGAGAAGCCAGTAAAAGTAGTTGAGATGCGATCTGTTGAGGTTGTTGAGGAGCCATTGGTGTCCGGATCTGGCGGAGATTCGTTGGACGATGGTGATGAGGACGCCGCTGAGGAAGTTTCCGACGCCGACGATGCTGAGGTAGAGGGCGGCGCCGGTGCTGCGCATCTGGACGGGCATCTGGTCGTAGAACAGCTCCTGGAGGCCGACGATGGTGAAGACGTCGCCGAGGCCGGTGAGGACGTACTGCGGCGCCAGCCACCAGATCGGCATCGGGAGAGTGGCGGTCGGAGAATCGAGGAGGCCGTGCGCCGCCGCGACGCAGAGGCGCTTGGTTTCGAGCGCGCCGGCGACGGTCATGGTGACGGTGGAGATGACGAGGCCGGTGCCGATCCGCTGGAGCACGGTGATGCCGGAGGGGACGCCGGTGAGGCGCCGGGCGGCCGGGACGAGGAGGCGGTCGTAGAGCGCGACGGAGATGAGGATTGTGGTGCTGGTGACGACCTGGAATGAGGCCGGCGGGAAATGGAAGGAGCCGAGCGATCGATCCAACGTGGCGGCTTGCTTGGTGAAGAAAGTGCCAAGCTGGGCTATCACGGCGGCGAAGGTGAGGCAGCTGAGCCATATGGGGATTAAGCGGAGGACGAGCTTCACTTCCTCGACTTGGCTCACGCTGCAAAGCCGCCATGGGTTCCGTTTCTCGCTAGATACGTCTGTGTCGTCTATGATTGTTGCCTTGTCTAGGAATCTGCAAAAAGTCCCCCAATTAATTAGAATAAATCACAACTTAATAAAAATGTCATTTTCCTCCAAAGTTACATTTTGATGCAATAATGGTGACATGTACAAGAATTAAATAACGCTTTTTTGTACTAATTAGATATGAATTATATTGGGTATTGATCTAATTAATCTAATAGAGTTGCTAAAGATGTTGTGGTCAAATAGCATAATCACATGTTCTACATTGTAACAGCCAGAGCAGCCCAACCAACATTTAATGATTTTAAATGCATGCATGTAAGACTCTTGCAGCCATCAAAATAAGCTTAGTCGGTCAGTTCATTTTGACAATACTAAATGCACTATCACAACCAACACGATAGTCAAGGCAATAATGTGTCTCCAGGACTCCAGGAGTATGGTTAATCTAACTGAACTGAGCCTAAATAGTCAAATTAAAGCTCCAAACTATATATTGCTCAATCAAAGCTCGAGTCGAGTATTAAAAAGCTCGAATTTAACTCAATTTATTACTAAAATTGCTCGGCTCGATAATAACAAAATCAAATTTGAACATTCATCTAATCATCAAACTCAAATAGCTCACGATTGAATAACTTGACTCGTTCACACCTCTACATGGGTTACATAGCTAAACTTATGATTCTATTAGCCTATGATGACTTATTTCTCAATGCCTCGTATTCAACCTCCATCAACAATACTATTAATTAAGTGCACTATAGAAAAATAACTATACAATGAACTTAATTAGTAAGAACAACACATTTAAATTAATAATAGTGAACCATTCTCGACAATTTATTATATATTTCACTAATACTCTAAGTTAACCAACCCTGTTCCGTCAGGTCAGCATAATAGTAAATAGTAAAAACCCACTGAATATTAAGAAGTTGATGATTAGATTTTATCACACCCTAAGTCCTAGGAAACACTTAGGTAGGTTCTTACTACATAATCTAGGGCGGATCTCTCATGACAACTCAAAACAAACTACTGTTAAAACATCTATCATTCTGTATGGCTGCAGCATCATATCGCACTAATGACTTTATGATCGACCAAAGTTGGTGCATGCATTTTAGTCATAAAAATAATTGTGAAAAGCATTACGTAAAGGCTAGCATATCTAGTTATCTACAACGTAGGTGCATAACCCATGCGGAATATAATATAATGTAATATAATAGCTTCATTCACTAATTATTATTCCAAAATCTTTTTCATCGTCCAGTAACAATAATATCGTACCTGGACGACGCTCCAATTGTAAGACTCTGCACTGTCGGCAAGCTACCTAGCTAGTTACACACTAGGTATATCTTTCAGATATTATTTGATATGTCTAATCTCATCTCTAGGGAATAAGCCTAGCTACCAAGATGAAGTAAGCCAATAAGGTGAGACTGTAAATAGTAGTGTGTGGGTGTAGTGGAGTAGAAGACATGTGTGCACGAGCGGCCATCACGTCCACGCTTTTGGCAGGCACCACCTGGTCTTCTGTCCACCACCATTAATAGGGGTTGACTCTTGTGGGGATGGATGGAAGAATGGTAATTGGGAATTTGTGGAGTGAAATTAGGATCACATATTTTAATTTTTGTAAGATTAAAAAAAAAGGGATACGCATGTTACCTACTTTTTTTTTTTATGTATCTATTATGATATGGTATGTCAATAGGTGTAAAAAGTGACTGACGGTATTGATTTCAGTAGTCAAGAGTCTGGTCCCGACCTCTTTCTTTAGAATTTTTGTTGTGCCACCGGCCTTTGACTACATGAAATGGAAGGGCCAGAATATTTTGGTCATACATATTAAATGACCATAATGAGGAAAAGATGTGATTTCTTCTATGCCACTAATAAAAAAAAGGAAAAAGATAAGGGCATTTTGGTCATATTAAATTGTCAAAATGAGAAAAAAAAAATATACGTGGTTTCTTCTAAAACTCCCCTCCACCCTCAATAAATTTTCTTTATTGTCACGGCATCCTATGCTTCTAACTTATAGCCCGGAAGGGGTGGCATAGCCAAGCAGTGGGAAGAAATAAGATACTCGTACTTAGAAAGTCACAAGTTTGATTCTACCTTAGTTGAACCCACTACACATTCACACCTGGTCCTCTAATGGAGTTTCTTTCTATTATGTGATTTTTAGACTACTACTTGGTATATACTCTCGACTGAGATAACAAGAGGGTGACTTTTTTTCCAAAATGGCTCGTCAATTTTCCTATTCTCATTTGAGATATAACAGTACAAAGTTTTGTCTTATATCCAGAGAGTTCAGAGCATTTGGAGGACAACATGAATTTGAAGTGAGGAGACCTAATTAATGGGTCTCCCATTACACAATAACAACCCCCAATTAAATGATGAGTAGGAATAGTATAGCACAGCAACATATAGCATAACACCCAGGCTTATAAGGTCCAAGGGGGAATAATCATCATAAATACCAATAAATACACATATATATCTCTCTCTAGCTATTATAGTTGATGATGATGGATGGATATGATGGTCTAATTAAATTCCAAGGTCAGTGCAGACACATAATTATTTCGTGTTTGACTATGCATGCCATACAACTACCTCCCTGTTTTGCCGCCAAAAACACCAACCCTACACCCCAACATACACACACATACATTTGTACGTTCATGTGTGTGTGTAGTGTATATGTATCATGTCCGTGTATGCGTATAGATTTGTGTCTGTATGTCAACAAAGTACTGTTAATCTTGCTTTAACGTAACAAGTGGGAGTGTGGGACTAACTAGAGTTGCATATTGTCGGCTTAAACCACAACTGCACATTTGGTAGGCCAAAGATCCCTATTGTGTAATGGTTAAGAGTAAGTTTGGTCGACCAGCGTAACACTAGTTAAACTGGTCTGACAATTACTTTGATAACTCTAAAATTTTAATTTCAACTAATTGTGAGAGCAACCAACTAGTATTATTAATTTGAGCCAGTCGATTATAGGCAACTTAAACTAGTTTACCTCACAAGTCAGGCTTCACTCGCCTGTGAGCTTTATTGTAAATCAAAAGTAAGGTTAGTGTGTTTGATAAAAAATTTATGATTGTAAACACTACCAATAATTACCTAATATTCGTTTTGGAGGTTTTTGTAATCGACGACACCTCATATATACAGGTCGATCGATTAGTTTTTTATGAGTTCAAAGTAATACGTGAACCATAGTCACTTAATGAATATATCCAGCATCAAGTAAAATGATGAACTAATTAATAATTGGACTGTGCATTTATGTTTGATATATATTATGCATGTTCAACAAACAACTTTGTGACAATTTTGACAATTGATACTAGGTGCGACGCGGAAAAGCATTTAACACTGATTTCTAAAATTTAATAATTGACGCTAAAATCATATATTTTAACTGATATTATAACTGAAGTTAAATAACATTTTTTAAAAAAATCTAAATAAGATATCATAAATTTAATTTTCATAAAATTTCACCCTCGTAGCCTGTTTGTTCCTGTATGTATTCAATTCAATTCAATCATTCATATTATGGATAACAATAATTGCCATTATCTCGAACACAAAACTGTGTCCATTTTCGGCAACAAAAAGAGGTGTTTTCTGAAACCATTTATCCTTAAATTAAGGAACATGCTCCATTGTCGAAGCTGTTCAAGATTAGGATCCTCAGATCAATTCAAGTCTATCAACAGCATAAGAAAAGCATGTTTAAATCCAAATTTTTTCATTGAATCTCGTCGACATCACCAAACACTTGTTGGACTTTTAGATGGATTGATTCTGTCCCATTTTTAAGAATTACTGTAAAAATTAAGGGGAAAAAAAAAACATGTAGTGGGCCACTACAAGAACATATATGCTTCTGTACAAAAGTTGGCTGAAATGACACATACCTAAATACCTTCTCCCCAATAAACTCTTTATTTGGAATTTCTTTATAATTTCTTGAGGTTATGATATCATATTAGTGCCCAAATTAATGTTAATTGTATTGGGAAGTATAGTTCACTTACTAGGAAGCTTATCAGCTCGTACACGTAAAGGGTGTGATGAAACATATTTTCTAATTATAATCGTTGATGTTCTATCAATTTATTATCAACAAATAATTGTTAAAAAGAATTCCGTGTATGTTCTTTAATTTTATTCCAATTCTGATTTCTATATTTCAATTAAACTTTTCCAAATGTCTCATAACTTCTTAAACTTATTACTCGGACAATATAGTCCGGTGACAAGCACGGTGTAATTTACGAATTATAAACTATATATATCAGTATATCAAATATTAACTAATATTATATATTGATATGACAAATAAAGTCATTAAAACTTTGACTTTTTTTTTGACATTAAAACTTTGATTAATTCACACGTATATATACGTGTTATTGGTAGATTTCTTTTAATGTAGTTTGTTAGATTAGTGACACGATAAGTGTCGGGATAATTTATATTAAAAAAAATTAGATGTGGTGGTATATTTTTCTAAAAATATTATTGCAAATCACATGGATTTGATTATTTTTTTTCAATTAATATTTGTATGAATAATTGTAATTAATAAATTTTGGGCCATGACATACCTAAATTGATTGGTACGTGCCAAAGCGCGAGTCCGGAGTCGTTCATCATCCGCGGCGGCGGCGCCGCCAATTTCGCCGCCGTCTCCGTACAAAATGCCACGGCCGTCGCGCTCCTCCGAGAGGCTCCGCTTCAGGACGGCGGCGGCCACCACGTGCGCCACCCTAGTGAACGGGCTCCCCACCGGAGCTTCCTTAGCGTACGTCCTACTCCCGGCCAGAAACACCGCCAGCGCAAGCACGGTGGCCGCCGCCAGCATTCCGTATCCGACGGTCCAGCCGACGAAATCCTCGACGTAAATCACGACCAGGACCGCGAGGGTGGCCCCCACCACTATCCCCAAGTACCACCAGTTGAAGAAGGAGCTCTTCGCCTCCTTATCCGCCGGCAAATCCTCGTCGAACTGATCGGCGGCGAACGTCTGCACGCACGGCTTGTGCCCTCCTTCCCCGACGCTCACGGTATAAAGCGCCACGAAGAAAAGCGCGCTGTGCCGCCGCAGCGCCGCCGTCGACGCCACCACTAACATCACTAGCCCCTGAAAATTAAGCCACGGCAGCATTAACCTAAAATCTCGGGGGCGGTTAATTAAGATGCGTATATGATTGACCGAAACATCCAAAAATAGTAACACTTAATTGTTGGGGACCAAAATTGCGTACACTATACACTTTTCAATTTCCATTAATTTATTATTACGCTGAGATTAGTTTAGCGTAAATTGAGTTCAAAAAAAGACAAATAAATAAAACTGTAACGTACGAGAATATAGACGGTGGTGGAAACGACGATCGTCTTGAACCGACCGACGTAAGAATCGGCGAGAAAAGCGCCGAGAATCGGGAAAAGAGCGGAGACGCCGAGAAAAGTGTTCACATTCCTGGCGGCGGTGGCGGTCGGCTGGCCGAGGACGGTGGTGAGGTAGGTTATTAGGTTTCCGGCGATGCCGTAGTAGGAGAATCTCTCCGCCATCTCCACAACTGCAATAAATTAAACAAAAAACTAAAACTCAAATTTTGAAGAATTGCAGAGCTAGCTAGGATGATTGTATTATATCATATCACAGCCATATATAGTATAAAAATACGAAGCTAGCGAGGATCGGAAGAGCTTACAGATGATGAAAATGGCGGATTTCCAACCGCCTTTGCGGTCCATCGTCGTCTTTCCTCCGTCGCCGCCATTAGAAACGGCCGCCATGGGAGAGATTGGTACTAGCTGGGAATCCATAAGTCTTGATGGTAGTAATAATGAGAGTGACTTGTTTTCTAAACTAGCAGCAAATTCCTTTTATAGCAAATAAGGAAAATGATATATATAATGCCGCGTAGCATAACTTCTGTCACGCGTACAAATTTTATCTGATAAATAAAAACAAGTTAATAAAAAAAGTGACTCACTTTATTATTTAAATCAATCAGAAAATGAAACATCAGTAAAAAGTACAAAATAGAGTAAAAAGTAAGAATACATGTAGTATTACTAGATCAGCAAATAATGGGTTGGTGGAATATAATCTTGTGCTTCCTTCAATGAATGTATTCCCTTATTTGTGTTGTTGAGTGTCATAGTATAAACTAGGATTTTTCTCCAAATAAGAATATTGTTAATTTTATTATTTCCTTTTTGAATAAAGGTTTAATCTTATTTCCTAAATATAGATATTTTCTCGTTTCGTCTTTTAGTACTTTAGTGTCCTCGTATATATGGTATGTTTTGTCACACCACCTCATCATACTATACATTCATATAATAATTTTAAACAAATTACTTATATATTATTTTTATATTGCTATTGTCAAGTTATATATTCTTTGTTACATTGCAACCTTGTTGTCATACACTTGCATAATAATCATGCCCGGCCCATATCATTATTATACTGTTTTAATGTTATTATTGTCACATTATATATATCTTGTTAGATTATAGCTGGATTGTCAAACACTTGTATAATAATCGTGCCCATATCATTATTATAGTGCTTTTATGTTATTGTTGTCACGTTATATATCTTGTCAGATTACAACCTATTCATACATTTGTATAATAATTTTGTCCGTTTCATTTTCATAGTAATTTTATGTTGTTATTGTCACAATGTATGCTTTACACAATTACACATCACCTCACCATACACTTATGCAACAATTTTATCAATCTCATTTATATATGTATTAATTTTCAAATTTTCGTAGTAAAGAGAGTGTCTTTTTAGGATTATGTATATATGTATCATAATTTAAGTTTAAAGTTTTATACTTTAATAGTTTTTTTTTTCATATATTAATCCTTCAAAATTTTTGCATTGTAATTTTGTCTAATTACATACGTTAGTCTTTCACTAATAATAGTTGGTAGAGCGAGCTAATTTTTGCTCACTTAATGATTATAAATCAGGTTATAAGGGAATTTGAGAAGAAAAATATTACGAGAGATAAAAAGCTTTTTTCGGTAAGAATTAATTGTAATGGGATAATTTTAAATAAGATAATAAAAAAGGCTATTTAAATATTATAGAGACTTGAATTCAATAATTCATGAATAGTGTCAAGTGGTGGACAAAAATGGATAAAAAGTGAGATGATTATTTTAACATTTGTCCCACAGTCCCATTCTTACTGTCCCGTTAATAGTGTTATGAGTATATTTAACATTGGATAAAATTAATTTTCTTTTTCTTTGTTTTTTCAATGAATAATTTAAATAATATAACTTCATCAAATATATTATATTATTATGTACAATATTAAAGAAATCCTCATTAAATTACTAGTAATCAATTGTTTAAATGAGTTAATATCATTTATGGTCCTTAAAGTATGGTGGTCATAATGTCAAGTTTACTCATTACCTTTAAAATTGAACATTTTGGTCCGTTAAATTGTGATTGCAATCAAATCACCAAAGGCCTTGTGGTCAAGCGGCATAGTTGTGACTCTCTTAAATGAGAGGTTACAGGTTTGATCGCTAATGGGGGCGTTGTGCTTTAGTAGGTTGCAAGTTGCATTTTAAGGTGCATAACCGCTGAATCCTCCTATATGTATCACACATATATATATAGAGGCTCAAATGTCGGCAATGCAGATTGCACAATTAGGTATGCATGAATGCACCATAGTGAAATGCACAAATGCACCACCCTGGTGTATTTTTAACACGTCACACCCTGGTGGATTTTTAACACGCCGTAATACATTCTTACCTACCAGGCCTAATGATGTAGGAATGCACGATCGCACGAAAAGGCCTATCCGCACGGGAACAGACCATATATATCCAATTATTACTTTTTAATTTACATGCTATATAAATAAATGCATTAAACAATTTTTTTTTTAAAATGTAGTTGAGTCTCATCCAAAAAAAATCAACGAAATATGATTTAGCAACAAATACGTAAACAATCAATACAACTTTTTATGGCATAATGGTTTTCAACTTGTCACATGTTTTTATCCACTACCGATTTTGGTGAATGAAATTTGAGCATTTTGATAGTGGATTAGGAGTAATAAAACAGCAGAAAGAAGAAAAAAATAATAGTCCGTAATAAGAAGGGCAAGAATATGTTCATACGACCGAAAGAAAGACATGCACGTCGAAATCTTGGAAAAGTGGCTAATATTTCGGTGCGTGTTGGCCAATAGCATTTTATCCCACAAAATTTACGCACGGTTTTTAATTTGTTTCCACCTACGTCGTCCACTCCAACTAACGCACCATACGATTGTGATATTTAAGGGAATGCCGACTTAGGATTTAATGATAAGGTAGGCGTGGAATACGGTACTAGAATGAAGCACTTACTCGATTAGAGATTTTAATAAAATTTAGTTCGGTTTTTGAAATACAAGTGTAATGTTTGATTATTTAAATGTTGATAAAATTGTAGATGCATACACATGAAACGCTTGTCGTATAATTTAAGTTA
The DNA here is from genome assembly GCA_003576665.1 of Ipomoea trifida. NCBI lineage: Eukaryota > Viridiplantae > Streptophyta > Magnoliopsida > Solanales > Convolvulaceae > Ipomoea > Ipomoea trifida. The sequence continues at coordinate 3,250,551 of CP025647.1, read as the reverse complement.
ATCAGGATAGGGCAATCGTCTGGTTACAGTGGTATGAGAGCAGTGAGCACGATCCAAATTAATTAGCGGTGTTCTGCTACACTTTGTTGTATTGACATCATTATTTGCGGTGTGTTAACCGACATTTTTTGTCGCTTTCTTGACATCATTATCTACGATGCCTCTTGCAGGGTGTGTTATCTGTTAGGCGACAAGCGACATTTTTAGGGTGTGTTATGTGTTAGGCGACAAGCGACATTTTTGTCGCTTCCTCTTGCAGGGTGTGTTATGTGTTAGGCGACATTTTTGTCGCTTTTCTGACATCATTATATGCGGTGTGTTATGCGACATTTTTGTCGCTTTGCTGACATCACTATATGCGGTGTGTGAAGCGACATTTTTGTCGCTTTACTGAGATCATTATATGCGGTGTGTTAGACGTCATTTTGGGTAAGACATTTTTGTCGCTTCTGGAAGCAGGATGTGTTATGTGTTAGGCGACATTTATTTTTCACTTTCTTGACATCATTATCTCGGTGTTTTAGGTGACATTTTGGGTAAGACATTTTTGTCGCTTCCTCCTGCAAACTAGATATCTCAGATATCTTATACTTATAGATGTTATGGAGTATAAAATGCGCGAGAGATAGCCTATATGTTATACAATTCAATCTCCTTATAATCTTGTACGGAGTATATATATATATAGTGATGCAAATCCCCTTATTTTTTTTTTTTATGTGAGACAAAGCCTACTTATAAGCATGTACACCTTTATTTCTCAACTTAAATGAGTTTACTTTGACAATCAATTTTTAATTCACGCACTATCCATTTTGAGCGTGCAACATATCGATCTCTTCATCTCAATATGAACACCCGAGTCTACGTTGACTCGATCCAAATCAAAATTGAACCCGACATATATTTATATCACAAAATAGCCACTTAAAATGTCATTCTTACTATTTGTCCCAACAATAGATTCCAACTCGCTTGAATTCATGCATCATAACCCCAACAAATAGTTACATATTGAAGATTTGAAGCAGAAAATAGATTTCTCCATAGATAAAATTAAATGATATAAGATGATAAGGTAATTGTAGGAAATGAGTAAATAAGCAAGCAAGACACAATGATTTAACGTAGAAATCAAAATGGTAAAAACCACGGGCATTTTTAGGCTAAGCCAAGCCAAAATTCTTTATTATGTATACTATATATAGGTACACATACATAGGCAGTCATGGTCATTAAGTGAAATAGGAAGAAAAATGCGTAGAAAAAATATCATATGGGATTTGAAATGAGCATGAGATCGTTTTTTTAATCCTTGCCCTTTATATAAAGTAATTTCTTGACAGTTGCAACTTCTCGTAGCCCTCCATACTTTCTTGCCTGAACTTCTTCTTCCTTACTATTGAATAATAACTGTATAATTGAATATTATTTCATCGCATACATACAAACTTATATACGAAATTTACTTGATTAGTTTCATGATAAATCAACTAATTCATTAGCATTGAAAGATGGTATATTGTGTTTATTTTCTTATAAATTATTTTTTATTTTAACATGCTATTTCTTTTTTTTTTTCCTTTTAAATTATTAATGTCGCTAAATAACACCATCGAAGTCTACCAAAAAAAAATAACACCATCGAAGTGTAACAACATTGGGGAATAACATATGTACATTATAAGTATGCAGTCTAACTATAAGTTTAAATTTTTAATTCAAAATAAAGCATATACATCTTTTAATTTAATATCACATCTACTTGATCCAAACATTACGAGGAAGCTTTATTCATTCCAATGTACTCTATATGTATATAAAATGTATCAAAATATACAAAGATGAGAGAAAAAAGGCACAAAGGGACTTTCTTATTTAAAGTTCTAGAGAGCGTTAGGAAGAAAATCTCATAGAGTGAGGCAGTGAGAGACTTTGGAGAGAGAGAGAGAGAGTAGAGAACCAAAGAATGAAAAAATGAAATCCCCTATAACTTAATTGAGCTAAATGGCCTTTATATAAGCCTAGAGTATTGACTTTGACTATATGACATTTGACCTGAACCGTTTGACTCCAATCCCAATTACAAACTAGGGTAAAGACCATACAGAGATATCAAACCAAAGAAATATTCCCTATCGCATTCATTGTGCATTCATTTGACCGTATATTATATTACGTGCTAATTTACACGTTAATATTATAATGTCATATCAAACTATATCATGTAAAGAACATTTTTCAAATCACAAGGACTAAGGAGACACCACAAGATCATGCATCCAATATTATCTTTCATTCATTCATTGACTACATCTCAACTTAGATTATGTATCGTCATATCTTTCATTATAGTTCGTACATAGTGAAATATAGGATGTTGGTACGATGACATAACTCGATCATGGTGCATGTATAAAACCAACAAATATTCCCTCCATATTTTTTTTTCTTGATTTCTTCGAAATGCGACCATGGGTCCACAGCTTTGACTAGGTAGTACATTCTCAGTAGGTGTAGTAATAGACCGGCAAGATAAGTATAAACTGAAACCATGTTTGGGGCATTGCCATATTGTGGGATTCTCCTTTGAGATTCTTCCCTGATTTAACACCATCATCTTTATAGTGCTCAATTACCCAGTCCCCCCCCCCCCCCTCCCCTCTCCCGAAAAAAATATATTTTAGTATACATGTATAAAAAATGATTGTTATACAAAGTACTATGTACAATCGTGATTACTTTCGACACATGTTATCTAATTAAATTGATGTATCATATTTTAGTTTGACGTTATAAAAAAAAATTAGATTATTGTAGTGTTAGAATCTACGACATTGTGTTAGCAACCACGAGTTTATATTATATTTCACATTTTCATGTTATAAAGAAACACATGATGAGTCAAAACATGTGTCATTGTATCAAATTAAAATAACTAATGAGAAAATGTAATATAGGCCTAGAGGGAAATGTATTGATACAAATCTGGTTTGCTCAATCTTGATAAGTCATTAGTACTATGAATCACTCATGGTCAAACTTATCTCGAGTTTTCAAAAAATTATCTCAATTTTTTTAATTCAAAAATTCAATTATGTATTTTATTCATATGAGGCAAGCAATATTTATAGTGGTAAAATTATAGTTTCATTGGATAATTCCCAAGATAACTAGAAATATAATCTTAACAAACTATTCATAATTCAAACTATTCATATGAGACGAGCAATATTTAATTTTTGTTGGGAGCAAAAAATAAATAAATAAAGATGAGATACTCTAGATAACTAAAACTCCTAAATCTAATCTAATCCTAACAAACAATTATTAATTCTGTAGAAATTAAACATCATGTTGCAATTGGAAATTAACAAACTAAATAATTAATATAATAATTCCAAAATCTAATTAATTTAAATTATACTGGCACCAAAATTTATTAACAGCTCAATCATTGATGGTTCCTGCGTTCGTAACATTTCATCCATGTTTAGAGAGATTCGACCTTCGAATCTATGATCCAAGTGTCGTTGAAGTTCGCTACAAACTGAGAGTTACGTTTATAATATTTGTTCTTGAGCATTCTCGAATGTGTGGACTTCCGTGGCTTAGGATGCTTAATTCCTTGCAAACCCAACCTCGTACTGCAAGTCTCAGGTATTTTACCGCAAATTATATCGTGGACTGTGGTCGACCGCGGTCCCAAAACGACATCGTTTTGATTAATGAAAACAGACGGATGAATTCGCGCCACTCACTTTCTTTTCATATATACTGCACTTTCTTTTCATATATACTGCAGTTACATTTCAACACAACTGCAGTTACCTTTCAACACAACTGCAATTACTTTTTGATATAACTACAGTTTCATTCGATAATATAAAAACACAAAAGTGAAACTGTTATTCAGTATCTGTTCATATACACTGCAGTTACATTTCAACACAACTACAGTTACATTTTGATATAACTACAGTTTCATTCGATAATATCAAACACAAATGTGAAACTGTTATTCAGTATCTTTTCATATACATTGCACTTTCTTTTCAACACAACTACAGTTGCTTTTTGATATAACTACAGTTTCATTCGATAATATCAAAACAAATGTAAGGCAATATCTTTTGGAATGAACTGTAGTGTCAATTACGGGGCTCCATCTCCCACTTACTAAAACGACGTCGTTTTGGGACCGCGGTCCACGATATAAGAACTGGTATTTTACTGATTTAAGCCACGTTTGACAAATAATGGAAAGTCCCAATTGCTACCCCCATAGAAATCACACTTTTAGATAGCAAATGATACGAACAGTCTATTAGCTATATATGGTGTGAATTGAAGCATGTGTTTCATATTAACTAAAAATTTAAGCTGATAGTTGGATTGTACATCTATGTTTATATATTATATATGTTCAACACGCCTTCCGATTATTTTTTTATGGGCTCCAAACAACACACGTGGATCATAATCCTCTCTTAGTCGAGTACGCGGAGATTCAAATCCAGATTCCAACCAATGACTTTTGGTATGTGGTTGACTCTGATACCAAATTGAATCATGTGTTTTATCTCAACTAAAAGTCTAAGTTAATAATTGGATTGCACATTTATGTTTATATATTAAATACGCTCAACAATGTGATTATGATGTAGGTTCAATTTAGGTTCGATAAGGGATTTGTTTTTTGTTTTGAGTTTGATTCTCATCACATATGAGAATGGGTGGGCACTACAAGTGGAGTTTCACACTTTATCATGAATCACTCATGGCTAAACTCATCTCGAATTTTGAAACACTATCTCAATTTTCTAATTTAAAAATTGAACTCTCTATTTTATTCATATAAGACGAGCAATATTTATAGCTGTAGAATCATAGTTCCATTGGACAATTCTTAAGATAACTATAAACACTACTACGTACTTTAATTTTTTTTTTTTTTTTACTGAAAAGTGACCAATTTTATAGTTATTACTCCGTACAAACTTGTATAAAAATGACATCACTTCTTTTATCTTTATTTTTCAACAATCCTCAACTATTAATTACCCAAATTGATGAATCATATTAGTTATCACTTTTTACCTGTAAACTCATTCTCACTTGAACATTCCTCTATATATATGTGTAGATGATCAATACCTATGTATTGCTCATTTATGATATTTTTATCTTCATATAATTTGTAAGGCATTTATTAATCGTGAGAATTGCACAATAATTTGACTAGTAAATTTTTTTTTTTGGTCGAAAGAAGAGAGAGGAAATCCCAGGTTAAAACAAAGATTACACAGTGACTATGCTCCTATTACGGGGGATCCTCCTATAGAAACTAGCCCCCATCTGATCCTCGTAAAGCATATATCTGAGATCCATTGGAGGTTCCATAAGCTGGTGAAAACCATAAGGTTGACGTAGTGCCTTCTTAGCAAGAAAATCGGCTATTCTGTTCTGCTCCCTGAAGACGTGCAAGAAAACGATTTCTATAAATATGCATGAATATCAATAATTTATTATTTTCTTTTGTAAAATAAGGACAAGTTTTAAAACTTTTTATGAAATTTTTGTAACATTTTTTGAAAATAAACATTTTTGAAATGCAAAAATATTGCTATTGTTAGTCTTTCCATTCATCATAAGTTAACACTATTTGAAATATATCTTGTTCGAAATGACGTTACAATGATCGTTACGTCCAAATCTATGTGCAATTAATTAATATCTAGAATTTCGTAAACTAATTAGTTTCAATTTCCACATTACGAAGCAATGAATATTCCACATATAGAAGTTGCATAGACAAATATAGATGATTGTTACATGTACGAAAGCTGAAATATACACACACACATATAAATATATATAATCGTATTGGAATCTAAAAATTCCTTGTTTGAATAAAATTGAGGTGGTGCGGTTTGTACTGAACAACTTTTTCCCATCATAGTCGTGTTAATTTTTATAATGTTTTATAATCAATTGACGAGACGTCCAAGCAACAAGATCCTGGTTTTTTGGTTTAAACGTTGAAGCCTATTGCCTATATATGGTATTATTGTCCACGTTAGGATAATTTCCACTATCGTTTAAATCAATGGAACCACATATATATTTATAGTCGTTATGTTATTATTCAGCAGTCAATTTCATCTTATTTTTTAAATTATTTTTTATTTTGAAGTGTTTGACAATAGCTGTTAACTGAATGGGTTTGACTAGTTTATATCATTAGCTGCGTAGAAAGATTATATTTCATAAATTAATTGTTAGCTGACAGCTGATTATATACAAATTCCTATTAAAAATCTGCTGCACTGCACATTTTGCTGCTGTCCAATGTACATTTTGCATTTTTGCTGCTCATTTGACTTTATCATTTACATCATGGCCATTTTTGGTCATTCGTCAATAAAATTATTGAAATGCAGTTAAATATAACGACATTTTGATCTTTTTATACAAAGTAGGTTGACCCGTTATATTTGTTATGTTTAATTTTTTTGAAAAAATCAAAAGTAAAGACTGAAATGCTTTTGTTTGACAAAATTTAAGCTGTTTTGTTGATGGAGGACAAAAATGGTCATGCCACAATAATAGTATGAACAAAAGTGGATGTTTTGAAAAAAAAAAATGACTAAAAGTTCACTGCCGCCTATAAATCTATGACCAAAAATGGAGTTTAAATCTATAAATAAATCATAATATGAGTGCAATGACACAATGTTTATAGTTTTAACGAATAATAACCAATATTTAGTGAAGTAATAATAATAAAATGGGTTTAGTAGTTTACTAATTAAAACTATTTAGAACAAGTTTTACAAAGAGCCTGTAGTTTAAATAAATTATTATAAATTTTATGCAATAAAATTATTATTATCATTATTTTAAAGAAATCAATATTTGATTAGAATAACTTTTTAAAAAGATTGATGTTTATTTAAAAAAAAATTAAAAAAGTTACAATTTTATGATTTTTAGCTGAACATCGATAAAAAATGGAAATATTTTTGAATAATGATTTATTTTTAAAAAACTTTTTTTTTTTTGAGTTTACAAAGGCACTCTTAAATAAAAATCAATTTATTTTTCTTCAACTCTTGTAACCACATGACTAAATTGGGATTGAGCTTCGTTTTCGAACGATTGGAATAGTAGGTAAACTAGTTTCGAATACAGGAATTACGATCCGCAACAAATCATATTCAACAATAATTATTGCTATACAAAATAGTAATACCATAGATAATGAGTTATAGTTTATTAGTTAATACTTAATTTAGGCATCGACATGTTTCTTACAAATTAGTCATAAACGATTTTTTTGTGTGCTTAATTAGGGCATCAATTTTAATGATTTTATTCAATTAAGTCTTCGGCTATTAAAATTATTGACTAAATCGATAAAAATCACTATAGTCGATGACTAGCATTGATAAAATCACTATAATTGAGGATTGAATTGAGTATTAATACATGTAAAATTACTAAACTATCTTAACGAATGACTCAATTAAGCAAAATTAACAAAATCAAAGATCTAATTAAGTTAGAAAAAAAATGAATTGTTTATGATTAAATAAAAGAACCACTATAATCAAAAAATAAATTGGGTATTAACTTGATTATGAAACAAGATAAAGATACATGCCAAATTGCCAATAAGCCCTCTTAGTCCTTTAGGACAAGGATACTATCTTATAGTCCATGCATTTTGGCCCATATTTTCGGCCCAACTTCTCTTAATGGCTCAACCAATATGATACCTCAGCCCTTTAAAACTACTCTCACTCCCCCTCCTTAACCGCAATTTATATCGTTGACCATAGTGCACAATGCATTGTGCATTTGTGCACTCCAATCCCTGATCCACGATATAACGATCCCTCCTTTTCGAATTTTCATGTTCCATTTTTTTTTTAAAGAAAATTTTGAAAAAAAATGGTATGAAGTTAAACGACAGGACTAGAACCAATCAAATTATGCTTTGAAGAGAATTGTATTCTATAAAATATTATTTATAATGTGGTATATATTTTATATTTTCTCAATATATTTTAATCTTATCTGCTCATTTGACCCTTCATTTCGAATGATAATAGAGGTGTAAACAATTTTGACTTCATATTTATTCACACTTTCAAAAGAGTTGTATTTTATAGAATATTATTTACAATGTAGTCAAGGACGGAGCTATAGAAATGTGTTTGTGTTAAGAAATGTTAGGGGTTCATTATTACTTCAACAAAAGCTTTATGGTTATATATATATATATATATATATATATATATATATATATATATATATATATATATATATAACTAGCAATTTCCCCGTGTGATGCACGGACTTAAATTTTATATTTTTGTTATGAATAGATATCAATTGTATTATATGAATGTATTTGTATTTGTTAATAAGTAATGTTAGTACAACATTAAAATAAAATGAGTAAAATATTTGATTTACAACTTATTGAATACTTCTTTGTAAACTACATCGCACAAGTCATAAACTTGAGTCCCTTAGAATTATTGACTCTATATGCTGCTACGTATAACTGCCAGTGTACAAACACTGATTTTTTTTAATAGCAGTCCTAACGAATGATCAAGTTTCTTAACAACATCACTGGAGAGTGTACTTTTAGCGTCAGTGAATGGTTTGGAATACCTGACTATTGTAGCAATCGAATCATCCCCACATTGTAATATATTATGACTTATTACTATTATTTCTATTATTATTATTATTATTATTATTATTATTATTATTATTATTATTATTATTATTATTATAATATGTTTAGAGTTTTTTCCCTTTTAATTGCTATTATTACTTTTTGTTTTTGAAGTATTATTATTATTAATTATTGATGTTATTATGTATTCAAACTATGTATTAAAATGATTGAAATAGTTATAACTTATTTACTAATATGTTTTTATCGACTATTGTTACCTTTTGTAGTGTATTGATTTTCATTTTTTTTCTTTTTTTTTTTAAATTCAATTTGTAAAATAAAATTATTATTATTATTACTATTATATGTTTACCATTTCCCCTTTAATTATTTGCCCTATAATAATTTAAGAAAACAATATATCATAATAATAACAATAATTAGAAATTATATATAGCACAAATTTTAATTATGGTATTGTAATTCCTACTTACCTTCATACTTAAATTTTTTTATTAAACCTTTAATATTGGATTAAAATTAATTATTTATACAATAATAACATTTAAAGTTTAATATAATTTGTGTATATAATAAATATATAAATTGGTATATTTATTATGTAATTTTTTTTATAACGAATTAAATTGAAAAAAAAACTCAAAAATGCATTGATAAGTTAATTTATAAATTTAAATAGATTCAAATTTAAATATTGATCACTTTTAATCACCATCACCATTAATAAAATTATTTTTTTTTTTGAGGAAAAAAAAAATAGGGCCGTTTAAAATGATTTTTTTAAACGCCACAATAATAGTATACATAAATAAATCTAAATTAAAAAATACAAATTGATTGACCCAGAACAAATAGGGCCGTTTACAGCAATCATTGAAGCCCAACCACACCTTTATATTTCAAATAAGCATTCTGATCTTTTTTCCTAAAATTGTATTTTTTTTAAGATCTACAAATTTTAATGTGATTTACTGACTCTTGCCTACAATTTTTTTAATGTTTTCAAGAACCTAGATCATAGTGATAATAATCAAGAACCGAGAGCATAGTTTTAAAATTGTTTATATAAAATTGCTTTACAATTAATATTTGTTTAAATTTATTCATCCCTGGCATATTATTGTACATGCAGAATCTTTCTGGTTCGTAAACTAAAATATATGTAAAACCCAGATGCATTAAAAAATTGTAACATTCATGAGTCATCCAATTTTCCCTATTGAGTTTTTATGAATGTTTTTATAAAGTTTAGGGTTTAGGATGAGATGTGTAATTTATAATGTGTTGTGTATATTTGAATTATTTTATCAAATTAGTTATGCTTCATATTTTGCTATGAATGTTTTTATAAAGTTTTGATGTGTTTTATTTGTTGTCTATATCCAACAATATTTATGATAATATTTCTTTAAGTGTTTTTTTTTTTTTTTAACTATCTCTTCTTTTTTAATATTTTGCTTCCGCTGAAAGAAATTTATGGCTATGTCTCGGAATGTAGTATCTACTTTATATTTTCACAAATTCTTTTAGCCGTGTTTGATCTTATGACCACTCATTTAGAATGATAATATAAGTGTAATAATATTAAATAGTAGTTGGCGCAAAGAAATATATTTAAATATTAGAAGTATTTAGTTTTTTTTTTTATTAAGAAGGAACAAATTAACCATATTAAAATAGTCACATTAAAAAGTTAAGAAAAATTATGTGATTTTTTGTAAGAATGAGAAATATTTTTCTTTTTATTATTCCAAGTTTCTTTTTTGTGAACATAGCAATAACTAATGGAAAATATAAAAATTTATTTTTTTCGAACTTTAGCAACCCGCCTTCCAAAATGTATTCTTTTTTTCCTAATATACTTCGGAGTAATTTCTAACTCCTTACGTAATAAAAGAACAGAAGAAGAAGAAGAAGAAGAAAGGTCTCCCTGAGCTCGCCAGTCCGACGTCTCTGTATTCGTCGACGATGAAACTCTCATTTTCCCTCGCCTCAAAGCCCTCTTCAAACCTAAAGAAACCATCTCAGACCTTCGCCGGCAATGACCCGAAAGCATCGGCGTCCGCCGCCGCCAAAGAGTATGTGACCGAGTTCGATGCTTCTAAAGCTCCGGCAGCAGCCGACTCCGTCGCCAATTATATAATCCCTCCGAAGGCTAACGAATGGGAGCCTCGCAAACGGATGAAGAACATCGACCTCCCTCCAATCCGGTCGTCCGACGATCAGCCGCTGCAATTCGAGGTCGACACTGGCTCGTCCGTCGAGCCGTCGTCCGATTCCGTGTCCTACGGGCTGAATATCCGCCAGTCAACCGGGAAAACCACCGACGATGCGAACACCGATAAGTCAGAAAACCCTAACCCTAACCCTAATGTTGATCCCATGTTGCATAGGCTGAAAGAGGATCTGATGAGACTGCCGGATGATAACGGTATGGATGAGTTCACTGATATGCCCGTGGAGGGCTTTGGAGCTGCTCTGCTCAAGGGTTATGGTTGGAGTGAAGGCAGAGGCATAGGCCGCAATGCAAAAGAGGATGTGAAAGTGAGAGAGTATAAAAGATGGTCTGCTAAGGAAGGGATTGGATTTACTGCTGAATTACCAAAGGATACTAAGGTTGATGGTGGAGAAAAGAGAGATAAGAAAATGAATGCCAATGGAAAGGAGGAAAGAGGGGAAAAGGAAGGTAAAGGATTGTTTGTGGGCAAGAACATAAGGATAGTTGGAGGTAGGGAAATGGGAATGAAAGGAAAGGTTGTGGAGGTGAAGAGCCGTGGGAATATGGTCATTAGGCTTTCCAGTGATGACAGGGAAGTAATTGTCCAAACATCTGATGTTGCAGAGTTGGGTTCTGTAGAAGAGGAGAAGTGTATGAGGAAGTTGAAGGAGTTAGAGATTAAAGACAGCAATAAAGATTCATCTAGTGTTAGACATCGTAGAGAAAGTAGAGATGAAGTAACGAGGGATAGGGAAATTAGGGAGGAAAGATCAAGGGACAGGAGAAAGGACAGTAAATGTAGTAGAGATGAGTCAAATGCAAAGGGAGTTGAACAAATTTCCTGGCTAACCAGTCATATAAGAGTTAGGGTTATAAGTAAGGCGTTGAAAGGAGGAAAGTTATATTTGAAGAAAGGAGAAGTGGTGGATGTCGTAGGGCCATCAACTTGTGATATATCAATGGATGAAAGCCGGGAGTTGATTCAAGGTGTGAATCAGAATCAGCTTGAGACGGCACTCCCAAGGCGTGGTGGTCCTGTACTTGTTTTGTGTGGCAGGCATAAGGGCGTGTATGGAAGCCTTGTAGAGAGGGATACAGAGCAGGAGACTGGTGTTGTGCGGCATGCTGATACACATGAGTTACTCAATGTGAGACTTGAGCAAATTGCAGAATATACAGGAGATCCTAGTTACATTGGCTATTGAAGAATCCATTCAGTTGTTGCTTGGCATTGATTGGTTGGGGATGCCACTGAAATTGAAGGTATCTTTGAGTTTTGTGCTTGCTTCATTTGTCATAGCTTTCAAAGTTTGAAATTATATTCTTTTTATATTGTATTGCTGTTATATAGCTAGTTGAAGTTTTATGGATCCTTCATTGTCTTGTTTATGTTGTGATTATAATATGTTGTCTGCACCATGTTTCATCAGAAAATACAAATTTCAGTGCATGTTGAATTATGAAGTTCTTATGTTTCCAAGTTGTAGATCCCACCATGGCACCATTAGTAATTGAACGTTAATATCTCTTTTACTATACTGATAAGTATTTCATATTAGGAGGACTTTAAAGACATGATCATTACCAATAAGATTGAGCATATGCATAAAAAAAATGTTTAACTACATAATATAAAGGCTATCTGAGAAGGCTTAAAAAAAAACCTAGGTAGCAAAGAGGGTTATCATGCTAGATCTAGGTTGTTGCATATTTTCTTTAAAAGTGGGGATTTACTGGAGAAATTTGCATTTTTTTGGTGGGGTGGGAGTGGTAGGGTTTTCCCATATTCTTTTCAGTGGCTTTTGGTGTAGCGTATGGAAAGCACTAAGTTGATAACATAATACTGTATGGCAATTAAGGCATATCAAATACTAAAGCTGAATTATGAATGAGCTTGGGCAGAGGTTTTTGGTTCATGCAATATACATATTGTTTATATGCCTTAAATGTTGGTTCAAATATTAAGGGTGTGTCCTTACAATAAAAATCCACACTATAATGCCTTTCTTCAATGATCTTGAAAAAGTAGTAAGATAAAATAGTTTAAGATTCTATGCAATCAATTATTAAGGAACTTGATAAGAAATCAGTTGCACTCTTTCTTCTACACTTGGTATAGCCAGGTAACAGATGTGAAAAATATTACAGAGATCAATGTGAGAATGTGAATGAATTGTTGAGTGATATATTTATTGCTGTTATTTACACAATGTAGTCTGCAGAGCCTTTTTTGTAAATTGTAATTAGCTTTTTTGGTAGAAAAGTTGACAATTTTGCGAGGGGGTAAAATAATTGGATATTCTAGTGATAATGCTTGTTTGTCATGAAATTACTTATAAGGGAAATTTTGGTTTACAATTATTGAGAGACAGTTAAAAGATTTGCTGCCCAACTTTGCCGTTCAGTGAAGATGTCCTGCGCTGTATGATACGGAGTATATAGAACTGCTTTCTGTCTTATCAAATTGTCATCCTTGGGGTAGTTTAGGTTTCACTATTTGGATTTTGACTCATTTTCTCTCTCCTATCCTGATAGCTGAGTATTTAGTGTTGCCTAACAGCTGAAAGTTGTTTTTTTTTTTTTTTTTTTTTTTTTTTTTTTTTTTTTTTTAATGAATCTGATGCCCTATTTTCCTTTTAGTCTTTTACATTTTACTCCCTTTTTATTTGCTAGATGAAACAGAAGCCATACTAGGGTAGCATCCTTATAAAGGATTTGCCCCTTTTGTTGCTATTTGAAAATTGTCTTGAACTTTCTGGTGGATCCGTAAAGATTAAGCTCCCATTAGGTGCTACTTGATTCATGTTTCCTTTAATCCAGTCTGTGTGATGGCTTGGCAGTCAGCGGTGATTAGTTCCCCTGGAGCCCTTTGCTTCAAAGGTTTGTAGAGCACGTAACAGAGCCATAGGTGAAACCACTTCATTTTCAACATGAGTGAGGCCTTGTCTTTTTGCAAGAAGCCAAGAACTCCTTCTCTCAGACCCCAGATGTCTATTTTGAAACTGCTCATGATTTTGATGTTGAGCATAAAGCCTACCACCCAATTACCTTCAGCCTCTCTTATCAAACCTCCTTCACTAGCTTCAGCCTGTTGGCATCTAATGGGTTAATCTGTATCAAGTTTATAGTACATCCTATCAGAATCCTATTACCTTAACGGCTTAACCAATGTATTCAAAACCTCCTGCAGTAGCTCATCCTTTTGACCGTATTAAGCTTATAGCACATCTTTGGAGAAACCATTTTACCTGAGTCCCACCCGATATTCTTGGCATTAGCCATTAATTAGCAAAGGCTCCAGAACACCTGCTTCCATTACTTATTGGGTGCCAAATCTTGTTGTGTTGGCAATCATAACTCAAGTGAGTATTTAGATATGCATCCACGTTGTTTCATCTCCCGGAAGTGATGTGCCTCAAAGGTTACAGTAGTACACATGCATAAACCTAAATCCACAGTGTGTGCATTTGGTCGTGGGGACTTATGCTTGACATACATGTGATATATTATCCTTTTGGTCGTGCTGCTCAGCTTCTGTAAGAACTGATGCGTGATGGATCATTATTGATTATGTATATGCTCTCTAGAATGTGCTCCTGTCTTACCCTACATTCATTTTCTTTTGCTTGTGCATGGCTTTTCAATTGACATAGAGACACTAGGGGAGGGTGAGCAGTTGTGAATTGTGGGACAATGATATTATCTACTTCATTTTTTTTTTATTCATTCATTAAACTAAATTTCATCTGTTTCAACAACCACCCATTTTGCTATTTCTGTGTTTCCCTAATATTGTCTTGGTGCACTGTAGGTTGGTACACCACTGTTGAATGCTGTTGTTGATGTTCAGCTGCCACCGAAGATGACCACGTTGCAATTTCTTTATCTCCAAGCTGGTCAACTGTTCTGCTAAACTTGTACTATTGACCTATATTGTTTGACAATTATTGTTTCTCAAGAAAGAAAGTGTTGTACCATACGTATAAATGTATAATTTATTGATCTTGAACCAAGTAAAAGAGTGTTCTTTCCCCTCCAAAAAAGAAAGTTCAATTTTGAAAGGAAAATGTTTAGTGTACTCTTGTAACATCTTGATTTTTATTAGACCAAGGAAATGGAAAAATTCTGTAACCTTCTAGACAAATCAACGTGTGTTATATTAGTATAATAAAGTAATAAAAATAATCTTGAGGGCATGACCACTACAAATTGCAAATATTTGTTTTAATACTGATGATATTAATGCAAATTAACCTCACAATTATTAATAGGGCAACTTTTTCTTCCTGAAAGGTTGAATCCCTAACCCGTCTCACTAGAACTTATGAGAATATGTAAATCAGGTAACTCAGCTGAACATAGAAGTTTGTCGTTTGCTTGTCGTTGGTAAGTCTTTCTTTTTAAATTTTATCTCCTGTGATCAATTGAGATACTTATGCCGATTCTTCCCTTATTAATTGATACTACAATTTGTGCACATGTATTACTTAACAACTAATTCTAAAAATGAATGTAGACTTGAAATTGACATTTTTTAACAAATTAATTGTTCTCTAAGTCGACTTCGATCTCTTTGGATTGTCAACCATTATCAAAATATTTTATTACAAATACAGGAATCTCTGGTATAAGCATCCAATTTAATTTTGTGTGATACGCAGTCTATACGAGGAAAACAACTAGCTAAAAATTGAAAACAGTGGGCAGTCTTGATTTTTTTAATTTTCTTAATGATCAAATTTTAATAGTCAAAATCCTGAGGCTCGTGATCTGGAAGATTGAACAATAAACAAAGCAGCCGACAAGTAAAGGGGCCAGCCCTTGCCCTTGTTAAGGGCAGGCAGCCCTTGTCATAATCAAAGGGTCAAGTTGTTGTATTTTATTCAACACAATAATTTTAAATCCCACAATATCACAACTAATATTTGATTCTGTTGGTGCAAACATATGCGATTGCTCCACAACCCAACTCAGTGCTTTAATACAATCACCAAAATATTATCGGAACATCATTGGAAAAACAAAGTTTGATTTTTTTAGATTTCACGATTACGAAAGAACGTGATTATAAATTTTTTCTTATAAATAAAATTATGCAATAGTACTTTACAAATTAATTAAAATTTAGATTCTCTAACACCATAAATAACCATACATTTTTTTTTGTTAGGGTGATCTTACATTTCCCTTATAATATTGCGTGGCAATATATTACTCAAATACTATGCAACTTTTAAAATTTTGAGATTTTGGGGACATACTACTTTTTGTGATATGGGTAAAGGATATATAATAATAATAAGAAAAAAATGATACTTTTTGTCTATAAATTATTATAAATTATCACATATTTTGTTCCTTAATTATACATGTTACCACTTTTCATATCAGCGAGCAATTCGTACTATTAACAGATGTGCCAATAGTACATGATTTAATTAGATATAATATACATAATTGTATTTGATATTGTTAAAACCGTTGCCAGTTAACACTGTCAAAAAATCAACATAAGCAGCCATTTGCTAGCTAAAATTACAATTTTTTTTATAGTGATTGTGAGTTTTTATCGACACTTAAAAATTAAGTGGTGGATAGTAGTAGTCCACGAATATAATATTGGGAAAAAGGAAAGGTCCACCATGATGAATAAAGAATTCATGGTAGAATTAAAAACAGCAGAAGGGTCATTGGTTGCTGTCCAAATCAAAGTGTCCAAACATGAAGATCTTCAAGATTTGAATACATGTTTGGTCTGATCCTCTTTGCATTTGCCTTTAATTTTCCAAACTGTCATGCTACCACCAAATCTTCCCCATATCTTCTTGAATCTTGAACCCCCCTCATATATATACACAACCCCTTCCCCAAAACACCTTCAAATCAACCAAACCAAAAAACTCTTCTTCTTGGCAACCAAACCCTAATTCCAAGCATTCTCAAAAGAAAAACAAAAAAAAACCCTAATTTCAAGTTTTTTTCATCAATCCTAGGAGGAGAAATGGCAACCTTGGATGATGGTTCGGAGTTTTTCCACGTTCTTGCCGTGGACGACAGCGTGGTGGACCGGAAACTGATTGAGAGGCTGCTGAAGACATCATCGGAGAACGTGAAAGTGACGGTGGTGGATTCCGGGAGCAAGGCGTTAGGGCTGTTGAGCGAGGTGGAAGTGAATCTGATCATCACGGATTACAGCATGCCGGGGATGACCGGGTACGATCTGCTGAGGAAGATCAAAGGCTGCGCCGCGCTCAAGGATATCCCGGTCGTGATCATGTCGTCCGAGGATGTCCCGTCCAGGATCACCAGGTGTTTGGCGGAAGGCGCGGAAGAGTTCTTCCTTAAACCGGTTCGACAGTCCGACGTCAACCGCCTCAAACCGCATCTGTTAAACGGGTGCAAAGGAAAGGCCGCGTTTTCCCCCGATTCCGCGGCGGCGGTTTGCGGGATCGTTTGATTTGTCGGAGAATCCGAGTTTGTTTGACATCGGAAAACGTTGGACGGAACTTAATTTGATGGACGGAATTGACGCCGGCGGCTGAGATTCGTGGAAGAGAGTGGTTCCGGCGCCGGAAATGGGCTGGGAATTTGATCGAACACCTGGCGGGTCCAAGAATTGATCCCAGACAATTTAGCCATGATTCAAAACTGAATCGAACATCGAATCTGATCTGCTTGAAAACTGGCGGACATATATGCTTGACAACAATTGTATGTATGGGCCACACGACACTACCCATTTTTCAACGAACAATTACAGTTGTAATACTTTCAATACTGTGAAAGTAATAGTTCTGAAATTCATTTTCAATTGAGAATTAAGTTACAATATGAACTGATCAATGTCTGTGCAAGTGGTTTAGATGATGGTGATGATGTTATTCATGTATACATTTGAGGGTTAAAACTATGAAAAATGTTTTAAAAAATATGATTAAAAGATGTCACGATCAAATTTTTGTCCATCAACTATCTTGAAAAGATCAGGTATACCACGATTATTAGTGCTCAATTTGACGTTTTTGTTCACAATTTATAACTTAAGAAATTATCTTAATTGTTAAAAGTAAATAACCCGGCATACCTGTATAAATATAAATGTGCACTCAAACTATTAGTTCAATTTTTTATTGAAGTGAAACAAATATTTTAATTTTTCGTATGGTTAATTACATATTAGTATTTTACTATGTATTTTGATGCATTTGAGATTGGGGATGTGCAATACCCAACCCACACGGCAAATCCAACCGCCCCGAAATTCAAAAGAAGATGATCCGATCTATATCAGAAATGTAATAACCGAACCGAGGCATTAAACGGCAACGATTAAAGGGGTTCGGGTGTGGTTGGATATTTTCATACCCGATCAGCCTAATTATCCGAACTTTATTAGCATTTGTGCAGGTGTGTCACTATACGACGTCGTTTTAACTAAGTATATATTTATGTTTTGCGATTCATACGAGGTCCTACTCTCATTTCTCCTTATGTGCAGTCGATGCTAGGGTTCTCCGTTCTCTCCTTTTTCTGGGTTTTCTCTATTCTTCTGAGTTCTGATCTTTTCTTGGTCTCTTATTCTCCGATTCTCTCCAAAGCCCAAACTCCATACTCCATTTATCTTCATCTCTGATTCCCATACTCTGAAGGTAGAGATGATATTAGTTTATAGAAATAAGTCTAACATACCATTAGTTTTCAAAAAACAATATATTGTCTTTCAAACTCAAACATGTTATGAGAAATTTATCTAACATCTACTATCCATTTATAAGATTCAATTATTTTATAAGAGTGACGTTATATTTTTCTCTTGATTTTCTCATTTTTATGTGTAAGTACTGAGTAAATTATACATTTATCTTTCATAAATAACTCACAAATCACACATAAGATCATGTGCGCTGATCTAATCGAGAGTGTGTTAGAGAATAATTAAATTTATAAAATTTTAGTATAAAAATTATGCTCTATCCATTTGTATCTCTTTTCTCATGACAATAGCTGATTTTTCTTGATTTGTTTGATTTTTTTTTTTTGGTTGAACAGTGATAAGGTGAATTGCTCTCTCTTCATGGAATCCAAACTATCCTTGATTCATTTCCCGTTCTTAAACCCTAACCCCAAAATCCCCAAATTAAAAAGTTTCCCGCTAATTTCCACCTAATTCTGTCACTCATTCTCGCTTCCGGATTTTTAATCTATCTGATTCTTAGGGCTAGGGCAGTGTGTTATTCTCGTCGTCGACAAAGATGATGCCCGCCGGCGATCCATCGCAGCACCACCACCATCACCAACAGCAACAGCAGCAGCAGCAGCAGCAACACCACTACCACCAGCAACAGCAGCACCACCCGCCGCCGCCGCCGCCTAATCACCAACACCAACACCAACACCAGCAGCCATATCCGTTCGGAGACTTCCCAAGGGGTCCACAACCTCCGCCCGGTCCGCCTCAAATGATGCGTCAGCCCTCGGCTTCCTCAACTACTCTCAACGCAAATGCTCCTCCCCCGCCTGAGTATCACCACCCCTCCATGCCCCCTGGACCTCCTCCTCCTCATCACGCTTACGATGGTAAAACCTTTTGCTCTCCAGTCTTTGTTTCCACTGAAATTCAGTTAGTTATTGATATTTGTTGATGCATCTGGAAGAAATCACATTTGAAGGAAATCCTAATGTGATGCCCTATTGCACGGTGTTCTCTTGTTGGACTTTGCATTATGGGGTAACTCCTTTGTTTTATTTCCTATATAATCTTTAGTATAACAATTCTGTTACTGGTGTCTTTATCTGAAAGCATTTACACTGAAAAGGAAACCCTGGAAATGAGAATTACCTCTTTGGTGATGTAATCTATTTTCTTCTAACTTCTAACAAAGAAAGAATTCCTAATTTTCCTTCAATTCATTTTAAATCTCTATGTTCACACTAATTATTCTCTCCCAATGAGATAAGCTCTATATCGGTTGCTTTGCTTAAACTTCATATGGAGCATTGGCCTTTAGGAAAAAGGGAATGTGAGAGATGGGGTTAGGACAAATTCATCAGGAGAATTTAAGATATGGCCATATTGCTTTTCTTTGTACCCCTGCAGGTGCAGCTCATGCTGACAGTTATGCCGCAAAGAGAATAAGGAAAATGGGACAAAGAAGAGCTGTTGACTATACTAGTACAGTTGTACGATATATGCAGGTAATGATTGTTGAATGTTATCTCATGCGCAGCATTCACTGCTTTCATATTTCATATATACTTTGTGATTTGAAAGCCTTGAGATTGATGTTCAAATTGTTAACAGTAAGCCAATTGCTGGGGGTTTTAAGAACCTTGTATAGTGGTATGCATTATCTATTTTTACATTGCATTGTTGATATTCTGACTTCATATTTTTATTAGAGGACTGTTTTAATTTGAATGTGACAAATGACTGATACATGAAAGTAAACAAGTACCTTTCACTACCAATAGAGAAAATGCAAGAGATACAAGGACCAATATCTCTGTTCATCTCATATTGCTAGGTTATGCCTGGGTCACTGTGCTTCTTCCAAATAGATGTGTATTTTGATAATATATGACACTTTCTATTTCATATATTATATGTTACACACGATCTTAATATTTGACATTGATTTTGGCATGTAGATTCGCATGTGGCAACGGGATTCAAGGGACAGAACTGTATTGCAACCTACCCCAGCAGCAGCAGTTGACGTGAGTTTACTCATTGAATTATATTTACTTTACTGTCTTATATTCTCTCAGGTTTTTCATGGAGGTAAATTTTCATATTGGTTCGAAGCTGTTCCTTTTTCAAGTCAGCTGATTTTCTTCTGTCTAGTTGTTTGGTAATGATACCTTTTTTGTTATTGGTAACATATCCAGATGCTACCAACAGTTGCCTATGTAGATAACCCATCCACCAGTTTTGCTGCAAAATTTGTTCATACATCCCTCAACAAAAATCGTTGTTCAATTAATCGTGTTGTGGTAAGTTAGTTGTCATTTGCTATTTCTTTCTTGTCTAAATTTTTTGGTGTACTGTAAACCTATTCCTTACACCATACTAAACCAGTGAACTTGTTTGCTTCAAAATGATCTACAACTCCTTAGTTAATTTCATTTTTTAAAGACTGGGATAAATAATCCCTCCACCCGAATGTTCCTAAATTCTAAAAGGAACCAAACATGAGATTGGGGCAATTGTTTGCCTAATCTTGTGAACCATTTAACACATACATGACATGAAAACAGAAGCCTGGAGATCAATTGCTGAGTTCAGGTTGATGTTAATTGTTACTTTGAAGACGTTTGCTACAAGTCCTGTTTTATTTTAAACACATTTTGGTAGCATATTTTCAATCAAATCCAATGCTCTTTGTTACAATGATTAAGTATTCAATTATTGCATCCTTGCCATTTTAATTGTTTGAAGTGGACACCTACTGGGAGGCGTCTTATTACTGGATCTCAAAGTGGTGAATTTACTCTCTGGAATGGACAGTCTTTTAACTTTGAAATGATACTTCAGGTATGAAATTTGAGATTGTGTACATCATTATCTTATTGAAACAACAGGTGAATGGAACTTATGGAAATTTCAACTTTTAACTTACAGGCTCATGATCAGGCGGTCAGGTCAATGATATGGAGCTACAATGACAATTGGATGGTCACTGGTGATGATGGGGGTGCTATAAAGTAAAACCTTATTGAGACCACATCTAAATTGATTTGACTTGTTCAATTCAATTAATGAAAAGTTTTATTTATTTATTTATTTATTTATTCACATGTGTACACTGTTGCAGGTATTGGCAGACAAACATGAATAATGTAAAAGCTAATAAAACTGCACATAAAGAATCAGTACGTGACTTAAGGTATACACTATCAGATTTGGGTTGCATTTAAGTTCTCTTTCTATTGTATATTACTATATTTAAATTGTGATACTTTTATTTTTGTGCCGATGCGTAGATTTGTGTAATTAGCTTTCTGACAGTGTCTGAATTGTTTATTCCCTTTACTAATCCTATTTTAACAGCAAAGCTATTTTTGAATTATCACTACTTACTCTTTTCTCTTAATACTTGATGCTGGACTAGCTTCTGCCGGACAGATTTGAAATTCTGTTCTTGTTCTGATGATACTACTGTTAAGGTTTGGGACTTCGCACGGTGCCAAGAAGAGCGCTCATTATCCGGTAATGTGCCTCTGGTTTTTAAATTTGATTGAAATGAGCTTGATTTAATGACGTATCTGTTTTGGATTTGAGGATGGCATTAACATTTTTCATTTCTGCCAATTAAGGCATAATTGCATATGATAGTCTAAGAAAATATTTCTTTGTGCCATTTTGACTCAGGCAGGCCATGGTTGGGATGTGAAGAGTGTTGATTGGCATCCTACAAAGTCTTTACTGGTTTCAGGTGTGCTTCTCTTCCTGCTCTTTGTTTACCTTTCTAGAAAAATTCTTGCTTGCTCCTGGAGTGAATGATTTTTTTTTACTCCAGTAACTTAAACACAATACTATCTACCTTTCTAACTTATGTGGTCCCTCTGGAAGTGGATAATGTGGCAATTAATGCTCTTGGAGCAAACTAGAATTCTCCTTTTTAGGGCCAATCATCTTATTGTGTATATATTGTTCTGTCAGGTGGAAAAGACAATCTTGTTAAACTTTGGGATGCCAAGTCAGGGAGAGAGCTGTGTTCATTGTCAGTAAAGATGCTATTCCTTTTATTTTATCTTTGTACTTTTTACCCTTCTGTTAGTTTCATGACAACCTAGAGGTCACACTTCACAACAAAGTAATACTGAGATCCTTTTTGGTTTGCAGTCATGGCCACAAGAATACTGTTCTTTGTGTCAAGTGGAATCAAAATGGTAACTGGGTCCTTACTGCTTCTAAGGATCAAATTATAAAGGTAAGGTTCTGTTCTTGGAATTTTTTTTATAGTCGTCCAGCAAGGAAGAAGAATTATAGGCATAAACTGTAGAATTGTCCTGCATGTTTTTGATTATATATTGAATTGACTGGCACTCATATATGCTTTAAAATTAGTCGAGTATAAAAACATAAATTCAAGAATACCTATCACATCTATCAAGTATTTAATCAAGTGAAGCACAAGTGAATAAATTGTTGTGTATGTTTTCTTATGATAATTTGTCCTTGCAGCTTTATGATATTAGGGCCATGAAGGAGCTTGAGTCATTCCGTGGGCATCGAAAAGATGTCACAGGTAAGAAATTACTCAGTTCATTTTCTGTTAGATTGCTCAAAAGCACAGTTACACTACCAGCTTTGCATGCACTTATTGGAAGCTGTGTGAAACTATACGGTTTATTTGCTAGTTTGAACAGCAATGCTTGTCTAAGAGTATACAAGGAAAAGTATTTAGAATCTTGTAAGAAGTAAGAAGGCTGCATGTGATGTCAAATTGTATGCAGCAAAATAATTTGTGGCAGAATTTTAATTCACAGGAAAATTATATTGAAATAGCTACAGAAAATTTTAATATGAAAGTAGCATATTGAGGCTTTACCCATATGACATCTAGATGGTGAGGAGATAATATCAGCAACAAATCCAACAATAGGTTTACAAGTCTAGATATGCTGATTGCTGTTATAAAAAAATAAAAATTCCAAATGTGAAGAAAATGTGCCGGATTTAGCAAATTTGGGAAGGCAAGTTCTGAACATTCAGCAGTTGAAGGGCCAAAAATGTGCTGAGAGGCTAAAACTGAAAAACGAACTCAAACAATTTAACTATGGGAACTATATAGTTCATCAAAAGTCACCTTACAAATGAATGTAACTGCTTTTTATATAAAGTACAGCTAAAATTAATCTTCTTGCTGGCTGGCTGCCACTATCATACTTTGAATATTTAGGGCCTATTTAGAAACTGCAGAATTCTCCAGTTTTATGGAAAAATGGAAAAAAGAGTGTCCAAAATAAACTATTTTCCACATTAGAAAACAAACAATGTTTTCCAACCTAAAAGGGGATTTATAACACTTTTTTAGTGTTTTCCAAATACAAAAATGTATTAGTTCACTTATGGTCACTATCACTAACAAATTTCTACCTTCCCACCACTACCAGTTATCCACCTCACCACCACTTGTATTATCATGATATTATCATCACTTACTTTCATCTACTACTGCATGGCCTACTTATCCTAATCATCTATCTATTTGCTCTCACCCCACATATCAACACCTCCACTACTTATGTATCCTCACCCCCACCAACCTATACCCACCACAACCTCCACTATTATAATTGCTTATTTATCACTATTTGCTATTTGTCTACCTTCTCCATCTACCTATCATCCGCCACAACTAGCAGACCCGCACCACTCCTACCACTATTTGATACCTTTGTCACTTACCACACGTGTTGGTATTTTTGTATGAAGAATATATATATATATATATATCTACCTATCATCCGCCACAACTAGCAGACCCGCACCACTCCTACCACTATTTGATACCTTTGTCACTTACCACACGTGTTGGTATTTTTGTATGAAGAATATATATATATATATATATATATATATATATATATATATATATATATATATATATATATTTTCAAATAATTTTCTATTTCAAGAATGGAAAATAGTTGAATTTGAACATATTTTTTTAGTTTTCCAATGGAAAATAATAATTTGGAAATGAAAAAATGGAAAACATTTTCTGTAACTAAATAGGCCTGTAAGATCTCTGGGAAGGAAACTTTGTCATAGATTAATCTGCTCAGCTGTACCAAATTCCACATATTCTTGACAAATATCTTTCAACAGAAATGGCTAACACCAGTTAAAAATTTACTGACTTGTTTAATTACAAGCTGATCTTGATTTCATTAACTTCTGCACTGAGAGCTTTTGCTAAGTATTTTTCAGAATTTTGAGTCTCATAATATTTTCATTCTCCTTTTTCCATTGTTTATACTGTACTGGCCATCATCTTGCACATATTCTACAATGCCTTATGATTTGTTATATCTTGATACTTACCTTACTGTTTGATTATGATAGCTTTGGCTTGGCATCCATTTCATGAAGAGTATTTTGTTAGTGGGAGTTATGACGGTTCAATATTTCATTGGCTTGTGGGGTATGCTTTCTTTAGTTTCCTTCTCTTTTCTTTTAGATTTTTCTTTTCTGTTCAAATACTTAACAAAATAACAAATTGAGTACTGTTTTTAACTGAATACTAATTAGTTTGTGAAAGTATTGGGTGGACTAGACATGGCATATGATAAACAGGACTACTTTGTTTACTGATATCTTTCTTAACATAAATAATATCAGAAGTTCACTCTTCTTCTATCCTCTAAAACCCTGCATTCATTTTGGGGAGGGGATGGGGTGCACCTGCTATTAATAATTTATCAAAGTTGCATGGAGGGGGCACAAGGCCTTATCTTGTTAATGCTGTTATGAAGATTTGTGCAGGAAAGAAAATAACTCTGTCGATCAAGTCTTAATCTGATTGCATATATTAAAGCAGCTTTTTCTTTTTGGGGAAAAAAAAATGAAAATTGGTTTATCATGTAATACTTGTGATATAGATTGTGCTGCTTATGGCTTTCCCCCCTTATTAGTAATGTTGCCTTTTCTGGAAGTTCCTTTGGTTAATTATCTCTCCTTACATGTTCGGCTGTACAGGCATGAAACACCTCAGGTTGAAATTACAAATGCACATGATAGTGGTGTTTGTGATCTTGCATGGCACCCAATAGGGTATATTCTTTGCAGGTACAAATTCTTATTTTACAATCAATGTTATCATTGTTAGGGCTAGTCCTATTATTAGTTCAAGGACATGCCTGCTTTGACTCATCATGCTTTATGTGTGTAATTTGATTATGTTTGGATATGTCATTCTTGAAAATGTGCTTACTGTTTTTACTTATTGTAATAAGGTATAAAGTATAAAATGATATGTTGGGAAAACTTTGTTCTTCACTTCTTCCTTGACTTATAATAATATCTTACCTTGATGTTATTTGTTTAACTGGATGGAAATTGTTACTTCTCACATGGCATGGTATTTCTTTTGTGGAATTTAGTCTCCGCTATTTATCTCTTCATGTTTTCTTTATCTCAATTTTGCTACTAGTTTGCTAAATGCTAATTGAATTTGACAGATAATTATCATTGGCCCTGTTTGGTAAATAATCAGCCTATCAGCCAATTTTAGCTTATTTGACTACTATTAGTTGGTAAATAATAAGCTTTTTGTAACTCCAAAATGCTAAAATTCAAAAGGCTACTCAAAGTAGCCTTTTCAGTTAGCTTTTTGAGAAAAGAAATTATACCAAACAGCTATCAGCTAACAGCTAATTTATTAAACAACTTTCTACAATCAGCTAATGTTATTAACAAATCATACCTTCTAACCCAAACAGCCAACCCAATCAGCTAACAACCATTTACCAAACAGAGCCATTGTCTCTGTAGGGCTTTTGTTGTTTGATTCCTCCCTATTCATTCTTGTTTTGTCTGTCAAGGAGAGATAATTAGCTTTCTTCTATGTATCTGTATGCTAGCTTCATTCTTGTTTTGGCTCTAATTTTGCAAATGCACCTAAAATTTCCCCATCCCGCAATTTGTCAATGTTACAGCCTTAAATAGCTTATAACCTTCATGGGCATCATTCCTAAGTCCTTGTTATTGTTGATGCAGTGGCAGCAATGATCATGCAACAAAGTTCTGGTGCAGAAATAGGCCTGGGGATTTAGCTCGTGATAAATTTAGCTTGAATCAGCAAGGTGTGGACCAATTTTCCATTTATGGACCTCTCTCATATAATTATTATTCTAGTGTCACTCAGTTCTGTTCAGTAGATTTGCTTTTGTCTTACCACTTAGTTGATGTAGAGTTGCATTGTTTAGTTTTATAGTTATGAAATTCAGTATTCTTGATTCACTCTCTTCAGCTAGAAGCATTCTGTCAATGATATAGGTCACTAGTAGCCTAATGCGATTTTGTTGAATTTATTTCAGGTACCAATGATCAAAACCCTGCTCTAGGTTACAGGCCAGGTAATGTTGGAGGACCCGATGCTCCAACAACACCTGGAGCGTTTGGTTCTGGTTTGATACGAAATGAGGGCACAATTCCTGGCGTTGGAGCTGCAATGCCACTCCTTGATTCATCCTCACAAGGAGATCAAAAGAATCCTTTATCTCTATCGATGCCTATGGGTGCTCCCCCACTTCCTCCCGGTCCCCATCCATCCCTTCGTGCTGCAAATCAGCAGCAAGGTTATCAACAAAATATGCAGCAAGTCCCACAGCAGCAAATGAACTCTATGCCGTTGCTCCCGCTACAACCCCCATCTCATATGCCTATGATGCATAATCCTCATTTACCTCGCCCACCTCCCCAGTTACAGCCTATGAATATGCAAGGCGTCCAATCTCCAATGCCTGGATCTATGCCCGTTCCATCAATGCCAATGCCGGGTCCAATGGTACTCATTTCCCCATTCTCCTGAATAGAATAATTACAAACTGGCATTTGATTTTGTTTTGATCTGCTTCTTCGTTAATTCTTTTAGGGGATGCAAGGTAATATGAACCAGATGGGTCCTCCAATGCCTCAAGGTCACTATATGGGTATGAACACACAACCCGGAGGAATGCAGGGAATGCAAGGCCCTCCAAACACAGGTGGAAACCAAATGTTTCAGCCCAGCGGAGGCTTCAACAGACCGCAAGGTGGGCAGATGCCACTCATGCCCGGGATGAATCCCTATCAGGTTAGCTGCTTTCCTATTCCGTAACTGGAACGTTGCTTTCCCTATCCCATCAAAAGAAACACCGGTCTTAACATAAGGGATAACCTAATCTTTGTACGCTGCACACAAGTGATGGCTTATGTGTGTAAACGAACCTATTCACAATTGTCTTGCATCTTACCAATTATAGTCAGTATATACATATATATGATTTTGTATTGCTCATTTTTGTTGCAGCAATCTATGCCCTCGAATTTTGGAGTGCAATCGGGCATGCCACCGCCACTTCCCCCAGGGCCGCCGCCACATGGCCAAGGACAAGGAGGACATCAATAGACCAGTTTTCATCAGCACTAGTAGTAGCTTTAAGCTGTTTCCATTGAGATTTTTTGCAGTTGTAATTTTTGTTTACACAGTAATGAGAGCACAGTTTGCATGCTGTTTAATGTTTATTGATATCTTCTTTAAACTCTCAAAAATTTGTATTGTAGCCTTATCTCTGTAGCAACTACATTGAGGAGCCCAACTATCATGTTTTCTTATATGTATTTTTTTTCTTGGTACGATGATTACATTTGATTAGACGAATGAATACATTCAATTACATGCCCCACACTATTCTATTCTTAATTACATAACTCTTGAATTGCCGGCAAAATAATGAAACTGAATATATCCACGTGAGATTGCTTGTAATGGAGATTATCCTCAATTTCAGCCATGGCATGATTCCATAATACATAAAATTAAACCATATTTAATTACATTGCTTGATGAACTAGCTTTGGAAACTCTCTCATCTCATCTCATCTTTTTTCTTTTAAGTGAGAATTTGAAAATCTTATGAAATTGATTTTGTTCATTTTTTACCTTATTTTCAATTAGATTTACTAACTGCACAATTTAAATTTATCCATATACCATAAAAAGTAAGAATTGATCTGATTCATTTATTTGGATACATTAAATGTTAAAAATTATTAAAAAAATAAAAAAGATAAAAGATAAAATTAATTTTATAAATATTGCAAACTTTAAAATTTGTAATAATTATAAAATTATTATTTTTTAATTAAAATGAACCTCGAGGACATAAATAAATACATACAATAGAATTTTGGGTACAAAATATAATTTTGCATCTATTGTATCTATTGTTACCAGACCTATTGCCGTCCCTACAGAAGAGGAAGGTAGGAGGTCAGAGGTTAGGGCTAAAGTTGTGGTCATGAATTCATGAGTGGGAAGCGGAAATTTCTAAGAAACAAATTCTGTGGAAAGAAGCTTTACAGGACAAAAGAAATAGAAATTAAATGTGTGGACGAAATTCTGAATTTAACTCTGCAAAACATCAACACCACGTAAAGCACCTGTAGACATCACTGAATTTAATATCTTGTCTTGCAGGCAGCAGCAAATAATTTCACTTCCGCTTTAGATTTCAGCAAAGCAAATTACAAACAAAAAGGGGAGAGGAATACATAAAACGGTAACCTCTCTCTCCTTCTACACCGAAAAATTACAGGAAGATAAAAAATAACTCACAAGTCGAGGAAATAACTCAGAAATTGATGCGGAAATGGTGAGGATCATGCTCCAGCGTGCTGGCCATCTCGTCTGCGAGAAGGAAGCAAATTGCGAGCCACCTGCTGAGACCGTACCACACAAGTTTTGCAATCCAAATCGATTTGCTCCATCGCATTGGCATTCTTCTTCTTCTTCTTCTTCTAACCAAAATACCTAAATCTCCTTCAAAGAGGGGAAGACGACAAAGATGAAGATAAGATGAAGATGGGGAAGATGAAACAGCGGGAATTGATGAATATATGGGGGAATGATTAAATAAAAAGAGCTGAGTTGTACTTGGAAGGGTTTTGAAAATTTTGAATTGAAGAATGACAAGAAGAGGTTGGAGCAGTTGATGGATTTTATATTGGCGAGAGGTTGGGGTTATGCTTTCAAAGAGAGAGGGTTCGGATGCTTTTGTCTCATATTTAAAGATATTAAATAGCTTCCACATGGCCCACCCAATTCATAGTTTCGAGCCTCGGTGTGATGCTATTGACTCTTTGTGCTTCTATAGGTTGAGAAAGTAATTATGAAGATATATTGCATTGTAACAGAATCAGTAGTACTAGAAAAAAACTTAACTTTTTTTGAGTAAGAGTCAAATTTTGTAAATGTGATATAAATTGAATTTAAATTAGTCTCACCGTTATAGGGATTCTAAATATGGTAGATAAATTGCGGAATATTCATATGTCCTCAAATACTTGTACATTAATATTCACAATTTTTTTTTGGTGGATGGAAGGGCCGGAAGGCCCCAGAACTAACGTCTTCTACAGGTTGCAATGCTCTCCGAATCGCGAAGAAGAAGATCTCTCATATCATCGGGTGGTTGCTCCAAAATGGTCGTACCCCACACCGCGTGTTGCCCACGATTTGCAAGGAAGTCCGCACACTGGTTTCCCTCCCGGTAAACATGCTTTAGCTTGATTGTGTGGAACTGTTTCATAACATGTCTGCATTCCCTGATTAAGGTGTTCTCATGAGTAGTTGGTGCCGAATCACTTTCCAGTGCTTGGATCATCGCCTCTGAGTCATCTTCTATCATGATCCTGTCAAAGCCTTGGTTTTTTGCAATTCGGAGCCCCTTTCTAACACCCCATAGTTCTGCCATGAAGCTGTTGGTACATCCAATATTGGAGGTAAAACCCAACATCCAATCCCCGTGATGATCCCTGAAGAGGCCTCCTGCACTAGCTAATCTGGAGCTCGACTTCAGCGCTCCATCCGTGTTGAGCTTCACCATGCCGTGAGGAGGAGGAATCCATGCGACCCACTGCTGTTTGGCTGTCACCGGACCATTATGTCTGAGCAGGAGATGCTGAGCCTCCTTAGAATCATTTGTAGCCCGTCTGTTCACCTCTTCAGATGTCGTGTGAACATTGTTGAAGATGACATTGTTCCGTGCTAACCAAGTATGCCATAGTATGTAAGGGAATATAGTCGACCAGATGATGCCCTTTCTCGTCGCTTTTGTATTCGAACATGCCTTCTTTAACCAGGAACTCATCGGTAAGTGGCTGCTCGACTTGAAGTCCGCCGGAGGTTCGGCCATCTCCCATATATCTTTCACCCGATCGCATTGTCTGAAGAGATGATCTATGGTTTCGTCTCCTGAGTTGCAGAGCGGACAAATGGCGGAGTCTGTCAAACCCCTCCGCTTGCGCTCATCATTGGTGAGTAGTCCTGAGTTGAGGATTTTCCATATGAAGATCTTCACTTTCTCCACGCATGCAACTCGCCAAATCCATTCGTGAGAGTCATCTGCATCATCAGATTCAATTAGAAAGGAAAAAGCTGAAGAGACAGAGACAATACCTGATGTTGTGTGCGGCCAAGTGATCGTATCTTCCTGCAAAACCTCATCGGGGATAGGGATCGCTCGGACTACATCGATCAGGTGTTGTGGAATGAACAATTCCAGTGCCGTGGCATCCCAAGCTTTGTGTTCGTTGATCAGATCTTTAACCTTGATCTCCTCGCAGTTGGGTGGAATCGAACAATCCGGACTGGAGCTGAGAGTGATGTCGCCAATCCACCGGTCGTGCCATACGTTAACCGAGTGGCCGTTGCCAATCTTCCATCTAACTCCTTGAGCAAGGATGTTACGGCCTTTCAATATGCTTCTCCACCCCCAAGACCCGTTATTATTTGGAGATAAACTCATAAAGTCGGACTGTTTAACATACTTTTCTCTTAGGGCTTTCACCCAGAGCTTGTTCTGGTTGGAGTAGACTTGCCAAGCCAATTTGGTAAGAAACGCCAGGTTAAAGTCACGAGCTTTTCTAAGGCCTAGACCCCCCGCCGTTCGGGGCTTGCATATGGCATTCCAGTTGACCGTATGGATCTTTCTTGAATCTTCGGTGTGTCCCCAAAGGAAGTTTCTGCAAACCCTGTCTATGTCGTTGCAAATACTTATTGGGAGTGCCAGAGATTGCATAGTGTAGGTGGGGATCGTGGCAAGAGAAGATTGAACTAGGACCCTCCTGTCGGCCATGGAGAGTGAGTTAGCTTTCCAGACCGACATTAATATTCACAATGATTGTTAGCAAAGCACTCTAATCAACTTAGTTTGCATCAACCAACCAATTTAGCTTACCTTGACGCCAATTGTGGGATACTAGATTACACATAGTATGTTGAGTTGTACCAAATACTATGAAAATAAAAGTTAATAGTATCTAGTAATGATATTGGTTGATACTTTAAAAATTTCTAATAATTTTATTTTTCACATAATTTCAAAATTTGTTTATAAGTATTCTTTATTTGTAATCTCTCACTATCATATGATGTGACTAAACCAGCCTCGATTAGTTGTATGCTTTATTTGCCAAATCTTTTCGGCTTTTCCCAACATCCACGCATGTTGTCATGTTGATACAATCACATATTTACTAGCTAGATTTGGTATATGATTTTGGGTATTAATTATTATTAATTTTGGACTTTAATCACAATGAGGTTGATTGATAGTAAACTCGTGATTTTGAGGTTACAAATTTGACTCTTAATTAAAAGTTGACTTTCGTCAAAGACATTGTGATCTAGTGACATCCGGTTTACACTTCCATGTGAAAAAATGTGGGTTTCAATAGGTTGAAAAAGTAATACATTATAACATAGTCAGTAGTACTAAAAAAAAAAAACAAATTAAAAGTTGACTTCTCAAAACTTCTCAAAATTAGTCAACCAAGACTTGTCATAGCTGATTTATCTTACTAAAATTCTTTGCTGACTAAGGTATGTATTAAGAATTTTTTTTACTATATGTGCACCTTTAAGTAACAATTACAGAATCTCCTAAAGTGAAAATTTTGTATATGATTTATCTCTTCTAATGAATACAATATATTTTACAAAGTAATTAGTTATAAGATCATAATTTAAAAGTAATAAAAATCTTTGAATTATTAATACCTTTATTTGCTATTATTTACTCACTTATCTCATCCTCATGTTTTATAATATAATATTTCATTGTATATATAATATTGTAGAATGATCTAAAATATAATATATGTATTTAAATAATGTATGTGTGTGTGTATATATATATTTAAAATAATTTGAATTTGATTTTTGAATAAATTATAATGATGACAAATGGCATGAAAATGAAAATTGATATGTGGTCCAAAATTAATTTAAAATGATATTTTAGGTACTTTGTCAATATCGATTGGACCAATTATGAAATTGGTGATTAAGAATTACTCCGTATTTGGACCGTATAAAAGAAATATACTCCATAGAAAATGACTCAATCGGGTCGGGTCGAGAGAAAAACTGGATCGAAGTGGGGTTCAACTTCCAAGCTTAGAATTGACCCAAAACCTCCTTTTCAGGAGACTGGTCGAAGCTGAATTGGTTACCGGCACGGCGCGCGGCGATTGGACGGTGACGCCGGAAGTTCATCCACCGTTGTCAGCTAACCACCTGTCAATTACGCCGGAATTGGTAAGCCGCAGCTTAATTACGCCTTTTGATTTGACTCTGAATGTTGAATTAGTAGCAATAATGGTATTCTGATATGTTGATTGGAAGTTGGGAACCAGTTGCATAGATTAATGCAATAAATAAATAAATGAGCAGTGGATTCATGGTGAGAATCAATGGAGGCGAGTGCTTTTCTGGAAATGAGACATAGATTTAGGAAAAAAATACTTGAAATAACTCATTTTGAGGTATTGAACATTTGAACCCTATATGGACTTGGAATAGAATACTCCTGAATCCTGATGTGCAACCACAGAACACACAAACAGCAAACTCATCCCCTTCCTGCTGCAAATTAGCGTCTCTGTCGCTGCCTGTCCGGACTGCCGCGACCATCATCTGTAGCTGCCGGATTGCCGCGGCGGAGCTTCAGCCTTCAAATTTCAGACCATTGCCTACGGCGACTGACCGGCGACCTTCCAGAGTTGGAGACCTCCACGCAACAGTGCACCACGCCATTAACTTGTTAAGCTGAACAGTCAATAGAGGTAATCTGATTGTAGTTTCACTAATTTGTAAATTTGTTTGTAAATGTAATCTGATTTTTGAATCTTTTTTTTTTTTAATTGGGGAATTATAAATTATTGTAACCAGTGACTAGCAAGCCAGTAAATCCATATTCATATAGATGATTATTGTTGAATTTGAAAGATCCAAATGCCTGGTAGGTGCCTTAGTTAGGCGGAAGAGAGATGAAGAATCAATGAATGTGAAAATATATATTGTATGAAACTAATGAAAGTGAATAGAAGGTTTATAAATATGTGTTAGAAAGGGGAATACACAATCCTATAAATACATGCTTGAAGACTTCTAGGTATTGTTTATGATTTGATTTTAGTCTAAATGCTAGGGTATTTATTTAGTTTTCTATGTATGCTTTTGATAAGTTCACAACTTGGAGTGCTTAAAACTTTGGTGCTATTATTATTCATAATTTGTTTTATATCATGGTGGTGGGTGACAATTTTTTTTTTTCCATCCAAATATAAACATGTCGTTGAGAAGAGTAGAGTACGTTATCTAGCAAATGAACCTTAATATTTGGACTTGATAAGCTAAGCCTTTTGATATTCCAAGAAACATATTCTCAGTAACTATTTGCAGGAGGAAGAAGTTAGGATTATATTTCAGAAATTGATGAGAGAAATCAGAAAACTGTAAGTAGGGTTGCTGGGCTTCTAAAATTTTGCTCAAAGGAATAGTGGTTTAATCCAATTGTATGATCTTGCCTTCTCATTTAGAAGATTTGGTGGATATTCATGTAGCAAGTATGTTTGTGCTATCTTGAGGTGAGTGTAAAGTACAATACACGCAGATGCATATATATATATATATATGAATAAGGTATAAACATATGCTTAGAACTTAACATAATGATGTAACATGTATGTTTCTTAAAATTCATATTTTTTTGTATGTTCTTTTGGGTGAAAATTTGATTATATATGCAGCTAATAATTGATAAACTTTTGCCTTTTCACTTTAGGTTGTGTCAAAATCATTCACATCACTTGCTTGATGCACAAACTGCACTGAATTGCGAAGAGGTCAGTTTCTGAGAAACTATGGCTGGATCAGCAAAAACGGACAGTCTTGAGAAACCCTCTTCAACCGAAGGCTGGACCGTTGTTTTGCCTCGCTGTGCAAGGCCAAAGAAGAGCTCTTGCAAAACTATTAAGGCCGAAGAACAAAAGCAAGAGCAACCTTGGGCGCCACAGGATCTCGAAACAGACCCAGAAAGAGAAGCAAAGCTGATGCAAAAGATGCAAACCTGCATTCAGAAACTAGAGAAGTCCGAGTTTTGGCTGACTTTCCTGAACCAATTACAAACAAGTGAAACCTCAGATAGGATTGTGAATGCTTTGGGCTCTGAAACAAATATGTGCATGGTAATATACGGTATTGGTAGCATTGAATCATATGAACCGCCTAGATTGCAGCTCAGCCTTGCAATCCTGATGAAACGAGAGTTTAGCTGGATCGGGGAGATGGAGGTGTTCGATCCAATCATTTCCCTGACAGAATCAAAAGTTCTGATAGCACTCGGGTGTTCTGTTCTATCAATCAACGAGCATGGCCGGCGCCAAGCGCTGAAACCTACACTATTCTTCATGCCACACTGTGAGGCTGAGCTATATGACAATCTGTTGCAGGCAAACTGGAGGGTGGATCTGCTGAATCATATCGTTCTATTTGGTAACAGTTTCGAGGCATACGAACATCACATGTCAGTATGCAAAGATCTCACATCTGCCAAATCCAGGAAGCATATCCTAGCAGCGAGGAAGTTCTCCAAAGAGGTAGGAATTCATTGTTCAGATGATTGTTTTCGAGCTTTCAATGGCTCCAGTTGGCATTTCTTTAGTCTTGATTCAGAAGCAGCATTAACGAATTTAAGTCACGATTAATGATCTTAACCGCATTCTTATGCTAAATTGTTTTCGAGCTTTCAATGGCTCCAGTTGGCATTTCTTTAGTCTTGATTCAGAAGCAGCATTAACGAATTTAAGTCACGATTAATGATCTTAACCGCATTCTTATGCTAAACAAGCCTTGCCTCAGTTTTTTTTTTGGAAGAATTGTACTTTTTGTCTCGAGGGTAGTAGTAGATTTAGTTCATGTGTTATATGCCATATATAGTGATATATCGTATTTGACTCTGTTTGGTATACATAACTTTTAGCTTAAAGCTGAACTTATTTTGAAACCCTATAAACTTGTCTTAGCTTGCTTCTGCATCGAGTAAACAGTGACATAATTTTATTAAATTAATTTAAAAATAGTGTAATTAGTAGGTGGCTCTGGTAAAAGCCGTGTTGACACTTGACAGTCTTATTGCTAAAGTAGAAGAGAACACGTTGGAAAAATTCAAATATATTTATATACTATGTATATTTTTATATTAATGGAAGACCTTTTAAATAAAAAGATAAATAAGCAAATATGGAAAACTAGGCTGGCCGACTTTTTGCTATGGACCAACCAAAAAGACCAATATCTCATAAACTCCATTAAATAAATATTTAAATGCAGTTACCTATTTCTCACGCCATGCTATAAAATTTACTTTTTATTTTTATTATTTTTTTTTAACAAAAAACTAAACCTATCTATTAATACGAAGAAACGAGAAGTAGTTGGATATACTCGGAAAAATATACTCTCATGAACGAGACTCAAACTAAGAGCTTGCCACCCTAACTAACGTATTAGGTTCGCTGGATTCTTAATCAGATGACAAAAAATAGTTCAAAACTAGAAATGATGCTGGCACAATGTTTGACAATATATCCTACTATAAAATTTACTTATATACAAAGAGTACAAAAATAAATATAAAAAAATTTAGAAAATTTTTATAATGTCATGTACTTTGTATATGACATTATAATGAAAAATTTTCAATACAAATTATATTTTTCACATACTAATCAGATTTATGTGCTATCATTGCAAAGATTGCACAAATCATTAGAAAAATTATAAATTATACGGATTATTATGCACACTATAAGTAGATCTGCATGTTATTCTTCAACATCTTGCACAAACTAGTAAAAATAATGCAATTTATATTGTACTATAATTGTAATTACATACTATGCTAATTATCTTTCCTTGTTACATTAACCTCTGAAAAGAGTGGTCAAGTAGGTGGAATATGATTTTCATACCAAAACGTCGTAATTTCAGTTGAGTACGTCACACATTGTCTTTTTAGTGCAGTTTACCTTTACTATTCTCGCGACTTTGCACTATTCGAATGTGACTTTATAAGTTAAATTCATAAAAGTGGTGTGGGAAGGGGAGTAACCTAGGCTGGTTTACTTCCTTGTGGTTCCTTGCCGGCTAGGATCACAGGACGAGGAGAAAACCTCGTTAAAAGAACTATTCTCATTATCCCTTTTGAGTAACTATTCTCATTATCCCTTTTGATTATGTCCTATATGGATATGGACATTATAGGGACAATTATCTTTATTGCTTAATGATTTTGTATTATCAGAATGTGAATATTATAAGAGATTTATAAAATTGGAGCGAGAAAAAGAAGTAACTATTCCCATGATCTGTTTTAACTATGTCCTATATGGATATGAACATTATGAAATTAATTCATAAAAGGAAAGTAGCATTATTCATGCTACAATATTATATCTAATTAATGCTTTTGTTAATTAATTAATAATATCCCATAATGGCTAGTACATTGAAATTGCTACACTACAACATAGCTGGCACATTAAAAGGACTAAATGCTATCTTCTTTTCTTTATTTATCTTATATATTATGAACGAAAGGCTGAAAGCAAAGAATAGAACATTCATTATTGTTTAGAGATTTTTTTTTTTATTTTTTTTTTATTTATTTATAAAAAAGATAGAGATAAGCTCAATGCATAATAATTATATGTTTAAAAGTTAATTGTTAAATGTAATTTAAAATCAATTTTTAAACATGAGGTGACACAAAATGTCTGAGATTTACACAATATACTAGTACTAATTTACATGTAATGTATTATATTAACAAATACATAATCTTAAAATATTACTAATCTTATTATGACAGTGTAGTGTGACACGACAAACA
Source organism: Ipomoea trifida (assembly GCA_003576665.1). NCBI lineage: Eukaryota > Viridiplantae > Streptophyta > Magnoliopsida > Solanales > Convolvulaceae > Ipomoea > Ipomoea trifida. Next base: position 3,212,665 of record CP025647.1, on the reverse strand, counting down.
TGAAGGATAGTAGTACTATCCGCTTGTTTATCATGCCATCTCACGTGCTTTCAACATTTGACAGATGTGAATTGACGAGAAAAAATGATAGTTTTTATTTCTTAATTATATAATTTGCAAATGAAAAATAAATGCATAAAAAGATGTAACTTCTTATTTAGGAAATAAAAGAAAAGTAAAATGGCAATAAAATAAATGAAGCAAAATTTGCTATATTTAGACACGCAAAAAGGATTGCGCTGGGGAAAATGTACAAACTGGACTCCGCAACGTACAACTATAGTCATCGTTTATCTCATCTTCCCTTTCCCTGCATCACAATTTTTACGGTTATATATGTTGCTGTTTTACAGCTCTTTTCTGTGCATTCAAAATCTCTCCATTTTTTCATATTTTCCGTTTGTTCAACAGTCGGCATCGATAGCGACACCCCACAACCCACCCTTTTCAAAAAGCTCTCCGCTCCGCTCCTCTCTCTTTTTTCTCTTCAATTCTTTCCATTCTTTTCGATTCTTTTCTCTGTGGGGAATTGCTTTCAGTCCACGCCTTCATAGCCAGCTTCTCCACCACATATCCGCTCAGAGCCGCCGCCGTTAATCGCCGTTGTTTTTGACGTCTGAACTTGATACCCAAAGGTTTTGATCGTGTTGTTGGGGTTTTCTTGATCTTGAATTTTCCGGTAGTATAGCGGTTTGTATTGGATGGCTAGCAAAAACGGCGAATTTGAGAACCCTAAGATGAAGGGCGGCTCGTATTTCAACCGCTCCATGACGATACATCACGGCGGCGGCTCCGCCGCCGCCGTGAAGCCGTCCGTGGAGCGGCTCGGCTCGTTTAAGCAGCTGCCGGGATCGTCGGCGTTCGAAGCCATGGTTTCCGTGGCCGGGAGTTCTATAAAGGGGAAAGTGAAACAGCTCTGTTCTCTCTTCGAGAAATCCCCACGCGCCGCCAATTCAGTCTCCCTGCCGCTGCCGTCCCCCACCAAGACCGCCGCCGCGAAATTGGGGAATTCCGATTCGTCTAGGGCTTTCCAATTCCGGCTCCCGGGGACGGAGGACAGAGTGGTAATTTACTTCACGAGCCTCCGAGGAATCCGGAGGACGTTCGAGGATTGTTACACTGTTAGAATGATCCTAAAAAGCTTCAGAGTCCACGTGGACGAGAGGGACATTTCCATGGACAGTGCATACAAGAAGGAATTACAGAGCATTCTTGGCTCCAAAAATGTCACTTTGCCTCAGGTTTTCATCAAAGGAAACTACATTGGCGGCGCCGAAGTGATCAAGCAAATGAATGAAGTGGGAGAGCTCTCCAGATTGCTTCGAGGGCTCCCCATTCGGCCCCCGGGATTCGTGTGTCAAGGCTGCGGGGATGCACGGTTCATTCCTTGCTCAAATTGCAATGGGAGCAGGAAACTGTTCGATGAGGACGAAGAACAGCTGAGGAGGTGCCCTGATTGCAACGAGAATGGCCTCGTTCGCTGTCCTCTTTGCTGCGGTTGATCCTCATAGTCTCGTGAGTCATTCATCTCGTTATGGTGTGCTCCTTAGTTTTTGGTATCAGTAAAAATCGAATAGGCTTTACATCGAAGACTATATATTATGGTTATGGCGTGTTAAGTGATGTACATATTGCGTGCGAAGGTTTGTGTTCCCGGGTGACAACTCGTTAACCCAATGATTTGTAAAGGTTGGCACCAACTTGGAGTGGGTGTTTGTCTTAAGAACGATTGAAACCTATTACAAAATTCGAAAAGAGAATAAAAAAAGCAGATTTCGATGCTTCATTTGTTTATGATGCTTCATATCTAACTTTCCAATTAACTGCTTATAAGTAGGATTCGGTTTGCTGATTCTTCTAAATAACCCTGTGCCCCCGTGAACAATGACTTTTGCGATATTGGAACATTACTTCAAACTGCTAGAAAGTGGTAAACGTGTGTTTTGGTGATGGGGAAGAAAGGGATGATGGAACTCTTGTGTATGTGTATTTTGCATTTGAAAAGATGTGAATTCGTGTTGGGTAGGGTTACACATGTAAAGCCCTTGTTCTGGTTTATGGTTATACTATCGTGTTAAGGTGAAATGTTGTTGGCTGGAATAGTGGATATCAACCATCGTGTTAAGGTAAAATGTCAATGGCTGGCATTGATATGCCGCTAAAGATGAACTGTCTCTCCTTTCCAGAACTTTGGTCGTGTAGTGTACTTGAGGGTGGGATCGGCATTTAAGGGGATGCACAATTTCGTTGCATATTTGCATCTTAGTTGTACAGTTTGACTTGTAGCTGGCAATGGCTTTTCCCCTGGACCCCCCGTGATATTTGCTCGAGGCCATGGCCGTGGTCTTTGTTCTCAACACCTAATTTTCTGTTCCAAGTTCTTTTTGAATTCAAATCGGCTTGTTAACAAGACATGGATATGATGGCAGAATGTCTTTTGTTTTGTGTCTGGTGTTCATGTCAGCAGTTGCTTCACTATGAGGCAATTCTCCTCCTGTGGACATTGACACTAGTGTATTTATAACTGATGCAATTATTCATTCATGTTTTTTATATTGTGCTAAGCATCTTTGTAGTTTGTACTTTGGAGCAAAGTTCAAGATATCTAGGTTCTTTGCCCGCAACTATTATATGAATGTGCAATCTGGGTAAAGCTTGGCTTATGGTCGTTGCCCATAGTTGACCAGTTCAAATCAAGAAAGCAAAACCGTTATCTAAAGGTACGCTCGGGGTGAAGTCCGTTTTATGACTCTGGCTGACAAAGGACTGCAAGAAGTTAAACCAAACTAGGTTGATCATTTCTGACCAGCTCAAATCAAGAAGACGAAATTAGTCTAGGTGCTTGATATGATGTAATCTGGTAGTATGCTAATATCCCTTTTGTGGTTGTCATGCATGTTGTGATGCATGTACAGACAGACAGACAATATTTTGAAATGTAAAGGTAAGGACATGAAGAACAGACATCATGGTATGGTATGGATAAAAGATTTTATCCATTCCAAAGCATAAAATGGTTTTTCCACACTTTACATTTGAGTCAAAAACAGTTCAAATAAAATAAAAATAAAATAAAATAAAATAAAATAAGTAATTTTCCTGCATTCCTTTTTTTTTTTTTTTTGTTTTTTGTTTTCCTTTAGATTCTTCAACCACCCTTGGGCTTCTATTGAGTTAGAGGGACACATTCAAGCTCAATCTCCAGCACACCCCTTTCAACATTCTGCAGCTTTATTGCTATTTCCTGTTTCACCTTCCCCTCTGAGAGCTGTATAACGCCATCCTTAACGTGCAGCGTGTTCTCCTTCACCGTCTTCCATTTCCCCGTTGGCTGTGTCGTTGCTGCTGGCTGCGCCGTTGCTGCTGGCTGTGTCGTTGCCGGCTCGTTTTGTGGTGTTGGAGAGCCCTCCGATGCTCGTGCAGCCACCACGAGAGGTTGGATGTCGATCTCGGCCTCCCCCATAAAATCGTCCGTTGTGAATGTATCCTTGTCATACACCAGCTGCAAATTTGTTTCACAACCAACATGTAACAACCTCTGTATTTTCGCGAAAACTAAGGAAAGGCAAAAAAGCTAGCATGTAGGATGTAATGTATACTAACCACTTTTAATGGAGGAATGGTATCTGGGATTGACAACATCAGCTTCTCATTCCAGACTGGGTTCAGATTGTTCTTTATAACGCGAGTTTTCACCGACTGCAAGACAGAAATGCTTTAGTGAAACAACGGATAGCTCGGTTGTTTAGAGCTTGTGCTGAAATGACGGGATAGCTCGGTTTACCTGGGTTCCCAACGACAGAATAACATAAGGGTCGCTAGTTACCATATCGCGAACAGCCAGGTTGGTACCTCTCACCACGTTGACCTTTATAAGTCCTATGAATTCAACCATACCTGCCTATAGAACATGCTGGCTGTAAGATCACCCATAAAAGAAGGTTCCATGTTTGCGTACTTACACTTGTTTAAAACATAGGACAAAACAAAAAGAATGAAAGCATGAAGAACATGAATCAGTTGTCTGTAAAATGACACTCTTGAATTTTCTTAAAACGATTCAGGTTATTCTTGCTTTCATTCGTTTTAAGAAAATCCCTATAAGAAAATGCTATTCTCCGTTAAAACATAAGAAAATACGAGAAAGCCAATATGACTAAGGATACAAACTTGTAACCACAAGGTCACGAGTTCGAATTCCAGCCTTCTTGGTTTGAGCTGGTCAGTCAGACTAGTTTACCTCCTTGTAATCATTTACCAGCTAGGGTCACAAGGCAGGGTTTACCCAGTGCACACTCTTGGGTAGTGGCTGCAGATTTTCCTAGTCACCTAAAAACGAATGTTCAAGATGATGTCATTCCCGCCAGGAGAACTTACCGTTGAAATACTTTTCCTACTCCTGTGGTGATCAGACTCTTTCCTTCTCCGGCTATGGCGGAAATGCCCAAAGCCATGGGCGCGATGATGGCTATTCGAGTGCTTCTGTTCATATTGGTGTTTCCTCTCGGGCGTTGTGCTAGAATAATAGGCTAATGTATCGCAATAAGAGGGGGATGCAGAAGATGCAACCGGACATAGCATATGTACATCGTAGTTCAGAAACTGTTGCTTCTCGTATTTTCTCCTGGGCAACCAAAAGGTGAATCCTTGTTTTCAGCAATGGAAACATATTAAGCGTGCAATTCCCGGGGGGATCAAATGTACTATTATATCACCTTATAAAGTCGGTGCGCTCTTCTATAGATGAATCTGGTTTTGGCTTCTTAAAATTATCTGGAAGGGCAGCTTCATACTTCATGTTTGCAATGGCGTTGCCACCCATTTCTATGAAAGCATCGACTTGGTCATTTGTCCACTCGTCCAGACTCACCGATAAAACCTGGAATCAAAATTTATGTGTAATAAAATGTATTGCTTACATATAACAGCCATCTCAACAACAATAGAATAGTATGAAAATATAGAGGGGGATATTCTAGTATACGATATGATCAGATTATACTGAGAATTGCAATAACAAAAAGGATAGAAAGAGCATTGGTTCCCTACCTTTGATATATGCACTCCAAGACTTCTATGTACACCAGAGCACTTGATACATATTGAAACTCCGAGACTCACTGATCTGAATATCAACAAACAGGCATATATGTATCGCGTGAAAATGTGGAGAAAAGACTTACTTACGAAGAGAGATAAGTGGAGTATAATAGCTCTTAGTACACGATTATTCAATAAGAGTAAATTAACGTTACACATTTCTTGCAATGAAGCATTTAAGGCATAAGTATCAACATATGAGATGGCATAGCTCAGACGATGTAAAAACAGGTTCTAAATTATTTAATCGTTTTGATACTTACATCCATTTCGGATCTGGAGATCCACAATCAGCACAATTTTTATTGTTGGATTCTTTCAACAGAGCTTGGAGTCTAAGCCGAGGACCTGATGTAGATAATAGGGAAACACGTAAAATTCTAGAGAAACTATAATACGGAAAGTGCCAGACAATATATAGGTGCAAAAACACAATGAACATGTGGAAATGAAAAAAAAAAAGAAGAAGAAGCAATTAGTAACAGAGCATAGCCGGAGTTTAGTATGATACTGTAATTGGATATAGTGCTTTCAACACTAATAAATATTTGATATTCAATGATCATACTTCTGTGTATTAAAAACGTGGGACTGCACACATTACAAAATTAAAGAGAATTGAAGTAACTTTCTTGAATGCAATTCCTAAAGATCACAAATGCTCAGTGGAATGTGTGATCAGGCTAAAGATGTGAAAGTTCAGAAGTAACAGTTTGAGTACAACAATATCGAAGAGGACACAAAAACCATGTATAAATATTACAAAAGTGAAGCAGAAACCAAACAGCAACATCCCAACTCTAGGAAACGAAATTGAAAAGTAAGAGATGGCTTACTTAAAGATTTGTCATGTATATCCATTTGACGACGAAAACTTGGGGTGATTTCCAATTGTAGAAGTTCATAGAGGCAGGAGCCTTCACCACGTGAATAAACTGCTGTTAAATTTAAGATACGGATAGCAAGGAATAAGAGAACAATCTTTCTGCTCTATAGAGACAATTGTAATAAGCATCTAAGATAATGAAGAAACATCATACATCATGAAAAAGGAACATGTTAAGGTACTAAAAAGAAGATACTGAACGATTCTTTTGTAACACAGAAAGTTATCAAGCAACTACAAACAGAAACACCAAGTCAAATTGAAAACATGGAGAATGCACAAAAATGAGCCCAAAGGAATACAATTCCAAAAAAAAAAAACTTATACACCATCATCTACACAAATCATGGCAATGCCCTCTTGCAAAAAATGGGGATTTTACATGTAATTTTACATCCTAGGGGCAACCCCAACTAGGTTGGTCAGGCCGTTGACTTGGTAACCATAAGGTTTCAAGTTTAACTCCCGGGAGGAAGCCATCTATTAGCCTTCTTCGTTTGAGCCGGTCAGCTATGACAACCTAGGCTGATTTACCGTTTACCTCCTTGTGATCCTTTGTCAGCTAGGATCACAAGGCGGGATTTAACCGGTGCACACCTCCGGGTAGTGGTTGTGGGTTTTCTTCGTCATCCAAAAAAAACAAATCTGCATATGACTACAAACAGAAAATAATCTTGTTCCCTTCCCTTTCCTTACAATCATCTCTCTTGGTTTACATTCATTCAATCATGTTCTCCCCTGAATTTCAATTACAATCTTTGGCCAAACTACAAGGAACTAAACAAATTCATTCAAAGCCAAATAAAATGCTTCAAATATTATAGCTTTAAATTGAAAGCCAAAAACATGGGAAAAAAAAAACAAAACACAAAAGAAACCTTAATAATCCATGAAAATCGAACTACCTGAGCCATTGTTGCCGTCTGAATTGCCCTGATGGATAGACATCTTTCACTCTGATTTGAAAGAACCCAGATCACAAATACATGCACTACAGTTCTAATGAATTCTCTCTCCTGATCCCTTTTTTCACACTGCAATTACTCGTCCACCCAAAAACAAAACAAAACCAAAAAAAAATCAATAATCCGACATCAACACGCATAAAACACGAAAAAGACAGGAACTTTACACCGTTAAATGTCAGAAGAACATCCCCGGTGGAGTCTGAGGGAGAAATTGGGCCGCAGAATTGGAATTGCAGGGGCTGGGTGGATGAATATGTGTATATGCATGTATGTGCATATACGGATAAATGATTCATATATGTTGTTGCTGAAAATAGAAAGGAAGAAACATTGCGAAGATTCACAGGATTTCGGACTTTTGTTTCGGTCGTAGGATAAATGTTTCTTTATTGAATTTTAGGAATAGGAAACAAAAGTCGAAAATGGTTAGGATGTTCTTCCTGGGATAATAGGCAGGTAGTTGCCCGATTACCAGACAAGACAATATCTCGTCCCGCGGCGCCTAATTTCTCCTCTACTTCACATTTTTTCACGTTTTCTTTCCTTCCTTCTTTTTCTCCCCAAATCTTTTTCTCTTACTATTTTATAATTTTAATTATTATTAATTCATTTTTTTTTATTTCTTTGGTTCTGTTTTTAGTTTTGCAATTTCAAAGTTTTCATAATTATTGTGTTCATTAAATAGGAAATAATTATATTTTACTTTGAACATGATATATAATTTTGGGTTGATTTGGTCCGAGGATACAATGCTTTTATTTTTATTTTTTTTTTTAGTAATACAATGCTTTTATTTAATATAGGAAAAATAATCAAATAGTCTCTCGAACTTTAACTGCAAGTCAATTAGCCTCCTGAACTTTTTAAAGGTGTAATTACACCCATCAACAATTCATTTTGATGCAATAAGGCCCAAAAGTCGATTAATGACCTTCTATCACAGGTCATTAGGGTTCCGATAACACTCCAGCGAAATTTCAGGCGAAAAAGTGACTAGCGAACTGTCATCAGTTACGGAGAAGTTATAGAGAAGGCGACCTATATCAAAACCTGGGAGAAGTTTCGCACGTGAACCATCATATATATATATATATATATATATATGATGTGTGTGTGTGTAAAAGTTATTTAAAATCTAACCCTTTAAAAGCCTATTGAAATCTTGATTGAAGACATCCTTTACAGAGCGTTTGGTTGGGCGAAGGGAATTATGGAGGGAAGGAATTGTCATTACGTGAGAGAAGAGATGCAAAGACTAAAATGTCTGGTGTAATAACAACAACAACAACAACAATAATGAGCAAAAGTGTTTTTTTTTTCATTTTCCTTCCCAGGCTGAATTCCAATTCGTGGGGGTGGGGGCTATGAATTATAATTAATTGAATTGAGAGAATTGTAATTCACTCTAACCAAACAATGTAACTTTGCAATTCATGGAATTACATTGGCAAAGAATTTCAATTCATGCCAATCAAACACCCAATTAGAGTTTTAATGACTCTCGTAGATTTTTTAATATGAAACTTTTTTAAAAAAAGTTTATAAAAATTTGCCAAACTTTTATAGACGGGTGATGGATAGTACACTAGGCCTGAGCCACATGGACCGGTACAAAGAGAGCGGCCCTGTTTGGTAAATAATCAGCCTATCAGCTAATTTTGACTTATTTGATCACTATTAGTTGTTTGGTTAATAAGCTTTTTGTAACTCTAAAATACTAAAATTCAAAAGGCTACTCAAAGCAGCCTTTTCAATTAGCTTTTTTGAGAAAAAAATTATACCAAATAGCTATCAGCTAACAGCTAATCTATCAAACAACTTTTTACAATCAGCTAATGTTATTAACAAATCATACATTCTAACCCAAACAACCAACCCAATCAGCCAACAACCATTTACCAAACAGGACCACCAACTAGATCGAGAAGGCTCAAGAAGGAGACCCAGCTAGATCGAGAAGGCTCAAGAAGGAGACCTAGCGCAGAGCTACTGATCGATAAGGATTGAACTTAACATTTGTAATATTAGCAGGATTATGGCTTATTAGTTATAATATAACAGGGACTCCAGTATGAGGTAGTCAGAATTCTTATTCATTTTAGGGCTTTAGGCACAAAATATGTACAAATAGTCCCTCCATACACGGAGAAAGGGCAAGCAACTCGCAATACAATACATATATCTTCTCCATATATTTTTCCTATATTCTCGCTATTCTAACAGGTAGTGTTGACCTGCCTTTGACTATCCAAAAGTCATAAAACAAACATTAGCGTCGTCTGTGGGTACAAAGTTTATAAATATCTAAAAAGTTGTATGAAACTGTAGAAAAATTTTGTGAATGTCACATTTAAAATTTTTTGAAATTCTATTAAAGTTTTGATTAAATACACATACTTACACTTGAGTTACTTTGCTACAAATTTACAAGGTTAACTAAATTGTCCCGATCATTTTTTACACTTGTACATATATATATTTTTGAGTTTGTAAAATATTCCAAAATTACGTACATAATTATAGAGATGTGTAAGGATTCCTAGAATTCTTTATATAAAATCTTAGCCGTAGGAAATAGGAATCAACGAAAGGTTACAACTTACCAGCTTTGTTGGTGTTTTGATGACGTGGTTAGAGAATCAAATTCTATAATTATAAATGTATTAAAAATTATGTAACAGTTGTTATAAAATAGGGAGTAATAAATTTATAATAAACGTATTAAAAATAAATAAAGAAGTCTAGACAAAGTGGAATAATGCCGCTAACTCACTTTTAAAAAATTTGTAAAATAAAATAATTATGTCGTCACCTTCTGCAGTTTCAGCTGAAACGATGGAGTCCCTAATCCTTCAGCTTCACGACATCTCCGCCGTGAAGTTCGGCGATTTCCGGCTCAAATCCGGCATCTCGTCCCCCATCTACATCGACCTCCGCCTCATTGTCTCTTACCCTAAACTTCTCTGCCAGATTTCCCGTACGCTCACCGCCGTCGTCCCTCGCTCCGCCACCTACGATCTCGTCTGCGGCGTGCCCTATACCGCCCTTCCGATTGCTACCTGCTTCTCCACGATCAACAATGTGCCTATGCTCATGCGCCGCAAGGAGGTCAAGGACTACGGCACTGCCAAGGCTGTCGAGGGCGCGTTTCAGCCCGGTCAGGTCTGCCTCATCGTCGAAGACCTCGTCACCAGCGGCGCCTCCGTCCTCGAGACCGCCGCTCCTCTCCGCTCCGCCGGACTCAAGGTTTCCGATGCCGTCGTCATGATCGATAGGTTACTCTCTAGTCTATAGTCTATATATACCTCTAATTCTGTTCGGCAATAAATGCTCTTCTCTGCATGTGCACTTGTAGGTGTGAATTCGCCCTTGTATGGAGATTTTAAGCGTAAAGAAGCTCATTACCAGAAATTTAACTTTGGCGTTTAAAGCATTTTGTTTACAATCTATGAAATATGCATTATAATTCTTCACGCGTCCTTTACTGATGCGTTTTCAATTCATTTTTGGGGCATTTGTTATTCCTGTGATCAACAATTAGCTAATGCTTTTGGATTGGAGTATTAGGGCTTATTTAACACGCATCTATTTCGACAGGGAACAAGGAGGTAGGGAGAACTTGGCTGAGAATGGGATTGCATTGCATGCAATGGTGAAGTTGAGTGAGATGGTAAGGATATTGAAGGAAAAGGGGAGGGTATCGGAGGAGACAGAGAAGATGGTGATGAAGTTCTTGAAGGAGAACCAGAAAGTGGCTGCACCAGTGCCAGGGGTTGAGAAAAAGGTTAAGGTCAGGATTCCTTATGGAGAGAGGGCAAAGATGACAGCGAATCCTACCGGGAGGAGGTTGTTTGAGATAATGGTGCAGAAAGAGAGTAACTTGTGCGTGTCTGCTGATGTTGCCACAGCAGCTGAGTTACTCGATATTGCTGACAAGGTGAGGGGAAAAGGAAGAAATGATCAATTTATGTAGGCTGGTGATTTCGTAAAATAAATAAATGATCAACATAGGATGGTTTTTGAGCTGGTATATACAAATGTAGAGGACATTCCTTTGCTTTAATTTATGAAAATTTATTGCCTATGTATTTTCCAGGTTGGGAGAGAAATTTGCATGTTGAAAACCCACGTCGACATATTGCCTGATTTCACTCCAGATTTTGGCTCTAAACTTCGATCTGTAAGTTAGTTTTACACAGTAGTATTGTTTTGTTTCTTTCTTCTTTAAGTGAGCAATTGGCCACTTGATTATTGTATAAGAGAACAAAATCATCTAAAATAGAACTATTTGTATGATAAATATCGATATTTGGTGAATGATTAGATAGTTGAGCCAATAGTTCTACTGAAGAACATAGTATGCAATGCAGAGAACTAGCAAATTGTGTTTGTCATTATTCACATTATTTGTCAGAATATTGGAATAAGGTAATGAAACAATTTGGTTCCTTTATATGGATATTAGCATACAGACTTCATAAGATATTCAGGAAAGGTGGAAACTAATATATGGTGGTTTCTCCCCCTTCCCAAGATTTTGAGAAATTGGGTGGCATAATCCTGTTATATGTACCTTCCTAGGTCCTTGCCCATTGAATCTGTTTCTTGTTGGGAATAAAACAAGACTTAATTTCCTAGTATGTAGAGAACTAGAGATTTTTTTTTTTCTGGGTTGAAGTTGCCGAACCATATTTTATTAGTTTGCTTATGAAGATTGCAGAGAAACACAACTTCTTAATCTTTGAAGATCGGAAGTTTGCTGATATTGGCAACACGGTTACAATGCAATATGAAGGGTGAGTGAGTGCATTTGCAGTATAATCGGCTTATACTTCTTTTTCTTGCTCCCATTAAATTGTCATTTGAGCAGTCTACTCATGTTTGCAGTGGTATTTTCCGGATATTGGATTGGGCAGATATAGTTAATGCTCACATAATTTCAGGTCCGGGAATTGTGGACGGGCTGAAATTGAAGGTTTGCCATCTCACTCTATATATACATACACTATTAGTGCTGATGCTTTTCACCTCTGGACCTCTACATAATGCTTCGTTATTAATGTGAGTTGCACTATATGCTTCACTTAGGGTTTGGCTCATGGTAAGGGCCTGCTCTTGCTTGCTGAAATGAGTTCATCGGGCAACCTTGCCAAGGGAGAGTATACAGCAGCCGCAGTGAAAATTGCCAATGAGCATCCAGATTTTGTGATTGGCTTCATCTCTGTAAATCCCGCAGCATGGCCTGATGGACCTGGAAATCCGGCGTTTATTCATGCAACCCCTGGTGTTCAGCTGGTAGAAGGTGGAGATTCTTTAGGCCAGCAGTACAACACCCCATATTCTGTAAGTTCATGCTTAAACGAAATGACAGATGCTATTGTGAAGAATTCATAGCAGTAGATTCTTTTCAGTTTTAAAATTCTAGTATAAGTGAAGAAAGACGGTTCTCCCCTGTTAAGTGTTAATCATAAATCATTATTCCCCTCCCATCAATCATTAGTTTAACTTATTTCTTTCAAGTAATAATGCATGTACTCCTAATTTATATTCCATTTTTACTTCCTGCTTCAGGCGTTTATTCATGCAACCCCTGGTGTTCATCTAATAGTCTATATATCATTTTCCTATTTCTTCATTGTTGTTTCAGGTCATTTCTGAAAGGGGCAGTGACATTATAATTGTTGGTCGTGGAATTATTAAAGCAGCAAACCCTGTAGAGGCAGCTAGAGAGTACAGGCTCCAAGGATGGAATGCATACATGATGAGCTGTAAATAAGTATGAAACCTCACCCTCTATTTTCTCTTTTTATTTCCACTTTTCCAACATTCTGCAAAACTGTGATTGCTGTTGTGCCAGCAATATCACCTACTATCTAGAATATGAACATTACATGTAATTGAAGTCCACACTACTGTTTTACTATAGTATACCTAATACCCTGTTAGGTATATAGTCACCATGTTTCTGCATATGATATGTTGTCCAAACAGTAAACAGAAGACTTCATGATCACATGACAAAACACTGGCCTAGAATCCACCTCTTGAAACATATTTGATGCACAAGACATACAAAACATTATATTGCATAACTAGGCATTCTCACTCATGTATTTCATGGACAAGCAAAGAGATCTTGCTTCATATGTTCAAAAAATACATGACCAAGAGAAATGGTTGGACTGCTAAACCGAACAAAATGTCTCCTAAGGTAGAAAACATTTATCTAGAGAAAATCCAGTCACTGTTCTTTCCATATTCTACCAGTGACTCTTAGTTTCAACTCCTTTCGATCCCCACCCGAGAAAAATAGGGCCATGTTGCGTTGAATGATGAGGCCATCAAAACTGTCACGAACTTTCCGATGGCTATCCCTTATACTTCTTGGCACCCCTTGCCAAATCATCTTCCTCCCATTCCCTCCAACTTCAAGACTGTAGCTGTAGTTTTTAGCATCATTATCATCTCCCATGAACCGCAAGAATGCTATGTAAACTGGTGCCATCCCCAACTGAAATGCTTCAAAATGCAAGCAAAAATACTGCCCAAAGCAACTGAAAACCTGGTAGCAAGTAAAAAAAACACAGAACATGAACATGAACTGGTGTGCTTTATAACACATTATAATAAAATAAACAGCTTTCATAGGTACTCCACTGCTGTCAGTGGAGTGCAGGGCAAGTGTTCATAGATAAAGGGAATTGAGCATGTCCATGACTCATCTCACCTCACATGTACAGCAGTGTTTATCAAAATTATTGTTGCACCTTAAGCATAGCATGGCAGAGAAAAATAAGTTGAAACATTAAAAAGTAGTAGTGCTTACTGTAAGCATCCATGTAGCATTCTCAACTTCGTGTGGATTTGATTTAACATAGCGATGGTTGAAGGTACTTCCACTATGCATATCAACCTTGTGGTCATCTTTCAAATGAGCTACTAAAAAGGGAATGTCACCGATCACTGTGCACTCTGACCCTGCATAAGGACAATTATAAGGTCTGAAAGCACATTGGGACTCATGCTTCAGTTTGCTGTAGTAAGGATAGATCCCCATGCACCCAAAGTCCTGATATTTACAAGGGAGCTCAAGAGATGCAGCGACTTTCTCCAAAGCAAGACATCTAATATTACCAAGCTCATGCCTGCAAGTTGGGCAGCGGTTGTGTACCCTGGGCTTGCAACCAGAACACAATGTGTGACCATTGCAACACTGGACAATAGGAGAAGTTAGTATGGAAAGATAAAAACAGACCTAGCATCTTATAAATGGTGATTCGAATGTGTATGTTCACAACTCCTATTCTACTGAAAGTTGATGAAATTATTTCTTGATTGAAACTTCAGAATAATATGATGATGAACATTAAGGTTTCTCAAAAGTGATTATGATATGCACTATCTCTAGCTACTACTTTTGGAACTTGGTTATCATAAACACTAGAAGCTCATTACTTGTAATGATTAATACTGTTTAGTCGTTGGCAATGATCAGCCATGAGCTTTAAAAGTACATATGGTTCCACTTCTAACAGTTCTACTAATCAAATGCATCAGATCCCACTTTTGATCCAATATAGTATGATGACGATGTTTTTCATGTATGGTGAAATTGTGAAAAACATTCTATTCCATTAGATAATCTGAAATTTCTACCCGTTATATTCTTCTAAGTAATCATACCTGATGAATTGGTGGATACATGGCATTTAGGCACACCGGACATTCCAATAGTTCACGAACATTGCTAGAAACTGCTACATTAGGTTTTAGAGTATTCTGCATAGGCTCACTGGAAAGTTCACCAACATCTGTTGAGTCTTCATCTTGTGGAGGATCAATGACCTCAGGTTTACATCGGATATCATCAAAATAAGGAATTCCAGTTGCCATTGATATTATTTGCAAATATAGTGATGGTCCCTCCCTGAACACGTCACTTGTGTTAGTGTCTGAGTTAAGCCCATACATTGAATTTGCATAACAAGTTTAAAAGAAAGAAGACAGCAGGCACCAGATTTACTGCAATGCTAACATTAAGGACATTATTATGAACTTCACATTTATTTCAAAGGTATTTATCAACCCTGTCCTTTATGGCGACTGTACCATATGTTCTGTCAATGTCCAAGAGTTCAACTGCATATTATGGGTTTGTATGTATACCTACTGCAGTAAAACAATATATCTTATTATGGAGAACTGGAAGCAAAGGCCAATGCTAAATCCTAGTTCATTCCATCAATCATGTCTAGAATATTTAAAACAAAAGTTCATTTACAATTAGCAAAAATTTCTCATTCCAAGACAGACAACCTCACTAGGTTTCATCTGCTTTAAAAAAAATATTGCATTTCATATGTGAAACAATTCATTCAAAGCTATGATTCCTTCATCCTTTTGATGTTAATTTCAGGGGAAAAATATAATGTTAGCTCTGTAAAAGCTTCATAAGGTATGAACTAATGCACAATGGCAGAGACACGAAATAAGCAGATCGAAGCAAGAGCAATGCATCTACAGTAAAGAAATTCAGGAAATGTGAAGCTTACAATGGAAATGGCACACTGAGATTCAAAGAAGAGTCGCAACAGATCTAGAACATTCCATTCCGAAAACGACAACCGCAGTCCAATACGAAAAGTAAAACCATTCCAATCCTAAAGTTGCAATCTGGAGTTGAAAACGCACAGTGAAATAATGCTTCCGGTACCTGGGATTTGAGCTGCAGGTGGGTGTGTGAGCATGAAAATGAAGATCGCATAGGAGGAGGAGGAGAAACCCTAAGAAGAAGGCAGGCAGGGAGGCACTATCGGCTCTGCAAACTCAAAAGATGGATAGAGAGGTGATAGGGATACATGAAATGGTGATTTGAAGAGGAAGATGAGGAGGAGGGAGCAAATGATGGTGTAGTGAGGAGAGATTTGAGGAGAAGAAAAGGGGGATTTCAATTTTCAAAATAAAGGCGTGTCCTTTTGTGCGCGTTCCGGGAGAGAGAGAGAGAGAGAGAGAGAGAGAGAGAGAGCGTATGTCCAGAAGTGGTCTGACAAGCGGAAGCGGCACAGAAGAATTGGGCCCCGCACACGCTCACAAATAAACACCAGGGCGGTGCCGGCGGGTCAGTTTAGTACAATTACAAAAACAAAAAAGAGTTTTTTTTTTTTTTTTTTGATAAAAATAGTTATTTTCTACTCCCTTATCATCAGTACTACCTGACATGGCAAGATATAATTGGTTATTTTCATTCTGTGGGTTCTAAGGAAAGTGTTAACATCAAACTATTGTGTGAGATATTAAAAGTGACGGTAATAATGGTTACCGGAGTATTTTTGTATTAGTATTTCTATAGTGTTGAGTACAGTGGTGAAGTGTTGAGCACAGTGTTTGTGTTCAATACAATGCTCAATTCAGTGTGTTCTAGTCTAGTAAGAATGTCCTCCCTCTGCAAGTGTTGTGAGCGTCTTTTTATCTTTCTCAGCGTAGTAATGGAGCGTTAATGCTAAGGAGCTGAGGAGCCGTTGAGCATTAACGTTGAGGAGCCGCTCCTCAGCGTTAATGCTGAGGAGCCGTTGAAGTGAAGTGCTGAACGGCTAGTTTGAACGTCCGTTGTCTTGTCCTCGGGTTGGTGCTAAACTGCTGATGATATGGGTCTGATGCCCAATTATCCTGTCAAAAAGTAAGGAGTAAAATTTGGGAGTCCAAATAGTATTTCCAACAAAAAGTTAAAAAAATTAAACAGACAAGTTCTTACATATTGTTATTTCTTGGCACAAAAAGATGATTCAAGCTAAATCAAGATTGATCAATATATGTTAGACTTTTGTTTACTATAAATAAGAAGGTCCTCATATGACAGGTTGGTCACATACTGGGTAGACACAATTCTTAATTCTTTTGTGATAATTTCACATCTATAACTAGTTGAACTGTTCATACGGACACCTATAATTTCACATATATGTGTCTGTGTGTGATCGAGCTATATAGATAGTTGGTTTAGTAAATGATATAAGTAGATAGATAAGTGAAGCGAAAATTTGTATATAATTATAATAATTATTATAGAAGAAGTTAGTACTGTCAAAGCGGGCTGGCCCGCCCCACCGCGGGCCAATTTTTTGGCGGGCTTGTGCGGGCCGGCCCGTTAGGCCTGCGGGCCACAATTTGTGTAACCCTAACCCGCCCCATGCGGGTCCGCGGGCTTTTCATCTTCCTCTTTTTTTTTTTTTTTTTTAAATAATATATATATATATATATATATATATATATTTTTTTTTTTTTTATTTTTTTTTTTTTAAAAAAATTTTTTTTTACTTAGCCCGCGGGTTAATTTTGGCCCGCCCTATTAGGCCCGCATTTTCGCGGGCCTATTTTTTCATGACCCTAACCCGCCCTACTGCGGGGCGGGTGCGGGCCAGCCCGCGGGCTTTGGCCCATTTTGACAGCCCTAGAAGAAGTTATATCACTTATATGCATTTTTGTATTTTGAAAGATAAGAAAAAAATATATTTCAAACCTTTTGTTGAATTGAAATGCATATAAAATTTTACTTAAAAAGTGACATGCGACGTGCACATTTAGACACAAAATCATCTACCAAACTTTTAATATTAACTTCTTCCAAGAGTTCATTTTCAATGGAGATCTAATTCATTGAGCCTCTCATTGCGCCGTAAATAAGATTTCTAACAATTTCAACTTTGAAAAACTCCAATCTACATAAGCAAACAACTCATCTATTTCAATGAATTCAATATACTCATTGTCCGTATCTTTTATTTTGATAAAATCTCTCTAAGCAATTTTAGCTCAAAATACAATTCATTTCCATCAATATCATCACACTGTTATCTCTCTTAAGAGATGCTTCTAAACAAATACAACAAGACTTCAAATCTATATAAGCCATCAATTGTAACTCACTAACTTGTCAAAACTAAACAAAAATATACATATAATCTTGTTACAAAATATTTTGGAGGCCCTGTGCGTTTGCTCATGTTAGACATGTTCAGAATTGGCTAAGAGATATCCAGAGTTTGAACTCCTTTTGTATAAAAAACCAATATGACAAGCACTTTGTCCATTAATTAGATCAATTCGGTGAGGATGAAGACTAGTATAAATATAGTACCGGAGTACATAGTTAAATGTGACTCTTACTGTTATGGACTGCTCAGAAGGTAAACAGAGGGTGAAAGTGGTGACATTCTCTTCAACTACAACCATTACTACCTCATCACCTCACCCAAAAATTTAAAAAAATAAAAATAAATAAAATCCCACACTAGACTTCATGAATGATCATGACTTGCAAATTTCAATGTAGTTTCAACTTTCAAAAGGTGGTTTGAGTAAACAGAGGGTGAAAGTGGTGAGATTCTCTTCAACTACAACCATTCCCACCTTCCATTTGGTGTGCAGACAAGACTTGCTGCTTCAAATTAGTTTTAGATTTAGATTACAAGCATTATATATACTCTCATATCTTGATGCCTCAAATTTTCAATTTTCTCCTCAAGTGTCATCATCAACCCACTTGTGGTTAGTTGGATCTCATCAATTGTTTATAATTTTTTTTTTTTCTTATTATATCCTATACTCCATGAACTCATCCGATCTCCAAGTCAACTCAACACTAAATTGTATATTTTCGATCACAAAAAGACTTGTCATCTATTAGACACAGGAAAATATAAACCAGCCCCTCAATGTTTGTGAAAGGAACCAAATCCTCAATTTGTCGCTTTAAGTAAAATTTCTCATCCATTAGATCAACATATACCCAAAATATTCTAGTAAAATTTATGGTAAGAGTAGTAGAAGAGGGACTGTGAATGAAGCCTCGTGAATGATGGATGGAACTAATAAGTGTAAGAAAAGAGGCATGTGATACTGACTGTCCATGCCAAGTCCCTAGACATTAAACAATTTTTTAAGTAACATGGGACCTTAGTTCAGACCTGGACATTACTCTTGTAGTCTTGTATTTTAAAGACTCTTGTGCCTGAAGGTTTGTTTGGACAGCAGATGAGATGGACTAGGTTGCCTTGCCAGGCCTCCTTTTACATAGTAGTGCCTGTTAAAGATTAGCTTAATTAGGTGCAACATAACAGCAATATAATGGCATTCCTAGTACCTATACTTAGCTTGCATTGGTACTAGGAAGGCTTGGCTTGTATGCCCATTGTCCAACTGTTTGATCCTAGTTTGCTGCATTTATGTTTTTTCTTTTATAGTTTTTTGTTGATATTTAATTTCTTATAAGTAATTAATTACATGCATCAGGTTGAGTAATAGTACCACTACTAACATTATTATAACAAATATAATTTGAGATGAGAATGATTTAGAACCATGCATTTGGTTATATCAATCATTATTACATGAACCATGGTCCACAAAGCTGTGTGGACCAAAAATAAAAAGTACATTATTTTTGTACTGAAGGTACATTATTTTTATACTGTAGGTACATTATTTTAGGGTACATTATTTTTGTACTGAAAGTACATTATTTGATATATATTGTCAAATAATGTACCTACAGTACAAAAATAATGTACCTTCAGTATAAAAATAATGTACTTTTTATTTTTGGTCTACACAGTTGTGTGAACCATGGTCCATGCAATAATTTTCATTGGTTATATATAGCCAACATAAAATTTCAAGGCCACTTAATCTTATAAGAAATTAAATATCAACAAAAAACTATAAAAAAAAAACATAAATGCAGCAAACAAGGATCAAACAGTTGGACAATGGGCATATAAGCCAAGCCTTCCTAGTACCAATGCAAGCTAAGTATAGGTACTAGGAATGCCATTATATTGCTGTTATGTTGCACCTAATTAAGCTAATCTTTAACAGGCACTACTATGTAAAAGGAGGCCTGGCAAGGCAACCTAGTCCATCTCATCTGCTGTCCAAACAAACCTTCAGGCACAAGAGTCTTTAAAATACAAGACTACAAGAGTAATGTCCAGGTCTGAACTAAGGTCCCATGTTACTTAAAAAATTGTTTAATGTCTAGGGACTTGGCATGGACAGTCAGTATCACATGCCTCTTTTCTTACACTTATTAGTTCCATCCATCATTCACGAGGCTTCATTCACAGTCCCTCTTCTACTCTCTTACCATAAATTTTACTAGAATATTTTGGGTATATATTGATCTAATGGATGAGAAATTTTACTTAAAGCGACAAATTGAGGATTTGGTTCCTTTCACAAACATTGAGGGGCTGGTTTATATTTTCCTGTGTCTAATAGATGACAAGTCTTTTTGTGATCGAAAATATACAATTTAGTGTTGAGTTGACTTGGAGATC